>OX439140.1:140852909-142052909 GCA_949318255.1 Pollenia labialis | reverse complement strand
AAAATAAATAAAATGCTCTTGCCCAGCCGAACCTTGCAAATCCAAACGTTGCTGTTCAAGTCAACATGTGGCCACATACTCCCATACAATTAATTGCAGCTCGGTATTCCCATGTACTATGAGTATTTATTCATGTAGTAAGTGAATCCTTATAACAAAGGTCCTGTCAAATTTTTTTTTGTCTCTTCTTTTATTTTAATTTTCAGTGTCGAGTTTTTTCTTTTTTTTTCATTTGTTCGTATGACTTTAATAGAGGGTGGTTTTGAATTGTAATTCTGTATTTAAACATGTCCTCGTCTCGGCATTTGCTAAGTGTATGAATGGCTCTTGTTATTTTTACATCTACATATTTTAAAGCTCCCTTTTTTTCTAACATGTTGTTGTTGTTGTTGTTGCAGTGTTTACCCTGGCATTTAGTGTTAATGCCTTTATATTTCTTTTTGTGGATTTTTCTTTATCCTTCAGCATATAGTTTTTCAAAAACCAATTAAACATATTGCTTTTTTTTTTGGTCCAAAAAGGGGGTAAAGAGAAAAATACTAAAACTACTCGTAATAGGAAAATCATGTTTGAATTGTAATTTTATATGTTTCTACTATTGTACTTTATTGTTGCAGTTCGTCTAGATTATTTTAGAATTAATTTTAAGTTTTTCATTTGTTTGTATTGTATTTTCACATACGTTTTTCGTACCGTCTGTATAATTATTTAAAACGTGTGTCCCTTTTATATGTATGTACTTATCTCTGGGAGTGTGTTTGTGTGTGACCTTATGTCAACAAAAACTAAGAGTCAGTCATCTGTTTAAGGTTTCGATTGATTTTTTTCTACTTTTTTTTCTAAAATCTATTTGTTTTATTTAAATAATTTATTGACATCATTATATGGAATTGCATTGAAAAGAGAATAAGAAATACTAGGTCTGTTCATTAATTTTACTAGGAGCAACTTGTAAATCTTAAATTTACAAAATTTGTCTCCCAGTTTCTCTGTTTTCAGTCTTTCGTTGCAAGTTTTTCGAACAGAAGCTTTTATGTAAGTTTTTCGTCGCCAAATTTTGTATCAATACCAACATTTATAGAGAAGCTTTTGCATTTAAACCTATTTGCGGTAGAGGTTTTTGTCTGGGAGCTATAGTCAAATATGGACCGATTAAAAAAATTTGGTAAGACGGTTTATGTTGCAATAAAATATATTTAGCCGAAATTTATCTAAACGCCAACATAATAATAATATAGACTATGGCGCATATTCAGAAATCATAACTAAAGTTGTAACTAACGAAACAGAAAACAATTCTGCTTAATGACGAATCCACTGAGGTGAAAATATGCCTCATCACTGAAGATGATTTTCTTCGAAAATTTACCATCCACTGTTGCCATTTCTTGCCACCATTCTGACCATTGACGACGTTTGGAATGGCCAAGAGGCTTTAGTTCTTGAGTCAATTGCACCTTGTAAGCGTGTCAATGCAGAGTCTTTATGCATAATGGTCACCAACGACGAGCGTGAGTGGTGCAATTGTTGGGCACGACGACGAGTTGAGGTCGACGGCTCTTCAGCCACACTATCGCGAACAGAGCAGCAAAATTTTTTGCATTGCGAGCTTGCACTGGTGTTTTCACATCTCCTACGGACCCGGTTTGCTCAAATTTTTTCACAATTTTTCGGATTGCACGCACATTTGAACGATTAAATTGACCGAAAAATCACGAAGTGCACGATATGCACTTTGATTTGAAGCCTAAATAACTTTAACGCGTTGCTCGATTCTGTATCTTTCCATGGTTCAAATTGAGTAAGTCTGAAATTGAGAAATGTCAAATGAAATGCAGAAAAAAACTTGACGCTTAGGTGTAGTTCACATGCAACATGGGCCACCCTTTATATAGATTATGCTGCTAGATTTTTAAACTTACAATAACAAATTTTAACCATAAAATACAAAATAATACTGCAATTTTCTAAATAATAAAACTTTTTTTATAATAAAAATGTTTTTAATAAAATTTTTTTATAATAAAAATCTTTTTAATAAAATTTTTTTATAATAAAAATCTTTTTAATAAAATTTTTTTATAATAAAAATCTTTTTAATAAAATTTGGTTTTTTTATTCGACCTTTTCTTAATGGAATGTAAAATCAATTAAAATGGATAATCATTCAAAAAAGCAAATTTCGATCTACCAAAGGCTAAAATACAATTTGCTTAAAGGATTGATGTTTGACTATTGACGTCAGCAGTCGTCGATGGCTGCGAGTGTAAGACGGCAAATCCATCTGATGAGATCAAGTGGTTGTGATCGAAACATGTCATGGTAACCAGCCGCCTGGGTTCGAATCTCAGGTCAGTCAAGAATGAATGATTATCAATAACAATTTTAATTAATTTTCATGTTGTAAAATTCCTTTCATAATTTAATGAAAATTAAATTTGATGAACTTAAGCCTGATTAAAATATTAAAAATTTGGATTAAAAACCATAAATAGTTCAACAAAATAACCACAATTCTAATTATTTTTTTTTATTTTTTTTATTTAAATAACTCCAATATACCTATCGACATTCCTTGAATATCATCATCAGGGATACTTAAATTTGTAATAAAAAATCACACAAAAATTCTTATTAGCTATGTACTCCATTACAATTGTACTCCAGTACATATTATTTATTTAAATAAATAAAATAAAAAAAACTATGACCTCGAGCTTTAGTATTTATTTCTTTGAAAAATCTTTTTAGATTTTGTATTCTTTATATTCTTTGATTTAAATCTTTTAAAATCTGTTCAATGTGTTTGGTACTTTAATTTTTTTTTAATGTAGCTGCATACCCAGGGCTGCCAGATAAATTTGTGAGGAAATCGTCAATTTCCTGAGAAAAAACATAAAAATCGTCTTTCACGCTTCGAAAAGTCGTCAAAAAAATCATATAACATAAAATTTGATTTTTTTAACCATTTTTGTTCGATTTTTTATGAAAAAAAAAACATTCAAACAAAAACATAATTACTTCATACCCAGCTAGAATTTTCAATCGTGTAAGAGATACTGGGAGTCTCATGATGAGCGTCTTTGATCGTCTTTGACCGAGTTTTTTAATCTTCGAAAATTCCTCACATGGAAAAAACTGTAACACGACTGAGATTCTTCCATGCACAGCGAAAGACGCTTCTTCAATCGTTGTGGGAATCGTTTAAGACGTGGGTAAAGATTGTCTAACAAGTTTTTCATTTCAATAATCGTATGAGACTAATGTAGATATTTTCTTTCAACTCGTGAAATGTTCGCCGTATAATTATTGAAAATATGATTTATACAGAGAGTCGTAAAAGGTTCATTCGATGATGGTTTGACGAAAGATAAACATTTGTGTTTGTTTATTCTGGAAATAATCATTTTAAGATTTACTTAAGACTTGCATACTACAGCCGTGCCTAAACAAAAGCGGCACTCGTTTTCTGTTTTTTGAATGGAGCGGCTACAACTCTTTGCAATTGGAACACCCGATTTTGACAGCTCGTTTAATGTGAAGTTTGCCGCTATTGTTAAATAATAATGACAATTTAGCTATTTTCAAGTCAATCTAGCGTTTTTATCTCTATTTTTATTTATTATTTGAGGGTTTTTTTTTATAATTTGTGTTTTTTTTTAAACAAGAAATATATCACTACTATTCGTGACACAACGTTGAAGCTCTTGCCGCCTTCCGTTAAGGTACGACAGTTAAATATTCCAAGATTAAACAACGAACGTATTAGAAAATTTAATGTTTTATTCAGAATTTGGAGACTGAAAAAAAATCGTCACTTTTAACTAGAAATTTGTAAGCCGGTTATGGCCAAAGGGGTAGGTTACTGAAATTTAATAAATTAAATAAATAAATAAAAAAATTTGCAAATCGGCACTTTACTAATTTCGGAACAAAAAATCGTCAAAATGACGATAAATCGTCAAATCTGGCAGCATAACAATAATTCGCATTTTCTATTTTTATTGTGACAGAACGAAACAAACCCAATCGCAACAATACAATTTGAGTAGCAGAGATGCAAAATGATGTTGGTCAAATTGTACTAACTTTACAGAAAAAGTGTATTTTTTCAGTCAACTTGTAGTAAGTTCCCATTTTTTGTACTTTTTATTAAAAATTAACAGACAACTGCATAGAAATACATACATTTATAAATACAGCATGTAACAGAAATCTACATACGACACCAATTTAAGGCATTTATTTTAAATAATTTTAAAAATAATTCATATACTGTCTTATTTATAAAATTAAAATCATACCAAATCCGTTTCATAAACCCTTTATTTACCTGTTTTATTTGTATACCCATTATTATGCATTTGTGCTGATGTGTGCCACACCTTAAAATATGGGTCCTGGACCCACCTTCAAGTATACCGATCGACTCAGAATCGCAATTTTGGAGATAATTTGATAAAAATTGTAGATAGATACACATTTCTATGCATACATAGGTTAGGTTAGGTTCCACGGGCAGCCATCAAAGACAGCTCACTTGGGTCCTTTATTGGTCCCTTTGTGATACCCTGCGCCAATGCCCACCCCTTAGAGCAGTCACTCAGATGGCGTCACTGCAAAGTCCAACCACCTCGTCTTCCTAGTGAAGAGAAGGAGCGATTTCAGTTCCATCCCAGATAGATCCCCCAAACAGGCAAACACCGGTTCCCCCAGGCATTCCACCCTTATACCCCGCAGTCCAGGGCAATGACAGAGAAAGTGGAGCACAGTCTCCTCCTCCTCCTCGTTCTGACAACTTCTACAGTAGTCGTAAAATTCCAGACCCATTCTCCTAGCATGAGTCCCCACCGGCCAGTGTCCAGTTACAACCGATATCACAGTCCTAATCTGGTTTCTGCTAAGCCCAAGTAGAGAGCTAGTTCTCCGTCCATCATATCCAGGCCAAAGGATCCTGGATATCGAGCAGGTGGATTCACAGGTCCACCGCGTCTGCGCAACTCTATAGGACTCGCGCCCTATAAGTGATTTACATTGAGCCATTGGAAGGCCAATGAATTGGTCAATGAATGCATCATCCATGCGACCACCCTGTTTGGCCAGCTCGTCTGCTACCTGATTACCCGGGCACCCAGTGTGCCCCCGTATCCATATTAGCGTTACCCTTGAATGTTTCGCAATCTCATCCAAAGACATCCGACATTCTACAGTTAACCTCGATGTCGTGTAGACACCCGCTAGGGAAGCAAGGGCAGCCTTGCTGTCAGTAAATATACGTATATCTCCCGATATGCGATGATACCTCAGCCAGTTTGCCGCCCGCCTTATAGCCGAGATTTCCGCCTGCAGGACACTACATCCATCCGGCAGGCGAAAGGAAACCTTCACATCCAGTTCCTCTATGAAAAAACCTCCGCCGACCCTCTCACCTTTCCTCGAACCATCAGTGTAGACCCCTAGGGTCGGTTCACGGAAAGTATCCAATAGCACACTGCTGTGCGCCATTTGCACCACGAACCCCGCACCAAAGAATGGCACCGGGGTGCAGTAATCCACTACATCAGGGACAATCGTACGTTTGATTATCCCGGCGTGTCCAAAGTCACTTGTTGACCAGCTATTCACCGCGTGCAGCCGCGTCGCCGAACAAAGAGCCAACTGTCTGGCCATTATATCCACCGGGAGCCAGTTCAGTATCGTGAACAGCGCCCTTGTTGGAGTAGATCGCATTGATCCCGTAATCATCAACTCGACAAGTCTGTATACTTTCTCAAGCATCGCACGGTGTACGCCCTTATCCAATGCAGTCCACCACACAACGACCCCATAGTACAGGGTCGGCTTTACCACAGCCTCAAAGATCCAATTGACACACCTCGGGCTCATACCCCAGTTCCTGCCGATTGCACCCCTACACGCATATATGGCAACTATTGCCTTTTCCACTCTCATCCGGACATTTAGTCCCCATGACAGCCTGCTATCCAGAACCACGCCCAGATATTTCGCACTTTGAGATATCCGAAGCTCAATTCCATTCAACCTCGGAAGCCTAAAGTCCTCGGTCTTATACCTCCTCGTGAAGAGTACCAGTTCCGTCTTAGACGGATTTACACCCAGACCGCATGATGCACTCCAGGTACTGAGTATCTTCAAAGCAGCCTCCATACACTGGGACATTACGCCCAAATGCCTTCCTGAGATGGCCACTGCAACATCATCAGCATACGCCACCGTTTTGATCCTCATGTCGTCCATCCTTGTTAACATGGTGTTCATAGTCAGGTTCCACAATAGTGGGGATAGAACTCCCCCTTGGGGAGTTCCCCTGTTCACCAGCCTCTGAACACTGGTTTCACCTATCGTAGAACAAATGACCCTATTCCGTAGTAGATTGTCCACAAATCTACATATGCCAGCGTCGATCCCCAGACTCCTCATGGACATCACGATAGAGTCCGGGTTGACATTGTTGAAGGCCCCCTCTATGTCGAGAAAGGCCACAAGTGTGTACTCCCTAAATTCGAGCGATCTCTCAATGGTTCCGACCAGAGAGTGAAGAGCCGTCTCAACAGACCTGCCCCTTGTGTAGGCATGTTGAGAGGCAGAGAGTAAGTCCCTTGGGATGGTCATCCTCAAGTGTATATCGATAACCCTCTCAAGAGTCTTAAGAAGAAAGGATGAAAGACTAATCGGTCTGTAATCCTTCGGCTCGGTGTGAGAAGCCTTACCCCCTTTGGGTATAAAGACCACCCTGCACAGGGTCCATTTCACGGGAAGATACGAAAATCTAGCGCATCCCCTGTATATGGCCAACAACCAGGGTATTATCAGGGTCGAATTCCTCTGCAGGTCCGCAGGAATTATACCGTCCATACCCGGAGATTTGTATGGGCTAAAGCTATCGATAGCCCACTTAATCCTATCGTAGTCCAATGGTATGGACATAGGAATAGGAGTCGCCTCCCGCGACCGATCCCGCAATCCCCATTGGGAGTTTCCAGGAAAGTGAGTATCAATCAACACTTCCAGTGTTTCCTGACTATTCGTGGTCCAACTACCATCCGATTTCCGGACGTACGTCGGGACAACCGGGCTCGAGGCCATTACCTTACGTAAACGGTTCGTCTCAGAGGATCCTTCCACGCCGCTACAGAAGTTCCTCCAAGCAACCCTTTTCGCCGATCTAACCAGATTTCTGAACCTATTCAATGATGACTTATAGTCCGCCCAGTTTCCATGGCGCTTTGCCACATTGAACAACCTACGACAGTCAATTCTCGCCTGCGCAATGTCAGGATCCCACCATGGTGGTCGGTTCCTACCCCTGCGCACCCTTGGTCTACATGCCAAGGAAGTCGCCAACTGCAGTGAGTTCGAAAGCAGATCCACTGCTGCATCGATCCCCCCGATATCATTAACCCCAGGAGGGTCAGATAGAGACCGGACCAGAGAGGAGTACTGAACTCCCCAGTCCGTACGTCTCCTGTTTAATATAGCCATCGATCCTGAAGACCTAAGCCCTAGCCTAAATTCTACATATCTGTGATCAGAGAGCGAACAGTCATTCGACACCATCCAGCCCTCGATCATATCGGTGTGGTCTATACTAACTAGCGTGACATCAAGAACCTCACACCTATTTGCAACAACAAACGTAGGCTCACAGCCCCTATTTACTACTCCTAAATTATGATTAATAATAAAGGAGAATAGTGACTCACCTCTTACATTTGTATCCGTACTGCCCCATATAGTGTGGTGCGCATTAGCATCGGCACAGATTATCACCGGTGTTCCAGTGCTCGCGGCCTTCAAAACTGCATCACGGATGAGCCCGTTGGGTGGGTCCTGCCCGTGGTCATGCGCCATATACGCCGAGACCATCCAGACTATACCGTCCGGTGTCTCAAGGGCAATAGTTGTAGTATCTTCGTCACTGTAATCAGAAAGAATGAAGATATTCAACGAGTTTTTAGCTAAGACACAAGATCTTATGTTACCTGTACCTTTTGCAAACAATAGCTTGTAGCCTTTGAGGTTAAGTCCGCAAACCCGATTCTTGTGGATCCAGGGTTCTTGGACCATCACGAGCTCCTCCCTTCTTTCTACCACACGGAGAAGCAGTGCAGCAGATGCTGCTTTAGAGTGGTGGAGGTTTATCTGCAGCACCTTCACCATGATCCATTTTGGCGACCACTGTGATGTTGACGTCCTCCTGGTCAGACTCCAGCAGCACGTCCTCATCAACCATATCACCCAAGTGATCAAAGAAGTCACCCACCAATCCTGAGAGAGACTGGGTATCCTCTTTGACGCTTGAGCCCACGGCATCGTCGCAAGCCATGCTTTCTACAGGTTGCTTGGCCTCACTTACCGATGGAGCCGGATTGCCCTTGTTGTCACTTCGGTAGACACGGAGCAAGATCGTACTAAAACCATAGTAGAGCTTGCCCTGCCTCTCCCTCAGTGGCTCCAAGGATTGCTGGTTAATAACCACAATCGCCGTCCTCGAGGACCCTTCAGCAGCTGAAACCTTCACTACTTTCCAGTCTTGTGTGGGTAGTTTAGGGTTGCAGCACTGAATGATCTTCAAGATCTCCTCAGGCTCAGATGGTTCGGCGGGGATGGTGGCGATTGATCTTGGCCTCCGTGGTATCTCTCCTACTAACACCACGTCAAGCCTGGCACCTTCCCAAACCTCTCCTAATAGTTGGATGGCCTGCTTAAGAAGCAGCGCTGAGCGCTCATCTGCGCAAGCCATCAGCTTCACGTGACCCTGGAACCAGCCGGCGTCATCGCATTGAGGGGGTGGTCCTGGATTCTCCCTGAGGATCGTCCAGAACACACCCATGAGTTTTTGTTTTACCAGATCCCACTTGGTGTGAGAAATGGCACCATTGTCGACACTCCTGTCGATAATGGCTCGAACAAGGTGACCTTTGGCCACCTCGCTGAATGATTTGTTCATCGGTTTCGATGAAGTTTTGGGACGTTTCGTCCCTGGTTGCTGTTTCGTGGCTGCAGCTTCCTCCTCCGAACGTTGCCGTTTAGGCATTGTCACCTTTTCAGGGACTGGAGGGGTAGCACTTGGCAGCCCAGCTATGTAGGCTCTTGCCCATGCCAATGAAGCTTTCTGCTCATTGGTGAGATCTTCGGCTTTCTTGGGGCCGTAAAGATTAATAAAACGCAAGGCAGCACGCCTTGTGTTAGATGCCCTCTTTGTAGGGTTTTTGTGCCAAGGGGACTTTCTGCGGTCGCCGAGTTTGGCGGGGGGTGGTGCAACCTTGGGATTGGATGTTATCATCGTCATCCCTCCTTGCACAGTGGACACATGGGAAGCTGCATTGTTGGACGACTTTGTCGCATTCAACTTGGCAGCACCCGAAGCAGGGGATTTATCCGTTCCAATGACGGAAAGGGCTTGTGCGGCTTTGGAGGTACTTGGAGCGAAGTTCAGGGGTACCTCGCCGCTGTTTTTAGAGCAGCCGCCTTCTGGTCGAGCTGCCTTACCAATTCCGATCGACCTGGGCCGATCTTCCTTGATTGCCTGGGCTGTTACAGCCGTTGGCTTATTCGTCTTGCTGTCCATCGTTGTCCTTGTTCTTGCCTGTTCGTCATCTGTCTTCGTTGCTTGTTTTTGTTGTGTTTGTTTTTGTTGTGTAGAAAGTTTCATGTTTTGGTCCCACGAGTGTAGGGGAATGGAGAGGTCCACCACGTCATAGCCCCCGTTAACGTGGTAAGGGCGTGGTCTATTTGCTGAGGTGCCCAGGTATCAGCAAAGCTCCGTGATAATACAGTCGGTAACCCCTGACTGCAAACCAACCGATAGGCACGGGTCGCATGACACCTCGGTTTAGGGGATGGATAACCTTTCGTCGCCAAGGCCTTTAAAGTTCATTGCCTTCACCTCGGGAGTCGTCAGTTGCTGGCAAACACCCGGGCCAAGACACGTACCACAGCCAAGACTTAAGCCACCACATCGCTTCAAGATTGTTATCCATAATGGTGGTGCATACATGAGTTATACAGTTTTTCAAAAATAGGGGAGTTAGGGAGCAATTTCTGCCTCTCACAAACTTTCTAACCGATTTTAATGAAATTCAAAACATAGATAGATCCATATATATATATGTATATGTTCACATAAGAATGATTTTCCATGGGTCCCAAATAGGGTGCACGCTCGTCGATGTGTTTTAAAATACTGTCGTGCAGGGTATTATATAGTCAGGCTTGACCGACTGCACTTTCTTACTTGTTTATAAATGAGGCAGTTATTCATATATCGAGCCCTTACCACAGAAAAAGCTTACGCGACGTCATTTTCAATTTTCGTTTTTTTTTTAATAAATAACTTTACTGGCAACACTTGCATCATATCCCAAAACATCATATTCGCATAAGGTACCGTTACGATTTTATAGCAAAAACAATTTTATGTCAACCTTCATACAAAATTTTTATGAAATAAAATAAAAAAATTTTCTTTGTAAAATGTTGTTTTTGTCGCTTAACCTTTTTTTGCAGTTATGGCTCGATATACTTTTTTTTAGAATGTTTGCCTTTAAATGTATATTTTTCTATATTCCCACCTTTGGGAGCATATGGCTTACACAAAGCATCTTTTGCATCCAAATATTTGTTACAGTTGTTTTTCGCGTCTTCCCGCGTAAGTTTTATCTGTCCTTGTTCTTAGAGCATCAATCCATTCAGTATTGTTATTTTGCCTTTTGTCAGTTTCGTTAATCAATTGTTGTTCCAGCTAAGTATATGATTGGTCTGCTGTAGCAGGTCCTAGGACCTGTCTTCGCCTAGATACAACGCTTTCCGTGTATTTGGTGTAGTGGTAGGGAACCTTGCTAATCTTTGATTTCTACCTTTTTATCAAGAGGGTGGTTGCTGCCTGAACTTTGCCCTGATGTTAACCTCTTTTTCCTTGGCAAGGGGTAGTTGTTGAAGCCACTAGATTTTTTTAACTCATTTTTTTTTAAATATAATGAAAATTGTTCGTCATTTGCCAGGAATCGAATCGTTATGCTTTTAAAATCATATATGTATTTACTAATGCGTAAACAATTTAACGAAAGTCTACATACTGACTACTTTCGTATGTTAGATGAAGTAGAAAGTGCATGATCTATAAATATTAAACTTTATATGCATTAACTTCTTTCAATACAGGGTTATTCATTAAGTGGTTTTAAGTTCGCTGGTCTGGCAAGGCTTAACAGCTGTTAAATATCTGTCATCTGAAGTGTCATTTATTTAGTGAACCATTTTCCATTTCCGAATATGAATCGTTTAACAATAGAAGAACGCGTAAAAATATTTAAAACTTGCTATAAAAGTTCAAATTCAAGATGGTTCAAAGGTGGCCACTGGCCACTTTTCGAGTATGAAGGGGTGTTTATAGTCATCATAATCGACCTACTGTGCGAGAAATTGGCAAAAATATAGAGAACTTTTAAGAGACTGGAAGCGGTACAGATTTGGTCGGGCCTGTGTATCATTGCAATGTGCGCACTGCCAAAAATATCAAGTTACCGTCAATTCACTTTTTTGCCCTGCAATCGATGACTGGCCTTCAATCGTTAGACTTTTTTGTGGGGCTACATCATAAACCGAGCTTACACATATAATTCCCTAACGTTGAAGCATTTGAAAACCATTATGCATCAAGTTATCGCCGAGATAATGCGAAAAATTTGTTGCAACCATTCTACAGGTGGTCATTTAAACGACATTAAATTTTGTGCATAATGGCAATGTCCATTGCATTGCATTGTCCAAGCATTAAAATGAATGTGGTTTTATTTAAATTTACTTTTGAAACCGAACAACTAAATAACTGCCTTTCACCAAAACAACAGGCATGTTGAAAGACATCGTGAAAAGACAAAAAGTTTTTGGTAGCATGTTCAAAAGAGAATGTCAAAAACTGGCATGTCTGGAAAGACACCGTGTAAACTCCCTCTTATAAATAGTGCAAAAAAAAAGTACAAATGTACCAAGTTTTGCTTTCCTGTTTTAAAGTGATACTCAGTGTTCTTTGTCCCTCTCTCTCTCTTTCGCTATCATTCATACATTGTCAATATTTCTCTATGTTTGCTAAAAATGTAATTTCAGTGAAAAATCACACGCCATCACAATTGCGATGATTATAATATTTACGACAACGGCAACTAATGATGAAAACTAGGTCATAATACAAATGATTAATTCATGTTTGAAAAAAAAATATATATAAAAGAATGAATATAAAAAAAGAAAAAAAAACCCCTAACAAGTGGTAGTCTTCAAGAACGACTTGATACTGGGAGCTACGATTTCTAATCAAAGGATGAAAACGAAAATGTTGTGCGGCTATACCTATTTAGGTGTAAAGACGATAATATATTTTTATGAACAGAGAGCTTTATGTCAGGCCATACCGTGTTTTGACAAACAAGCAAAAATCGTAATAAATATGGCAGCTTTGTTTAAATGAAACCCGCTATTTTTTCGTTCGTTTCTTAATATCAGGTGTATTTTAAAACTTATTTTTGTAGGGTGTAATCAAATTGATTTGTATTTAATAGAGCAAATTATAGGAATTTTATTGTTTATTATGCACTACAAAAAAAAAGAAAAATACAAAAACAACAATTGAGTGCAACACGATTTTATTGCCCTTGACAATTTAAAGAAACTTTTTTAACTGTGTGCACAATAAGAATTCCTCTTTAGAAATCAAGACTGAAAATAAAATTTTCTATTTACCTAAATTCACTTTTGATTTTGCACGCAAAAAATGTTCAATGCATTTTACATTCGACAAAAATAAAATTGAAACTAAAAAAAAGAATAGAACAAATAAAAAAATAAGTGCGAGAAACAGAAAACTTAAAAATATATGTAAAGCGATGATTTCTTTTCGAGTTTATTGTAAAATTCAAGTTAAAAAAAGAACAACCTAAAAAAACAACAATTTTTTTGTCACCATTAACGCCCCCTATTTTCTTGTTATTATGGGGTATTTTTGATGAAGCTTTTGTATTCTTTGCCAAAAATTAAAAGAATATTTAAAAACCTCCCTAATTCTGAATAACATGTTAAGAATTTTAATGAAAGTGTTCTATAAAAAGCATTTTTTATATTAAAATCCAAATATATTAGAAAAGTTTTATTGCTTGAAATAGGGAAAAGGTAAAACATGAAATTAATTTAATTTTTGAACTTATTTCTCCTCTATTCTGTAAAACATAAATGCATTTTTGACAAAGTGTTTTTTAAAAAGATAGGCAGAACTGTTTTTTTTTTATTTATAAGTCGAAAACTATTTATATTTCAATCAATCTGGCAACTTTATATTATCAAACAGAAAAAATTTAAACAGATTTGATGAGTTATTTATGCTGCTTAAATTTTTGTAATGCTTTCAGCTTATTTGAGTGTGTAGATGGCAAATAAAAATATAATAATTTAATAATCTGGCAGAATAAAAAAATTTTCACGATAGTAAACAATAAAAATATAAATACAGCCATGTTCTGAAAATAGGATTCGAGTGAAATTGGAATAGAACTAATTTTGAAAATGAGTCTGTTTTGAAAGTTCATATAAATATACCCTGTAACTTAACAAAAACAAAAAGTTTTTAGAGAATTATTTTCGTCACGGCTTCGGTGACATACCTCTCTATCCGATGGTCCATATTTTCAATGACTCTGAGACATACATAATTGCGGTTCAATGTCGTTAATGTGCCTTATTGACGTACACTTTTTCTTTTAAATATTTCCAAAGAATGAAGTCGAACGGTATGAGATCACATGATCGTGGCGTCCAATTAACATCGACACGACGTGAGATAACACGGCCATTGAATTTCTCGCGCAAAAGCGCCATTGGTTGTGTGGCAAGTATTACCATCCTGTTGGATCCACACAATGTCCAGGTCCATATCCTCAATTTCTGGCCACAAAGAAGTCCGTTATCATCTCGCGATAGCAAACACCATTCATGTTAACTTCTTTTCCGACCTCATTTTCGAAGAAGTACGGCCCTCTGACGCCGCCAGCCCATAAACCACATCAAACAGCCACACTTTGTGGATTCCCAATTTCCCTAATGCGGCAATTCTGCTTGTTGAGCCCTTATGACACCACATTTTTAATGCATTTTTCAAGTTTTGGTGAACAGTGCAAATATAAAGTAATGGAAAAATTTACCAAGTGCGAAGGATTCAGCTGTATTAAGATAAATGGCAAACTGTCAAAAATTTTACTAAAGTTATCGATAAAAAATGAAGTTATGTCAAAAAAACTGTAAAATTGTTTAACTTAAAATTGTCATTTCAAGCTTGAAATATTAAAAGTGTTGCTGAATCAGCGGTTTTTGGGCAAATTCAGCGATTTACCGCTTTTTGTTTTTAGGTTTCTCATAAACAAAAAGTTGGCAACATTTAATAAAATCAACAGAACAGGGATGGCTAAGTTGTTTCTATTGTACTTTTTTGTTGATACTTTTCAAACTAAGATTAATAAAACTTTTTTGTGATGTTTTTTAAGAATATAAATAAAATTAATTTCAACAAAAAAAATCTTTTAGTACAATTGGGGTAAAAAAGTACAATTTTTAAAGGTTGTTGGTACAATTTTAAAAATTCTCAACGCCATCCCTGAAACAAAACCATAACAAGAGAAAAAAAACTAAAAAACTTTGTCTTCATATTTTATAGTTTGCTCTTTCTAGCATTTACTATTTCTTTCTATCAATTCTATATCAATCAATGAATAAAAAATGTAGTGTCTAAGGGCTTTAACCAACCCACTGACCCATTTTAATTTAAACGCCCATTTTCGTAAAAGGCTTTAACAACACTAACGCACTGCTGAATTGTTGTGTTAAGTTGGGCAAAAATCTTGACTTTAAGGTTGGACCACTTTAAGTTGCTTTTATACGGGATTTTCCGGATCCCGTACATTTTTCGATAGAAAATTACCGGAAAATTTGTGCGGGAATTCATGCGTTTTTTTTTAATATAATTATGGCAACTTTACTGCTGATAAGTGTTGCCATGTTAGGGAAAAAAACAATTTGGTTTAAATAAAAAAAAAAAGTATAAAAAAGAAAATGCTAAATTAATTTTAATCGTGCAATTTTATTTTCTTCCAGCATTGTGCTTAATTCTTATAAAAAAATATTAACTTAAGTCTGAAAGTGACTGATGAATGATGATTTTGTAAGTCCTCTGTCTGCTTGTATCTGTATGTCAAATTGCAAAAACGGTTGTTTGCTTTATTTATACATATTTTTACCTTTTTTGTTTTCTTTTGTTTTACTGTAGTTTGTCTGTCTGTTCGTTTGTCACTTCTCTCACTTTGTCATTTGTGTTTTTTTTTGTAAGTCGTGTGCTGTGTTGTGCATGGGATGAGAAGGTTGTATGGTGATATTTATTTGCATTCATTAAATTTCATTCATTTTAAGAAACAGCATTAAAAACATTTCTTAATTTTTGCTTTCAATTTTTTTTTTTGTATTCAACATTTGTAGATTTTTAGAAAATGACAATTGTTTAATGACAAAAGCAAAAAAAGAGAAAAAGTAAATGATAGTCGTTTGCATTAAAAATAATAATAAAAATGAAAAAAAACTAGAGGCTTTTGGGTTAGTGATTTAAAAAAAAATCATGTAAGCGTGTACATATTTTAAAGACTAGACGTAAAATGAATCATAATCATTCCCTAATAAAGAAAGGGTTTTTTTGTGAAATAACCAGGGAAACCGTAAATATGTACAATGCAATTGCATGTTAACTTCCTTGTGCGACCAATGAATGAAGAAACAATATATTTTTTCGTGTTAAAGCGTTTTGTGAATTTTGGAATCGGTATGTTAGTGCATATTTTTGCATGTTTTACACTTTTTGTGCATATTTTAGTCAAAAGAGCATTTTTTATAGTGCATATTTTATCTATTTAAAGCATATTTTGATAATTGTTGATTTTTTATTTAAGAAGAAAAAAATTTACTAATTTTTGGTTACAGATGATGGCTTTTCTATTTATATCTTTATATTTATACCACATAATCATAGATGTGTAACACATGTAAATATTGGCTGTAGATCCACCTTTTAGTATACCGGTCGACACAGAATTACCTTTTGAATCGATCTACCGATGTCTGTCTGTCCAGCTAGTTGTTTGAACATGTTAACTTGCGCAAAGTGCAGGTAGTAATTTTGGAAATCTTTAATGACGTTCAACAAAATTACATTATAAACTTGTCTGTAAAGCCGGAGGGAGGCCATATCAAGCGTTTTCGCCTCCACGCAGTGCATGCTTTTCTTACCTTACTTGCATTCTACGTTTCAAGTTACATGCAACACTTTTTATGCGGCAGCACCACAAGTAAAAATAAAATTTAATTTGCCAAAATCAGTTGATTTGTTCGAACGCTGCTTGTGACGCTTACAAAAGTAGAAAGTTAACCTACTTTTCACCTCAAGGCATCTACGCTTTTGTGCATGTAACTTACAACGTATTACTACATAGGTTCTACTTTTTTGACAGCAGCGTATGCGGCGAAAAAGCGAGTAACGCGTGGTATGGATTTCCAGCTTAAATATTGTGTTACAGGGCTTCATGTGGTTAATTATATTCAAATATTATTTAATTGTTAAATGTTTTGTTTTCAAATAAGCCATTTTTGTTAGAGCATATTTTCAATTTTTCACTACAAATTTATATTGCATAGAACACTTTTTAGAGCATATTTCTGATTTTCCTGGTTTTAATTTTTTTGGTACAAAGTGGCGACTTTTTGAGTGAAAAGTGAGTTTGTTTAAAGAAGTATTTTTTTTGTCTAAAAAGTTAATTTGTATTATTGCGAGCGAAAACAAGTCACTCATTTTCGTTCTCATAAGCGCCCTGCGAACTATCGACTTGTCGGTCGACTGGATTTATGTTTCTAACGTAATCCATGTATGTATTGTCTAATAACTATATTGGCACATCAAAAATTCCACAAAAAAAACGTTAGTTTGAAAATAAAAATCGTCAAAATATATAAGTAAAGCTATAAAAATACCACTCTGTGCTACAAACAAAGCAGTTAAACGAAAGCAGTAAACAAAACAATCACCCTTATTCCATGAAACGTCATCGTCATCGATTTAATATCAATATTAAATTTTATCGACGTCGTTATCAATTCGATACAAAACTTGTATTCCATAACAGCAATGTAAGGATGTCGATTGTTTATCGTTTTTTAAAGTACATCTCTAATAAGTTTTTATTAAAACTAAGTAATTTGATGTTCATTTCTTATTAATGTTATGTTCTCAAAGAGGGTAGCTTGATTTATTCTAAAAAAAATCTCCATTGCTAATGCCATAAGCCATTAATTGCCCTTTTCGCCCCGTATAAGTCGACATTGTTGATAGTGCCCTGTAAAATACAGACTTCGGTACAACGATTGCCAAAAAGAGCAACAAAAAGTTACTTGAAAATAGCAAACATTTGGAAAATTTGCAAAAATAGCTTAAATTCGCGAAATGTTTTAATATTTCAAACAAGCCATAAAATTGATTAAAATTCCCCAAAATATAAGATTGGCTAAAATTCCATAAAAATTGCTAAATTATCGGGAATTTGCAAAAATTTCCTAATTATGTTATGATATCTGTAAAGAATCACTTCTATCGCGAACATTGGTAAAATTCGCAACTTGCAAACTTGGAAATAAATCCTTAACATTTTTAAAGCTCGATAAATCGGTTAACAACAAAATGTCGAAAAATAATTTGCAAAAATTAGTGGAAAGTTTTAATATTTCAAACAAGCCATAAAATTTATTTCAAATTTCTAAGACTATAAGAAATGGTAAAAATTCGATAAAAATGGCAAAATTAGCGGAAATTTGCAAAACTATGATAAAAGCGGCATAAAAGAAAAGTTAAATGTTTATTAAAAATCGTTAAATCTGTAAAGATTTAGAAAACTTAGAGGCAAATTTGCTTCTATCGCGAACATGGCTAAAATTCGCGAATTTACGGTAATTTAGCCATTTTCATGGAATTTTTGCTTTTAATCAAATAAAATTTAAAAAACTATACATATTTTTTATTGGTGTTGTTATAATAAAAAATCAATTTAAAAAAAATTATTTCGAAAAATATTCCAACAAAATGCCTCTGTCGACAACCACAATACAAGTGACTGTGCTCTCATAACATTTCATAGTGCGGCGCAAATTTGAAGGGGCAACTGTTGTTAACGTTCGACTGCACTGTCGATCGACTTGCCGTTCTAAAAATTTTCAGTGGTGCGAAAATCAGCTGTTTGCCGTTAAAAATGTCGACATCGTGGAGCAGGCGGTTTGCTTAAAAATACAGCTCTGTGCTACTTGATTTGCCACAAATGCAGTAAACAAAAAACATCTGTTTTTAACAAAAGAATTTTGTGAAAAAATATTTTATAAAACAATAAAATTTTATTAGTGGTGTTGTTTTAGAAAAACATTATTACAAAGAAAGTGTTGGTGTTTCAAGTTATATTAAAGAAATAAAGCTCCTGTCAACAACCACAACATTTATAGCCGCATAACACTTCATAGTAGGGCGCAAATTTGTATGAAAACTAAGAAAATTTATTTTGCAAGACCTTCCAGTATTATTTCTTACAAAACCATTAAAAAAAATATATGTGTGCGTTATTTTTATTATTTTAGTTAATCTCCATTTATTATTAGTTCTTGAAAATGCTTTAATTTTTTCTTTTTTTTCTTAACTTTTTTAACTTGTCTGTATAAGAACTCACCCACATATTGTGACAAATGTACTCTTAATGAGCCCTTATGCACACATTGTAGTGCATTAGACACATCTCTACACCATTCTCTTTAAGACGTCGCCGAAAAGCTAAAAAAAAATTAAGAAAATAAATGTAAATGTTTTAGCACCATAAAATATAATCATGCGACAATATATCAAGCACGTCTTAAAACACTTTATGCATTTTGCAAAAAAAAGAAAAAATAAAATGAAATGAAAAGAAAGAATTTATAAACTGTGGAGAAAATGTTATCAATTTTTTAAACATTAAATTTCTTTTGTTTTCGAGGGAGTGTAAAAAGTATACAAGAAAAAAAAATAAACTTAAAGATAAACAACACAGCGATTTGTTATCGCAAGAATATACGAAAACATCTCTTGCATACCACATTTTAAAGTACGTATACGTTTTCATAATCCAACATTTTCTCATATGGCTCCCTCATACAGATTTCTGTAGAAGAAATAGCATTCTTATGGAAAATGTCAAGAACATTTCTTAAGAAATATTTACAAAATTTTTCATCCCCAAAGACATTTAATGCGTTTGCAGCACTGCACTTAAGTTGCTGCTGGAAATAAACATACATATGTACATATATTGTCCTTTAAGTTTTGCTTTAACTTTTTTCTATATCTCTTTCATTTATTGCTGTGTGTGAGTAGCAATACTAACAAACCATATTTTATGGACTATTTCCCCAAAAGAAATGCATATTGTATGTTTACTTTGCTGCTTCGTAATGTGGCCCCTAAAGTTATGCTTTAATTATCTGACGTAAAGGAAAAAAGGTTTTAAATCGGATAAAATTTTATTTAAAAATTAATATTTTTTTTTTAAAAAAATAAACAAATCTTTAGCCGTGTCACATGATTTTTACGGAAGAGAGTTAGGCTGTTTTCCTAAACGTGTGTTCACAATGTATCAATACCGTGTTGATGCATTGTGTACTTAAATTTTGACCATTGTTGTATTGTATATGAATGTGGTTTGCATCTACATTATTTAAACTGCTTTATTTACTTTTCTCCGCGCACTGACAACTACAAAGTTGCATTTCGGAACAAAATACATTATTAAAATTTTTATTGTTGAATTTAAGAACAGTTGCCATTAGGGTTTTTTCAGAGACAACATATGCATTTATTTAAGAATAATTCAATACATTACCCCTGTAACACATGCTTCACTTATTTTGTATTCTCCTTTGTCAACAGAACCATCAGCAGAATCGCAACGAATAAGGTTTTCGTCATCATTTTACTTTGAAAAATTGATGTACTATTTAACTAAATAATTTAAATGAAAAGAATACGGGAATTGTCTTCTTTTTATAACATATTTCAAAAATGAAAATAAAAAAATTAACATACTTAACTATGTATGCATGTTAATTTAACCAGATAAACTTTTGATTTTAATATAAAACAGGTTTTTTAATATTTCTTTTTTTATTTATTTTAACAGTGAATAATATTAAATAAACGTGATTTAAGATTATTTTAATATTTTTCATTTAAAATTAATATGAAATAATGATAAATTTAAATAAAGGGCATACTTTTGCAGAAATTTACTATGATTCTCAATCAACATTTTTCCATGTTAATTTTATATTGGTATTTTTTTCTGTTTATAAACATGCCTCTTCATTTTTCTTAAAGACAGACAAAAGCTTGGACACTTTGTTGACAGTGTTATTAAACAGACATCAAAATAACTGACAAAAGTACGTACGAATTGGACAGGTTTCTTGCATTGTACATTGAATACATACTACATAACTACAAAACATCAAATCTTTGTTCAAAAAATATTTAATTATGGAGTCCAACCGAATGTTTGGTGCAAGAACTTTGTTATGTGGTTTTAATTAACTTTAGCGTGCTGAATCCAAATCTGTTCACAGATTATGAGTTTTTTCATGGGCTAGACTAATATTTTGCCCGAAATAAGGCTTATTTATGCGAATACAATTAGTCCAATTCACAAGCTCTATCGTATGGCATATCGTTTAAAGAAATACGAATTTTTGTTTATGCACTTGTAAATAGACAATTTTGTTGTATCGTTATATTTTCGTATTGCTAAATGTCAAAAACGGAAAATGTCAATTCCATGTACATTGTCAATTCACTTTGAGTAAAGTTTTTAAGAAGATTCACAAATGTTTTTCTTCCAAATAATAAAAAAAACATGAAAAGTGAAACTATAAAAGTAAATTTGTAATTAATTTTTTTTTCTTATTTTTCATTAATAAAATTTGCCTTTCACATTAATCGATACCGTGAAATTAAACTAGGTATGGGTGTTTAAATTTTACCTAAAATGTTAATAAATATTATTTAATAAGCAATTTGAATTAAAATAGGTTAAAACATATAATAAAATGAATGGTGTTAGTTATTGCATTTCAAAAATATGTTTACCAAATCACAAAACAAATCCAACATTTCCAGGCCTGGTAAAAACACAATTTCTCAAAACCTATAAAAATCAATCGCAAAAATACAACATTGTATAATTAGACGGCTGACTATACAACGAATACGACGATAATGCCAGATTGTAATTTGGACAATTTTAGCATAACTTGCGAACGATTTGTCAGTAACAGTTGCCAGCAAAAGATTTAAAATAAAATTTTCTTAAATTTATCTAAACTACAATTTTTTATATTTTCAACAGTTTCGGAGATATTCGAAAAATAGTTGCGTTAAATTTGTTCAAGCAAAATGAATGCTATTTTTGATTTTAAAAATTTATAAAAAAAAAGTTATGAATGCAAAAATTTTACATTATTAAAATTTATCAGAAATCCAGGTATATTGAGGGGCTGGTAGTGAGCTAATCTATCAGTGCGGGGCTGCAGGTTCGATTCCCGCCAGAGGGAAATCGATTAAAAAAAAGAAATTAAATAAGGCATAAAGCATGATAATAAAAGTGAATAACATTTTTGAATTAAGCGCTTTAAAACCTTTATATTCCGTTATGGTTGATTTTAAACAGTTAAACTTCTGTTAGGTTACATTACACTTTTTTACATGCTGAACGTTTTTAAAAATCAATTTTTTCATAATGAAAACGAGCCTTTCCAATAACCGTCTAAGACCTTATGGTATGTGCAGATCAAACAAATAATTGACGAAGAAATATAAAAAAGAACTTGACCAGTAAACGGATTAAACTTGAACTTTATTTTTAAACATTTTTATTATTTTACGAAACTTTAATTTTAAAAAGATAATTTTATAATGTAATTTAGAAACAGTTAAATGGTGTTTGATCTTACCAAACGTTTTGCAAAAGCAAATAATTTTTAATAAAATTAGTGGTTACGTGTATGACGTGTCAAATCTTTAACAGGTGTGAACATAACTTTAGACTTGCATAAAAATGTAAGAATGTTGTACTCGGAATACGAAAACAAACAACTTTACAAATATTTAAATTTTTAACCAATTTTTAAAATTTATTTGCACCGTCGCACAGAGGGGTGAGAACAGTACAAAAAAACGAGGATTAATTAAAAAATGAAGTTAGTTTTTCGTATAAGTATTTGGTACCATATAAAAGACGATAAGATTCAACAAGAATAACTGTAAAAATTATGGATCTATGTTGTTTATTTTTTTGTTACACGCTGTCAAAGTTGAATAATATTTTATAATTAGGAAATATTTGTTAAAATGTGAAAATCAAGATATTTTAATTGAGATTTGTGAGAATTGTTTTCCAGAAAACACTATTTTTTAAATGAATCCATCAATTTCCGGTATTTGAATAATTTATTAACAAATTTTTGCGAAAATATTTTTTTTTTGAATTGGGCAAAAAAATTAGTTTTTATTTTTTTTTAAAGAAATGTTGATTTTCAAAATGTTTGTGAGAATACTTGGGCAAAACTTTTTATATATTTTTAAAATTTGATATTTCAGCTTGCATAATCAATAACAAAAACCTTGCCCATTTTTGCCCCATTCGAAAATATTTGAGATTTTGTGAAACACAATTAACCTGTTTTTTCTGTTTTGTTTCATTTAAATGATTATTTTAGTTTTTGTTTTTTTTCTGAAATGCAGAAGTTTTTGCTAAAATTACAAAAATTGATTTAGCGTTGATAGAAAGATTGTGTATAATACTTATTGTTGTTTTCTGTGGTCACGAGATTTCATTTCATTTCGCGACCTAACCCATTAAACTGCAAATATTTTCGTAAAACTTTACCCATGGTCTTATATCCCTTCCACTTTACACAAATTTTCTTATTCATTTACCCGAAATAGTTTCCCATGCTCTTTTGCCAATAGGCCAACTTTCTAAGGGGACACAAGAAGCTCGTTATAACCTCAAATCCTTTAATTAAAAAAAAAAAACAAAAACAAACAATGATAAAAAAACTACATAATTTAAATTTACCACAAACAGCACTTGATTTGCTTATTTTGCTAAATATTTCCGATGTTGATGATGATAACATGAAGATGATGATTATGATGAAGTTGAAGATAATTACGAAGATGATTTTTAATTTCATATTTTAGCAATGAATTTGCCTTGTTTCCAAAAAAAAACTATATTGTTCGAAAAATTTACATAGTTTTTAAGTTAATTAAATAAAACCAAACTAAAATTCCACTAAAATTTTACTACAAAAGTTTTTTTTAGTAATCAATACAGAATCCAAAAAAATATTGTGTCATAACATACAGGCTTCCCTAAATTAATCCTCGTTTTGCATATGTTTCACCCCACTGTGCGTCGAAAGCAAATTTGTTGTTGTTAAAAAATTTGATTCGAATAAAAAATGTACATTCGATAGTCGATGTTTGATAGCCAGCGAAAATCGTTTGTCGAATGTAACTCATAATAGAGGCCTAGATTATGTAAAAAAAGGTTGAGAAAATATATTTGAATTAAAAACTTTTATCTCATATCTTTAATGCAAATTAACAAAAAAAAAAACACTTTCTTTTTCCCCTCTTTCAAAAAAAAAAAAAAAAAAAAAAAAAAAAAAAAAAAAAAAAACATCCAAGACACTTAAAGTATTAATATTTTATATTAAAACATTATTAAAATGGGGTTTTTATAGTTCAGTGTGAACGTGCAATCATCTCTGACAGCAAACAATCAGGTTAATGACCTGAAAGTTTTACAAAGTAAATATTCTTATTTTCTTTTTCAATAAAAAGTAATAGTGTGTTTATATTTAGGATTTTTCTTTTTTGACAGAATCTTTCGTTTTTTTTTATTGTTTTGCTGTTGCTGTGCTTAACATCATTCTGTCATTCACTCATTTGTTTTGTTTTTATATATTCATACATACTTTTGTATTTCAAACACTTTTGTAAATCACTTGCACTTCCAACCAACAGATCGTTTAGTAGTCATTTTGTCTTTAGG
Source organism: Pollenia labialis (assembly GCA_949318255.1). Taxonomy (NCBI): domain Eukaryota; kingdom Metazoa; phylum Arthropoda; class Insecta; order Diptera; family Polleniidae; genus Pollenia; species Pollenia labialis. The sequence goes on along the minus strand of OX439140.1, from coordinate 142,028,682 downwards.
ATTAAAAAAAACTCATTTTTATTTGTTTATTTGAATATTGTTAATGCTCTTAATATAAAAATAAATTAGAACAAAGTCGATTAGCTTTTAATTATTTTTCTTAATCTTTTTAAACATTCTTTTTCATGTGCATTTTATCGAAATGAACTTTTTATGAAATAATTGTGTGGTGCATGTCTCGTAGCTGGGGGGGGGGGGGGTGTTGGTTTTTCTGTTATTTGTAAAGAAAATTTTTTTTAATCATTTTTCATTTGCATTATTCATAAATACACTTTATACTTAACAATTTTAATATAGTTTAGTCTTGTTTCATGTTTGTTCTTACTAATTATTAAAACACACACAAAAAATATTATTTTATATCGTTTTTTTCTTCTCTTATTCCCCTTCTATTTTAGGCACACTACACAGAACACCACAACGTGAGACAGGAAAATATCAAATTAATTTAGGTAAAATTTACAATTTAGCTTAACAACAGCATTTTCAAAATTTTCTAACTTTATTTTTTATAATATTAATAATTTCTAAGACTAATAAAAATAAAACCTTATAAAAAAAAAACAAATTGGAGTGCTATATTCGGCAGTGCCGAATCTTTGATACTCTACACCAAAAGTTAGATTATTTCAGGAGTCGGCTTTTAATGTGATCTATAAATTATTAAAAAAAATCTATTAAAAGTGACGTCAGTATTTAAATTGATTGCGGTTTCGGTCTATGGTTAATAATTGGCCGACCATCAGAAAGTTTAACCGCCTATTTCCGATGTGCGAAAGAATTCCTTCTTTCGAACTATAACATTTAAAACAAAAACAAATTCTAAAAATTTGATCAGAAATAGGGTATAATGCTTTTATTTCTAGTCTTATTTGAATAAAAAGTCCGGCATTCACTATCCTACACGATCTTACGATTCATTTACACGAAAATCTGATGGAATTCTATCCGACATAAAAAAAGTCTTCCAAATCTGTTCTCAATGCCACACAATCCCAGAAAAAAGATGCAAACTCAAATGACTCAGCTGCTTTGCAAGAAAATGCAACTCTGATCGCATAGAAACTTGAATTTTATGAACATTTTCATAACCATCGGACAGACTTGTCAAAAAAAATCTATCACTTAATTCAATTTTAAGCCACACTATCCTACTTTATGAGCACACACGATTTGTTTTAAAAATCGTACGAATAAATAGGATAGTGTATCGCCGGCTTAACAGTTTAAGCCGTACTCAAACGATTTTCAGTAGAAGCATTTATATTGAACCCATGGTAAATTATGGATCAATCATTACAAAATTCTTTGGAATAATTTATGGAATTGAAAAACTTTGACATATCAAATTTTATTACAATAGTATTTTTCTTTACGAATTTTCGCGTATTTTTCCCAGAGTGGAGTTTATGTGGGGCCTATAGTAAATTATGGGCCGATTTTTTCGAAACTTGGCAGTGTGATTTCTGTGACAGACCAAATTTTATTACAATAGCATTATCCGTTACGTATTTACGCGTACTAAAGTGTATGTTAAATATTGGACAGTGCGATTTCTAGTCTTAAAATACTGTAACAGACCAAATTGTATTACAATAGCTTTATTCGTTAAGTTTTTAGGCGTACTTAACGGTTTTCGAAGAGTGCGACATATCAAAATATTACAATAGCGTTTTTCGTTACGGTTTTAGGCGCACTGAAGTGTTTTTCGAGAGTGTAACACAGGTGTGAATACATTAACTATTTAAATACAAAATAAGTTTTCTTTTTAAAATATCATTCATTGCTTTCAGAAATATCTATAATATGATACAATTTATTAAAATTTTCGGAAATGCGACGAAAGGAGTCATTATTAGCATTATGGACCGATCTTCAGAAAATTTAGTAGTATGATTTCTATATATGATATATATGATATTATTATGTATTATCAAACTTTGAAGGTTGTGGTTCCATATTTGAATTCTAAACTCTTATCCTACTGAACCGATTTGGCTAGATTTCAATCCAAAACTGCTTAGAATAACTAGAAGCAGTATGACACCCATATTGTTCTTTTTTTTTAGATTATCGAGTGTTAGCGTGTTTTAAATAGACGTACATACGGACGGACATTACTAAATCAACTTTGAATTACTTAAGGACCAAGAATATATATGCCTAATGGGGGATAAATATAAATAAAGTTTCATACGGAATGACAAACTTAGTATAGCCTCGTTCACCACTACACTCAAAAGAAAATCAATCCATCCGTATTCAATTGAAACAATCTCAACATGCGCTTGATTTAATATTAAAAATATGATTCAATTCCGAATTCGTACTTGAAATAAACCAAAAAGTGAAATTAGAAGGAGAATTTTATTATGATTGATTTACTTATCCGTTTCACATCTTACAGAATTTCAATTATAAACCACCAGCATCATTCCCGACACAGAGCATACAGAGGTGTCACGAGACAGAAAATATTGTGTTTTTTTCTGTCTTTTTCTGCGAAAGCTGCCCTTTTTGCATTTTTTGTTTTGATTACGCAATTCGTGTTGATAGTAGCGGCCTGTTTTTACACATTGCCACTTTACTACCAAAAAACATTTTGTTTCTCTTTCTTCGAAAGCTGCCCTCGCAACTGATTTGGGCCTTTTTCACACGTCACTTTTTACAGTTCTGTATATTCTGTGATTCCAGATATGGTTTTGACTTTAAAAACTTAATGTACATAAATAACTGAAAATATAAACTAAATGAGAAGCAAGAATTCTAAGTTTTACTTTTTAAACATGAAAATAATATGTCTTGTTCTGTTGTTCTTGTTTCTTCACACAACAAGCAAACAGGGTTGTCAGATCGATTCTGACCTTTTTCGCCAAATTCAATCTCAAAAATCGCCAAATCCTTTATTTTTAACTTTTAAACAAAAAATATACACGTTTTTTAATAATTTATAAAACCTTTAAAAATAAGTTTGTACCAAATCGTTTAAATTCGCCAAAATTATAAAAAAGTCGCCATGAGATAAATTTTGTTTAATTTTTATTTAGAACAAAAGGGTTGTTCAAGGAAAAAAAAAATATTTACCTTTTTTTAAATATCTTTTGTTGCTGTTAATTTACATAACTACATAACCATATAGTTGAACCATTAGTAACCATTTTCACTTACCCTAGACCCCATTTTCTATATTATTTATACAAAATCAATATTTATAGCAGCTCATACGAAAACAAAATATTTAATTAAATTAATCAATTAATATTCATTACACAACAGATAAAATTTATTAAATAATTACACAGAATTCTCTTTTTACGTATTGAACATGTTTATTAAAGCGATTTCAATACAAAAGTATGTGTGCAAATTATTGTTTTTAAAAAAAAGAATAATAAGCATACAATTGAAGTTTATAAACATATTCAGCCAGACTTATTTCTAAAACAAACAAAAAAAAATAATAAGGGGGTATATAATATTAATGCACATTAGGGTGGAGCGTCAGAACTTTTGTTGCTAATTTAAATTTCGAACAGCACTTAAACATTTCATCTTATTCTAGATACTTGGAAAAAATAAAATAAGAAAACAATTTGAACTTTTAGCCCTCTACAGCTGCATCAAAACGCTGGCTTATTGACGTACACTTTTTCTTTTAAATATTCCCAAAGAAAGAACTCGAACGGTGTCAAATCACTTGATCGTGACGGCAAATTAACATCGCTACGGCGTGAGATAACACGGCCATTGAATTTCTCGCGTAAATGAGTCATTGTTTCGTTGGCGGTGTGGCAAGTGGCACCATCCTGTTGGAACCACATATCGTCAAGGTCCATATTCCCAATTTCTGGCCAGAAGAAGTCCGTTATCATCTCGAGATAGCGAACACTATTCACAGTTACTGCTTAGCCAACCTCATTTCGAAAAAGTACGGCCCGATGACGCCACCAGAGTCCATAAACCGCACCAAACAGTCAACCTTTCCGGATGCATCGGCTTTTTAACAATCGCTCGTGGATTCTCATTTGCTCAAATGCGTCAATTTTGCTTGTTTAAGAATCCACTGAGGTAAAAGGTGCCTCATTGCTGAAGATGAAGTGAACAAACTGCATTTTAATTTTAACGCCCATTTTCGTAAAAGGCGTCAACAATCTTCAAACGCTTTTCAATTGTGTACCTCTCCACGATTAAATTTGCCAAACACTGCAGCAAAGAAATTTAAAATTACTGACTCACAATTAACATCGTGCATTACGGTTGGACGACCCTTTAGGATGCAACCTTTTAACTCTTTACACTCAAAATATCCACTATTTTTGTACAAAAAAGGTCAGATATCAGATAAACTTAAGATGAAGTTATGAGGCCACTTTTTTATTTCCTAAGTTTAAGTCATATCTTAAATAAAACCACATTTTCCAAGTATATTTGGGGTCACTAAAGAATAATATGAAATTGCGATAGTGTCCAATTAGTGTCTTCGGAATGCTCTGTGTTAAATGAAGTACAATAGATGATTCAAATCCCACGATTTTAACCCATCGTTGATTTATTTGCGTTGTAGAACCTTGGTAGACAACTAAATCGTACGTTACGTTATTTTTACCACATCTAAAGAAAACCTTTATCGGCCAGAGACGCAATTGTTCCTATAATTTTTTTCAGAGGTAGCTGCATTGACGACCTCGAACTAGTTCAATGATCGATGAGAATTTAAAAAGACGATCTTAAAATCCTTAATTTTTGTTTAATCGTTATCAAGCTTGCTACGAATTTGTTAACTCAAGTAACCAACAAATACATCTTATGTATGGCGATATCATTTAACTTAAAATCACCACTGTTGAATCCTTTTACAACATCTTTAAATTGGCAAAAGTTTTCAGCATAATACAAAATTGCTTTCGACCACGTCCCTCATCTGGTGCTATAGGCTGTAGAGGAAGACATTAATCCGGATAATTCTTTTTATGTGCGGCAACACGCGAAGGTGCTTTACAAAATATTTTTCCCATAAGAAATCAATAAATAAATATCATCGAAGTTGTCTTTTACCACCTCTGCGGAAGGGTGCATGGCAAAATAAACCAATTAAAACAAAAGTATGCAGTATCAGCAATATGTGCAAAAATATGCATTCAAAGCAAAATATGCTAAAATAGGCAATAACAAATGGATGCCATTTTATTTTGTATATGGTAATCTCCGACTGACAAGAACAAATAAGCTTTTGCATAAAAATCCGGGCCTTGATTACTACCTATTATTTTTAGCTGTTTCTTCAATCTTTCAAAAATTTTAATTCAGCTCCTGTGGGAATTAAAAAGTATATCAGCAACACAACTGCAACTGGTAACCGCGCATCAGCAACAACATTTTGCATTAGTGTAGCAGGTGAACAGTATTTACGTATTTACAAACGTTCCCTAAATCAGAATTTAACCAAATTAATAAGAAGGGCCTAACAATTTGAGCAAGAAGAGATGACTTAAAAAAAATTAACTAATGGCTAAATACATTTTTTCATGGTTAAAAATGATAGTGCCAAAATGTCGCATTAAAATAATTACCGGTTTCTTTTTTAATGGCTCTAACAACATTTTAAAATTAATAATATGGCAACTCTAAACGAAATGTCGAACACCCATTATCAGGGCTGCCAGATAAATTTGTGAGGAAATCGTCAGTTTCCTGAGAAAAATTAAAAAAATCGTCTTTACCGTTTCGAAAAATCGTCAAAACAATCGGACAACTTAAAATTTAGTTTTTTGTAAAAAAATTTTGTTCGATTTTTATAAAAAAAAAAACACATTCAAACAAAAACATATTAACTTCATGCCCAGGTACCATTTTCAATCGGGTAAGAGCTAATGGGAGTCTCATGAAGAGCGTCTTTGATCGATGACCGCATTTTTTAATAATTCCTCACAAGGGAAAAACTGTAACACGAGTGAGATTTTTCCATAGCTCAGCGAAAGACGCTTCTTCAATCGTTGTGGGAATAGTTTAAGACGTGGGTAAAGATAATCTAACGAGACTTTCATGCCAAGAATCGTGTGAGACTCATGTAGATATTCTCTTACAAATCGTGAAATGCTCGCCGTACAATTTTTGAAAATATGATTTATACAGAGAGTCGTTAAGGTTTATTCGATGATGGTTTGACGAAAGATAAATAAAGTGTAAGATTGTTGTGTTTTACTCTGAAAATAATCAAAAATTTTCTTAAGACTTGTATATTTCAGCCGTACATAAACAAAAACGGCACGCGTTTTCTAGTTTTTGAATAGAGCGGCCTGAACGCTTTGCAATTAGAAAACAATGGCAATTTAGCTTTTTTTTTTTTGGTCAATCTATTGTTTTTATCTCTATTTTTATTTATAATATGTGGGTTTTATTAAACAAGAAAGCTATCACTACTGTTCGTGACACTCTTTCTTTTGTATGGCATGTCAGCGTAAAAGCTAAGAGAAATTAAACATTCCGCCTTCCGCTCTTGTTAAAGTAAACGGCTGTTTAACATTCAAAGAAATTGTCAGAAAATTTAATGTTTTTAGACTTTGGAGCCTGAAAAATTGTCACTTTTTAGAAAAAATCACCAAATCGGCACTTTACTAACTCCCAATTTCCACAATGCAAGTCTTATTGATAAACTTATCACATTTTCTTCTTTGAATCAGCTTCGGCGTTTTCACTAGTCAAGTCTTATTATTTATCTGTTATTCCATTTGTATGAATGTATATGTGCGTTTTGACATTTCGTTTAAAACATATTTTTTATTAAAATGTATTTAAATTCACATTCGTGTTGAATATTTTAACAATTGTTTAATTTAAAATTAAAGTTGTGTAAAATGTACTTTTAATTATAAATTTCTTTTTTTTTTGTTAAATAACAAATATTTAAAAAAATGCACACACAAAAAATTCCACACGCTACGAAATTAAATATGAAAGATATTTGTCAAAATAGACCTGCTGAAAATAACGAACGAGAAACAAAACGCATATGACGAGTACAGCAAGCTGAGTACTTGTTTCTTTTCCCCTCGTCACTCTCGCCTACAAAGTAGCAAGCTGATCAATAAGACTTGCATTGTGGAAATTGGGACTAATTTCTGAACAAAATATCGTCAAAATGGCTATAAATCGTCAAATCTGGCAGCCCAGCCCATTATGCTTATTTAACTTGCAAATATGAATGTAGTTAGTTGATCATTTCCAATAAAAACAAATTGAAATGTGCATAAAACTAACGACGGAATATAATGCAGACATTTAACGGAAGTTGTTTGTTGAATGTTTGAAAATAGTTCCGTTGAAATTATAAACAAAATATGTACGCTATAAATGTTTACCTCTCTCCAAAAAAAAAAAAAAAAAAAACAATGGCGTTTGAGAAAAAGCAACAACAATAATGAAACAGGTTTTGAAACATATTGATTTTTAGACAATACAATAAATAATAACTGAATGCTTACAATAATTAATTAATTATTCCTTAAGCTACTAAATTTTTTATAAAAAATTAAATTTGTTTGTTTTAAACAATCTTCCTCCGGTTTGATTGTTATTTATGTTTGTTGTCTATTTTAATGAACCCAATTAATTCTAGCCACGTATTTTGGAAAAAAAAACACACACACACTATTTAATGGAATTCAAATTCTTCCCCAAATATTTTTAATTCTCATTCAGTCAAATGGCAAAAGTAAAACAAAATATGTTCAAAATTTTTTGTCAATAAAAACAGATTTATTGTGATGATGTGTAGTAAAGGGTCTTTCATTTGTCGCTTTCCATCTTTAAATTTCAATAACACAAATTTTCATTTATTTAAATAGTCTATCGATGTCATTCGCCCTTATTCTGCATTTCGATTACGTTTCCGTGTTTAGTTACGCATTAATCAAGGTGAATTCACATGAGGTGACCTTAGCTAACTACGCAAGCTGATAACTAACCATATTCCAAAATGGTATACCGTTCTGGTGGTTCTGGGGAGGGAATTTTCCCTAAGAATTATGAAATTTAAAACGTTTTTAAATTATTACATTTCAAAACACACAGCATATATTTTATACACACAGCTAATTTATTTACTACAGTGTTGTATTATTTTGACACAACGTTAAAGTATTTTACAGTGTTTGTATCCGTTTTCAAAATAATAAACCCTGTATGAATTCGCCTTCGCATCAATCGAAAAAAGGCATTCCAACAAAAAACTGAACTGAAAGAAAAAGAAGGCAAGGTTTGCCGTTTTACTATGAAACATGAAATCGGAACAGAAAAAGTAAAAGATTGATAAAAAAAAAATTAAATACATAAATGAAATATACTAAAATTTAATACATTTTCATATTAAAATTTATAAAGCTTTCATACTTTAATAGTCTTAACCCCCTTTCAGACTCGGCAAGTTACTTGCGCAATTAACTTGCGCAACTCTTGGTTCGTTGATGTGAGTGGCAAAGTCGGGTGAAGGGAAAGGGGGTTTATTCCTTCAATATTCATTATGAGATCTAAATTCCCAGATTAATTTTGCTTAAAACTTGAAGATTTATAGTGAACAAATTATTTTGACAGATTTTCATACTGTTCAGGTGTTTTTTCAAATTTTTCAATTTAAGTGCAAAAAATAAATTAATAATTAAAAAATATTTATTGTCCTTAATTTTTCTTAAATCTTTTTTTTAATTACACAATGTTTTAAACGAAATAAACAAAAATGCACCAGTAAACATCAATTAAACATTTAAATCACTTGATGAAATTTTTATTTAAAACTGAACAAATGTTTTCTGTGTCGAAATGGGCCTTATCGCTAAATATTATTTTTCAATGAAAATAAGGGTCAGCTTAAAATGTTGTAATTTGCACGTAATGATCAACGCTATATCCGTCCAATAAGAGCCAAATCGACGGATGTATCTAGCTTGATCAATGTAGTCGCTAACAACTGTCAATCTTCGAAAGTCCCTATTGGACGACCCTTTAGAAAAAGTCACACAATATCTTTTAATTTTTCTGACCCCTCCTTTCAGTTTGTACTCAATGAAAAAAAACACACAGAAAAACAATATAAAAAGATAAATATTTGTTTGTTTAGAAAAATATTGCAAAGAATACAATGAAATCTTTTCAAATAAAAAATTTCTCGTGCACGTTCGTTCATGTTAAATTTAGATGAGTCTTCCGCAATGTTCTCTTATTCAGCCAGGCAACTTTATAAGATCAATGATGGTCATATCCGTTCGTATACACAAAAATATTATATTTCTTTATTTTCATATGAATCCTACTTGTGCTGTGTGAAAAAAAACATGAACTATTTTATTTATTTATTTATTTATGTACTTTTTTTTCGTTATTTTTGATGAGAAAAACTTATGACAAGATTTATAGTTAATAGAGGAAGTGCCTTGGTTTAGAAAAATACATTTCTAATTGCAATTTAAAAAAAAATCTAGTAGTAAAGAAATATACAAAATTAGTTAAAAAAAAAAACTAGATACATATAAAAAACAATTTGTTGGCAAAAGTGAAAAATAAACATTTAAGAAAATTTTGAATACAGAAATTAGTAAAGAAATTCGCTGATTCGGCTTTAAGAAAATTATTTAAAAAAAAAAAGAATTACAAGTTGTCGAAGTGGTGAAAAAGTGGAAATCTCAGAGTTTATAGTACGTATTATCCTTTGTTGACTAACTATAAGGCTAACATCCGTAGAAAGTGAACGGGGTTGTCATTGACAGCACATTTCTCAAAGAAAATTAGGAAAAGGCTGTCAGACGATTCTGTTCTAAAATATTATTTTCGAATAAATATTTCTTAATATTTTTTAAATAATTTCACATTTTTCGTTGTATATCAATGTTGTTGGCTTTGCATTAAACATAAGCGCTTAATGCATTTATAAACTTTTTTACAAGATCTCATGAATTGTTATTTGTTTTCTGTTCAAAACAGCGTTTGAAAATAAACCTTATATAGGTAGTGTTATTTAGTGTTCGGTACGGTAGGAATTTGGAAAACACAAACACTAATAGTGTGTACAGTAAATAACTTTAAAAAAAATTTCTCTGTTTGTGATCTGTGTACACATTTAAAAAAAAACTATACTTATCGTACATAACATTAAGATAAGAACATTTCATTGCTTTTTTTTTTTTTTTTTTTTTGTAAAAAAAACCGCAAACTTCATTTTGCTCGGTTCAGCACATTAATGTTTGTTCGTTTTAGTTGATCTCAGCACTTTTTTTTTTTTTTTTTTGGCTGGTAAACACAACAAAAAAAGAAAATAAAAAGAAAAATAAACAGCCAACAAAATATTTTTAAAAAGACAAAACCTTTATACAATACAATACACAAACAGGCTATTCGTGCTTTATTCCCTCATCTATAAAAAAAAAACCAAAAACACTAAAGAACATTAAAATACAGAATTCCCTCAATTGTTCTGTCTTATAACGAAAAAAAGAATACTGCATAATCGGGCATGTTCTACAAATCGAAATGAAGTGGAATTGAAATCAAACGAGATAATACAGGTATGTGATGAAAATCGATCGATTTCAAAACGAACGTTGTTAAGAGGAATTTTCAAAATCCAATTCTGAATTATTGTCTTAAATTTTCGTTCAGAATAGTTAGTGTATATAATATAAAATTCAAAGAATAAAGACTGAAACTAAAAGGAATATGTACTTAAAAGCCATTTTAAAAGAAATTTAAAAAACTTTTTCCTCCATGTTAAAATCGCTTCCACTGTTCGTCGGTGATGAACAACAACTTTCCATGGAATTTGCACTCGTACCTAGACAAATTGGCAAAGGATCATTGCTTGCACGAGGAACTGGCTTAGACACTGATGATACTTCAGGATATTTATATTTTTCTAGTTTTTTTGCATTTCGACCGACGACATTCATCAAGCAAAAGTAACAATCTCCTACATGATTTTTGGGGGTCTTTCCATAACATTGGCAATGAAAATGAAAAACATACTTTCTTACCGCGTGACCACTTGTATAATATTATGCTACACGCGTTACAAAACAATTTCGGCACGGCTTTTAAGTGTTTGATACAAAGAAGCCAAAAAAATAAAAATGTGCATTTCTGATTACATTAGTAATTACTCTGCCCCACTTTAAAATCAACTTTCCAATATTGGCTTGAAATTTTCATGCGTTTTGGATTTAAAAAAAAAACTTTAAAAATACATTATAAATAATGTTTTTAGCGACATGCGCGAACTTACAAACTAGAACCAATTTTGAAAAACGAAACCCGGATTTGAATTCAGCACCTCAAATAACGTCAAGTTTTGTTCTCATCTGCTATGATCAAAAAGTTTACCGGAATTTGTAAACTTGTGTAATTCAAAATAATTAAAAACTATTTTGCATCGTTTTGTATTGGGGTGAATTCCCAGGGGAATTCCCGGGGCTTCCTGGTAAATTGAAAAATCAAACCCGTTTTCCCGGGGAAAAAAAAATAACAATAACAAGCCATCAATAGTGAGTGATTCTTGAACAAAACTGGTTTTAATAAACTAAAGCCGAGACAAAGCTGGTTTTGCATTACAAAATTGCTACTTCAGAACTCAAATGCCAGCGAGCAAAGGCAACGTCAAAGAAGGCTTGGTATTATGAGCTAATAAAAGCTGGCCAGACAATCTCGGGAGAATAATACCGACCACAATTGGTCCAAATCGATCTACAACTAAATAGCCAGACATAGTGCAGTATCAGAAAAAGCAAAAGCTATTGGAAAACAGCTGATTTTATCTAACGACATTAGTCGTTCTCGCCATTTCTTTTGCGTAAAAATGTTGCAATGAAAAAGTCTGGTAGTCTTTAGCTTTTGGTGTTACATCCACGGCAGTCAGTAGCCCTCGATGGCATGTCACCGGTCTAAATATTGGTTAAGACCTCTGTTAGTATGCTTCTTTAGGAAAATGTATCATGTCAAATTACTACTCAGGGGCGGTTGGTAAGCAATCCACCATGAGATTAGGCCAAAGGGCAGGTACTCATGTAAATCTGTCTACTTCTCATTTTTTAAAATTTTGGTAAACGATTTGCACTTTCAAGCTTCCAAAAATTTGGGACAGTTTTTAAAACAAATTTTTTTTTTTTTTTTTTTAATTTTATTCCTTTCTAAAGAAATTCTGCTCCCAACCTAACAATTTTACAAAAACACAAAAAAAAGATAAAAAAAATTCAAAACTAAACCTACACAAATTGACAACATTCCAATGTTAAAAAGTACTTATTCGCAACTTGTGTTTGTAACTGAAAAAGGGCAAAAAATGTGTCCGGTCTTTGTATACACTACAAGAAATCAAGTTAAAATTCTTCCATTAAAGTAAACAAAAAGAAAAGAATCTACAGAGAATAAAGAAAAAATTAAACAAGTTTATTTACAAAAATTAAACAGAATTTTTATGACTTTCTTTGATACCTCTGTACAAAAAAAAAGAAGAAAAAAAGAACATTTGTTTTTAATTCTTCCTGTAAGTGGAAGAAACAAGTTACGCCTGATTTCACCTTGGCATTTTTTTTTCTTTTTGTTTCCTCTGCTATTTTCTTTAGTAAATTACCTTGAAACTATTATTTCCACTTTTTTGTACTTTAAGAATTAAAAAAAAGTTATTATTTCTTTGTCGTAGACAATGTGATTTTTTATATTTTGCTTCTTTTCAGCTCTCTTTTTTTAACTAGTTTGTTATTGTGTTTCAACGTATTAAATCACTATTTGTGCAATAAAGAACTCACGTTTTAATTCTAGATACTTCTAATACTGAGCTAGTGTTGCAATTAAAGTGAGATTTTAGATCAAGTGCTTAAGGAAAAATTTAAAAAAATTTTTTTTAAATAATTTCACACTTGAGGTTAAAATGACCAAATCTTTAAGTCAGATTCTTACAATCTTTGCTGTAAATGCAGCTCTGTAGGACCCGTCGTAGGGTTGTAAGACTTTTTTCTTCAAAAATCGTCAAAAGTTTTAACATAAATTCGATAAAATTGTCACGAACATTTAACAAAATCGTCAAAAAATCGTCAAATATTTAAATTTCACAAATTAGAGACAATTTATTTCATCGATTGGTTCAAAAATATAAATTTTTAGCAAGATATTCTATTTATGATGAAGAAAGTTAAAGGGTTAAGTTTAATTCCATTTATTTCAGCAAGTGGACTAAATATATTTATCATTTGAGAAGAAATCAAGGTCAAGAATGAAAGATTATCAATAACAACTTTAACTAATTTTCATGTTTTAAAATTCCTTTCTTCATAAAAATAATTTAATGAAAATTAAATTTGATCAACTTGAGCAGAATTAAAAATATTAAAAAAATTTGGATTAAAAACCATAAATAGTTTAACAAAATAACCACAATACTAATTATTGTTAAAGCTAAGGCACGAGCTCTATGTGTACATTTGTCCTTCAAGTTATGCTGAAAAAGGTCAACAAGAAAAAAAAGGCGAAAATGAAAAAACATCTAGACAAATTCTTGACAAAAGTACGAAAAAAAACAGAAGTAAGGAAAAACATGTAAAAACGATTAAAATGGATAATCATTCAAAAACGCAAATTTCGATCTACCAAAAGGTTAAAATACAATTTGGTTTAAGGATTGATGTTTGACTTTTGACGTCAGCAGTCGTCGATGGCTGCGAGTGTAAGACGGCAAATCCCTCTGAGGAGATCGAGTGGTTGCGATCGAAACATGTCAAGGTAACCTGCCGGCCAGGGTTCGAGCCCCGGCAACGGTCAAGAATGAAAGATTATCAATAACAATTTTAATTAATTTTCATGTTGTAAAATTCCTTTCTTCATTAAAATAATTTAATGAAAATTAAATTTGATGAACTTGAGCCGAATTAAAAATATTAAAAAAATTTGGAATAAAAACCATAAAAAGTTCAACAAAATAACCACAATACTAATTATTGGAAAAATATATTTTCATAAATGCATAACAAAAATTTATTTATTTCATTTATCCATATTCACAAAAAGATTAGGGTTTAGTAGCTTAGGAAATAAAAAAAAATCTCATTAGCTATTAACTCGAGCTATCTTTAAATGCTTAATTTTTAGCGGTAACACTTTTGCAAATTGTTTTTCTGTTGAAGGTGCTAAACCAAGGTTTTGTCTATATCAACAGTCTTTTAACCCGATTTGAAACGTTTTATTACGTCCAATTTTAGTTCCAAACTAAGTAAGTGCTGGTTCACACTCTTCACGTTTTAGCCGTTATGTCTTGAGCTTTTAGGAGAGAAGGGCAAAGTGAATGCCATTTATTTTCCTCTTTCTCCTAAAAACTCAAGACTTGACGGCTAAAACTCGAAGAGTTAGAACCAGCACCAATGCATTGTCTTCTCTTTACACCCATTTTTCTACACAACTTCTTATTAAGAACTAATTTCTTACTTCCTAACACGCCACTATACTTAGAATAACTTACCTAACAGAATTAAATGGGAATTCGCATTTTTACACGCAAAAAGAAAAATTCTTCACATGTGATTATGACTTCATTGAAAATTGCAATCGTATGTAGCGATGCAAATAAAAATCATAAAAACGCAAAGCGGATTTAACCAATTTTTAAAAAGCGGACCAGAAAGGACCGACGCAATTTGGGGCTCTAGTGTATAGTTTTTGCAGGACGGCTTGCATTTATATAATTGTAGAATTTTAATTACTAATGCTTCTAATTGAAGCCACCTGGTTTTTGATGGGGGAAGAATTTTTTTTGTTTAATTTCCAAAAATTTTTGTAGTTCGAAAAATAGATTTTTACGTTTTGGACTGTTCCCAATATAATTGTAAATATTTCTTGTAAGTGTTTTATTGATGCCAGAAAATCGTCATAACACTATTACTTTTAGTCAAAAATTTCCTCAAAAAATCATCGATATATTGTTGGTGTTTAAAAGTTTCAACCCCATCCGATATTAAAATCCTTTTGGCACACTATATTTGGACAATTCTTGAGTAGGCTAATTCATTTTTATCACCTACTAATTTCATTAAACCGCCATATTTGTATGGTTGAAATTCTTAAAGCTTGCCCCTGCAGGGCGTAGCATGATTCTAGACGGGTTAAATTTCAATGACCAACCCCAACTTTATTTTCATCTTCCGCTATCGCCATTTCTTAAAGGTGCTCCCATACATAATTTTCAATACAGACTAGAAATATATTGAAGAAAAGACCCATTCTTCAATTTTGATCTTTAATCATTCGTAAAACTTCTCTAGACGGAAAAGCAGTTCATGCGTCTCTGTCGTTATTTCTTAAAGGCAAACAAGCCGACTTTGTTTGTCTGCTTTTCGTGCGTTTTACGTTTCATCACGTATTGGCTAATTGGCTTGGCGTTGTATAACTCTACCGAGCCACAGTCGTTCTGGTTTCAACATTATCCATATGCAATAGTCACATTTTTTAAGTATTTTTCTGTTGGAGAACCATAAAACACTCTACGTGACTTGGTAAAGAACCATTTACAGGTCAGACCTTCACTGGAGGAGACCACAATATTCTGGAGCGGATTCTGAAAGCTCTCGACTTCCTAAACAAAAGTTAAGGTCGAGTCATCGGACTTGTGGATGTGACTCTAAAATTATGTGAAACCCTGCCGATATAACCATAATAATAGTTATCCAAAAACTTTTATATTCAATTCGAATCAAAAAAATTACTTCTTTTTTATTCGACAAAATTTTTTTACTCGAATAATCAAAGTTTCTGATTTCTTTATTTAATTCAAATATTATTTGTTGCATGTTCCAGAGCAGTAAGAAGAGTTCATTGTGTATATTTTTTACTTCTATACCTTGAACGGGTAATGTGCTTACTTCTGGTTTTTTATGATCACATTCCAAGAAGAAATTGTTTTTATTTAGTAATTTCTTCTTATTATTTTACATTTTTTTTTCTGCTACATCTCTTCAGTTAATATGATGTGAATTGAATGGTTTAAGTGGAAACAATAACTTTTGCCATGTCTCATCCAGAATTTGCTAAATTATTCATTAGTTATTTAAGTGAATCTGTTGTTTTTTTATGTCTTGAATATCTTGATTACAATACAATCAGTCGCCTGGGTATTTTTTAAAATGTTATGTTAAAAATACAAAAAGGATATCTCAAGGTCATTTTAAATATATGTAATCTTAAAAGAGTAATAGAAAAAAAAACGTGACAAAAATGTAAAAGTTTTTTAAAGTTTATTTTAAGGTTATGTTTAGTACGTACAAAAATTGCAAAGAAATTCATTTAAAGTTGTTTAAGAAGCAAATAAGCCTTTAAATAAGAATAAATAAATAAATTTTTAAAATCTATAAATAATTAAAACATTTTTTAAAATTTCTTGTTGTATACATCTGCCAATAAAAAAACGTTAGGTAATTTTTTTAATGGCGTTTTCTTTTCTGAGTAAAATTCTGCATTTATTCTGCCTTTTACATTTATTTATGTTCTTTTCTGAAATACATGTGTTATTTTAAAAGTGTAACGCGTTCTTTTCTGATGATGTTCCCTTTAAAATTAAAAACAATGCTACATGTTCAACACTCATTTTAATTAACGGGGCATGAGTGCAGCACTAGATCAAGACGAATTCAATACAAGGTGGTGGCAAGTCTCGAGCCGTAAACACTAACAATGCAATACAAAAAACATCTGTTGTTTTGTTGGCTTTGGATTGTTGTACTCTTGCCACCACCTGTAATTGCATTTACATTGCGCTAATTGTACTTTATTGTTTAATGCCGAAATTTGTGTTCTTTTGTAAACGTAAAATATGAAGCACTTCTTAAAAATTAGGGGAGCATTTAAAAATCTTGCAAATTAACATGTAACACTTATGCGACACTTTTTTTTAGAAAAGAAAACGCCATAAATCTATCGTTTACATACTTTATTTATCTTTGATAATTTTATAATTAATTTTAAATTATTCGATGTTAAACATTTTAAAAATTATTAGCTGCTTGATGTTATACTATTTTGCAAGACATCTGGCAATACTAAAATAAATAAGCGCTTTGCGCTCATGTTTAGGCTGATATGACATGCTTAAACAAGAGCGTCAACGTTATGTCACGAACAGTTTTAACTTTCCTGTTTAATAAAACCCACATAATAGAAATAAAAAATGGTGATAAAACCGACGGTATGTTTACCTAAAACTAGCTAAAATGTCATTATTTTTTAACAAATACATATATTTTATAAATATACTAACTGACCCGCAAACGTTGTTTTGCCATATTACCCCGGGTCTCCACGTAGCAATATTTATTGCGGCAAACGTCAAATTTGATTGCTCCATAAAATTTGCGACGCATAGACCGCATATTGCCATGAGTGGCAATCCATTGCGCAATGATTGCTCTTCTTATTGCTTGAGCAATTATTGCTTAGCAATCTGCTGTAAAATCAGCTGTTATTTATCTGACATTTAATTTTTCTGTGCGTTTTTTTATGGCAAAAAATTGCTACGTGGAGACCTAGCGTTACTTATTTCTTTCAGATGTTACAGTGTCTGCATGCCAAATTTACCGGTTGATTAGTTAAGAATATAATAAAAATTATAGGCTATGGTCCTTTCAAATGTTACACTATTTGCCTGCCAAATTTCTAGAAAATTAGTTGATCAGTTAAGAAGATATAGGGAGGAGAGCCTTTACCTCTTTTGCACTATTTTATGCCCTGTTCTCTTTCAGATGTTACATTGTCTACTTGCCAAATTTTAAGAAAACCGGTTGATTAGTTCAGAAGATATATGGAGGGGGAGCTTTAATCCCTCTTGCCCTATATCATGCCCTGTTCTCTTTCAGATGTTACATTGTCTGCATGCAAATTTTAAGAAAACCGGATGATTAGTCAAGAAGATTTAGGAAGGGGGAGCTTTTACTCCTCTTACTCTTTTTCACACCTTATTTCCTTTCAGATGTTGCAGTGTCTGCAAATTTTAAGAAAACCAGTTCATTAGTTAAGATGATATAAGGAAGGGGAACTTTTACCGCCATTGCCATATCTCACGCCCTATTTCCTTTCAGATGTTACAGTGTCTGTATGCCAAATTTTAAGAAAACCGGTTGATACTTTAAAAGATTGGGGAGGGGGAGCTGTTACCCCTATTGCCCTATTTTACGCCCTTAATAATGTTACACTATTTGCCTGCAAAACTTTAAGAAAATCGATTAATAAGTTAAGAATATATCGCTAATTTGCTGCAAGACCGGCATAAGTCAAAAAAAATCCATTTCGAGATAAACGCGTTTAAAGTTTTTGATTTGCGTATAAAAAGGTTGAATAAAAACAACTTGAATTAGTTTTTGATTTGCTCTAATCACTTAGAAAAAGTAACGATACATTCTCTTCAAATAGGGAAAGTATAAAAGATATAAAGATGAATTGTATGCACAATATAAAGAAAAGCATAACGAACAATTCTGTATCACTAACTCCAAAATTGTATTTTTTGATTTATGGCGGTCTTGCAGCAAATGAGCGATATGTATATGGAGGGAAACTTTTACCCCTATTGCCCTACTTCACGCCCTATTTCTTTTCAGATGTCAAACAGGCCAAATTTTAAGAAAACCGGTTGATTAGTTAAGATAAAAATATACTTTGCGACCCATTCTCATACCTAACAAATACACATACAAAATTTCATAAAAATCGTTCAAGCCGTTTCGGAGGCATTTTGTTGATATTTGTATGGAATTATATAGGAACAATTAAATGCAATATCTTCATTGGCCCTGGGCCGATTTCGTGCAAACTTCACATAAACCATCTACAGACTATCCCCAAAGTACCCTGCAATTTTGCTTGAAATCGATCCACCCGATTCCGCAGTTAGTGTTGACATCAAAGTGTACACTTCTTTTTATATATATAATATTTTTTCCCCCTAAGCTAATCCCGCAAAGCTTTACGCTTGTCTGCAGGAGACCAGAGTCTCTGGCGGGAATCGAACCCGCAACCCCCACAATGATAGACCAGCTCACTACCAGCTAGCCTCCAGGGGCACCCATTTATTAACAATAGCGGCCAACTTCACTATTAAACGGTCTGTTAAAATTGGATTTTCCAATTGCAAAGCGTTGCCGCCGCGCTATTTCGGTATTTTTTTTATGTTTGCATGAGCATTTTTGCCAGCTAGAAAACTCTCTCCGCCCTTGTTGAGTTATGACTGCCATGTATAAAAATATAACAGGAGGTGCAAAAGTCATTACCCTATCGGAAGATGCTATAAATATCAGTTCTGTTTTGACGTTTATGAAGCAAAAAGATACAGAATAGATACAAATAAATAAGAAATGGAGCACTCTAGCCATCCGGATCATCGACGACGAGGAAAACAACTTTTCATCGAAAATCATCGAGAGCGACCCGGCCCATTTGCATCTTTGTGAGGGCTTCTTTTTCTAGTCGCCAATCTTATATTTAGATGACTTGCACTGGCTGAAAAAATCGCCAGCTTTAACTGTTGAAGACTTCTTTTTGTGATGTTTTTGAAGTAACGATTCTGTGTCAACTTGCCTCAGACTCTTAAAGTACACAAAGAGTAATATCCGTTTAGATGCGGGAACCTATCGCCGGAAGTTCTGGCAAGAGTGATAGAAAATGCCATAAATCGGGTCATATGGTCATTAATTCTGCCGGCGGCAACTGCGCCGATAAAATTTGTTATCTATGTACATATATGAAAATGAATGTGGGTTTGTATGTACATATGTATGTTTGTTTGAAGTCTAAAGACGGCTAAAAGGCTGGACCGATTTTCTTGAGATTTTCACAGCGTCTTCCTGTATGTCTGGAAGGAAACATAGGCTATATTTTGTGTTGAAATTACAAGTATGTAGTTTTAAAAATTGTTTATCTCAAAAACTAATACAGCTAAAGTCTTCAAATTAAGTACGGTCAACACTGACATCCACACGAACTTTTGAGAAAAAAATTGGTGAACTTTCAAAAGTAGGCGTGGCATTTCCGACATGAATTAAATACTAAAATTCTTGTATCTGAAAAACGATAACAATTAGGGTATCCAAATTTTACCAGAGCAACTTTGACATATAACTACATATATGATTTTAAAGAAACGGAGGCATTAGAAATTGTGGGCGTGGCACCTTCCATATGAATTAAATACTAAAATTCTAATATATGCGAAACTTTAACAGGGATGAAATTTTGTACAGGCAACTTTGACATCCAAATAAACATTTAGGGAAGAAATGGGTGCGCTAGCAAAGGTGAGCGTGGCACTTCTCCTACGAATTAAATACCACAATGTGTATATTTTAAAAATTATAACAGCTTTAATTCCGAATTTTTGTAGAAGAAACTGAAGTATCAATATAAATATTTTGGACAAAAATGAGCGGACTACGAGTTGTGGGCAGTAGAGTAGAGTAGAGCCACCAAATTTTGTACAAGTAACTTTTATATCAATATGATTATTAAAGGCAAAAATGGGCAAATCAGTAATTTTTCGTCCAAATATGCCTACGCCAACTATGATATAAGAATGAATGAGACGGTTACATTAAAACTTGCTGAATTTGGTACAAACAACTTCGTTGTCAAACGAGATCTGTATTCAAAACATTTTACTAATTTTATTTCATTGAGGATAGCGAAGCACAATGGGTGAAGCCAGTACTTAATAAATAAAACGAGTTTGATATCCAATAAACACAAGTCAAAAGCAAAACTTAAAGTTTTGCATTCATTAAATAAAACTGTAGTCAAAAAAAATATATAAAAAGGAGTTTAGACAAAGATTTTTTAGCTTGTTTTTTAAACTTGATAGGGGAACAGAGTAAAAATACGTAAATTTACATAAAGGCGATTTCTTCGCTTTTTTTTTATCATATTTTGGTATAAAAAATTTGTTCCATATTCGCCGACAAATTTGGTACAGCAATTCTCTGATATCTGGAAACATTAGTTCATTAATTTCATTTTTCAATTAACCAAAATTTTACCAAAATATTTCTATTTTAAACCATTTGAAATTTTTAAATTGTACTAAAAATGTCATTGGAGTACTTCAGTTCCTTTGCAATGCTAATAGTACTGAAAAAAGTACAATTGTACCGACTTTATCATCCCTGTTTCATAATGTATTTTTTTCTTTCAAGTTCCACTTCATCTAATGCTAAGCTCTGTTTTCTCAAGACAAGTTTAATTTCCCAACATGGGAAATATGCAAAGCACATAAGTTGTTGGGAAATATGCAAAGCACATAAGTTGTTGGGAAATCATATCAGTAACACCCTCTAAAACTTAAAGTATCTCATGGTAAATCAAGCATGGCTGAACGGGAAAAAGATATAACCAGCTAATGAAGAAGACACAAATATTTCAATAGACTAAGTTAGAAATGACAATTGATAGAGAATCAAATCCAATATACACACATACAAACGTACTTTATAGTTTTTGTTTGAAATTCAAGCTGAACGTTTTTAGATGAAGGCAAGTCATTGACGTTTTTAATAAACAATTTGTCTGTAATCTATTGTAAAAGAAATAAGTAATAATTTAGTAGGCATGTTCGTGCTCTTTCCAACACATTTTACATAATCTTTCGAAAAACTTCAGGTGTTATGTTGTTTATTTCGTCGCGTATATTGCTTTTTAATTGCTGGATGGTTCTACGCTTATTAATGTAAGCTTTTCCTTTCAAATAACCCCAAAGAAAACAGTCTAGGGCGGTTAATTTAGGTGAACGCGGAGTCCAATTAAAATCACTTGTACGCGAAATAATTCGTTCACCAAAGATGTCCCGTAAAATAGCCATTGTCTCCCTTGCAGTATGCGTTGTGGCTCCATCTTGCTGGAACCATACTTGCGGATGGTTTTCCACGGCTGGCCTTAAAAATGTTTCCAAAATTGTCCAATATCTGACACCATTGACGGAAACGGCGACCCCGTGTTAATTTCAAAAAAATATGGACCAATTATCCTTTGCGATGAAACACCGCACCAAACCGTACACTTAGGTGGGTGTAATTCTTGCTGTTGAACTACTCTCGGATTTTCCGTAGCCTATATCCTGCAGTTTTTGAAAAATAAAGCTCAACAATTTGGGCACGTTGTTCAATTGAGTGCTGCTCCATTTTAAATTCCCCAAGTCTTCTTTACAAAATACTGCAAAGAAAAGAAAAAAAAATTTTAATAAAAAAGTTATAAGCAATTCAAACCCCTTCGGTAATTTTGGGCCACCCTGTAGTTTTGCATACATATATATGTATGCATAATTCGATTTTTGTTAATTTGATAAATTTTTGGATTAAATTGCAAATAATTTAGAAAACAAAAATGTGGCAGCTTTGTTTTTTTAGGAAACAAACCACCAAGAAAAAAATTGCAATAAGTTTACTAAGCATATCTCCATTAAAATGTGACAATAAAAGCCCGGCTGATTATTTTTTGATGTTTATTTAAGGGTACTTTGCACTATCACACAAGTCTTAAGCCTATAGTACACGGAATGTAAAAAGCCTCATGCGCATGCGGTTCTGACGTAATTTTGACGCCACAATAGCAAGTACGTGTTGTGTGATGACGACAAAATTACGTCAGAACCACATGCGCATGTGACTTCTTACATTCCGTGTACTATAGGCTTTACGTATTTCGAGGAAAACACAACCCTGTCATGATAAGTTGTTATTTTTTTTTTTTTTTTTTTTTTTTTTTTTTTAAATTTTCAAATAATAATTCTGTGTCTGTAACTTTTATTGCGAGTACTAGCTGTCACGTTAGAAAATTACTCGCCAACTTACAGAAAATTTGAATTTTGGTGAGAAAAGTTCCCGCTTTGAACTGTTAAATAAACTTACGAATAAAAATGGGGCGAGAAAAATGTTAACACTAAAAAACCATAAAAAATACAAAATGCAAAGAAAAATAATATTTTGCTCTTGCCACATTTCTTCATTATTTAATTCTTTTGCTTTTAAAATTTTTGTAAAATATACGAATTTTTTCAAAGCTCGTTTGCAAACAGCAAACATTTAAGTCGCACTTTACATTTTTTGGTGTTGCCGACGGTTGGTTTTTCGCTGCCGTCGTTGAAAATTTTTAAATTTTAGTAAATTTTGGCCGCCGTCAACGATATGTGTTACTGGCGTTCTCAACGTCTGCAATGTCACATCGGCTTCGAGTGCAATTTTATGACATTTATAACGTAACGACGTAATCTCTTTTGATAGTTTTCGGCATGAGTTACAGACACAGTTTTTTCTCACTTTTCGAGAAACGATGGAATATTTTGTTTCACATCTTTTCGATGTGAGAAGTTCTCACTAAAGTTACAGAACATGAGTACAATCATATTAAATTAAAGCTCTATTTCTTCTCTTTTTGGGTAGAGCCGGAAAACGAAGAGTAAAATCCAATTCCTGTCAAAAAATATGAAAAAATTTACAAAAGTACGGGAACGGAGAAGATAACTTTAAAAAAAAAAATATTAACTCATTGTTGCAAACTTACAGATTTGTGTATAGTATTTAATGTTTGTTGTGTTTTAAACCCCTTGGTTATTGTAAACGCTATATAGGCAACACTTTTCTCTTAAAGAGAGAGGGTAACTCTATTACAAAGCGAAAGAAAATGGTAGGTACTCTTTGTTGTTTCGTTATCAAAAAAGTTTGCAAAAGCGCTATAGAGTACTAAATTGGCCTCTTATCGCATTAAGCTGTCGTATCGAAATTGCAATCGCATCGTAACAGATAGTAGTTCCCTTGAATTTCTTAGTTTCAATTGTGTACAATTTTTTTGTTATTAAATATTCGTTATTTCATTTAAGAGTCAACTAAACCACACAATCAGTTTGACAACAACAACAAGATGTATGGGTAGATATTAAAACATTTTTAATATTTAGACAAACATGCTTCACATTTTTTTGTATATGTTTGTTTGTTTTTTCATGTGTTTTATTTTAAATGTTTGGGTACATTTGTGTAAAAAGAGAGTTAAATTTTCTTTCTTAAAAACCGTAAATTTTTTAGAATGGGAACTCTTTTGTTAAAAGTTTGTCTAACTTTGGGAAACGTTGGTGTAGTACGGGAACAAAACTTATTTTGGATTCAAAAAATGTGTATTTAAAATTAAAAGACACTTTTTTTAATACAAGTTTTAAGTCAACAAACAAACATTAAAAAAAAAAACATTGAAAAAGCATGTTTGTTCGTAAATAAAAAAGTTCGCCCACTCAAATGCACTCATAAATAAACAATTTAGGTATTTGACATTTTACTCAATTTGTTATTGTTGTTGCTGCTTTTATTTATATGTATGGTGCCCCCCTTTTAAGAGCACATCATCATAATCTTCGTCATCAATAGAACGAAACGGAAGTTTTATATCATTTTCATCGTAAATGCCTATTTTATTTTCAACCAAAATGAAAAAAATGCACATTTATCTACAAATTCCGTTGTCATAAAATTATCATTCCATATGAATGGATGACATAAAAAAAATCATGAATTATTAAATGAATAGATAGTTAATGATGATGTAGGGACAACTTTGGAATAAGCGACCGACATATCAAAATTTTATAGTAAATTATCGACAAATTTTGGTGATGCAATAAAAAATGCATTTAAAATAAATGATTTATAAAACCTATTTGAAACTTTTATATGAAAATAATCTTTAGGTTATAAGAAATTTATTAATATAAATTCTATTTAAAGTTTATAATATAATTTTAATCTGCCAGTAAAATAATCCTAAAAAAATCACCCAAAGGAAAAATAACCCAAAAAATTAAAATGGAAATTTTGTCCAAAAATTTTGAAAAAAATCCCAAAAAATAGCAGGGTTTAAAAAACTGCAGTCAAAAACAAAAACTGTCAACCAAAAAACGAAAATTTGAGTACAACTTTTCGATTTTTGAGTTGGTTTGACAGCGGCTGTTAACATTTTACCCTTATACGGTCTGTGGGTGAAATTTCACCTATTTTATGTTTCAAAATATAATATCTCTTAAACAGGTTGCTGGATTTTTTTAAATTGAAATTTTGCATTAATTTTTTAATTTGGTATGTCTAAACGTTACAAGATTTTTGAAAGAATTACGATTTATAAAAATTGAATATTATGGATGATGTTAGTTTATTATTTTCTTATTAAATATTATTTTGTCTAAAAAAAATAAAAACACCTTTAATTAAGGAAAAACCCCTGTATATTTTCATTAAATAATCAGTATGGGTGATTTCTCACCCGAAGAACTTTTCTGCAAGTTATTTTGAGGGACGTATGAGGGTTAATGAATCAGAAGTAAAAGCAACTGTTTTTTTTTGTCAATGACTGCGGTGAAAAATAGTGAAATAGAACTATGTTTATTTAATAATTCCTACAAAGTAGTTTCAAAGACACATGTGTACATTAGAGGCGTCCAACGTTGTTTTATTTGTGTATAAAAATATTTCATATGAAGTTTGGTGCCTATTGAATAAAGAAAAGGCGAGGCGGAAATCGATTGAAAATTTTAATAGTGAATTCAAAGCGAAAAAGTCATTTATTTTAGTTGTTGTAAAATTTTTTAAATGTCATAAAATTTTTCTTCTAGATGATAAACTAATCGAAATGATGATAAAATTATGTTTTCAAAAAGGTATAAAAACGCAAAACCAGGGGCCTGATTCTGGCAGTCGTGATCGAGTAATTTCTCGATTCGTAAGCAATTTATTATCTAATTATTTCAGTCAATACTGAACGAATAGGATTTATTTTTTCAGTGTTATAAAGCATTAATTTGAGTTTCACAATACTGAAAAAATAATTTCGATTCGTTAAGTATCTACTGAAAAAAAATTACCTTCGAATCGAGAAAGTACTCGATCACGACTGCCAGAATTAGGCCCCTGAACTAGCCTAGTAATAAACAATGCCCTAGACAACTAATGTATTAATTATTACTTGACCGAGAAATTCGAGCAAACACCCTAAAGATTTTTGAAATTGATTTCTGTAATCTATTTTTTTTTATTCCAAAGTGTCAAAAGTGTAAAAGATATGGAAAATTTTTTTTCTTTAACGAGATCTTTAATGAGATTTGCATACCAGGGACTTGTTTAAAACATTTTAGAGGATGAAAATAAAAAATTTTAGAAATATCCCCCGGCATACTTGGGTAAGACAACGATTTTATTTTTTCCGAGTCTTATTAAAGTAGCTTAAGCTAAATTTCACCACAACTGCTTTTTTCGTTACGCTTTTATTAATTCTAACAAGATATACGAGAGTTATCTTAATATGGGGCAGTAGGTAAATGATGAACCGACTTTCATGAAATTTGGTGACATGTAAAACAAATTTGTTGAAATTTAATGACAATCGGTGAATTCCGCAACCAGATTAAATAAGCATTTCTTAATTTTTTAGGGAGGTTGTTTCACATTTGCGTCCATTACTTTTTCCTTCTGAACCAATTTCAATCCCAAACTGGAGAACCAGAAACAATTTGACACCCCAATTCAATTTTTGGGATTGATATTAAAACACATTTATGTATGTTTAAAATCGTTTTAAATGCAAAGTTATTTTCTTTACTTAACACTTAAATGAAACTTAATTCACCGGTGTAGTACATTTAAATTCATTTAAAATTTCCATTAGAAAAACTTAAGAAGGTGGTCTCAATATTAAACCAATACAACAACATCAGGCAAAGCAATATTAGACAACTGTTTTTTGAAGCCACCTTGTAAATAAATACACTTTTTATGATATTTTTTTAATTTAAGACTTAATTAAATAAGACTTTTCCAACAAAACTCAATCTGGGGTCTAATCACCGCATTCGCTACTATCGTATCGAATAAACTATCGAATTTGTTTGCATGCAATAGACACTGACGTATCGAATGAAAACCCGAGAAATGTAATGTCGAGTTACTCGATATCAAATGCTATTATTTCAAATTCAATAAATTTCATTCGATATCGAGAGTCATGATACCAAAATAAATAATTTCGATCTCTTTTGCTCGATATCGTATGCGGTGATTAGAACCCTGTATTATATTATATGAAAATTAACTTAAAATATTATCCTTAAAATTGGGCTTAAGGGGGTTTTAGATGAAGTTTTAGGTTAAATGGGCAGTCGTCACGACGACGACTCACTTGGGTCTTTATAGCGGTCCCTTTGTGATGCCCCTAGCCAGTGACTGGAGTCAGCCAGTATCCACCAGACTATTCCCCAGAGGTCACTGCAGCCTCGAACCACCCCGACTCCCTGCAGAAATTGGAGATCGGTTTCAGTCCCACATTGGACATATCGTCCAGACATGGCAATTCTGGTCTCCCAAAATGCCTAAACCTAATGCTACCCAGACCGGGGCATTGACAAAGAAAGTGAAACACAGTCTCCTCCTCCTCATCATGACAACTCCTACAGTAATCATTACACGCAAGACCCATCCTCCTAGCATGAGTCCCTATCACCCAGTAACCCGTAATGACCGATATCACTGTCCTCATCCGGTCCTTGCCGAGACGGAGTAGTACGCGCGTTCTCGCCGCGTCATAGCCAGGCCATAGGTTCCTGGCCATCAAGGAGGTATGCTCCCCCTGCCATCTACCCTGAGCCCTTCTGTACAACTCTCGTCTGATGAGAGTCTTGCAGCGGGCCATTGAAGTGCCAATCAGGCCGTCGACGAACATGTCGTCCAGTTATTAGATGAATGTTAAAAAAGATTCACATAGAATGACAAACTTAGTATATGGATCTTCATTTACCACGTCTAATAAAGAGTACTAAGCTGATTTGCAGATGTCAGAAAATTGCATATGTCATAAAAAAAAACTTGCCCTGGCTATTATATACTTTAAATTGAATATCTCCTTCACGTGAATGTGTTAAACGGTGAAATAAGCTCTGAATTTAACAATTGTTATAGTTATATTGATTTCACTGATCCTATTGGCATCAAAAGTAACCCCTTAACATAAATTTAATCTTAAATTTTTCTTTTTTTGTTATATACTTGATACTTTAGATTTAATTATATTAAGCATCTAGCGAGTAAAGCTCCCCAAACACGTTTCAATTCAATTGTCAATTGAGTCTTTCAATTGAATTGATTCTTGGCCACACACTTCATAATTTTTTAAATGAAAAATTTTCATTCAACTGTCAAATTTATATTTTTTTTTACAACTAAAATTTAAAACCTTCTATTGCAATGGCTGAAAAAGAAAATTACAAACATTAGTTTTGACAGCTAATTAAAAGACTCGAACACACACAACACAATCGAATTGAAAGACTCAACAGCCAGCTTGGAAAAATTAAAATCTTTTAATTTTTTTTCATTCAACTTGGCAGCTGCCAAACTTATCAATTGACAGAGCCATACCTGTCTTGATTTGGACAACAACCGACTCAGTTGCCAATTGTATTGAAACGTGTATGGGGTGCTTAAGAAGTATTAGTATCGTTGGCTAATTAAGAAAATAAAAAATTTTTTCAGCGGGATCCCAGGAACATGATTTTTATTTTCCGCTTTCCTGGGAACCAAAAATGTGCGGGAAAAAACCTACCTACATGTGAAAATTTACGAAAAATCACATTTTTAAATTTAAGATTTCCACTTTGGCCTTAATTCTTGCACCAGTTGGATCTTATATGGATGCAGACTTTAATATCTCCTCAAAATGTTCCAAGTAGTTTATTGATAAATTCGAGTCCTCTGTCACACTCACGTCATCAGCGGCGGAATGTGGTCATATGGACGATAATGCGCACCGTAAACTTTGCACTTTAGCTAGTTTTAAAGTTATCCCAATCGAAATTTCTATACTTTTTAATAAAAACACCCTTTACAAACATACATATAAACTTGACTCCTTATGAACAGTTTGCATTGATTTTATTTTTAAATTTTGCTTACAGCTTTTCAAAAAAAAATATACATACATACTTACATATGTACATATTTAAAACACCCTGATGAGTTAAAAACAAAACCCAAATATTATAAACTGGCCGTTGTCTGCAAAGTTGTGAACGAAAAAATATTTGCTGAACATTTTATTTGAATTAATATTTATGTTTTTGGTTTAAACAGACAGGCAAAAATTATACTCGGCAAACTTAAACTAAAATTGTTTAAAGATTTTATTATAAAAACTTTAAAATTCAATTTAATATTTTCATATTTTTATCTTTTTTAATAAAAATTTTTAATTTTCATAATCTTCTTTCAATTTCAGAAGCTCTTTTACAATCCAGACCCCTGCCACATATTCCAGCCGGTAGTTCACTACTGGGTGGTGTACCAGACACAGCCGACCTTTTGGGTCAAAGTCAAGATGGCATTTCACAACACACAACACAATCACACAGTCAAGGACACAGTTCAACAACATCGGGTTTTGAATCAGCCCACAGATGGACTTCCAAAGAAAATCTTCTGGCCCCAGGACCCGAAGAAGACGATCCACAATTATTTGTGGCTTTATATGATTTTCAAGCTGGGGGAGAAAATCAATTAAGTTTGAAAAAAGGCGAGCAAGTACGTATTTTATCGTACAATAAATCGGGAGAATGGTGTGAGGCCCACTCAGATTCGGGTAATGTCGGTTGGGTGCCATCAAATTATGTAACGCCATTAAACTCCTTGGAGAAACATTCCTGGTACCATGGTCCCATATCGAGAAATGCGGCCGAATATCTTTTAAGTTCGGGTATAAATGGTAGTTTTCTGGTAAGAGAAAGTGAAAGTTCACCCGGTCAAAGGAGTATTAGTTTAAGGTAAGTTAAATTTTACTAATTAAAAGCATTGTGAATTGTAATTTATTTGTTAATTAATTTAAGATACGAAGGCCGTGTTTATCATTATCGAATATCTGAAGATCCCGATGGTAAAGTCTTTGTTACAGCCGAAGCCAAATTTAATACCCTTGCCGAATTGGTACATCATCACAGTGTACCACACGAGGGTCATGGACTGATTACACCCCTTCTGTATCCAGCACCAAAGCAAAATAAACCAACAGTATTTCCTCTAAGTCCCGAACCTGATGAATGGGAAATTTGCCGCACTGATATTGTTATGAAACATAAACTGGGTGGTGGCCAGTATGGTGAAGTTTATGAGGCGATATGGAAACGATATGGCAATACGGTTGCTGTTAAAACACTTAAAGAAGACACAATGGCCCTTAAGGATTTCCTTGAAGAGGCAGCCATTATGAAAGAAATGAAACATCCTAATTTAGTGCAACTAATTGGTAAGTAAAGAGTAACTCCAACTGCAAGTAAAATATTAATGCATGCTTATATGTGTGAGACGAGTAGCAGTGGTGGGATTATAATATTATTTTAAGCATTTTTAGTTAAAGAGGATGTGATGCACATACAAAGACAGTGTTGATAACTATAACAAAATTACCAGTTATTGTAGCCCAGGGATAGATAGAGTTTCTAAATAATTTTAAGATGTATTTTCAGTTATATTTGCTAAAGAGTGAGCCAATTAGTATAAAGTTTATTATTGAAGGCAAACCAAAAAGTAAAAAAATTAAGTAGAACGGTAAAATTCATGTTAGAGATGCTTGTTGCTTAATTAAAAAGTTTACTTGTTCATTAACTTTGATGTTTTTTTGCACAATTACGTTTTCAATTTTCTTTTATTTCTGTTAAAAAAAAAAGAACTTTGTTGGGATAATTATAATTAAAAACTAAATTTGGTCTATTCATAGTCTATAATAAATTTAAATAAAAAAAAAACTAAATTGTTTAACTTAAATTACACTGTGCAACATTTTTGAGGTCATCGAGTGCAAACTTTTTCTCTTGTGAAATTTCTCGAAGTACTTATCGCAACTCACAAAACGATATTTGAGTGTTGCTAGTTTAGCTGCTATTCGGATTTTCATGATTTCTTCGAAGAATTTGTTATTTTTCTCATGTCAATATTTCGAAACCAATTCGAATTTTGTTTTTTTTCCTTTTCCACAAATGTAATTATAAACTTGGAGAGTGAAAGTTTAAAACAAACTAACCGGAAAAACAGCATTAAGTGAATAAAAATTGCTAAAATGCCGTAAAATTTTTTATTTTTATACTTGTTCGCCATTTCTGGCCCACGTCTGAAATTTTTAAAGTCTTCGAGCGCAAACTCTTTCTCGTGTGCAATGTTTCGAAGAACTTATCGAAACCAACGAAACCCAAATTGGGTTTTGCTAGTTTAGCAGCCGTTCGGGTTTTATGGCCTCATGAATATTTTCGTATAAATTTGATTTTTCCGAAGAACATGCTATTGTTATCACATCTATATCTCGGAAACCAATTGAAAGTTTGTTTTTCCTGTATTCGCCACAATTGTAGCTATAGACTAGGAGAAAAAAATGAGAACACACTAATCCGAAAAAATGCATATAGTGCATATAAGTTGCTAAATCGTCAGCTCATATATGCCAAAAAGTCGTAGTGGAGAAATAAAGGCAATGAAGGTTTACATGAATGCTTCTAGCATTTGTTTTTATGAAAAATGTAAATTTTTGTTAATGTTCATGAACGAACTTAGAAGTTAAAAGTATTTTATTTGAAGTGAATTTTTTTGTTTTGTGCCCCATACGCCACTTTTCAGAATTTATACACCCCATCTAACTTATTTTTTTTAAAAATGGTCGGTAGGTCAAACCAATAATGAGCTGACGAAATGTCGAAAAAACTTTTATTTTTTATATATTTTTATGGCTGACAGCTGCCAAACCGTTGGAAACTCAGTAATGCCATCTTCAGAACAGATATTCCTTGTTATATAATTTATAATACATTATAATACTGAAAAATTCCTTTGTTCACATATTCCAGCTGTTTGTTTTCTTCATATTGAAGGTTTTTGCTAATAGTTTTCCTTCAAAATTATAAATTATTTATAAATACACTTGAATTTTTGTTATTAACCTATTAATATTTAAGATATAAGGCAAAGCCATTTCTGTGCAATATTTGTTTCCTTAGAATGTAAGAAATTATGTAACTTACTATTAAATAAATAAATATTAATTTTTCATGCATTTTTCGAATTTTCGATGTTAATACTGGTGAAAAATGTAAAAATAAGCATTATTATGTTATGAAGAAGACCTGGAGCTAAAATAAAAATCAACCATAATGTTCTGAAGAACTTTGAATTATATTATAAGGATTATTTTTTCTGAATGTTATTTACCTAACTTAATGGTGTTTTCTTTTCTGGCAATAATTTACCATGTATGCTACCATTCGCGCAGGTTTTTGTTCTATTCTAAAAATATATACAAAAGTGTGAGAAGTTGTCGTTTTCCTTTCTAAATATGTTTCAAAAAAATGACAAATTTGTTCCATTTCTTACCCCCAGCTATAATTGAGTGTGAGATAATGCCCTTTTTTGCATCTGGGTTAAGGTCTTTTTTAAGCAAGCAAGTATTTTTTTATTAACTTTTTTCTTTTGTTTGCGTACAGTTTGTGTTGTATTGTGATTTTTGGTTATATTGTGATGGATATAAAAACTTTTTGTTCTTTTTTCGTTTTACTTTTATTGATTAATTATAATTTTTTTTTTTGCGCAAAATTGAAAACAACAACTGACTTTAATTACTGAAAATCAGTGTTGTTTACGCTTATTGGAATTCAAAGTAATTTAATGTTGAAAATAGCTACAACCGTGGTGAATATCGCTTATTAGTACAAACTTTGCATTAAATTTTAACACATTAGTGTCGAGTGTAAAACATAGCTATTATTTTTTCCATTGTAACTTAGAAAAATGTATCACTTTGTAAGGGTGCGTGTAACCTGATAAATATATTACACAATTATAATGCATAATTATTTTTTGGAAAGAAAATACCATAAATTGTTAGTTGCGATAAGTACTTCGAGAAATTCCACACGAGAAGGAGTTTGAATTTTATGTGTTGCATAGTGTTACTACGAATCTTTTACATTCCTTAAATTTCATTATTTATAATATTTCAAAACGAATGAAAGTATTTTCCATTGTAGAATAATATCTTTTAATTTCATTGAATTATGAATACAATTTCGAATGCCTTTTACAAATACAAATTAAATAATGTATAATATCCCTATTATCATTTGGAAGATCGTTTCAAAAATCATCTGTATTAGTCTTTTTTAAGTACTTTTGGTTTTTTTAAATTCGATATCCTTATTTTAACTTTTTTTTGGCAAAAGAAAACTACAAACTTTAATTTTGACATACACGCTTTGATTTGGACAAAAAACGGACTCAGTTGACAATTGAATTTAATTGTATGTGGGCAGCTTTAGTACATATTTGAAAAAAAAACTTGGTAGTATTTTATGATGATAAGTACTCGCTATCTTCTTGTTTTTAACGAAATTAAACTTCCGATTTGTAGACAAAATTTTAATTTGAATTTAGCTTATTTTCTAATAAAAATTCTTTTTTTTTAATTCTCAGGTGTTTGTACCCGTGAGCCGCCATTTTATATTATCACAGAATTTATGTCTCATGGCAATTTATTAGATTTCCTACGATCAGCTGGTCGTGAGACACTCGATGCCGTAGCCTTACTATACATGGCTACGCAAATTGCGTCAGGCATGAGTTATTTGGAATCTCGTAATTATATTCACCGCGACTTGGCTGCCCGTAATTGTTTGGTGGGCGATAATAAATTGGTTAAGGTGGCCGATTTCGGTTTGGCTCGTCTGATGCGTGATGACACCTATACGGCACATGCGGGCGCCAAGTTTCCCATAAAATGGACCGCCCCCGAGGGATTGGCCTACAATAAGTTCAGTACAAAATCGGATGTTTGGGCGTTCGGTGTGCTGTTGTGGGAAATCGCCACATATGGTATGTCACCGTATCCGGGCATCGATCTGACCGATGTATTTCATAAATTGGAGAAAGGTTATCGCATGGAAAGGCCACCCGGCTGTCCACCAGAAGTCTATGACTTAATGCGTCAATGTTGGCAATGGAATGCGGCGGATAGGCCGACATTTAAAAGCATACATCATGCTTTGGAACATATGTTTCAGGTGGGTGAAATATGGGAAAGTGGTTGTTTAATTGGTGGTGGTCGTGTTGGTGTTGGTTATACGAATAATGTCGATGACGACGATCACAATATCGACGGTGACGATGAATATGAAGATGATGGCATTGAGCTTTGATTTAGACTTGATCCATGTGAGTGGGGAAATGAACAAAATCATGGCTATAACAACAATGCTATATGTGGTAGACAAATTACTAAAAAACTAGATAAAAACAATTGTTGTTTAGATAGAACAAATAATAATAGATATAGTAATGGACAAGCACATCTTAATTTCTTCGATCTGCAGGAATCATCTATAACCGAAGCGGTCGAAAAACAATTGAATGCCACGACAACGGCAACGACAAATATTGGTCAAAGCTTAACGCCACAAATGGCCAAAAAGGGTATAAAGCCAGGCAATACACAGGGTTCGCAGGGTAATAGTAGTGGCGGCGGCGGCGGCGGCACAAATAGTGGTGGTGGTCTAACTCCAGGTGGTCATCACGATCAGCAAGCCAGTACCCCCATGTCAGGTAAACTCAATGTTTCAATAAAAAAAAAATTGTCTAACAAAACTTACAAACGTAGAAAATAAAAAACAACAAAAAAATATTTATTTTTATAGAAACTGGTTCTAGCTCAACGAAACTCTTAACATTTTCCAGTCAAGGCAAGGGTAATGTACAAATGCGTCGAACCACCAACAAGCAGGGCAAACAAGCCCCGGCTCCACCCAAGAGGACAAGGTAACTTAAATCTTTAGTTTAAATTATTTTAAAAATAAATCTAATCCTTGTTTCGCTGTTTTCTAGCCTGCTCTCATCTAGTCGTGACAGCACCTATCGTGATGAAGAAAATTCCGCCTCAGCTCGTCAGCTTATTGATGAAATGCATACTAATGGTAAAACTGTTTACAAATCATTTACCCTTAGTAGAAATTGTAAACCCCTACATTCAACCTATTATCTATCTACCACTGCCAATAATAATAACAACAACAACAGTAATAGTAGTAATAATAAAAATATTTTTGTTGTTGTTGGCGGTAATAGTTCTTGTACACAAAAATTATTAAATAGTGATAGTCAAAATTATTTTTCTTCTACTACTTCACCTACAAAATCGTATCGTACCACAAATACTACGAGTTCTACTACTAGTCCTACTCCTCCCACAACGGGGTTTGCTATAAAAAAATCCACGTCTTGCAGTAGTTTTCTAGTTGATATATTATTTCGAGGTATTTGTCCGAAGCGCAGTAAGATTAAATGTATTTTTACTTTTTTATAATTTTTTATTTATAATTTTATTTATTTATTAGTTCTTTTTTTTTGTAATGTTTGTCTAATATTTTTTATTTTAGCTGGTTTTGTAAATGTTTTTGTTGGTATTTTGTAAAGTAGTTTTGTTTTAATTGGATTGGATTTTTTTATTTAATACAGTATTAATACTTTTATATTTTCTCTTAAAAAAAAACTACTAATATTCTATTTTTTTTTTAAGTTTTATTTCCAGATAAAATTTTCTACTACATTTCGCTTATTTGCTGCAACATTGTCACATTTCAAAAATATTAGTTTTACAGAAAACGACTTTAAAGTTTTTAATTTACACACAACACAAATGGAAAAAGAAACTTTTATTTTTCTCTCAAGAGTCTAGTTTACAATATCTTCATATGAAATAATAACAACTTCAAAATTTGCTAGTTCGGAAGATGTTGCAACAAATGAGCGCTATTTAAATTTTAAACATTCCGATATTTTTACTAGCGTTGATTATTTTCTCACATTCAGGTATGTGATAAAAACTGGTCGATTTAAAAACCATCGTTTTAAAATGCTGTGAGGAACTTTAAGTGTTTTTCAAATCCAACTCTGAATTATAATCTTAATTTTTTGTTTAAATACAGTTCAATTAACAATACAATACAATACAAAATTCAAAAGAATATATACAAGAAATAAGAGGAAATTATTTAAGAAGTCAATTTTAAACGATACGGGAGTCGATATTTTCAGATTCAAATCGTTTCGTTTTCAAAATCGATTCCGCTCAAATTCCCTAGTATTCCAAATTATAAAAAAAAAAATATCAAAAAAAAACGTTACAAATTAGTTTGGCATTGATTTAAACGGTCAAAGATTTATGTACCAAAAACTCTACTAAAAAGTTGAAAACAAAAATATGCCAAATCGGGTTTGGTTTTACCTTGTTCCCACACAAATATATTTCAGCTGTATGATTTTGCCACGATAATGACGAGATGGAACGTGTCAGAAATAATTTCTTTATAAGTAATAATTAGTTTGTTTGTAAAGAAAAATAAGCCGAATCGGTCCATTCTTTCATACATTCAAATCTCTTCCCTGTTAATGTTTTTAGTAATGACCGAATTCTTAGCAAGATTTTAAGAAAATTTTCAAAAGATTTTGTTATTCGTGCTAAATTCCCAGTTTTTATTATTGATAAAAACACTTCGAATTTATTGTTGATGGGATAAGCTATTCCTATGCGAATTTCACTGGTTGCTTAGGCCAGATCATCAGGAAACTTCATCCATAAAGATTTTAGAAAAACTAAAGATATTAAACCAAATAAAACTGTTAAACGT
Organism: Pollenia labialis; assembly: GCA_949318255.1. Taxonomy (NCBI): domain Eukaryota; kingdom Metazoa; phylum Arthropoda; class Insecta; order Diptera; family Polleniidae; genus Pollenia; species Pollenia labialis. The sequence goes on along the minus strand of OX439140.1, from coordinate 141,991,952 downwards.
ATAAGAATTATAGCAACAGTTCTACTAGTTTAAACAAATTAAAATTAAAATTACTTTTTAATTTTAAGAAAAGTTCGACACATTAATAAATTAAATTTTTTATCAATATAAAATCACTAGAATATAATTTATATAAAAATTAACTTCATAGCCAAATTTGAAGTGTTAAGTCTATTTAATATACTAAAGAAGGAAACAGGTGTGATTGCAGGCCAATGGGTCTCAGTTAATAAAGTTGTTAAAATTATAGAAAAAGTGTGAAAACTAAGGAAGGACTTTAAAAAAAAGTTGAAACTGTTTTTCACTAGTTCATTACTTTGTGCAAACAATTCTTATTGTAATCCCCTGAAAGAGAATTTGGTGACCAAATCATGTACATATTTCAGAATTAAAGAAAGTGATAATTAAGATATCAGCCAGGGCTACAAATAAACAATGACTACTTCTCTGAATTTGAGCTGAAAATCTAATCTGAATAAAATTTTGAAATTATTTTTAATTATATACATACATACATACATACATTTGTTTGCTCTTTATTAATTTATTTGTGTATATGTACTTATTAGTGGTTTCTTTATGTTCTTGCTACGCTTTGGAATGTGGATATGGACATCACTCATCTATTAACTGTCTTTCTTTTTTTTTCTCTCTAAACACAAAAAACTATACATGACTCAACTTTTCTTCCAACATCTATTTAATATGCAATAAATTTATAATTCAAATTCGTTTACTAAATTTTCTCGATCTTTCAACTTTCTTTTTAAGGTCTTACACGTGACATAAACAATCTTAACCAACGCTATGACTCTGAAAATGAAAATGCAACCGGTGATCCTGATACAGATCATACCGGCGACAGTTTGGAACAAAACATGACAACACACTCGAAAATGCAACATTCCATGCATGTTGCCAACAATATAGCACCACGTGGAGCTCAAACACATTCATCGTTTAAAAGACCTACGCCCGTAATGGGAAATCGTGGTCTGGAGACACGCCAAAGTAAAAGATCTCAAAATGGTGGAAGAACGGATGGTAATTCGGTGGGTGTCTCGACCACAGCAATGAGTCAAATTAACCCTGTGGCCCAACCTATACAAGTGGGTGCTTTGGAAGTAATGAATGTTAAGCGAGTGGTCAATCGTTATGGTACTTTGCCGAAGGTGCAAAGAATTGGCCAATTTCTGGATAGTTTAGAAGACAGCAATGAGGGTAACAATGTAGGTACACCAGCAAATGTAGTAGCACAGCCGGCCACAAATGGCTTAAATGGCAGACTATCCAAAAATACTCCGCCGCCTTTGGCTGCACCATTGCCACAACAAATGATACGCAGTAATTCTTCTGGAGGTGTAACCATGCAAAATAATGCTTCTGCCAGTTTGAATAAATTGCAAAGGCATCGCACTACAGCAGATGGCAGCAGTATGATGACATTCTCTTCCTTCCGGGGCAATAATTCAAGTAATTCGCCAAAACGAAATCAGCAGCCGGCGTTGGCCAATTTGGAATTTCCACCACCTCCTCTAGACTTGCCACCGCCACCAGAAGAGTTTGAAAACATTCCGCCACCTCCTCCACCGCAGCCAGAATGTGATTTGATTTCTTCCCAACCCTACACTGCTCAGTTGGGCAGCAAAGCCAAAACTAGCTGTAATGATGTTTCAAATACTGCTCCCAGCGTTGAGGAAGCTAGTTCCAGATTTGGTGTTTCGCTACGCAAACGAGAACCTTCCACAGATTCCTGTAGCTCACTTGGAACACCGGCAGCCAATGACAACAATAATGGCAATTTGAAAAATCAAGAACTATCCATGAAAGAAAAATTAATGGCCGAAATAAAAGATAGACAAGCCAAAGAGAACTCCTCGGCCACGGCCAACGTACAAAATGGCAACTCCAGTGTGGATCCTGTAGCTCTATTGGTCAACGAATTGGCAGAGAGTATGAATTTGCCAAAACAAAAGCAATTGACTGCAAATCATGCGGCTCCTAAATCTCCGGCCTCTACAAATGAGCTTAGCGCTTCAGCAAGTAACACTAACACATTTAAGGCACAGTTAAAAAAAGTGGAACCAAAAAAGATACCCACTCCCACTCAGAAACCAGAAAATCAAACCAACATTATCGACTTCAAGGCCCATTTACGTAAAGTTGAGACGAAATCAAACACTTCAGAAACAAGCGTAAAAGACAAAGAAATTAAAAAAGACTTGGAAAAGGACTCGTCATCATCTTCAAATTCCGTATCAACTGTTACCAAATCATCAAATGTCAATGCTAAATCTGTTTCTAATACATCAGGTTCATCGACTTTAAATCGTAAAGATGATAACAAATTTTCCACCACGACACATTTAACACAAAAGACTGAAATCAAAATTGAAATGCAACAACAGCAAATATCCCAAATACAAAATGCCAATCAAACGAATGCCAACAACAGCGACAATAATGCAGATTTCCCTTCGACAACAACAAACAATGATGGGAATGTGGAATGTGGAAAACGACGCAGTACAGGTAGTATTAATAGTTTAAAGAAATTATGGGAACAACCGGGTCCAACGACTGGAACCGGAAATCAACCAGATTACGCCAGCACACAAAATATGCAAGGGAATGCAACCGTTAACAACATTAGCTCCTCCACACAATTGTCTCCTAAATTTTCATTTAAACCTACCACTAGTGGAGGTTTAACAACACCCACCTCTGGCACAAACTCCTCGCAACTACAGCAACGTTATCCTATTAGCAGCACCCAAATATCACCCAGAATTACCAACAACAATAGCAATAAACCACCACCATTACAGCCTCCACCCCCACCACCTCCTCAACACCCACATCAGCATCAACAACATGCATCCCAAAGCAATTCCAACAGTCATAATAACACAACAACTTCCACTCATTTAACAAATTCTATTTCCACACAATTCACAGAACTCAACACAGTAAATAACTCACACAAAACAACAGCAGCGGGAGGAGAAGATTCCCAACAGCAGCAGCTGCAAGAAAATGATCTCATGACACAGTCCATGTTTGTGGAAAATACCAACGCATCTACCGGAATCAATAACAAACTCACCACATCGACTTTAAATTCAAAACCAGCCGTGCCACTAAAACCCACCAAACTCACTATTTATGCCACACCAATGGCCCAAAAAATGGCCTCAGCTGGCGGCAACACCGACATCACAACCACCAACACATCAAACTCAACCACCAATAATGCTACACCCGAAAACTCAACAAAAATCTCACGAGAAAGTATTCTGGAGTTGGTGGGACTTTTAGAGGGCTCACTCAAACATCCCGTCAATACCATATCGGCCTCTCAATGGCTACAACTCAGCGATAAATTAAATATTCTTCAAAATTCTTGTGTCGTTTTTGCCGACAACGAGTGTATGCCACCACATTCGAAATTCCATTTTCGCGAATTGGTCACACGGGTGGAAACACAATCGCAATCACTACGTACGGCTGGCACGAAAAATGTCCAGGACAATGAGCGTTTGGTCACCGAAGTTGGTCAATCACTCAAACAGATAACGAATGCATTGCATAGGTAAATATTAAGAAACGGGGTGGGCGGGGAATTGTGGTTAGATTCAGAGGGGAATTTTATAAAAAGACATAAATAAAAAAAATCATATACATACATACATATGTATGCTGCATAAAAAAAATATTAACTAAAATATTTCTACAACTCCAAAGATAAAAGACAGAATATTAAAAAATAAAATTAACTGAAATGAAAAACAACATTTAATAAATATACATAATTCATACATAACAATTTACACAAAGAAATACTTTACAAAAAATGAAATTCCCATCTAAATCTTAGTGGGATTTGTTTATGGAATTCAAAAAGTATTGGAAGTCTAATGGCATTTCAGAAAGTAATTAGAGCTTTAATTGTTTTGTCTGTTTGATAAAGTTGCCTTTTTTTTGAGGTTAGAATGTAACTGTTTGTAATCAAAAATACTGCTTACAAATCCTAAATAATTGTGGTTATGAAAGAGAAAACAAATAACTAAATCGGAGGTGTGTACGTGACATGAACTTTTTGTTTTACCCGTGATTCCGGCGTGAAATACATTTAATTGTGATTATTTTAATTATAATTAACGTGTGAGAAAGTAAACATGATGGCAATATTAACTGCCAGGCCCACAATGTCGACAAGAACATTTCTTTCGCATATTTATATTGAAAACATTAATAAAAAAACTAACATTTGTTGTTGTTTTCAATAGAAATATACGAAAGAAATGATCTTGTCGACATCGTGGGCCAGGCTGTAAATTTGTGTGTGTAATTAAACTTTAAAAATCACGAAGAATTTCTGCAGAAACTGTTAAAAATTAAAAAATATGTTTAAATAGTTGTCTTGATTTTTTTTGTTAAATACATACATATCGAGCCCTAATAGCAAAAATGATGTAACCAACAACATTTTAGATTTTTGTTTTTTGATGAAAATTGATAATTTTTAATCATTTGCATTATCTCTAAAAATCTCTTATCTCTGGGAAGTACCGTTGCGAAATAAGAGCAAAAGCAATTTGAAACGACCCCCTAGACTTGAAGCAAAAATATTTAAAAAAAACCTTCTCCTGTAAAATTTTATTTTTGGTGGTTACATCATTTTTGCTATTAGGGCTCGATATTTTATTAACGATTAAATTGCAACATAGCTTCATGTTTCAATATAAAAAGTACAGACCATTATAATAAAAAAATTGCTTAAGACTTTGTAAGTTAGATTTCTTGAGAATTTAAAAATTCCTTATGCGTGATCGTGAGTCAAAAAAAGTTTGGGAAACAACTTAGCCTTTTAACCGCTTAAGCCAAATTTTTTTTAAAAATTAATTAATTTCCAATAGGAACCACAGGACATTATATATACATACTACATACATATATAATTAAAATTAAAAAAAAAAATAATGTTTAAAAATTATAAAATTTCTATTTAATGGCCAATTTTACCAAGTTCAGTTAAAACTAACTATTACTTTAACTTCCAGTTAGAAATATGTTTTTTTTTTGCCAGTTATAACTGATAGAACTTGGTGATATTGGACGTAAGTTTGAAATTTAAACAAATTCTTACTAGAAAATTTAAAACCAAATTTATTGTGTGCAAATTCTAACATCTTGACTTAAACCTTTTAAACACAAAGTTCAAAGGTATAAAATACTTCATATTTTTCCGTAATTTTTAACAAAAATATAAAATTTATTTTTGAATTTTAGAGTTTTAATATAAAATAACTTCATATCCATGGTGAAATAACTAGAAGGTGGCAGCACTACAGAATCAATTATTTTTTGCTCAATGCATAGTGAACTTCCTTTATGTCAATATTATTTGTTTTTTTTTTGAGGTAATGTCACTTAAATACATTTTAGTAGATGAAAGAAATTGTTGGCGTTGGTTTGTCGAGGCTGACGAAAACCCCAAAAAGAAACGTGTTAAGAATTATGGAGTAAACTTTTCTTGGAACAAGCGTACCCGTGTTTCAACTAAGTAGAAATTGTAATTTATTTGTTATAATATATCGGAAAGAATAAAAACAATATATTTTGGTGTGTAAAAATCCATATTTTTGACATAATGGACTATTTTACACAAACAAATTTGCCTGTTTTTGTTGTATTGTTGTACAACAACTCCTAGTGCTGCCACATTCTAGTCATTTCACCATGTTCATATCTTTCCGTATTTTTTTTTACAAAAATATAAAATTTATTTTTGCATATAAATCATCCCAAAAGAAGAGTCATATTTATATAATCGTTATATAGGTTTAAAAATTTATGTCTGTATTATTAAAAATATTTTCAATTTAAGAAAGTATTAAACGCTTGTTAAATTTAATAATAGTTTATGAATACGCAGGTTACCATTTAAAAGTTTTTTTAAAATTCTTACTTATGGATTTTGTATACTTGCAAACAAACATCTTTAGGCAATTCACAAAGTGTTATATTGTTTCAAATTGGTTGTATTTGCTAAAATATTATAAATGTCACATTCATAAAATTATAACAAATGCAACCAATACGACACATTAGAACAATTTGTGAATTGGCTAATTGATTTTTTTTAAGCCTGTTTTAAAAACTTTTTTAATATTACTTTGGTTTAATTTTTAATTACTACTTCAACAGCAAAGCCACTAAAGAGGAATTAGTTAGTCTCGAAAAGATTTCATAAAGCCATCATAAATTACTGCTTACACCGAATCAGCCACCTCCAAAAGCTATCGAACAACCTACACGTTCATGTAGGAAGCCGAAACTTTCAAAGTCAGCCCCTTATAAATATAAAAACTTACTTTTAGTTGGTACTTCACCGTACGATAAAAAAAATACTTAGGTTTAAAACTTATGGTTAATGTCGAATTTCAAAAAACTGTAACGCGATACAGTGCTGACAAAGCATAAAATGGGCGAAGGCAAAAAAAAACAAGGACAGCCTGATTGTCATTCAAAAATAATGACACCAAAACGCTAGCTGCCTCCCCCTAACCACGGCACTTTTTTTAAATTTTTATTAAGCTTTTTTAATCAATTTTTTAATTCACCTTAGAAAATGTTCCCAATCAAATTAAAATATAATAATTTTAATTATAATCTTTTCTTATTTTCACAGCAAAAGCAAAATTTTTATTAAGTATTTTAAAATTTGGTTTTCCTCCATTAAATTAAAAAATAGGCTTGAAAATGTTAAACATTTTTTCAGCTTCATTAGGAATATTTCTGCATGATCCCAATTACGCCATTTCAATTCCGATCGAAATTACAATACAATGTAAATGAGAATTTCAATCGATATACATACATATTTAGAATGCCGTAATTCGGCCCCAGATTTCAAAAACTGTGCAATTTGAATATTAAATTTAGTTATATCGAGTTCAAAAACCTAAACAACTTCTGTTAGGATTTTTCTAAATCTTCCACTTTCTTTTTAATTCCATAAACAAATCTATATTATTTAAGTTTTATTTCTTTTCCAATTGAAACAATTTCGAACACTTAACCACAATTCGTTTCTTTTAGTTGGTTTTAATTAAAGAATTAAGTTAATTCATAGTTTTAAGGCTTCTATACAATTTATACATCTATCTTTACATACATATATATACATAAATTCTTAAAAAAAAAAACAGAAAGTATCGAACATATATTTTTTCTTAATAATAATCTATAATAAAAACAAAATCAACAAACAAAAAATGATATATTTATAAAATCTAGTCATAAAACAAAACATACATTAAATAATAATTATAAATTAACATAAAATTAAAAACAAAATCAAACAAAAAAATTATAAAGTAAAAGAATTATAAAATAAAGGATATTCTAAAAACGAACAGAGGAAACTCCATTTAAATATTAGAACATAGTAGTTTCATACCATTTACATACTTGCATCCATATTTAAAATAAAACTATCATACATATTTACATACATACTTGCATACATATATTTATCATGCATATACATACATACGTACTACATATTATACTCGTATATTTAATAACTACTTGTAACAACTACATATAAACATATAATTATAATTTTGTTATTTAAATTAAACTCCCTCTCTATAAAAATTTACAGAAAAAGTTTAAACTTTTTTCTTGTATATTTTTTTTAAACTATACTTAAAAATATATTTCGACTACTTTTTATATTATGTCTTCTTCTTCTTTTTTAGTAAGTTTTAGTTTATTGTGATTTTTTTTTTTTTAATTTATCATTTTTATTTTAATTTGCAAATTATTTCTTATATTTATTTGATTGATTTATAATTAATATTAACTATTATTTAAAAAAAAAAATGTTTGTTTAATTTTTTTCCTATCAAGCCAAATTAATTTAAAATAAAAAGAAATCATATTTTTATTACATTACAAAAGAACACAACATTATCCACTGGCATTTTATTAACTTATAATTGAAGCACAATTCTTTGTCATTTATTTATGTAAAAGGGGCCGGGCCAGCCTTTCACGATCAGTCAAGTGTTGGTGCCTGTAGTTTGGTCGTGTATGAGCCTATTGTGTGATTGTACGCTTTGCTGTAGCGATGTCAAACAGAGGGCCTGTTCGCAAATGCATCATTGCTCTGCATCATACAAGTTGGCATTACTATGCACAGCTTACAGAGGCTTGCTGATGATCTTTAATAGCAGGAGCCATTTTTCTTCCATACTTGACACTTGTTTATGCGTCATCTATTTTAGAAAAGTATTTAAGGACATTAAAATTTTCATTTGCAACACAGTTATGCATTTACGAATATGCCCAGAGTTTCATATATTGCTGAAGGTACTAATTTATTGTATTGTGCAATTAGCACAGAAGAGAAAAAATTGTTAGAGAGTAAACATCAGGGTACCATACATTCAAAAAAAAAAAAACATTATTTGTTGAAATACCTTTTTATTGCAACATTTTACTAAACACTTTTTAATAACACTGCTCTGCAAAATAGAGCTTTTTAAAAGTTTCTTATTTCCTTATGTATTTTCATCTACTGAAAACGATGGTGTGATAGGCTTTAGTTTTACACCATTTTATGTTTTATTTGGTCAGTTTTTCGCGAACGGTCCTTTAAAACTTAAAATACTTTCTGGATTATTAACCTACACAAAAATAGGTTTTTTTGAGTATGGCCACATTATTTATTTTATTAGGATATCTCACTGTTATTGCAAGGATAAATAAAAATAAAGTCCTTCTTTACGAAATACTGAAAAGAAAAGAAAAAAAATATAATAAAAAAGTTATAAGCAATTTAAACCCCTTCGGTAATTTGGGCTACCCCGTACTTAGGAATACTCTATACACTACCAGAATAGCTTGTATCTTCATGTTACATGTTTTAACTTTAGCTATCCTTTGGTTAGCAATGACGTAAATTTTTGTATGTATAGAAAATTTAACAATTATCAGACACTAGCAGAATGTAATGCAGAAAGAAATAATTTCCATATTCTCTTTCTCTTGGTAAAAAATTAAAAATTGTAAAGGCCCAAATACATTGATCAAAATACTCATCAAGCATTGTGGTGGTATTAGTGAAAATGTGTTTGTATGTGTGACACCGACAACGCTTGATGAAAAATCAAAAAATTTAGATATGACGGCGAATATTACGTCCAGCACACGTACACGTTGAATTCGCCGGCTGGACAAGCATTTGACAAGTGTATTTGGCCCTTAAGGTAAACCGTGACAACGGCGGAATTATGGTTGTTTTCAAATTTTTTACATGCTGAACTTTGCTGCAAATGATTTGGGCTTGCATAAAATGAACAAAACTGATAAAGAATATGGTATGTACCTATTTGGTATACGAACACAAAAAAATTTACAAAAAGTTACATTTTCAATACAAGTTTTTTACATTTATTTGCACCGTCGAAAGCAAATTTGTTTTCGTTGAAAAATTCGAAAATATCGAAAGTAACTCATAATAGGGGCCATCTCCAATTAATTGAGCAACTGAGATTACTGAAACTCTTTGCGATTGCTTCTTCACAATAATCCTCTTTTGGAAACTTGATGTTTTTTTTATCTTAAATAAAAATATTTCGCTAGTCCTAAGAAGCGAAATGGAACTTAAGTTACCAACCTAATAAAAAATAATCCTTCATCGGTTCATAAATGACATTAAATTTGATTTTAAAGGAATTTTTTAATAAATAATTGTCTGTGCGGAAACAAAATCAGTCCATTATTGCCTGCCTTGTGCCATTAATTTTATCTACATTCTGCATGAGTAGATCGCTTCCACATAATATTGGGTAGATTTTGCTAAAACCCGTAATATTAAACTACTTTAACATAGAAAAGCCCTAACTAATATTTTCCTTACTTTACAGGAGAAGGAAAAAACTTAATAAAAATGATAGTCTTGTAGTCGCGATTTTTTTTAAACCAGTTTTTTATTAAATTGCTTACAGAATTGAACAAAAAACTGCTTTTAAAAAAAATCGTGACTGCAAGACTTTCAGAAGATGCCGATTTAGCCAAAAAAAATCACCTTTTCGGATGAAGCTCATTTTGATCTTGGCGGATATGTAAACAAACCAAATTGTCGTATTTGGGTCATAGAAAACCCGCACGCATACATTGAAAAGCCGTTGCACCCAAAACGAGTCAATGTTTGGTGCGGATTTTGGTCCAGAGGCATAATTTGGCCATTTTTCTTCGAAAATGGACAAGGAGTGGCCGTTACAGTCAATGGCGATCGTTATCGGGCATGTTGAACGAATTTTTGTTCACAAAAATTGAGGAGGAGGATATTGGCAACATTTGATTTCAACAGGACTGCGCTACGTGCCACACAGCCGAAGCTACACTCGATGTTTTGCGCCCTGTTTTTGAAGATCGCATTATCAGTCGCAGAGCTGATGTCGTTTGGCCACCTCAGAGCTGCGATTTGACATTGTCAGACTATTATTTGTGGGGTGCCGTCAAAGATAACTCTTACGCCGACAAGCCAGAGACAATTGACGCTTTAAAGGACAATATTCGTGAAGCCATTGGTGAAATACAGCTGCACACAATCGATAATGTGCTTAAAAATTGGACCGATAGTGTAGGCTACTGCATGGCCAGCTGAGCCGGCCATTTGAATGAAATTATTTTCCATTATTAACCGGATTGTACTTTCAAATAAAAAAAGAAATTTGAGAAAATATTCAGTAGTTTTTTTTATAGCATTTTAAAAAAAAATAAAGTTATTTGGCGGACCCTGTATATTGACTGGTGTGAATAAAATCAAAACGAAACGTATCAAAAAGCGTACGCAACACATAAGAATTATTTCTTTACTTTTTTTCGAAGATTTATTCTATTTGACAACAAAATGTTCCTGCTATAGCCATAAAACTCCATACATATAAAAGTAGTCCCAGCCAGGCCCAGGTGGCAGTTTGTGCCACACAAATTAGGTGGCTACTAAATAGTTAAAAAGATAAAATTTGTTCCTAGTACTTATTTTGAATTTTAAGAATTTTGAAATACCTTGCCATTGTTGCAGGCTGTTATGTATAAAGTTTTTGTATTTGAAGTTCGATTATTATGTACACAGTATAACCCGGTTAATTACCCCACGTTTAAATGCCTTTCACGCCAATTTACCTTGAGTTTTAAATTCCCGTTTTTTGCATCCATTTTTCAAACAAAAAATTCGGGTAATTGCCTTAAAAATTAAAATGCCAAAACAAAATTGCGCCTAAATTTTATTCGTTTAATTGCCTCAGTACTATTTGACAACAACACAGCAACTAAGTTTACATGTTAATAATTTGAAAATATACACTAAAATTTTTTTAAAAAAATATGCCCAAAAAAGCAAAATATGGCTTAAAAATATTTCACAATTTTATATTTTCATTAAAATAAAATTTATTCTGTGCTCATCAGAATAAAGTTACGTTATGAGGTTAGGTATCATATAAGAGTTATTTGGGCTGACTATTATCTAGATACACCAAATATATGAGATATTTTGTCTTAAAGGGTTTAAATGAAAGGTCGCTAAATTTTAAATAAAATGAACATTTAAAAGGATAAAATAGATTGAATGTTTTAGGGATTGCATTTTGAATGGAAGCTAAAAATCAATCTTAATACGAACATTATTAAATGGTTTATAGACATAAAGAAAGAAGTTTTAATGGGGAACATGTGATATTATAGACCAATTCTTACAACTTACATAGGTTTTGTTTTCATGACAATTAAAACTTATTCACCAAATTTAATCAAATTATCTAAAAACTGCTACTTTTACTTTACGCAGAAAGTTTGCATGGAAAGATAGCCAGCCAGATGGACGGACGAACACGAAAAGACCACTTTAAAAAGTGTTTCTGATCCGATCGGTTTACTAAACGATGCGTCTAGATTACTATGTATTCGCACAAATTTATATAATTGCTTTTTTCTTAATTTTTCATTTGTATAGTATATAAAACTTTACAGTTTGGAATAACATTTATCTTCAACGGAAACTTGCTTTGGCTTACAATTGTAGATAGAAAATTTAATGTAGATGGCAAATTAAACCAACAGAAAATTCATCTGCTATGCAAATTATTTTAAACATTTTTATTTGCTGAACTTGTTTTAAAAAAAGCAGCTACACACAGAAAAAAATCAAGTTAAAAACGTCGAAAACATGGTTGATTTAAAATTTTTCGGTGGTGATTTTGCTTCATACGTGTTTCATGTTAATTCAACCTGATTTTCTAATTGCTTGCGAACAACATTTTTTTCTTTTAAAATAACTATAATTCATGTTAATTTAACATTGCAGTAAAGTTAGAGCAAAATGTCATTTATATTGAAACAACAATCCGAATCACGTTGAATGAAAGTTATTTCATGTTGAAACAACGTGACTTTCATGTAGATATATGCAAATTATTCACAAACAAATCGATACCAAAATTTATAAAAAGTTTACGGTTTCCCTGATCATAAGCTTGTATGTATGAATACGCTTTTGTTAAAACATCTCAAAAAGCATTACAAACAAAACTGAAGACATCAAATCCCATTGTTTTTTATTGATGTCTCCTTAGATTTAGCTGATACATGTAAAAATTCCTGTCACCTTTTTTTCATACATCAAAGTTAAGGTATCTTGTAAATAAATACGTTTAATTACCTTACTGAGGTATTTAAACGTATTCGCTTAATTACCTCAATGAGGTAGTTAAACGTATTCTTATAATTACCTTTAACGAGGTAGTTAAGCATATTCGGTTAAATACTTACCCCGCATAATTAACCAAAAATGTTGTAATTTTTGACGAAGTAATTATCCGTGCAATACTGTAAGTGCCGGTTCACACACGTCAAGTTTTTCTCGTCAAGTCTTGATCTTTCAGGAAAGAAGGGAAAAGAGAATGCCATTTCTTTTCCCCTCTCCCCTAAATACTCACGACTTGACGAGTGAAACTTGACGTGTGTGAACCGGCACTAATTTGCAATTTCTTTAAGCATAAATTTCTTTTTAAAGTAAAAGCTAAAACCGAGGTTTTTTTGTTGGTTTTCGGTTTCGGTTTTAGGCATTAAAAACCGCGGTATCGGTTAAAACCGAACAGCGATCCCTACTATTGGGTGTTTCCTGGCATCTCGAAATGCCATTTTTGCAACGTCATTGTCAGTGTTGCGTAGCGTGTGGCCTATCCAGCGCTATTTCGGGCAGTTTATTTCAACCATTATTTTGTCACTATTAGTCATCCTAAGTAAATCCAAGTTGGAGATCGTGGAAGGCCAAAATATTCGGCAAAAACTTTGCAGGCATTAATTGATGAATACCTGAAGTTTGTTGCATATAGCGTCTGTTACTTTCCATGTTTCGGAGTAGCACGGCAACATTGTTAAGTTGCCAAAAAGTTATCGATAATACTATTTTGACAGTTTGGCAACTTTAAATAAATAAATAAACTTTAACAAAAAAAAAAAAAATTTCGAAAAAAACGAACAAAAAAACGATTCAAAGTGAATACAGTACTTTTCGCTTATAGTCCATTCCGCTTAAAGGCCAAAAACGGATATAAGCCAAAACTGTCATATTCACATGCAGATTTTTTCGAATTTCATACAAATTATTTGTTCTAAGGTCCATTTCGCTTGTAGTCCATTTTCGTTTAAACGCCACATTTTCTTAACATGCGTATATAATTCTTCATGAAAAAATGTTCGCTTATAGTCCACTCTGTTTTTTATATATTTTTAATCAACTGGCAACATGTTTTAATTTACCTTTCTGGCAATTACAGCACACGCTCGGAAATTCGATCCACTTTGTTTTTAGGGCGATTCGAGTTTCCGAATTATTCGAATTTCTGGACGGTTTTTTTACAAAAATTTAGATAAATTTGACCATAAACATATGCAAAACTATACTTTTTTTTAATTTGAGTTTATTTAACATCAAAACTATAAAAAACTTAACGAAATATAAAAAATAACAATTCAGTTCATTTCACTTTATTTAGTATGTGTAATACAAACACCAAAAAAACTGAGTTTTAAACTCTAACAACATCAAGTTGATTCTGAGAGTTCGAATTTCTGAGCGTCTACTGTATTATAAATGCCAAATTTCGCAGTTTATATTTCATGACATGGTGTCTTCGTCTGACAATTTTTTGTTAAATAAACGTCCAACTTCATAAAAAAAGCTAATAAAAATAAAAGAGTTTTTTTTATATAGACTTTGACGTTTGGTATAACAAAAAACTGTCAGGTGGAGACCCCATGTAAAGATCCTATGAAATTGATATTTATGTTGTGTTTGATTTCGTCATCCAAAGAATTTAAATGAATCTCATACGCATTTGTTTTTATTGAAATCTTTTAAAGCATTTGAATTAATTAATTAAAAAGATTTTTGTTTTAACTATTTATTTAAATTAAATCAATATTTGGTTATGTTTAAAATAAACTTTTATTTTGTTTAAAAATATAGTGGTTTTATTGAAGAAAATAATTTTTATATAGTCCAAAATGTGGATTATACTAGGTTTCACTTATTATCCATAAAATGGCTTATAAAAAAAATCGGTTATAGTCCAAATTCGCTTATAGTCCACAAAAGTTGTGCAACTATAGTAGTGGACTATAAGCGAAAAGTACTGTAGAAAGTTAAATTAAATAAAATTAAAAGAATGATTTATTAGTTATCTATAAGACGCTATTTAAGAGATATATCAAAGCCTCTACCGTTTGTTGTTGCCGCTCTTAAGTATTTTGGAGTTCATTCTTTTGTTTCAAAACTTCAGCTAATGGTGTTTTCTTTTCTACAAAAAAAATGTGCCTTTTTTTAAAAAATTCAATTTGGTGTCTTTTTCTTAAAAATTTTGCTCCCGAAAAGGGTTGCTTGTTTTTTTCTAAAAAACTCATGCTTTTCGGGAGCAATATTTTTAAGAAACAGACACCAAATTGCATTTTTTTTTTAAATGCACATTTTTTTGTAGAAAAGAAAACACCATAAGTTTGCCCCAAAAAAATGTCCTTTAGCTCAGCTATAGCCTGTTTAATCGGGGTCAAATTTGTTTTCTTTGACGGTCCTCCGTCGTCGAAACATTTTTATTTAATTTTGCCTTTATATGTACCCACACTCGTTGCCAAAACTGTTTCCGTGTAATTTCAGTTATGGGTTTTGTTTACTTACCGTTTATAAATGACACCATACACTATCAGAATTACGCAGCAAGCGCTATGGTTGGGTTAGTGAAAATGTGTCACAACGACAACGTTTGCTGGAAAATCAAACTAATTTAGATATAACGTCTAGTACACGTACACTAGTTAATTCGCCTTGATGTCAAGCATTTTGATAGTGTGTGGTGTCCAAGGCGAATTCATCCCAGGTCATCTCGGTACTACAACAAATACAACTCGTACAAAAACCACAGGCAATTTCTTTTTGTAAAATCATTGTACAATGTCAAAAACAGAAATAAAACAAAACAGAAACAAAGATAATAAAAGAGAATAAACAAAATTTTGACATCCAACAGTGATTTTAGCTAATATCAGCAGGGCTTTTAAGACCACATGTAATAAATTCGCCTTCCTTAAACGTTTTTTTAATAACGCATTTTTCTTTTATCAAAACAAAAATTACAATCTTTTCAAAAGAAATAATCAGGGGTGTGCTGGAAATCGTAAACGCAAAACGCAAGAATTTGGAAGTTGTTTTTAATAAACTTAAAACCTAATTCATATAATTTTTGGTTTTAAATCCTGTTTTACAGGGAAATATTTGTTTAATATTTGTCATAAAATTCTTTTATTACAGAAATCTTATTAAAAAACGACGTTTAAAATTCTTGCGTTTTACGTTTGCGATTTCCAGCACACCCCTGAATATGTATATTTTTACAACAAATCAAAAGTCTTACACCTAATTTTCACGATGATTTAAAAGACATGTCTTTTTTGTAGTTATTTTTTAAAGAAACTTCCAAAAACATGTTAAATTTTCACAATGTTTCTTATTTTGTTTGATTTTTTTTATTTTCCTTATATATGTATGTATGTATTGAATTTTTTTAAATTAAATTTGTTTATTTTTTTATATTTTAATAAGTAATTGTCATTTTGAAATAAAAATACAATATAAATTAAAAAACCAAAATTAAGTGCAAAGAGGAATGTCAAAAAAAAACACAGAAAATACGATTCATGTCTTTTTTTCTACCCTGCTTACTTCTCTCCCCCGCTCGCTATCAAACTAAAAAAGACATGTTTCAAAAATAGGGGAAAAATTCATCATGAAAATTGGGTGTAAAAGAGAAAAACATTTATAATTATTAATAATTTACAAAAGATTTTGTTATTCGTGCTTAATTCCCAGTTTTTATTATTGATAAAAACACTTGGAATTTATTGTTGATGGGATAATTAATAATTTATTTAAAAAATATTATTAAACAGTAGCAAGTAGTTTTGATATTCAAATATCAATGTCCGTTTTTTGCCGCAACTTATTTTTTAGACGAAATAAAAAAAAAATATTTTTATAAAGAAAAAAAATAAGTCGTACGTAAACCTAAATAAAGATATTTACATAAATGCTTTTATTAGTAATTTCAATATTATTTTTTTAAAAAACAATATAAAAGTAATAAAAAAACAACTACAAATCATTTTAAAATGAAACTCAAAACAACGCATTTTTAAAACTTCATTAAACAAACCAACCAAAATATATCAGAAAGAATATTATTAAAATAAAAAAATATGTATTATTAAAAATAATTTCTTATTAATTATAGTATTATGTCTGTGTGTGTGAATTATTATGTTTGAAAAATAATAAGTATTCATAACAAACAAATTAAGGCTTTATCATTTTAAGGGTAAAGAAAACAAATTTGTATTTATATTTTTTTTCAACATGCATTTCTTAATTTAGAATTTTAAAGTTTATTTTTAAAATTACATAAAAAAATGTATTTTAGCATTTAATTGTTAGTCATTAAAATTATTAAATAATTTTAGTCATTTTTAACAAAAAACAAAATAATAATAATAATTAACATTAAATTTAATAATCAATAATAATAATCTAAATAATCATTTCAGAATTTGTCATTTCATTTATTAAAATTTATTCATAAAGAATTAATTTTATAATTATTTATTCATATTATTAGTTATTTTCTTTCGGATATTAAAAAAAAATGATTCTTCAATTGCGAGATTAATATAAGTATGTAATTGAAACTAAAAAGAAAATGTCGTATTTAAATAACGAAAAACTATAATAAAATTAACAAACAAAAATATATAAAATAGTTTTGTCATACCAAAAATTATTGAATTAAAATGTTTTATTTCGTTTTCAACTGGTTGAGGCAGGAGTAGAAAAAGATAGATTATAAACAGGGAAAGTCAAGTAGTGTGATTATTGTAGAATTTAAATCGGTTAAAAAAAAAATAACTTAAAACTTAGGATTCGTGAGATCAGTAAATTGAATGTTGCAAAAATATTTTAACCAAAAATGAGTAGAATTTGATTTCTAAAAAATAAGTCAGAATATTTTAAAAAATTTTATCGAAACATGGTTTTCAAAAATTTTAAGTGAATATTTTATTTTTTTTTAAATATTCTTAGTAATAGAAACTGGGAATTATTTCCTTCCGAAGGTTACTTTATATTATATTCAACATTTTTTATTTTTCGAATTTATTCTATGAGCTAAATTTCAGTTATGTACTTTATAAAGCTTTTTTGTAACAGTCATATTCCTTCAATTTTTCAATTCATTTTCTGGTAGTGTATAAAGACATTTCTGAAAAATTGAAGGAATATGACTATTACAAAAAAGCTTTATAAAATACATAACTGAAATTAAGCTCATAGAATAAATTCGAAAAATAAAAAATGTTGAATATATTCTATGTAATATTTGAAGAAAATTTTGATTTTCTTTCGTTAAAAATCGGGACAAAAGTATACAAAACTGCGATTTAAAAAGCTAAAATGCGTTTTAGAAATCGCCAACTTTTTTTAATAGGTCTCTAAATCGCCACGTTTGGCGAGAAATCGCCCCTTCTGACAGCCCTGTATACAATCAATATGACACAGTAGAACACTTTGTGAATTGCCTAGTGGTCTGAAACTATCGATAGTATGCGATAGTTTTTAAAAAACCATCGATAGTTTTTAAAACTTACAATATTTCCAACAAAATACAAAACATTTATAACATATACAACTGTATACCATAGAATACGTGGAGCCCTAAGTAAATCGTTAGAAACCTCAGTCTACTATATAAAGTTGTGCTTGTTAGTGATTGCGATGTTTAAGTCATCGTCCAGACTTGCAATTTCGGTTACTACAATTTTTTAAAATTCTGCTTTGAAATTGCATTAGATTAGATTGTGAAATTCAAGTTTTTCAATTTCTGTATTTTAGGCCCCTATTACGGTTTATGTTTTTGTTTACAGTAATTTAGCAAAGTTGTAAACCATAATACAAAAATTAAACCGTAATAGGAGCATTAATTGTGTGTTTCCCCTTCACCTTTTTATATTTTACATATAAATACAATTTCACCTACAGCCAACTTTAATTTGAAAAGTGTGAGAATTACCCCTCTTATATTCTCACCTCACCCACCAATAAAATCCAGAATTGCTGCAGCAAAAGTTGCAAGTCGGGACGATGACTTCTACTGACAGACAGGAAATTTTATAAGTTGGATTTATAATTCTTTAATTATATGAATATCTCAAGCTGAATGAATGTGATTACAGAAAAAAAATTTATTTGTACTTTTAGAACTTTTTTTCAACAAAATTATTAACTTGTTCAACAATAGTGTAATAACTCGAAATTTAATATTTTTTCTCTGTGGAAAAAAATCGACACGTTATATATAACCGCTGTAAAAATTTAGTGTTATTTTTTCTACATTTTGGCAATGAAACGGTTGGCTTAAAAATGATTTGTAATATCCCTTTAATGCAAAATTAAAAAAATGTTTGCTCCTACTAAATTTTTATATTTTTAGTTAATACAGTGTTGTTGAACAAGTGCGATATGTATGTATATATGTATATTGTCCCGTTGTTCCTTTTAGGGGCGTAGGGCCTCAACGAATGTCTTCCATCTGGGTTTGTCTGTAGCGATACATTTTATTTCATTCCAAGATACTCCAGCCTTCGCAGCTAATCTGCGCCAGGTTTTTGATGGGTTACCCGTTCTTCGGCTTCCCTGAGGTGTCCATTCTATTCCTTGCCTTGTAATATCATCTAAATAATATGAATCGGTGCTTGACGGGTTATTTCCAACAAATCAATATTTGTGATAGAATTAGGCCTGAATTTACGGAGGATTCTACGTAGGCAACGATTCACAAACGCCTGCATTATTTGCAATTCGCGATTAGATGGATTCCACGTATCACATGCGTAAAGAAACACAGGCTTTACATTGGCATTAAAGATTTTTATTTTTGTGTCTCTGGAGCAAGGTGAAATCATCCCAGGTAATCTCGGTACTACAACAAGTACAACTCGTACAAAAACCACAAGCAATTAGTTTTTGTAATATCATTGTACAATGTCAAAAACAGAAATAAAGATAATAAAAGAGAAAAAACAAAATTTTGACATCCGACAGTGCTTTTAAGACCACCTGTAATAAATTCGCCTTGCTCTGGGGAAAGAGCATAGAATACTAAGTGCCGGTTCACACAAGTCAAGTTTGACTCGTCAAGTCTTGAGTTTTTAGGAGAGAGGGGAAAAGAAATGGCATTCTCTTTTCCCTTCTCTCCTAAAAACTCAAGACTTGACTTGACTTGACTTGTGTGAACCGGCACTAACAGAACTGTCAGGAGACGGAAGATTTTGCGTTTTTTGTCTCTTTCTAAGAAAACTGCCCTTTTGCATTTCTCTTTGCATCATCTTTTATGCCGCAATACAATGAACACAAATTTATTAAGTTGAGATTTATTTGCAAAACTGTTGTAAAAATTTACTTTTAAGTTTACCACAACACGAGTAAGTAATAGCGGTTTTCACCCTTTGTATTAAGTGTACAACTCTGCTTTTCTTAAAATGATTTTATACAACAAAGCATGAGTGTCTTTTTCGTTAGTATTGTAAATTAATGAAGTTGCTGAGTGAGGGAAATAGACAGATATAGTTTCTTCAACTGTTTTATTTTAGGGTATTTAACAAACGTGTTTACTACAGCTTTTTGTTGGATTTTTCAACCACAGTGTAGTAAATTATAGTCTTATACATTTTGTTGTTGCAGTGTTGTAAATCTTAGTACTTTAGTAATAAGATTCACAAGGACTACAAGGGACTTTACTATCAAGGGTGAAAACCGCTAATATTTAAGTAAGTAAATAACATTATAAAACAAAATAATATTATTAAATAAATGTTTTCTGCACAAAACAAACGTTTGTTGAACTAATGCATTTGTTTAACGTGGTTTGTGTTTTGTTATTTTTATTTTGATCACGCCATTTGTGTTAATTGTTGCGGCCTGTTTTTACACATTGCCACTTCACTACTAAAAAAGCTTTCTGTCTCTTTCTTCGAAAGCTGCCTTCACAACTGACTTGGGCCCTTTTCACACGTTTTTACAGTTCTGTTAGTATTCTGTGAAAGGGCCTCAACGAATGTCTTCCATCTGGGTTTGTCTGTGGCGATAAATTTTATTTCATTTCGGGATACTCCAGTCTCCGCAGCTTTCACCTCCACTAATCTGCACCAGGTTTTTGATGGGCGACCCCTTCATCGGCTTCCCTGAGGTGTCCATTCTATGTCTTGCCTTGTAATATCATCTGAATAACATGAATCGGTGTTTGACGGGTTATTACCCACAAATCACTATTTGTGATAGAATTAGGCCAGAATTTACGGAGAATTCTACGTAGGCAACGATTCAGAAACGCCTGCATTATTTGCAATTCGCGATTGGGTGGATTCCACGTTTTACATGCGTAAAGAAGCACAGGCTTTACGTTGGCATTAAAGATTTTTATTTTAGTGTCTCTGGATAAAGAGGTAGATTGCCAAACCGAGGAGAGAACACCACCACTAGAACCATATTTGAAAATTTTACAGGAGAGACAAAAAACAATCAAAATATATGTGATGGAACAATTTGAGAGAAATGGTTAAACTGTACTTTTAATTGGGACTTAGAGCTTTTTCTTGTGATAAGCCATTTAAGTGTTCTGTGTTTTTCGCTTAACAAATAAAACTATAATTGTTTGATAAAACTAATAAATGTTTTAAAAACTTACCCAAGATGTATTTCCGTAGCCTGTATTTAAAATCTCGAGGCGACGGATGGTCGTTCAAACCACCTTTGCTTCTTATGGCACCAAAGAAATTCTCTAGAACATCCTAGTTAAGCCGGATCGACACGAGATATGTCATAATGTACCTCTCAACATATTTTTGCAGCATCAACAAGGCATTACTTGTTATTATAATGCCTTTTTGAAAAGGCTCTAAATTTTTTTTGCCAGGTACAATTGGAGACGACATTAAATTTAGCATTTGCAGCAAAATTTTGTTTTGCCATTCCAATGCAAGGCCGTACGGTTCCTGATACATAAAAGTAAAAAGGTTTTTTTTTATTATAACATTAGATAAATAAAAGATAATCGGGTGTGTTCTAGAATCCGAATCCACTCGAAAGTGGATTACTTTAGCTTTATTGGTGTTCTGCATTTCACATCCACATGTTTTTTTTCGTTTTCAATTAGAGTAGATATGGGTTGGTGAAAGTAAACCGAATCGACTTTTATTGTAATATGTGATAACATTTTTAACAAAAAAATTAATATTGCTTTTAGCTTAAAATCTTCTTAATCCAATTTAATCAAAAATATATCGTTATCTAAAACGCAAAAGGCCCTTACTAACCCTAAATTTAAAGTCGACTTTTTCATTAATTTTGATGTAATTATACCAAATTTTTTTTTTTAACGATTTTTATGTTATTTTCAGACAATTTGTTTCTTTAGTCGATTTAGCGATCTCTTAGTTTTTGGGTTTGTTTAAAATTTTGCAATTTTTCGCGAATTTTAGCCATGTTCGCGATATGAGCGATTTGGTCGTGTAAGTTTTCTGATTCTTTACAGCTTTAACGATTTATAATAAATAGTTGACTTTGCTATCATGCCGCTGTTAGCAAATTTTTGCGAATTTGCTGGAATTTAGCAATTTTTACCGAATTTTTGCATTCCTTATAGTTTTAGGGACTTTAAATCAATTTTATGGCTGGTTTGAAATATTAAAAATTTTCGCGAATTTCCGGTATTTTTGCAATTTTTTTGTTATTTTCCGACATGTTGTTTTTTTTTAACCCATTTAGAGATTTCAAATAAATTTTAGTGTTTGTTTAAAAAATTGCAATTTTTCGAGAATTTTAGCCATGTTTGCGATTTTTTTGTGATTCTTTACAGCTTGCACGATTTATCATGCTTCGGTTAGCAAATTAGCGATCTTTAGTTCAACAAAAGTTTTTTCGAACAAAAACTTCGAATACACAAAAACATGCGGATTTGAGAACACCAATTTATGACTTATGCGGATTCAAAAAATTTTTCGTTTTCAATTCGCGTCTAAACCTAGAACATACCTGATTAACTTACCTTGCCAGGGTATCTAAATGTACTCATATTTGAATTTAGTATGTCGAACCAATCATTGACTAGTTGGATGAAATCTGCCATTTTGGTCGGGTTGTACAGTTCCATGCCATGAGTGTAGCATCTTCTGATAGCATGCGCCGTTGTATTGGAAAATAGTTGCGCCGCTAATTTTACTTTTTGTCTTCCTATAAGTAAATAAAAAAACACATTATTTGAGTTAATACACTATTATATACATACATATGTATATTTGTTTAAGTTGAGCAATGACCTACCTGGACCTTTTACTGAGAGATGTTCGTCAGTAACCTTGAAGGCAATGGATAAGTCGGACGTTGATGTAAGAGCCAACAAAGCTCTAATGGTTCTTGAAGATACCACGGTGTTTTCAAAAACTACACCACTGTCGAGGAAATGATTCCTTGTTAGTTTTAACAAATGTGGTGCATCCGCAAACACAAACACCTTATCGTCTGCACACACAGGGCTTCGAAACCAAGGTGTATCTAATGAACATCAGGAAAATATTATTAAATGTAAAATAATAAAGTTTTAATACATACATAGTATGCGAGTTCGCTGATTTTTTCTTCGGGTGTCAAATCATGTGTTTGTCGCATGAAATCTAGTGAAGACGACAATACACCCTCACGGATGTGTATTTTTGCGCACCAACGCTGTAATGTGGATTTATGAGGTAGCGGAAAACCTTTCTTGTACAAGTGATTGTACGCTCTAGGTCCTGAAGCATGCAGACATATCGCACTTGATATGTCTTTCCATCTCCATTGAACTTCTCCAGGTGACATTAGTTTCCTTATTTGCCCTTCTGAAAAAATAGTACGCATGGCGTTAATAGCTAAATTGGCTTGCCTTAGTTGGCATTTTAGTTCCTTGTTTTCCAAAGCGCAAATCCTTTCAAAATAGTCTCTGGCGTCCACTCTATGAAAAGATTAAAATTATAGATGATAGGAAATATCAGGGCCCAAATCGTCGCACACGTGTTCGAATGAACTTTCCTATCGAATAAAACTTCGTCACGTATCAAAAACGGGATTGCGACATTCGAAAGCTTTCGAATCTAAATTTATTTAAAAAATGTAATAGATGCTATGCTTGTATGTATATAAATCAATAGTGTTAATAGTAACATTGGCTTATCGGTTTTCGGCGCTTGCCTAAAAGAGCAACCCAAAATTTAAAAAAATTCATAAAAGCTTTTTATAACACGCAAACTAATTAGATGCTAATTGACTGGGTTCATATTTTACCTCTAATAATTTTAATAATTTCTTATTCGCGATGAGGGAGTCGCTGGGATGCTTGATGGTGTATTGCTTAATTTGTATTATTTTTTTTTTTATTGTTAAATACTCATAGTAAATATATATGTAGATATATAACATGTAATACGAATTAAATTGGCCTAAGGCTATATGTATTATGAATGAATAAAATAAATAAATAAATTCGCAAAAATTTTACAAATTCAGAAAATTTGCAAAAATATCGAAAATCCTTGAAAGTTATCAAACAACCCATTTAATTGATTAAAAGTCTCTAAACGAAGAAGGAACAACAAAAATTCGATAAAAAATTTTAAATTACCGGAAATTCGCAAAAATTTGCAAATAGCTGCATGAAAGCAAAGTCAAGTAACTTACAGAAAAAGTCGCTGATATTGCGAACATGGCTAAAATTCGCGAATAATTAAAGACTTGGAAACAAATCCTAAAATGTATTTGAAATCTCTAAATCGGTTTAAAAAAAACAAAATTCCAACAATTAACCAAAACAAAAATTTACAAAAATAGCAAAACTTCGCGAAAATTTTTATTAATTCGAATGGAAATGGAAAAAATTCTGTACAAATTTCTAAATTCGCAAAAAATTGCTAATAACTACTGTTTTTTTTCCCGGAGTTTCTCGATTCCCGGGAAAACGGGATTTTTTTTAAATTTCCCGGGATCCCGCTCCATATAAATAATACAAAGTGTTTTAAATTAACGAAAAAAAAAAACTTTTTTAAAAAAGCGTAAGGGAACTTGTTTACAAAGTAAGTAAAAGAAATGCCTAAATACTACAAAAATTAATTAAAGGTTGAAAGAGGAACTTGAATTATTATTACCTTACGATTTTATATGTAAATGTCGTATCATTTTGCTCTAGATACAAGATAAAAAGAAAACATAAACATAACAATTTGATTCATAAAACAATAATAAAAACAAACAAAAATTGTTGTACTCAAGTTATGAGAAAATTCATAAAATAGATAAAATATTTTAAATAAATATATTAACATTTTTCAACAGCTTGGGAAATAACATTAAGACACACTCAATGCGTTTAGAAAGTCGGCAAAGAGTATATTGCTTATTTTATTTACTTATTACATAATAAGTAAATAACTAGAATTACCAACATAATTTTACGATATTTTGTAAAAGAACAGTCACAGTATTAAAGCATAAATTCGGCGGACTCAGAACTGGCTAAAAACTAAAACCAATCTTTGATTTTTTAAATTAAAGTACTATTCAATGTGGTTGTTTTGAAGTTGAATCGGTCGAAACAAATTTTAGAAGAACATGGTCTAAGCTCTTAACATTGTGTCGTAAAACTTCCTGACCGTTGTTTTCTAAATAGCAACATGCAGCCATGTCCTTGAAATCGTAATCGAATTAATATGGCGCCTTGGTACTACTTATCTCATTTCAGAAAAATCAAACACATAGTTTTAAAATAATTTATTTAAATAACATGTGTTTTCAAAATCGTTTTCCATCGCATACCTGATTATTCATTTGAATAAAACAAATTGAAAAAAGGCATTGGCTTGCAAGAAAAGGAATAAAATTTTTAAAATATGTTTCGATCGCTACCACACGATCTCCTCAGAGGGATTTGCCGTCTTACACTCGCAGCCATCGACGACTGTGTATTATTATAAATTACTCATCGCTTTGACATACTTTATTAATTATTTTATTTTAATTTTTTTCGCAAATCCACGCTTCATTAAAAGACGCTGCCAAGTTGTGTTACTGTCAAACGTTCGTAGAAAAAAATTAAAAATTTATTTAAAAAAAAAATTTGTGATATTAATTAAATTTGCACCAGTAAACAAATTAATAGTATCAATTAAACGTTGAATTCATTTGATTAATTGTTTATTTTACTTATCTTGTCATTAAGTTAAAAATAATTTTTATTTTATTTTATTGTTTCATGATAAAAAGATTAAAAAAAGTACGTATGTACGTGTAAAATTTATAATTATAAACTTTTAAATATTTTGCAATATAAGGAATTCTTTCAGCTATCAGTTAAAAACAATAAGAATATCGGCTAGCTCATCAAAATTTTCCATGCCGTTTTCATTATATTTCTGTCAGATATCTATCAGAAATGTCGGCAAATAAAAACCAGAATTTCGACATGTCTGTCGAATTCGTGTCAAACACTTCATACCTTTTTGCATCAGAAATCTGACAGAATTCTTACACGATCCCGACTTTTTTATCTTCATCCAGATATCTGGAAGACGCTGGACTTTTTTACTGTCTGGGTTTTTATAATTTTTGCAAATAGGAAAAATTACATAGTATAGTCGAATGGAGCATATTTTTTTTTAATAACATAAGAGTTTTCGCATCAAACGGTATTACCTTTTTTATAAGATCATAAAGCCATTTGATTTAACATTAAATTTGAATAAATGTTAAGCTTCGTTCACAATCCCAGAAACATTTTCACTTGGTGTTCATAATAGAGCAACAATTTTTTTTTTGCAACCACACAAATTTTGCATTAAGAAACCGTTTGCAAGTTTTACCCACAACAATATTATGCATTTATTATTATTTTTTACAACATGTTAAACATTTTTGCTCAAAACTAACTCTAGGTCTACACCAAGGCGAATTCATAACAGGTAAGTGCAACTCTACAACTACAAAAAGCCCCATGTATTTTGTTTTTACAATTTTATGGTTAGTTGTCAAAATTTTTTTATGGCAAATTAAAATTATCACTTTTTTATAAAAGAAACTAATAAATTCACTTCAATCATTCGCAGTTTTGAAATTTTTTTATTATAAAAATAATATTTTTAACACTTTTCATTAAACTTCTTCTCAAAACAAAATCATATTTTGACGTTTCACCATATTTTTTAAATCACCGTGGAAACAGCTGATGAACGGCTGACGAGATGAGTTTACCTGTTTGAATTCGCCTTGGTCTACACTAAAGAAAAATATGTCAACAAGTTGGCAATAACGCCGGCTGAATAACCGAGCAAAATTTCTTATTGCTCAGCTTATGTTAAAGGCATGGGAAAACGTATTAATTTTAAGTCATAATTTGAAAGAAATCAAAGAAGAAGGAGCAGTGTAAAAACTGACGCCATCTTGCAAAAATTATTTTTATTAATGTAAATTCTTTCTTATTCGACTTTTTTGTTAAAATGTTTTATTTAATTTGTTTAAGCTTAAAGACTTTTTTATAAAGATATATATTTTATTTATATATATTATATATTTATTATTTTAATATATAAATTAAATTCTCGAGCTTAAGGTCTTATTTTTTATATAAAAAACTTTTCACAAATTTATTTAAAACCAATATTTCGGCACTTCTTTTCTTTTTTGTATATTGTAATAGATCAAGTTTGTATTGAAAAATATTTTTTATTCAATTCCAAAAAAAATTTTTTAATTTTGTCAATTTTTGTTAAATTTGTTTTAAATTAAAATATTGTTAATTTTTTTTGTTAAAAAGGAAAAGAAAAAAACCCTGAAGAAGGCACTCAAAGAAGTGCCGAAATATTGGTTTTAAATAAATTTGTGAAAAGTTTTTTATATAAAAAAAAGACCTTAAGCTCGAGAATTTAATTAATATATTAATATATATTTTATTAAATGTTTTTTTTTAAAGTAAAATTAATATTCAAACAAATTAAAATAAGAAAAAAATTATATTAATAGAGCGAAGTCTGGTTTTCTGATTATTAATAATTTCGTTACACCACAAAAATCATTGTCCGGCTTTAGAGAAGCAAACTACTGTTTTCTCAGACATTGGGACAAAAAACCATCAGCTATTCAGAAAGTTCAGCGATGCAACCTCCTATTGCAAAGACCTATTGGATAGACCAGAATGAAAATATAACTATTTTGTTCAGTAATACGCATAAAAGAAGGTGCAAAATCAAAATTGAAATTTTAAACAGTTGTAACAACTTTATTTAAAATATGTATATTATAAATTAACATATAATAAGTGTTAAACAAAATGAATATGTAAAAAAAATTTCAAATGCAAATTATATTCATTTTTATATTATTTTATTTTTATGAAGTCACATTTAAACTAACGGTAATAAAAATAACTTTACTCGAAACACCATCTTAAAACTTAAAACATTGAACATAATAGATGGCAATACCGTAATGATAATTTGTCAAATACGGCAGCACCCTTTACAATTTGACATTTCAAAAGAGTGGCAGCACAACATACAAGAGGTAAAAAGAAACTTTTTTTACATATACGAAGGAAAATTATAAAAAAATTATTGGAAAAAATTATAAAACGATAACAATTTCACTAACGATTTGCTGTAAACCCATCAAGAACTCCAAGCCAATCGAAATTTGTTAACAAGCAAGTACGAAATAAAGAAAAGAACATTGTTAAGAAAACAAAAGTCTTTGACAAAAGAGTTACACTTGTATTGTCAGTCCGGTTGAAATAGTCACACACGCAGCAAGCAGAGCCATCGGCAGAGAACGAAGAACGATATAAGAAGAAGGCAACAAACACATAATACACTACACCACTGCACTAGAAAGCACACAGAGAAACAACGACGACGTTGTGAAAAGAAGACACCCTTTAAATAAAAAAAGAACTTGAGACGAAAACGCAAAGGTTTTCTAATTTAGATAATCTTTGTTCAGATTAACAACTGATTTTTTCTTTTCACGGTTTTAAAAAATATCCGTCACCATTCGCAGCATTATGCCTTTGTTTGGTAAATCACAGAAGACACCTGCCGAACTGGTCAAGTCCCTAAAGGAGGCAATTAATGCTTTGGAAACTGGTGGAGATCGAAAGGTGGAAAAGGCCCAGGAGGATGTGAGTAAAAATCTTGTGAGTATAAAGAATATGCTGTATGGAAGTTCAGACTCCGAACCACCGGCCGACTATGTTGTCGCTCAATTGTCTCAGGAATTGTACAATAGCAATTTGTTGCTATTGTTAATACAAAATCTACAACGTATCGATTTTGAAGGTAAAAAGCATGTGGCTTTGATATTTAACAATGTGTTGAGAAGGCAAATTGGCACAAGATCTCCCACGGTGGAATATATTTGTACAAAACCCGAAATACTTTTTACCCTAATGGCTGGTTATGAAGATGCCCACCCGGAAATTGCTTTAAATTCAGGCACTATGCTTAGGGAATGTGCTCGCTATGAGGCCCTGGCCAAGATAATGATACATTCAGAGGAGTTTTTTAAGTTCTTCCGCTACGTAGAGGTTTCCACTTTTGATATTGCCTCAGATGCGTTTTCCACATTTAAGGAGCTGTTGACGCGTCATAAACTACTGTGTGCCGAATTTTTGGAAGCCAACTATGATAAGTTCTTTACCCAACACTATCAACGTTTGTTGAATTCAGAAAACTATGTGACACGACGCCAGTCCCTTAAACTTTTGGGCGAACTGCTTTTGGACCGTCATAATTTTACAGTGATGACGCGGTACATTTCGGAACCAGAAAATCTTAAGTTAATGATGAACATGCTCAAAGAGAAATCCCGTAATATACAATTTGAGGCCTTCCATGTTTTTAAAGTGTTTGTTGCCAACCCCAACAAACCCAAACCCATTCTTGACATCCTGCTACGTAATCAATCGAAACTGGTTGATTTTCTGACCAACTTCCATACGGATCGTTCAGAAGATGAACAATTCAATGACGAGAAAGCTTATTTAATTAAACAAATCAAAGAACTAAAACCTCTCCCTGAGGCTTAGTGGGTTAATTAAACAGAAAAAAACAATTTAACATCTTCATCAAGCAAACAACTAAAACTTCAAGTAAACAACAACAAATCCTATTTTATTATTATAATGATAAAAATGCCAAAATGCAAAAAGAAGACATTAGATTTGCATACCAAATTGTTTATCACTTAACGTAAAATCGAAGCAGCAGGATGATGGATAACAAATCATACAAACAAAATAAAAGATCATTTTTGCTAAGAAGAAAACAAAACCAAAAGACTGCTTGGCAGCCGCGTTTGGTTTTTTTAACATAAAAAACTTTAAACCTAGTAATAGTTTTTCTAGTAGTTTATCAAAAAATATTGAAAAAGCGTGTTAAAATAATGCGTTACCGAACCGTATAACGACCGACAGAAAAAGAAAGGAAAAACCACTACTTTTAGCTTATAATAAATTTATAAAAAAACATATGAACACTTAAAAAAAGAAAAAATACAATAATTATTTAATTAAAAATTAAATTTTTAAAAACTGAAAAAACAACTGAATTTAAACTAAAAGAAAATTATATTTTATAAAAGTAAAATTAAAAAACGAACACTCTTTAAAAAACACACTCACTCACACCCGCAAAATCATTAACAAAAACTCATACACATTTTCCTTTTTTCCTTAAAGATTTAAGAACAAAAAAGAAAGTGAAATCAAATCAGCAGTAATTAAACTCAAATCCAGCCTTTATTTCAACCGAAAATACTCCCTTTTAATAAACAAACACATTCACTATCAACTTGTTGTTTTGTATATTTCATACCACAAATTGGTTTCGTTTAAATAAACTTGTCAAAAAAAATTCAATTGTTTAAAATTTTAACTTTTTTATTCATCCCTGTCTCGTCCTTCCACTCTTACTCTTACTCCCTACTCTGTAATTGTTTTGAAAATTTCAGTATATTTTATTGCTTTTTTTTTTTAACAAACTGCTTTCAAACTAAGCTGAACTTAAACTAATAAAAATCAAACAAACACACACACATCATATATAAAACCGTTTATTCAAAATAAGAACAACAACCTCTACATTACAGCATATATTATTATAAATTATATTATTATATAATAAAGAAAAAAAATAAAAACACTAAAAAAGCAACAAGTCAAGAACAATAAGTTCATGAAGGTTTTAAAGACAACAACAGCGAAGTCGCAAGGTCAACTGGATATACTGCAGTATTTATTAGGTAATTTAAATACGTTTTTGGCACTGGCGGCAGTTCATGTTTGCTCTCAATAATTAAATAGATTTTTAAAAGGATTTAAAGGTATGTTAATGTGTACCTTTTATAATTTTTACTAACGTAGTATTCTAATTCTGAATAATAATTTTTAACGTTAAGTAGAAATTTAGAATTGCCTTTATTTTATTTGAGAACGTTGATTAAACCGTATTGCTAAAAAAAAATGCTCGTATTTTCTCATATTTGTTTTATTTACAATTACTTCTCACTAAATCATTGAACGAACGTGCCATTTATTAAATTAGATTTCCTTAGAATTCGGAAATTTGTCATAGTTTAAAAAAAAACTGACCTAAAAAGTTCTTGTAACTTTAAATTTAAATAATTAAATATTTAATTATTTCATTAGTTTTTTTTTTTTTTGCAATATTTCATTTATGAAATACTCTGTCTATTAGTCACCTTTTTTTCCTCCACTACCACAAATGTTTTTATTGTTATCTTTTTAAACTCCCTTTTTCTATCTTTGTTTTTGTTTAAATAAATAAAACCAAATCCAAATACATTTAAATATTTATCAATGAAATAAGATACATAAGTTTATTTGCAAAAGCAAAAAGCTTTTCATTCATTGAACAAATAATTAATGCAATTATTTAATATGAATTTTATGCTACTAACACAAAACCCAAATTGACGGGCTGTTTAGTATGTACAATATAAGTATGGTCTTAAGGTGTATGAGAAACATTTTTTTAAGCTATCGACCGACCATATACATAAGTACATATCCCTGAAATGTTAGCTTTTGATTAAAAAATGGTATCCAAAAAATTATGGGTATCGGATAGAGGGAAGGCGTGGCTCATCGCCTATCAAGGATACCGCTATTGGTAAAATGAACAGAAACACATTTCTGTTGAATTTTGCCAAGACATCTTAAGAGAAATTTAAACATTTAAAAAAATTGTGCCATTCATACGAATATTCATTTTAAAAACATTTACGTTGACGTTTTTAAAATTTTGTAAATACATACATATCCAGGCCCATCTATCAGGCAACGTATACATGCACATGTAAGCAAAATGTAAACAACTTTTGACAACTAAAAATAACATAAACAATGATCATCAGGCTTCTTGCGCAGACCTTTTCAATGGGCCTTGATTTGGTACATTTTCAAAATTCAAACGTTTAAGAATTGGAAATCGTACTTATTTTTCGTAATTTGCTTTTGCAAATACATATTAACGTATTAATAATTATAAGTAAGTGTTGATCGACCTTTTTCGATTATTCTAAATACAGTTTATATAGTTTCCTATATGCAACCTTTCAAGGTCGTATTAAATTATGGACTCCCACTACAATATTGAACTTTTTGGAACTTTAATGCGGAGAAAAAATTATCAAAAATACGGGAAATAAATTTCTTTATTTTACTTTTCCGTGCTGCATGTGTTAATTTTAAAATTTTCTATAATATTGAACAAAGAAACATAAAGTTATAGGTGCAGGGTCCTTATTGAATGAGAACCTATAATATGACAAATGTTAGCACTTTTTTGCCTTACAACTGATCTTTTCTAAAGTTTCGTTAAAATTGGTCCTAGAAATACATATACATAGTTCTGAGTAAATAAGAATCTGTAAGAGGGAGATTTTTGATACTTTTTCGGTCAACAACTGGTACTTTTTTAAGTTTTAATACTGAATGACACAAGATTGGTCCCTCTCCAAATCGATCCACTTACACGAATGCTCGAAACATGTAAATTCGTACATATGTATACACTTATGTATATCGTCAGCTCATTATTGGTTTGACCTACCTACCATTGTTAAAAATAAATTGAGTTAGGTATGGGGTATACATATATATTTTAAATACCCCCTTTCTGAATCCAAAAGCGGTTTCACCAAATTTTTTATGGTTTATGAGATAATAAGCATTAATTTTGCTCCATATCAACTATTTTAAAGTTTTGTTTTGCTTTACACGCCACTGTTTGCCAAATGCAGAAAATTTCTCATACAAAAACGTACAAAATAAATTTAACTCTTGATTTGCTTCATTACCGTAAGAAAAAAATAGTTAAAGCGAAATCACAAGAAAACAAATTTCACTCATGCTTCGCTTTATTGCCAGAAGAAAAAAAGTTGTTAAAGCAAAAGCAACATAAAATGTCAGCAAATCAACGTATGCAGCACAAAAAGCTACCTTTTAAAAATAAATTTAGAAAAGTGGTGTATGCGGCACAAATCAATAATTTTCATTTTCAATTAAATGCTATTAACTTCTATGTTCTTTGATGACCGTTCAAAAAAATTTCGATTTTTCTTCAAAACATATGCCAGAAGCAGCGGAGAAAATACAAAAAATTCTATCGGGTATATTTTCAGAAAACTTCATTATTGTTTTTCTCCGCTACAACTTTTTGGCAAGTTTTCTTAATATTTCCATAAATAATAATGGTTGAATTTCGACTAGTGGACAAACACAAGTTTATTGAATTTTACTTATAAATTTACACATCCAAAAAAACCAAATACCGTTAGGATCAAATTTTGAAAAATTAATAAAAACATCCAATTTTGGGATTTCTTATGACTGAATGTAGTACATATCTTTCCTGTTATTTATATCTTCTCTCCTCCTTCTTTTATAATTACAGTTAAATGATTTCAATCTTATCTACCTTATAATTTTCGTAGTGATTTTTATTAAAATTGTTATTAAAAAAAATCATTAAAAATGCGATTCATCGACAATCGCGATTATTTAAAATTGCGATTAAATAAAATTCCTAAATTAAAATTTAACAATCAAGCCTAGCAATTATTACAAAACTGTTGTTAAGTTTATTAATAAACCCATTTCAAATTAATCCTGTTTCGAAAATACACATTAAAATATACATATATTTTTTAAATTAGCTTCACTTAATCCTTTCTTAATTGAACTTCCTTTACCTCGATGCCATCCTTGGTAATAATATTAATCATTACAGCATCGCCAGTATAAATATCGCGTTCAGCGGCAGAAATAAATGTATCAGTAGCAATAGCAACAGCTCTTTCCTTAGGCACCTTAGGAACATCACCACTGTCCAATTTCATATTTTTAAAACCGATTTGATTATCTAAAACTGGTTGCAGTAAGGCACCAGCTGAACCACCAGCTCTATAAGTAGTTCTTTCACAATGACCAATGGGATCATATGAGTAAACAACTCCCTTGCCTTCATTGTCCAAACCGGCCAAAACATTTGAAACATAGTAGGGGAAGAAACGCTTGTTGTACATGAGTATCGACAACATTTGGGCAATAGCATCTGTAGACATGGTTTTTAAATGGGTATGCTCATACATTTGCATTCGGGCTTTTACCAAAGCTGTCAAAGCCAAAGTATCACACCAGCAGCCAGTGGAACCCAAAACAGTTTTTGCGCTCAATTTAAATAATTTATTTTGTTTACGGGTGTGAATAGAGTAACCACTGCTTAAACGTGTGTCAGCTGCAATAACTACATAATCATCACCAGCAATAGCTACAATGGATCTGAAATGTTTTATATTTTTTGTACTTAAATCCAGCTCATTAACCTTTTTCATATTGGTTACTTACCCTCCATTAGATTCATAAGGCGAAAAGTCATGGTGCTGGGCACCGGGTACTTTATAGTCTGGAAACTGTTCAATGCCAAGGAAATTCATAGCAATATCTAAGTTTTCTATATTTGCAGTGAATTTGCTAAAAAAAAGGTATGCGGCTTTTGTTTTTACAGACGACAAGAATGACAAACGAAATTTGCTTAATGCAGAGTTGCCTGTTAGTGTAGTAAGCGAAAGCTTTTATGTGATTTAAAATGTAACACTGTATTTGTTACCGTAAGACACTAAAAGAAAAAAAGCAAATTTTCAAAACTTATTCCTAAAAGAGTAACCAGATTTAGAAATTAATTTCAAGGTATAAAAAATGATTAAATCAAGCACGAAAAGAAAAAGTAAAAAATCATAAAAATACATTGGTGACAAAACAAAAAGATGATATTGACAAGAGATACATAGAAAACCTTAAAACACTAAACCTAGCAGAATATCGAGCTCTAATTGCGATGATATCGTATGCGATAAAAATCAAATTTTACAGAAGGGTTTTTATTATTTTTTTCTTAAGCAGTGCAATACTTTATATGAATTTAGATGACATTTTCTCCGCAACTGCACAAATTCAAAGTTTTTAAATTTGTTCGAGTATTTATAACCAGTAGTCCAAGAAGAAAAATGAAACAAAATTTCGATAAATTGTCACAATTGTCCTAAATAGGACTCTATGTGACTTAAATTTAAAAAGTAAATTGCAAAAAACAATAAATCTTTCGAAAACGCCGTCATTTTATTTTAAACGAAATTTTATATTAATTTTACAATTTATAATTAGAATCTATGATAAATAATAAAATTCAAAAGTACGACTTATATGAGATCTGTGTTGAACAATAGATCAATAAATTTTTATAATTTGAGTTATATAAAACTTGATTATAGCTCATTTAAACTGCAACGAAATCCGTACCGGAGAAAAAATATATATTTTTTAATAAGAATCAAAAATGTCGGCTTGTTAAAACTGTTAAAAAATTCAAAAGTTTTAAGAAAATTATTTGTATTGTGGTTATTATGTTGAACTGTTTTATGGTTTTTAATCCAAATTTTGATATTTAATTAGGCTTAAGTTTGATTTCATTAAATTATTTTTGTGAAGAAAGGAATTTTACAAGATGAAATTAATTAAAATTTATTGATAACTTTTCATTCTTGACTGACCTGAGGATCGAACCCAGGCGTTTACGGACAGGTTACCCTTACATGTTTCAATCGGAACCACTCGATATCTTCACAGGGATTTGCCGTTTAACACTCGCAGCCATCGACGACTTTTGGCAGTCAATAGTCAAACATCAATCTTTAAACTTAATTGTATTTAACCTTTGGTAGATCGAAATTTGCTATTAAATGATTATCTATTCCAATTGATTTTACATGTTCTCCCTTACATCTGTTTTTTCGTACCTTTTGTCAAGAATTGTTCCCGAAGTCCAAAGTACATTTTTTTGTTTTTTCATTTTTCGTCTTTCTTTTTGATTTAAGAAATTCTGTTACAAATAATACTTCACTTTTTTGCTCAGTGTCCCTAATTTTTTATCCTAAGGGCCATTATTACAACTTGCCAATAGTTAAAAGTCGGATTTTGTTGGACCGATAAATAGCTTTGCATTATTACAACTTCCATTTTTTATTGCTGTTATTTTCAATAATAATAATATTTAATAGATGAAAACATAATAAATGAAGGTTTTATAATGCAAAGCTATTTATCGGTCCGACAAAATCCGACTTTTAGCTATTGGCAAGTTGTAATAATGGCCCTAAGAGAGATTCCAGTCAATAGAAAAGGATATACCTATGTAAGAGAGTAAAGATTTTAACATTTTGACCTAAGAGGTTTTGATATTAAATCTTGTGGAAAAAATCAACTCAATTATAATAATGCATTCATTAACTTATGTAATTGTATAATGATAAATGAATATAAACATAATTTATTGTATATATTTTTCAAAAACTTAAGCAAGTTTAATTTTGCTTGTAATTCGCAATTTATTTTTAATTGTTTTGTTTGAATAAAAACTGTTAAACTGCTTTTTTAGCAATAACAAATTTAATTTTTAAAGAAAACTTAAACTTTAACATTTAAATATTTTACAATTTTGTTGAGTGTACGTGACGATTTTGACAAAAAAAAAAGTCTGCACTTGCATTCTATCAAGGCAAATTAACTTCAGGTGGTGTCAAAATGGCATCTGATATTGACAGTTCGAGCTTATTTGTTTTGATTGTAAGTTTTGCTAAGAATGGTTGACTCTTCGAGCCATAAGTATCAACAATGCAATGCGAAAACCTCTATTTTGTTTCTGGATTTTTGTAGATCCGACACCACCTGTAGGTAAATAACAAAACGATAAACAATGTTGTCCTGTTAAAAATCTAATGCACATTAACTGGATTATTGTCATATTGCGCATTTATAAAACCAAGTTTGTTAATTAAAGCAATTTACCTATATGATTAACTCGGTAACTCTATTTTGTCTTCTGGTACTTTTTTAATTTGCGAAGTAATTTTTTTTTCTGAAGTTGACGCTTCAACGTTATTTGAAAATGAACTCGCAGTGGCATATGCAAATAGAAAAGCAAATGGCATGAGATTTGACTATTTCGAACAATTTTTTCTTTGATAATATGTATGTGGCATTCCACTATTTGCATGTGTAAAGACAGCGTAAGGTAAAAAGGATATAAGAACTATTTTTAATATTAAATCATGATTCCTTTAAAATTAAAGTTATTTTGATAATGGGCTTTATATTTGGCATATGGTAATTTATGGACCGCCCATCACAACATTCTTAATACTGATATATAGTATTAAGCGGCCCATACATATGATATTGTATATGATATTCGCCATATTATTACCATTTTGTCCTATATTACGCAATAAGTCGCACAATGGTTTCATTCATTCAATAAAAATGTGAACATTACTTATAGGAATAACATAAACAGCATTGTACAATGTTGCCAACACATTTTACTCTTTTTTCGTTGTGCAATAAATTAATTTTAATTTTGTTTTTTCTTTTTACCCACTTACGAGTCGAAAGATAAACTCACTGTTTATTGTTGGTGTTTTGTTTTGGCTTTGATATTGTTACAAGTAAGACTTTTAGTGGTTATAATTCTTATTCGCTTTAGGGTTTTATTTGTATAATATTTTTGGCCTTTCTAAAATCTTTGGAAAAGGTTTCCTGATGAGCTGGCCTAAGCAACCAGTGAAATGCGCATAGAAGCTAGCTTTCCCTCAACAATAAATTTCAGTGTATTTATCAAATACGAAAAACTGGAAATTTAGCACGTCATACGGAAATCGTATTAATCTTAAAAGTCTTATGACTGTTGCCAATATATTGTGCCACCTTCGAATATCACACACAAATTAGCGATATAATTGTACAATACGTAAAACTTAACAATTTTATTGCAAGTGTATGAGCCGCTTTAGAAGAACTGGATTGAATAAAATTTCAATATAGTATTGTAATTGGTAAGCGTTTAAAAGCCCTTTAGGAATAATGAACCGATTGACACAAAAAACCGTCATACATAATTAATAATTTTATACATTTATTCCTAAAAAGTTATCTATTTAAATTTTCACAAGAAAAACCATCCCCTTGTAGGCCTTGATAAAATGACCTAAATTATTTTTATTTCTTCGGGAAGTGTTGTCTCATACGTAATATGAGTAACCCAATTTGCAAGCACCGCTAATTTTAAAAGATTAAAATTCTGTAATAGCCCCAATTTAATTTGTTTTTTAAAAATCCCCCATTATTAATCTCGTTAAAAACTTGGTAAGTTACTCGGACTGTGAAAATGGACTACTCATATGAATTCATATTTATGTGAACTGGCAACTCTATTTTCTAATCAGAATCATACATTTACATACAACTCTGTTACGAATCTGGTTTACAAGAGAAATGTCACAAACTTTTTGCAAATTAGTTTTTTTTTTAACTTGTTGAACCTTGTTTAGCAGAATTTTTGTTTTACTTTTATTGTTAAAAGCGTTTGTTTTTTCATTGATCAGATCTTTTTTAAATATAAAACAACTTCATTACATTCTATAATTATTTATGATGTGGTTTTGATAAAATCGAAAAGAAACGACTTTGATAGTGGTTGCAAAAAATAGAATAAGAAAAAAGAGCTGAAAAAAGCTCGAAGCCGTGAGTTTTTTTTAAATAAAATGCGAAAAAAATAAATTAAAAAAGTGATGTGTTTGTTTGTTTTGTGTCTCAAAAAATTAAAAATGTCAATTTATAATTCTTAAAATTCAATTGTATGAATATTAAATTGAAAAAGTGCTAAATTCTATAAATTATAAATAAAAAAAAACACTAAAATGTCTCAACATTCCGCTGCGGCTTCCACTACGGCTGCAACAACTACGACAAGCACAGCAAGTACAACGAATGCTACTGTTACTACGATTATGGCACAGGAGTCCTCAGCTAAATCTAGTTCATCTGCTAAGGGATCTTTGAAAAAACAAAAGAAAAAGGATGTGGAAGTGCCCATAACTGATGATTTTGTTTTAATGGCGACCCCTGAAAAATTTAAGGATAAAAATGTCAACGAAACTAGTGGTAAGTTCTAGAAATTATGGAAAAATATGCTATAAAACAATTTTGAACTCTGATTCAGAATTCCAAATTGCTGTTTTTTTATTTTTGTGTTCTATTTGTATTCACTTAATTTTTTAATTTTTTGAATTGATGTTTAATGAATTTAATTTTTTTACGAATTGTATTTGTGGTTGACTTGCTCTTGTTGTTTGCTTGATTTGTGTAATTTTTTATTTTGTTTAATTACGAATGTTTTTAAATCAATTTTTTTTTGCATAACGAAATTTGCTAAAATTGTCTTAAATTAAATGCATACATACATATGTATGTATGTGAATTAAAAATGCGAATTTTCAGATAATACATATCGCTCATTTATTGCAACAGTAGTCTTATCTAAAAAAAATTTCAATTACTTAAGCAAAAGAGCTCCTTAATACCTTTTCTATATTTGAAAAATAAATCAGTACATATCTTAAGCTAAACCGAAATTTTGCAAAATGCATATATTTTATTAACTGAGTACTGAAGGTACATTTTGAAAACTTTAATTGCATTTTGCCAAGTTGTATTTTTTTGAGATACGAAAACGTTGCAATAAAGAAACGATATACACTATGGATGTCAAATTGATTCTTTTTGATGTTGTTCTAGCACTTGGAAAACAGGTGTTGCTGAGTTACTCAGTGCTAGTTTTGAGGTTGTTACAAGTACCGAACATTTCTGGATAAGTGTTTTTGTTGTTGTATTAGCTTATAATGCCCCGCATTTAATTTTTTTTAAATAAACCTAAGTTGTTTTTTGTAATAGATTAAAGATCACAGGTTGTGTGTTACTTTAAACTATTACAAGAAATGACACGGTCGTTGACGAGAACGACAACCGCAATAAGGCTGATTAAATGATATAACCAAGTCTGGAGAAATATATCTTTCTAATTTTCTTTTTTTATTAGTATGTATGTATACATATTTATACTTGTTCTGCCAAGTCTATTGCGCTTTGCTACCCTCATTAAAATAAACTAAGTAAATTTTTGCCGCATACATATTTCGTATATTGATAACAAAGCTGCTTAAATTTTAATAGCAAGCTTGGAGTTTAATTACCCTGACAGACAAATAGTTTACATACCATGGTATGTATACTACGGTTTTATATAATATTTTATATTGGCAGACTTATAGTACGTAAGATACCACTTTTATACTACGTACATTTTCATAGTATATAAACCAGGAATATACCACTTTGTTTCATGGTTAAGTTGTAATTTAGGTTGACACACATGTAGTACACCATGCTAGTATAGTATACAAATCCTATGTCTGTCAGGGTATAACAGAAAAAAAATATTGTGGTTGTGTAAAAGGTTCCATGATCTCTTCCATACTACAGCCCAATTTTTGGCAGATGTTGTTTATTAATAAGGAAGCTATTTGTACTAAATTTAGTAACTTGATGTTACCGCGCCACAGTTGCCACGCGTACTCCTCTAATTCATTTCACTTTTTGACAGATATTGAGTATGGATGACGTTATATTTTATAACGTAAGCTTTCACTGTTAGAGCCCTTTCAGACTCGGCAAGGTAGTTGCGCAAGTTATTTGCCAAGCACATCAAAGTCTGTACTAAATTTTTTTTCCTTACCCCGACCTTACCGCTGACGTCTACAAACCAAGAGTTGCGTAAGTAACTTGCCGATTGTGAGACCCCTTTCATTATCAAAAAAAATATAAATTTATGTATATTGCCTTTGCATAGGTGATGCCACAATAGGAAAGACAAACGGGAAATGTCAAAATTCCAAGATTTTTTGATTTTTACTTTAAATTTTGATTTTTGCTTAAAATGTGAGTGAAGCTAAGTACGTTTTATGATCAAAGTTATTTTAGGGAATACAAAATTTTTTTAATTAATAAGATTTTGTTTTTCATGCTTAATTCCCAATATTTCTTCTTAATAAAAACATTAAAATTTATTGTTTGGGTATAGACAAGTTTCTATGCGCATTTCACTGATTGCTTAGGCCAGATCATGAGGAAACATTCCAAATTTTTTTTTAGAAAAGCCAAAGATATAAGCAAATTAAACTGCAGAGTGAACGAGAATTGCAAACACACAATAAGTCTTATTTGCAACGATGTCAAATCTTAAACAAAATACCAACAATAAACAGTGAGTTTATCTTTTCTTACATTTCCCACTACAAGTTCTAAGTAGGTTGAGAATAAACAAAATTAAAACAAGAACATCAAAATAAAGCAAGATGGCAGTTCAGTTTTTTATGCTTGTAATTAATAATATTTTGTTTGTCGTGCTTAAAAAACGTTACCCCATTAAAAACGTATTTCAGATACGCGTTGTCCTCTGTTGCATTTTTAATAGCTTAATTTCCTTTTTACAATTTTTTTTTGTAATATTACAGTTTTAACACACAATTCAAATATGTAATTTTGGCCGGTGTATCTGGGTGACTTTCGCAATCTTTTAACAAAATTTATGAAACATAAATTTTTCTATTAAAGTTATTTTCTGCTGAGGAAAAGCTAGCTTCTATGCGCATTTCACTGGTTGCTTAGGCCAGATCTTCCGGAAAACTTTTCCAAAGATTTTTTTGTTTTAACTTTTTTTTATAAAAAGAAAATCATTATGACATTCCCCATGAGAGGATATGGAACACAATATTGATCTTTAACATTTATTTGATTAATTCTGTTAATACTGTCATTGAAAACGTATGAAAATAGTTACACTTTGTTATTATTTTGAAGCGTGTCCAATAATTATAAAGAAATTTTAACGAAGTGCTGAAAATAATTAAACAAGAAAATTTATTAAAGAAAAAAATGTTTTTAAAAATGCACAAAATAATTCACTGTTGCCCCAAATACAAAATTTACAGGGGTGTGCTGGAAATCGCAATCGTAAAACGCAAGAATTTTAAACCTCGTTTTTTAATAAGATTTCTGTAATAAAAGAATTTTATGACAAATATTAAACAAATAGTTCCCTATTAAACGGGATTTTAAACAAAAAATTATAAGAATTAGTTTCAAAGTTTATTAAAAACAACTTCCAAATTCTTGCGTTTTGCGTCTGTGATTTCCAGCACACCCCTGTTAAACTTTGCGCTTTACAGGGTTAAGATTATTTAAGTGTTTTCCGAGAGTTGACATCGAACCTACGGTTATTAATTGAACGATTTCACATTATTAAGTAATGTAATTTATACACTACATAATTCCTACCGCAAGTAGTGGTGGTTATAAAAATGCGTTTTTTGTTAAAATAAGATTTTAATGGTTAACTAAATAAATTGATTTTTTAGTTAATTTCGAATTCAAATTTCAATTACTATTTATTTTAATTCATTTAATAAAATTTTAATGGAATCTTACAAATAAATCAACTTCTATGTTCCGTTGTTCAATTAGAATATTAATTGTTTTTTTTTTATTTAGCTTGAATGAACTGAGGTAATTGAATCAAATATAGCTTTTATGGTAATTATTTTTTTATTGAATCAAGTAACACATTGTTTAAAATCGTACGTTGTGTTTTTATCATATTTTTTATTAAATTAGTCATTAAATAAGAAAAGTCACAATTAAAAATTTTTAAAAATTTAAGTAATATTTAACTTTAAAATAATAAATTAATTATAAAACCTTCGTTTGTAAACTTCTTTTAAAGACGATTTTTTTAAATAAATATCTATAAAAAGCATTTATCTCTTAGTTTTCAAAAATCCCGAATCCCGAAAAATCCCGATATCCCGTAAAATTCCGGGATACCGAAAAATGCCAATATCCCGAAAAATCCCGGGATTTGATTTTTTATAATCCCGAATCCCGGGATTTGCGAAAACCAGTCCCGATTGGCATCCCTATTCTACAGTATCACTAAAATTGCTCTGTTTTTTTTTACGAAGAACAGAACACTGTATAATGTTCGGCTCTTACTTGAAAATATTAAAGAACGGTATTAGGGTCGTGTTCGTCTACACAAACACTAAAAAAATTGATATCGTTCCTGGGTGTGTGAGCCGAACGGTAAATAATGTTCTGTCGAACACTGCCTACAAAAGATTTGATATGAGAACTTTTTTAAAAAACAAATGGGTTTGATGAATTTTGAGTTGTTGATTAAGTGTGCGATATGTATTCTAAAGTAAATCATCCAGTTTAATTGCTTTTTTAAAAACCAATTTGAATTTTACCTCCATGTACGAGTCATTCTATGAAGATTCAATAAATAAATAATAAAAAAAAAAAAAAAATACAATAAAAATAGTACATTAAAAACATTTTTCGCACTCCCACCTTTAATATTACTTCTTCACATTGCTTACTATATTTAAGAAAATCACAATTAAATTAAAATTTCGGAAGCAGAAGTTTTTATTTGCTGGGATAGTTGATTGCTCCTGATTTCTATGTGTAATTCATGAACTTAAACATTTATTGTTAAATTTTGCATCTAATTAACCTGAAAAGTATTTTCTTTTTATTTTAGTTTTAAATTTAATAAAAAAAAATAATTGTTTTAATTTTAGTTAGTGATTTATTAATATTTTTTAAATCATTAATTTGTAAATCCGTGTATGTGCTGATATTTTTTTTTAGAAAAACCATTGTGCTCTTGCTAATTTTTAACATAAAAAAATAAGTTGTTGTTTTATAACCAAACAGGTTTGTTATTTTTCTTTTATTTTGTTTAATATATTTTTGCATGCCCTTAATTTTGACTACACTTTGATCCTCTCGCCAGAACA
This sequence comes from Pollenia labialis, assembly GCA_949318255.1. Lineage (NCBI taxonomy): Eukaryota > Metazoa > Arthropoda > Insecta > Diptera > Polleniidae > Pollenia > Pollenia labialis. The sequence goes on along the minus strand of OX439140.1, from coordinate 141,947,926 downwards.
GAAACCGAAACTTTCTACACAATTAATCATTAACATTGTTAATCCAGTTTCAATCATGTATTTTGTATTTCTTCCTTTTTTCTCTTTATTCTCCATTGCAGTTGTAAAAAGACACCGTCCTGACTCATCGCCCAATGAAAAAGTAAATCTTGAATGTCTGCTCTTATCGGACACATCACTGGCATGCGGTGTTGCACAACATGTTCAAACTCTTTTGCAGCATTTTGAGAGTACGCAAATGACACAAGCGGAAATTCTATATTTAATGGCTTATATTGTAGCCTTAGAATCTGGTTTTATTGGCCAAACACACTATGAGCAGGCCAAATTGTATGTAGATCATTTGTCAGCAACATCTTCGTTTTATGCAAAAAATCTTCTACGTCTAACACGCCTTAAACCCAGTTACAGCACAACAGCAGACAAAACACGTTTCAGCCTAAAATTATTAACTTTAATAGATGTAGAAGATGTGAACAGAGATAATTTATTTGCTTTACTAACTGGTTTTGTTACGGGCGACTTCCTGATAGTAACTTTATCGCCAGCCAATTCAACAAGTGCCAAAGGTTTTAGCACAACTCTTTCGATTGGTCGTTATGTTCTTTCAATGCAGGCCAAAAATAAACCTTTATATCACCGTCTTCGTAAAATGGATGAACTCTCGAATATTTTGCGTGATCTGTTGTTCGTGCCTATGCGTTGTCAACATCTTTACTGGTTGGAATTCAGCATTTATCCGTCCCTGGATGGTATGCCGGTGGAGCTTTATGATCATATTTTAGAATATTTTAATACAACTCAATTAAAAGTCTTGGCCAATGTCAATAAATCATTTTACAATTTAATCAAAAGCAGAAAGTTTAAGCAACAATCTAGCGGAATTTTGGCTGAAAATACAATTTAACTTGTTATGGGAATTAAATTTAGTTGTATATTTTTGGTAAAAATTGTTTTGGTTAAAAGTAATAAAATAATAAAAATGTTATCTGAAGTCATAATAATTGAAAGTGTTTGATTTAAGATTGTGTTATTTTTTATTATTATTTAAATGTTTAATTTTTTAATTTACTTATTTTGTTTTACATTTTATTTAATTTTTTTTTCAGAACCTCTGAATTCTACTGCGTCAGTTATAGGTGTTACCTTTGCTGATGATAATTTAGGTAAGTAGTGCACAACGGGTATATTATTTATAGCCATTTAGTTTTATTTTGAACGGGTTTTACCTGTGGACCTGAACAGGGCGAAAAAGTAAAAAAACACTAATTTTCGGGAAATTTTTCACTTTCAAAATTCCGAACGGTTTGCAAGATATGAGCCTGACAAAAGTATCACAAAGTGCATGCCATTGGGCAAAACTGGGAGACACGGGTCTTTTTTTTGGTATTTTATCACGTAGTTTTGTCCGTATATGGTTATTTTTCCATGACTTAAAAAATTACACACAGTGTTATATAAGGCAGTATGTATTGGTGAAGCGGACAACTCAAAAAAATATTTTGCCGAAATTCCTTTATATTTGGCAAAACTATACTTCTAGTAGATATGCCAGAGATATTTATTTTGTATGATGTTTATTTTTCGAGTAATGGCGTGCAAAAGTGTTGCCGTGTTTGAAAAACTGTTTTTTTAAATGTTGTTTCGAACTAGAAACAAATAACACAAACAATTAAGAAAAGTGGTTCTTAAAGAAAAGCATTACCAGAAAAGACCAGTTTAAATTTGAATTTTTCTAACTTGGCAAACATACACTTTGTTTCCGTTTTGTGTTTGCCAATTAATAACACAAATCAATTTCGTTAAAATATTAATATTTCATTTTTGTTTCGTTTCAATTCATAAAAAACCGTCAAAAGTTTTAACAAAATTCGTCAAAATCGTCACGAATATTTAAAAAAATTGTCAAATAATTATATTTTACAAATTTCATCAATTTATTGCTCTGATTTTTTATTGATTGATTCAAAAATATAAATTTTAAGCATGAAATTCTATTTATGATAGTGATATTACTTATTTTAGCAATAACTAACTTCTTACTTCGTAACACGCAACTACGCTTAGAATAACTAACATAATTAAATGGGAATTCGCATTTTTAAATGCAAATAAAACAAGTTGAAGTGCTATATTCGGCTGTGCCGAATCTTTGATACCCTTCAACGACTGTTCGAATATTTCAGGAGGGATATCTATATGATGTGTATTTATTATTAATTTGTCTTTATAAAAAAAATTAAAATTGGTTGGTGTGAGGTTTAGACCTTAGGGCGGGCCAATTTGTATGGAGCCAAAAAAATTCGATTAGAGCCGCCCCCTAGGATGATTCTATGGATAATTCTAAGCAACTTTGGTGAAGGAACCATAGGTCTATCTCGATTTTCGAGTCTCCCACTTTTCAAAAAATGGTTTTTTCCCTATAACATCATTTTGATTCAAAATTCGATTTTTTATTCGTCGTTATATTATCTTTTTTATGTGCATATGGGGGGTTTTTGGGGTCGAGAAATTCATTTTTGATCTTTATTTTTACCTATGACCACCACCAGAGGGCGTTTCATGCATATTTTAACTATTTTTCGTCTATTTTCCGAGAAAAATTTTTCGGTAAAATTGATCCTTATTTTATTTTTTTCAACAGAAATTCAACCTAAAAAAAAGAACATGTTTTTTTTATTTTTTAGGTTGAATTTCATATTTAATATGGGATCTAAGGTAAATTAGGGACCGTATATAACAAAATTACATGCAATTTTTTCTGGCCATATGAAGCTAAGTTGGAAAAATGTTTACGACCACCACTGCAACGTTTTAAGCGTATTTATTTAATTTACCAGAGTGGGCTTTATATGGGGCCTATAGTAAATTATAGACCGATCATCACGAAATTTATTAGTGTTCTTTCTAGTCATATTAAACTGTGAAGTATTGAATTTTGTTACGATAGTATTATTAATTATCGTTTTAGGCGTACTAAACTGTTTTCCTGTAGTAGGGGCCTAGGGTAAATTATGTACCGATCTTCACAAAATTTCACAGTATCATTTATAGTCCTATAAGACTGTGTGTGACGAGCCAAATTTTGTTATGATGGCATTATTTTTTACGGTTTTAGGAGTACTAAACTGTTTTCCGGTAGTAGGGTTTATATGGGGATTTTTGCAAAATCTTATCTCATTCCGTGCCTTGTTCCACCATTTATGTTATTTTTTGTAACAAAATTATCAATATTTTAAGGTGGTGGCTCCGCATTTTGATTCATAGCTCTGGTCCTACTGTACCGATTTTGCTGGATTTCAATCCCAAACTGCTTAGGATAACTACACGCACTTTGACACTTTTTTTATAAATTCTAGTAATTTTAAAATATTCTTTTTTTAAAAAGATCACAAAAATATAAAATCACTATGCTATATTCCATTTAAATTATATAATTATAAATATAAAAGAGTTAAGTGTCAAACAAACTGAAGGACATGCATTTCTTATACATTTATGCATGTCCTTTTAAGGAAAAAATACATGAAGGAAAAATATTTGATATTTATTTAATATTTAATAATCAGGTTTGTGATGAAAAACGATCGTTTTAAAAATTATCGTTTTTAGCAGGTGTGATGAATTTCGACCGATTTTAAAATCCATTTCTGGAGTAAAGTCTCAATTTTTTGATCCAAATACAGTTTAATTTGCATAAGTAATAAGAAATTTAAAAGAATATATACAGGAAAACAGAGAAAAATGTATTATAATTACATTTTTAACGATACCAAAAACAATATTATCGTTTTCAAATCGTATTGTTTTCAAACTCGTTTTTCATCACATACCTGAATAGCAAATAATTATTAAAGTATTTTTGCAATCTTAAATCATCGGAACTAGATTAAAGCAAGTTTTAATTTTCTGCATCGCTATTAATATCTTCTTGTTTTATATACTAAACAATATCAAATAAATCGAAATTCCTATTTTATTCAGCACGAAGTTTTGTAACACAGATTCTCCCAATTTTTTTTTTTTGGTGCTTACAGCCAGCAATCGACCAAGTCACTATTTTTTAGGATAACACTAATTTTTTTTATATTTTGTATTTCATACAAAAATATAAAAAACAAGTACAATTTGGTGTTCCGGAAAAAGCACAAAAAATGACACTCAAACTCAAAATGTGGTAATTTTTTTCATTTCATCAATAGTAAGGGCAACGGATCATATATTCTTTAAAAAAACTCAAAAAAACGGTACACTCAGTTTTTTTTTTAATTTAAAGTAATTATTGTTCTGCAAAAACAACCTGCATTTTTTAAGGTTATATAATAATGTCTAATAACGGTAGAGATTTCCTTGAAGCTAATTTCTTTAGAACGTTAATTTTTAAACACAGTACAAAGAAAATTGAGTTATGACAAACAAAAGAGCCTACAACGTGACAAATTCCCCTATACGATACTTACTAACTTCAAATTAATTTTTAAATTATTTATTGAGGTACCATGACTAAACTAATGAGGCAGAAGTTCTTCTTTTTGGGTCTGCTTTCATAAGCAATTATCAGAATTGAGTCCCGAAATCATGTGCTGTACTGTGTTATGTTTAAACAGCCGTAAACTTTAAAAATTATATTTTTAAAAAATTAATTAAAAAGAGTTATTTACAACGTTAAATCTCAGATCAGAGCTGAAATTTAGGTCCAGACAAAATATTGGGTGGTTCGAATATATTAGCGTCTTGTCATATATTCGAACAATAACTTTAAAAAAATTGAGCATGTGGCGGAAGAGTACAAGAAACTTGAACACTAATTATGCGATTGCTCTGCATTTAATCAGTGGAAGCGGAAATGCAATGGAAAAACTATAAATAAGCAAATATGCTCTATTAGGACTTGGATTTCTCAATAGGACTTTCGTTATACCGCCGACAGTAGAATTCTGCCAGATGTTCGTCTAATGCCCATTCTTTGAGAATTGATTAATTAAGTATATCATCTAAACTTTTTACTTCAGAAATCTGTATTACAATGTTACACACTAAAGCCTAGTACTCTGTTCAAATTTGTGAAAAATGTTGAGCAACATTAATTATTTCACACGAAAATTTTTACATGTATCAATGTTACCTATAATGCGAGTTTGTACGATTTGACATTTTTATTCCTGCAAAGTATGCGACATTGTTTTACGTATGTAAACAAACCCCACATGTATTTAACTAAAAATAATTTTTTTTAATAAAAAAGAAGGGAAATATGGATAAAAAACTGTTACCGGTTGTGTTATTTAATTTTGTATTTCTTATTAATAATCAGTTCATACTTTTTTGCTTTTGCTAAATAAATGCAGCTTGCATTATTTCGCAGTTGAAAAAAAATTTTGCCAGAAACATTTCGGAACTTTTTCACAAAATGAACAGAGTACAACTCTATCAACATTATTTCATAGACATTCCGCACAAGTTTTTTTTTCATATGCGTTTTGACAGCATTTCACGTGAAATGTTGAACAGAGTACCAGGCTTAACTTGCGAAAACTTTTTTCGTACCTTATCATATCTATCTACAATTTACATGCCCTTTTAAGTACTCATATTCCTTTTTCAAGCAGTCGTGTGTTTTATATTTCAAATTTGTACTTGTGTTATCTTTTTGCTGAGTAAATATATTTCTTTAGTCGGTGGGTGGTAGTAGAGGTCCCACTCTCTACCATATACATATTTCTATTTTTTGTCTTTATTTTTTTTATATATTTTTATAAAAAAAAACTTGTGTAAATAGCATTTCTATTGCTAACGTCAATTCCTGACTGACTGTGGCTTGTGAATTTTGCTGATACCCTATTAAATGTTTGTTAAGTGATATCAATTAATATTGAAAACAAATTGATAACAAACATTTGCAATATCAACGCAAGCGAGCTGACAGAAGAGCTCTTATCATTTTGAAATGAAATAAATAAAAATAATACTCTACATAAATGGAAAAAACTGTTACTGCACACATATTTTTATATAATTTTGTTATTATTTTTTTATAGTTTATACAAGTTAAGAATACATAAACTAATATTAGTTAAACTTTGCACCATATTTTGAACATAAAAACAAGTTAAAACACTAGTGGCCAGTTGATTAGTACTTGCAAAATAAGGAACATTTTGCAAAAACATTAAGGATAATCACGAAGGTCAATTGCAATTTGTAAATTTGCAGTGCATGTTATGATTAATCGTGAGCATACCAGCGTTATTTTTCTAAAAATTTATTCTGCCACCACAAAAAATCATATTAAAATTAATTTTTTTTTTAAAATTGTTTAAGTGAAATTATTTATTTCATATTTAAACCCACGCACGTTTTCAATTTATACGTTGCCATATGGTGCTTTTACACGATCTGTATTTAGCAGTGCACTTGTCAAATTTCTCACTGCAAAATGCATACATGTCGTGTAAACGCAAAAAAAATTTGCTTCTGTAAATGTTAGCAGTGTAAAATTTTTTAATTAGAGCGTGTTCTATTTTGATCTGACATCAGCTGTTTTGCAGGTTATTTGTTTGTGGCGGCTAAAAAAAAAACCAAATTCTTTAGTTAACTGAAATACAAGTGAATAAAAATATAAATATGTAAATGTTTGCTGAACGATTTTTGATTATGTTAGATGAAGGGAAAAACGAACGGGTAAAAGCAAAAATTATAAACCTTCTTTCTGTATTTGTCAATTTTGACAGACACATGCAATTACATATGGATTTTACATCAGATAAACCTACTGCAAAAAACAGATCGCACATTTGCTTGCACCAGAGCAAATATTCACTACTATTTGTGCTCATAGTTTTTAGTGCAAACGAAATACAATGAAGCAAATTGCAAAAGCGCACAATTTGTTGTTCTGTTGTGCAAATGTGCGTAGTTTTAAACACGTTTGCATCGTTTGCACACTTTTGTGAAAACCCTTATTAACAAAAGGATTTTAGGTTTAAAGTTATATTGTTAGTTTGTTTTAGGGTTAACGTCTTTCTTTTCTCGGACTTTTTTATTTCCCAAGAATTCCTGCTTAATATTTAACGGTGCAAAATATAAAATATTAAAAAAAAACAAATAACAATTCATGAGATCTATCTAATAAGTTTATCAGTGCAATAAACGATAGTCAAATAATAAAAAAACTCAGTTCTCTATATGCAAAGCCAACAGCATTGATATAAAACCAAAATAATTTAAATTGTGTAAACAAAATATTTCTTTGAAAATAGGATTTTAGTACAGAAAAATATTTTCAATTTTGATCAAGACTTGTCCTGCAATGAGGAAACACGTTCCCTTTTTACGGATGTTGCCTTTAGGCCCGTTTTCACAACTTACCGATAGCTAAAGGTAGGATGTTATCGGCCCTATAAAAGGGGTTCCATTATTACAACTTTACTTTAACCTACCAGTTTGGATCAACCTTAATTTACTTTATCGCGCACTTTAGATTAAAGTAAAGTTTTAATAATGGAACACTTTTTATAAGGCCATTTAAAGTCTACCTTAAGCTATCGGTAAGTTGTGAAAACGGGCCTTATAGTTTAAGGCACACTACATACTCTCTTTAAATTTTCTCACCACTTGATTTTTAAACTTGCGATTCCTTTTTTATAAAAGTTTTCTCTTTAAATAGAATTCACGCTTTCTTTACTGATTGCAGCATTCAAATTTCCCGAAATATTAATTTTTTACATTTGTCATCATCCCCTACAGAAATAGTATTTACTGCACTGTCCAGACTTAAAATGTTTGTTGCAGAAATGCTTGAGCTTATTAGGTGAGAGGTGAAAGTTTTCAGATTCATTTAATCTACAATTCTGTTTTTATTAGAGCAGGTACACACGTCAAGTTTGACTCGTCAAGTCTTGAGCTTTTAGGAGAGAAGGGAACAGAGAATCGCATTTATTTTCCCCTCTCTCCTAAAAACTCAAGACTTGACGCCTCAAACTTGACCTGACATTCACACTTTTCAACTTAAGGTTTTCTGTAAGTTTTTTTTTTGTATTTAAATATGAAATATAAAAAGGAGACGAGGAAAAACAAGATAAAAAAGCTTGCAAGACTGGAATTTCATGATCTGGTCACTAACACAATTTCAAAGCAGAATTAATAAAAAATGCACTAACAAAAATTGCAAGACTGTGCGAAAAAGCTGGGGCCTAATTCTGGCAGTCGTGATCGAGTACATTCTCGATTCGAAAGCAATTTTATTTTAGTCGATACTGACCGAATCGAAATAATTTTTTCAGTATTGTGAAACTCAAATTAATGCTTTACAACACTGAGAAAATAATTTCGATTCGTTCTTTATTGACTGAAATAATTAGATATTAAATTGCTTTCGAATCGAGAAAGAACTCGATCACGACTGCCAGAATCAGGCCCCTGCTCTGCATATAAAATCAATAATTTTTCTAAGCAAGTGTAAACATCTTCTTTTGGGTTTAAATGATTTTGTTATTCGTGCTTAATTCCCAATTTTTATTATTTGATAAAACACTGAAATTTATTGTTGATGGGATAAGCTATTCCTATGCGCATTTCACTGGTTGCTTAGGCCAGATCATCACGAAACTTCATCCATAAAGATTTTAGAAAAACTAAAGATATTAAACCAAATAAAACTGTTAAGTGTATAAGAATTACAGAAACAGTTTGGGTTTTATAAAATAAATGCGTGTCTCTACAATTGTGTAGATTTGATGCTTTTCTTTCGCTTGTTCGAAATTTAAGAGCATCAAACATAACACATTGTCTTACTTAACGGATTTGAATTTTCATCTATGTACTATTTGAAATAACTTATTTAAAATTATATCAGCAGCAAAGTTGTCATAATTACATAAAATAATCCCGGGAATTTTCTCGAAAAATGTGCGTGATCCCGGGATCTTTTTCCGGGAAATACCGTATTAAAAATAAAAACACTTTCTTTCCTTTTTTTCTTTAAAGATCTTTTTTTTTTTTTTTGTAAAAAGATACTTTTTTTGTAAAACGGTAATTTTTTTTAAAAATGCACATTTTGTAATTTTCTTGGATTAAATGTAAGTATTTGTAAAAAAGTATTTTTGTGCCAAAAGTCAAATTTTTGTAAAAAAAGGGTATCTACTTTTAAAGTGTACTAAGCTGCTAACCTCGACTGCACTTACACATAGTTTTTATTAAAAATAAATTAAAATCCATTGTTACTATTTGTACCGCACAAGTTAACTTTGCATTTCTATTTCAAAAAATAAGAAAAACTTAAATATCAAATGCACCAAATACATTTATCACCAACATATTGCATGAGTTCTTTACCCTGCAAACAATTTCGATCGAAAAATCATCTAAATAGTTTCCCCATTTGGCAAAAATCTCGCTCTTGCTATTAAATTCTTATTTATGTAGTCACATCGTTCGGGAAGAAGTGTCCCACAATGGTGACATGTATTTACTGTAAGAATCTACTTAGTGTCTATATTTTATGATGAATTAGAGTGCTTTGGTAGTTGAATATCAACTGAATTTAGTAGTATCCAAGGCGAATTCATGTAAACGGTGGTGTCGATACTACAACAAGTAACAACACCAAAAACACAACAATGTATTTTTTTGTTGCTTTCGTTGGCCGATATGTCAAAAACACAAGTAACTTTTGACATTCCTCTCCCTAATTAAGAAAAAAAAGTAGCACAGCTGTGTTTTCAACGCCACCTGAAAGTCAATTCGCCTTGGTAGTATCGCTTTTGGCTCTAAAAAGTACTATTTTGAAGTTAAATTTTTTTTTACCCAGTAAAAAAAATTAGGGTTTTTGAAGCACTTAAGAGAAAAAGCGCGTAATCGAGGGCTTTAATAATGAAATTATCATTTTTTAGTTCACTTTTTAATGGCAAAATTAATTAAAAACAAAATTAATGTATGATTAATTATTAAAAATTTACCCAATCTACCCGAAAAATGAGTTTGTGCTGTTTTGTGCACTCATTTAATACTTTTGTGTACTAGAACGCTCCGTACCATCGGGCTCCTAAGTTTGAGTACAATATAACTATTTAATTTTTAAATATTTAAAATTTTACTGTATTATGCACTCGCGCACCATCGATCACATTGCGATTTAAATTAAAACTCTCATAACTTGGCAAATTGCTTTTGTACTTGGTATTCACATTTTAACTGCAAATCGTTGCGAAGAAGTCAATATTACATGAGCAATGTTCATTTTTGTTATTGTTGTAATTGTATAACTGTTACAATTATCTGAACAACTATTTAAAGTGACGAAAGAGTTCAATTTTCGAACTCATTATTCGATTCTAACGTACATATTTTGTTGTTGCTAAATTCCGCAAAATCTACTGTTTAACTACCAAATTTGACGAACTAGTTCAAATTTCGCAGATAATCGAAAATTACTCTGCCAATTGCTTGGAGGGTTATCGAAATCTTTTCATCTAGGATTGTACATACATACATATACAAACATACATACTCATGTATGTATATGTATATGATGGGCCCGTAAAAAACAGCATCTATCAAAAAGCTCTTCAATTGTAAAAGCTTCTCATATGTTATGTTATTGGTATTTTGAGTAAAATGTAATTTCTCCAAAAAGAGAAAGTGTTTATTTTTCCGAACTCTCTCGGTCTCATTATCAAATCGTATCGTATATATTATAGTTGTTTTTACTACAACTAAGTACGATTCGTTTTTGAAAGTATCCTCCATTAATAACCGTGTGTATAGTTTAAGTTCGTTCAACTTATTTAGGTGTGTGTGTAAGTTTGGGGGTTTTGTGATTAAAATGCAAGTAAAAGTTTCTATAAGCCACCTTTGATGGGAATATAAAAATGAAAATGGCTATGTTGGGCCAATTGGATCACAACTTAAAAGTATCATTATTTAGGTAGTTAGACAAAACAATTGAACATATTTTTGAAATTTTTGGGATCTAAAATTTGTCCCTCTTAATTTTAATATTATATGAGTATGCCATTCTTTCGGTTTTTTACGATTTTACTCAACAGCATCCTAGTTTTTGGTTTCTTTTGTTTCACATCTGTTTGTGTGTGTGAGTATGTATGTTTTGCCAACTTCTGTTACTAGTTCGTTGTTGTTTGAATGTCACTGAAAGAAAATTGGGTTCTGTCCCAGTTGGTTTAGTTTGTTACTGTCATTTGTTAAAAATCAACCAAGCATATGGACGTCCAAAGAAAAAAAAAATTTTTAAAAATAACGTATCCGAGCCAGCAAGCTGGCAAATAAACATTTACTATTTTTCTTTTGAGCATTCGTGTCTGTTCTTAAAAACAAATAAAACATTTTTTTTTCCTTAGACTTTTTATATCTCATTTATATTTTTACTTTGTTTTGAATTTTGTTATACTGTTGTTTTTGTTATTATTTATTTATTCTTTTTCCATTAAAACCAAAATACACATACATACATATGTATTTAGTCATAGCAAACATAAAATTTTATATACAGACCAGTGTTGCCAAAAAATTATTTTATAAATACTCACACAGTCAATAAAAAAAATCCATTTTTTTAAGTTTTCCCTTCACAAATTATTACAAATTGCATTAAAAATAAAAATTTTTATACGTCCTAGTCCATTCTGAAAAACATTTGCTGCAAAAGCTATCTTTACATCTCTTTTGAAACTGCATTCGTGTCCACCCAATGCAACTTTTATTTGCAGCATTTTAGGTATTTTGAAAACCTTTCCTCATTCTTCTTCTTCCTATCAATATCAAACTCACAAAAACTGCTTGTACATGAAACAAATTACTCTTTTCCATATTTCCTTTCCCTATCACCATCAAAATCAAATGTGTCCTTGCAAATGTTTCATAATGATGCACAGTGGCTGAAAATCGTTTTTATCCGCCAAAAAAAATCTGCAACTTTTGAACCGATACATTTATTTTTGAAATTTTTATTTTGCTAATGAGAAGATTTCTTGAACTTTCCTACAGTTTTAATTTGATAAGATTTAGTTTAGCAGTTGTTGAGAAATTAAAGGTGAATGCTGAACTTTTGATGTTTTTTAGCATTTTCTATAAAAATGCTTTTAATTGAGGTTGAAAATTGGGGTATTTTTTTATTCAAAAAAGGGAATGTTTTTAAGTGCGCTGTTTTGAAAACTTTTTAGTCTACATAGCTGCCAAATTTCACTATAATATTTTTTACATTTCAGATTTATAGAATGTCAAACCTTAAAATGAATTTTTTTTTACTCATATTGAAAGCCTTTTCATTCATTTACACCATAAAAATAATAATTTTAATGTTCGACATTCCATGAACCTGCAATGGATAGAGATATCAAAATGAAATTTTCAAGTTAAAAGATCTTAAAACAGTACTTAAAAGCATCCCCATTTTTTATTAAGAAATAACCCAAATTCCCAATCCGGGAAAAACGCTTTTAAAAAAATGGTTATTTATCAGAATTTTCCAGACTATTATGGACATATTAGAAAACATTAATATTTTTTTTATTATAAAAATCGGTGTGTTGAATTATAAGAATATTTTACACAAATTAATTTTTTTGGTTTGAAATATTATATTTTTTTTTTGGATAAAACATGTGGGAGAAACAAATGTCAAATTGACTAAAAATTGCTTCTGCAAACATACTAATATCGTTTTCTTTCGAAAAATAAAAACATTTTTATATGTATATTTCTGGAAAAAGTATTGTTTTATCTGTGAAAGAAAAATGTAAAAAAGAATATTCATATTAGGGATGCCAAACGGGAAATCCCGTTCATTTATTTATTTTTATTATTCCCGTGATTTTTAATTTGAACAACTTTTATGTATGAACAATTTTTATATGTATGCATAAAAATTTTCGTTTTTATTGAATTTTTATACTTTCTAATTATTGATTGTCTTATGGCCGTTTTCTCATTACGCGATTATCTTTTTTCCCAACAACTGAACATTAAAGAAATTTGGTTTTCTCAATGTCTCATTTGTTTTCTATTCAATCGCAAAGCTAACCAGCACTCATCTGCCAATTATTTATTTTCCTTTAATGTATTTGCCGTACAGATAAATTCAATCAGCTGACTCCCAACTTTTACATGTATTTTGAGAGGTGCTGCCAACTGAAAACAATGTTTTTTGGCGGTTTATTGAGAACCCCAGAACCGTTAACGGACACTTTAGTGGTCTAATAAATTTATGTTGACATTAAGTAAGTCTGATTTCATACGGCTCATGCCTTATTGACATGATTCTTCATTTTTCTTCTTAAAACATGAATTGGCGTTCAAATGATTCATTTCATGTTGACGACATGTTTTTTATTTTGTAGTCATGTGTTTTACTTTTTGGTCGATAAAGTAGTTATTAACAAATATTTAAGATTAATGACTGTATTCATAAAAAGTTTTAAAACTTAACTTAGAAAAAGTTAACTCGCGGAAAAGGTAATCTCGCGGTTAAGGTAATCGAATTTTAACGCCCCTGCGTCGCTCTGAAAAGTATTAGTTGACTTTTCTAAACGTATTAATAAAAAATATCGCAAATGAGCAGAAAGAAGAGAGTTTGAACAAAATTAAATAAGATATTCAAGGAAAACTATTAGCGTCGGATTATGGATCTCAAAAATAAGGAAAAAAAAATTTTAAATTCCCGAGGCTGGGGCGAACAGAAATGAATAATCTATGTTTCTTTTTGGATATGATGAAAACTAAGCCCTTGGAATAAATTAAGTTTTTTATTTCCGAAAATTCCATGTTTATTATTGCATACTTTTTCAAATTTAAACCTGCTTAGAAAAGTAAATAGTTCGAAAAGTTAACTTTTTCGCGCTTCAACTGTATTAACTTTTGTTTATAAAAAATAAGTTGTTAATGAATTGTTCTGTTAATTTTTCTTTTTTAAAAATTAAAAAAAAAAAAATTTAGTTAATTAAAAAAAAAGTTGCTTAAGAATTGTTTTGTAAAGTTTTCCTTTAGAAAAATTCATACATAAATATATAAAGTGTTGTTTATTTAAAAAAGTTGTATATTAAAGAAACACATTCATCTCGAAAAATCCCGTAAAATCCCGCGGGATTTGTTAAAATCGATCCCGTCTGGCATCCCTAATTCATAGGTATTACCTTTAAACGCATACATATGCATACATTCGCCTCGATATTACCACTATACTTATAGAAAAATGCATAAGTTTATTTAATGCAACGTACCATTGCTTAAAGTCTGCTTTCCTACCAATATAACAGAACATGTTTAACCCACTATTGATAACAGTTTGATATTAAATATCTCGAATATTCGTTAAAAAATCAACCCAAATATCCGAATATCTCTAAAGGCAAGGGAGATAACCTAAACATTTTGAAATATTTTTGGTAGGTAAGCTTATGTCTAATTTTTGTTTTGCAATCCATAATTTCGACGAATTCTTTTACAGTTTGAATATTCGAGGTTACCTATTTTAAAAGTCCACAAGTCACTCTTTCGACCCTGTATGTACCCGTGTTCTTTCAAATCAGTTCAAAAGCTGCCCGGCAGAAATATTTTTCAAAACAAAACGTTCGTAAACCATTGCGTTTTATTTCAGTAAAATAAAAAGAGAAAAAAAAATGTTGCAAGTTATTCCATTCAAATGAAGGAAGTGTTTAACAGACAGTTTCAAATAGTTGCAAAAGTATATATGTATGGGGTAAACGAGGACACTTTTAGCTCTCTCTTCGACCCCTTTTGACCCTAACAAGTTCTATTTCTCTAAAAATTCGGATTAAACTAAAATAATTAACCTGAGAAAACATTTAATAACACATAACATCTTAAATACTGCTATTCCATTAACAAAAAAAAAATGTCAACCCATTAATGTTAATAGCTTGCGAGAAATCATATTTAAATTCTCATCAAATTTAAAAAATTAAAATTTTTTCTATAATAACGTAACATATTTGTTCCATTCAAAGGAAATTTCGATCTACCAAAGGTTAAATGCAATTTGGTTTAAAGATTGATGTTTGACTATTGACTGCCAGCAGTCGTCGATGGCTGCGAGTGTTAAACGGCAAAACCCTCGGTTGCAATTAAGTGGTTACAATTGAAACATGTAAGGGTAACCTGTCCTTAAAGCCTGGGTTCGAGCCCCGCGGCAGTCAAGAATGAAAAATAATAAAAAAAAATTTTAATTAATTTCATGTTGTAAAATTCCTTTCTTCATAAAAATAATTAAATGAAAATCAAATTTGATCAACTTTAGCCAAATTAAAAATATCAATATTTGAATTAAAAAATATTTGTTCCCAGCAGCGTGCCACCAATATTTTGATCTTGTTTTTTGGATATCTTAGTTCTAAAATGTTTGCTATCGCATGGCATTAAAATTTTTAAAATCGTCAATAACAAAAAATGAAATTTTCAGCCATTGTGCGACGTCTCAAGAAAATTTTTAATTTTCAAAAGATATAAAAAAAAAATCAAAATACTTATTACACTGGTCTGCGGCAAAAACCGTTTTAAAACAGTATATGGAATATAAATATTAAAACCGCTAAATTCAAATAATTTTTTAGTTTTGTTCTATCACCTCTCTTTTTTATGAACTTCGTTAATATTTCGCCTGAAATAATACATTTCATTATAACTTGAGAACGATTTGTCCGATTTTAATAAAAACACTTTCAAAAGATAAGGAATATAATTTTCTTTAAGTCATGATTAGGAATAAAGTTACCTTTTTAATTAAATAAGATATTTTGTTTTATTTCCAACTGTTTCGGATTTTTTTTACAAATTAGTGGCGATAATTAAAATAAAAAAAAAAAAATTATGTAGTACTATTTTTTGTTTTCAAAAATTCATTAAAAAATTATAAGAAGAACAATTTTAGATTTTTACAATTGATCGGAAGGTTTTTTTTTCGCCCAGTGTAATCAAACATTATTTTTAAAGCTTTTTGTTTTTGAGATATTTCATGAATTCATTATCAAACAAACAAAAATTGACAATAAAATTTAAGGCACTGACATAAAATCCAGAAATTAAGTTTTTGGGAAATTATAATAAAGTTCATTTAAAAGCATTTCTCTGATTAAGAAATGCTGATATAAGAAGGAACGTACCTTCATTTTAAAAATTTCTATGTTTAGACATTTTTTCCTACTTCTGGCAACACTGATAGGGATATTTAATTCCATATGTGTATGTGAATACTCGTAAGTTGATTTTTTCTTTGCTTTTTTCTTTAGTATTTGTGTTAATGATGTATACTTGTGCGTACTTAAGCAAATATAAGGCAGGTTTAAAAATCCTCTGAGAATCAAATTAAATTTTTTATAGATCTACTCTAAAATAAGACAATCGCATTCTAGAATTATAAAGAAATTTAGGTTTTGAGAGCCTGATGGTAAGTTACTTCGATCTACTTCGCTCTCTAAAAATCTTTGAAACTTTTTAAAATTGCCCCCGTATGTATGCTTTATAATTACGTGTGTGTATTTTGTGTGTGCGTGTATCCTTATTTTCTTCAAAACAAATATAATCAACATAAATGTTTTTGTTTAAAACATTTCCCATAAAAATTTATGGGAATCTTTTCAATACGTTGAAATGTTTTTAGGTTTTTTTTTTAGCATTTATTAGCAATAATTATTACGCATCTTTAATTCGAAACCATTTTTAATCAAGAAATATAAAAAAACATTAAGAATAATAAATTTGAAATAATAAAATAACTAGAAATTTTTCTTCTAGCTTTTATTGTTATTTTTTCTATGTTCAATTTATGGCATATCTGTAAATTTTCATTAATTATTGTATAAAGTTGTAAAATTGCAACTTTCCATGCAAATAAAATTGTACGAAAAAATCCCATTCCAAAGAAATTTGATTTCTTTTGTCGTTTGGCCCATATAAACCACACAAGCGGCTTGATCAGAGATAATATGAATATATAATTATCAAACATTATTATAATCAAATAAACATCTTGTTTTTGTGGTTGTCAAACCGCTTGTGTAGTTTATTTTACTTTTTTTTTTGTTGCCTCAAAGCAAACAAATTTTTGTTAGCTCTTTTCTAAAGGCCAAATAAACTACACAAACGGCTAAACAAACAACATAAAAATTACGTTTATTCAAAAATTTTTCGTTGTTATTTGGTGTGTTTGCTTGTTTGATTGATTTTCGTACAAACATGTTTAATATTTTTCAAACAAGTTGCGCTTAATTTTAATGCGTTATTTAAGACTTTCAGTGAAGATTTTGAAAAACTAAGAAGGAGAAAAAGAAGCATATGGATAAAGATCTTCAATAGAAGTTTTTGTGGAATTAGTTACTATTTTTTTAATTTTTTTTTAATGATTTTTTTAAAAAAATTTTAATTGCCATACATTTTTAACCAGTCTTTTAAACAGGATATAATTCATTACAATGAAACCAGTATTATAATCTGGATGGCGCCTAAAGGAGTAGTGTACATCGAAAAACACAAATGTACCGATATCTCGCAAATGTGTCGTGCCATGATCATATCACATCAAAAATATGTTCCCTTTAGGTTTTAAAGATAAGTGCTTTTTCCATACCATTTTCCATAACTTTCCCTAGAAATTTAGGTCCCAGCGCCCTAACTTCTTGTCTTGTCTTATACAACGTACCCTCTAGGTAACCCCAAAGAAAAAAAAATTGGGAGCCGTTTGATCAGAAAAATGCGATATTGTTCGATTATCAAAAATTTCGCGCAGAAGAGCCATAGTTGGACGAGCTGTGTGAGCTGTGGCTCCATCTGGTTGGAACTACAATTTTGAATTGTTTTCTAGCGCGGGCCTTAAAAAGGTTAAGTCATTGCCTGGTATTCAACATTCGAATAAACCGAGACTTGTTCGTCGTTTTCGAAAAATATGGTAGAAAAACATGTTCATCTAAATGGGTGCATTTAATGTTCAAAAATTATTCTTGGTTAATTCTGGAAAAAACGTAAACAGAAAATTGTATTCCCTTATTGAATTATAACGTAAATTATGCGCCACCCTGTAGTAATTGCTTCTACATTTGCTTTTTCTATAGAGTTAAAAATCCCAATGATTTGCAGGAAATATATTTATCTTGTTTTTAACCATTATTTTAACAGAGGAAAGCACAATATGGTTATGGGTTCCTTTTGAAGCACTGATTTAACCAGAAAATGGTTATCTGTGGCAATAGGTGAGTTCCAATACGTCAGCTGCAAAGAAGTCTCGTGTTCTAAGCTGAAACCGTGTAGAATTTTATGTGCAATGTGCACTTTGGGACAAGTGCACCAAAAACTGTGTCGATTCGTACTCAACTTGACTGCAAAGTATTTTATTCTTTAGGAACTAAGCATATAATATGGCTAAAGTAACGATAAAATGCTTAAACATTTTTCGTTGAAACAAAAAAAAATTGTTTTGTTAGAGGGTGACCATAGAGAAAAATATATTTTTTCTAGGGAACCTTTAATTGCTCTGTATTTTATGAAATGTTTTGTATTTGTACTGTATAAAATAAAATTGCTGAAATGATTTCAATACTTCATCTTGTTAATAAACACTAATGGCTTGGAAATTGTCCAGGAAGATGTAGAGTTTCAGCATAGCAAAAATCCCGGTATCCCGCACATTTTCGGGAAAAAAATCCAGGGAAATTTGTGCGGAAATTCCCGGCTCTTAGGAAAGAAGTCTATGAATTACACCAAATAAATCGTTTTCCATTTAACATAACGAATAACAATAGTTTCTGACTTTTAGACATTTTTGCCAAACGCCAAAAAGATTATAATTAATTGCCGATAAGTGAGGCTCTAAAATTTCGAAAGAAGAAGAGTAAAAACGTACAGAATATTTAATTTGTTAAAAGACCCAGATTTATTTTATAAAAAAATTTATTGATTTTATATGCAGAGCATCTGCATAAAAGATTTTTCGAATTAGAATTTGTAAGAAATGATGACAAAAGTTATTAAAAAATAAACGCTTGTTCGATTTGAAGAAAATAATTTGATTAAAAAAAAGAATTACAAACATTTGTAGAATGGAAACGTGTTTTATCATTAAAATCTTCCTGATAAAAACTACCCAATAAAATATTTTACCATTTTGCGAAGCACTAATGGTACCTTTAAAAATATAAGTGCACAATTATGCGCTACGCAATAAGACATACAGCGATGCAGTAAAGTAATTTAAGGAGCTCTTAACAAGTTTCATTAAAAACGAATAATATTTCAAGTGCCACGGCAGGTTTGTAAGGGAGAACATCAAAAATACCTGTAAAAAAGTCTTTCAGTGTGTTAAGCTGGTAGCAACGTTCATCAGTTTTTATATGTGTCAAAAATGTATTGCTTCAAAGTGGGAACTCGCCATATAAAATTCATGTCTTCCGTAAGCGGTATGGTAAGCGAAACTCTTACATTTCTCCCTTACACACCTGCTTCGTTTGAAGCACAATTTTTTATTAGGTAAATAATTAAAAATGCTTACAATTAACTCAAGTCCTATTTAAACAGAACTATTTTGTAATAATTTGTTTGAATAATTTAACTTTTTTGTTTTTATGTAAATGTTGTTGGCTTTGAATTTATTCTGTGGCAATAAGTGCTTAAGTCTATTTGTTAAGTTTGATAGGGGAACAATTTCAAAATATAAAGGTGGCTTTTGGAAATTTACTATTTAATATAATCATCACTTGTCTTATCTGCGATTATAATTATAAAAGTTTTTATTCCTTAACACTCCTAAAGTCACAGATCGGATGTTTTTTGAACATCAAGATTTTAAGGTGACATTGGGAACTTTTTCCTTTTTGCCACAGAAATAAAAAAGTTGAATGCATTTATAAACTTTTTTAATTGATCTCAGGAAATGTTGTTTATTCAAATAAATTAAAATTAATAATATTTTGCATTGATTTGTATTACGCGGGAATTCTCGGGATCCCGGGAAATTGAAAAATAAATCCCGCTTTCCCGGGAAATGAAAAAGTCCGGGGAACAATTTTTATTTAAAACTGCCACCACATGAAACATGGTTAATTTCTTTTCTAATACATCAATCTTTTGACAAATTATAGATAAATCAGCTCTGCCAAGTGTGCAACTGTTCGCAAAAATTTGTGCTTTATGAGAGTCAAATAGCCAAAGCAGAAACATTATTTTTTTTGGCTTGTGACCAGAGTGGAATTGACATCTTTAAGAAGTTGTTCCAAAATAAGAGTTTTGAGCAAAGAATCATCATTCAGTGGTCCAGAATCTAGATTTTTCATAACCAGGAAAACCATAAATATGCAATTGCATGTATATTTATCCATTTTAGAGATTTTTATAAATTTTGGAAACGATTTGTTAGTGCATATTTTAACCTTTGCTGCATTTTTTGCATAATTTAGTTAAAAGAGCATTTTTAAAGTTTATAGCGCATATTTTTCCATTTTGAGGCATATTTTGATGCATATTAAATTTTTTTTAGATGTGTACAAGAGCTTTCGCAGCAAATAAATATTATTTTGTTGCAAAATCCTGGCTTTTCTGTTTTAAATATCTATCTGTTTACCCAACGTGTTCCTTCAATTTCGCCAACTACATTTAATTTTTTCTCTGAAATTTTAAGAAAACCTGCTTCGTCATAACAGATAAATGTTATGCGATGTGTATTATGCACAGAAATCAAGACCAATCTTTAAGTATACCGATCGATTCAGAATCATTAGCTAACGATGTCCATTCGTCCGTCTTGCTGGTTGTCTGTCCATGTTAATCTTGTGCGCAAAGTACAAGTTCCTATTTTGTAGATAATTTGATCAAATATGGACCAAGTTTATGTAAATGGTGAGAATCACTCTATAATTTCACATATTCCCCATAAAATCTTCTTTCCAAATTAGACTATTTGTGTCCGTTAACGTTGCTAAAACATTTATATAAAAAAAAAAATAAAAAATAAAATCACTTTCGTCTGAAATAGATTTCATTAGATTTATAAGGTCATCTTTCTTTTTTATTTTCTTAGTTATTTTGTTTTAGAATTCGATTAAACCAGTTCACTTCCTTATTTTCAATTGACCTAAAAACATTATTTCATTCAACAGCCTCAAAAACATTAACAAAAATTGTTCTACACCTACATATACCAGAAATATGGTAAGTAGATTTAAAGTTAAACTTGAAAACGTGTTTGAATATTGCGAAAACTTACTCTTTAAACAAGTCCAAAAACTATATCGATAGCCATCTTTTTTTTTAATTACCAAAATTACTCTCTAAGTTTTTACGTTTATTTCTAGTGAAACCAGGAATTTTTTCTTTTTATCCTGCGAAAAGAAAAACACATATACAACATTCTGTTCTCAAATTGGGAGGTTCAGGATGTTTATGTTGTTTTGATTTTTAGGAATTGTTGCTTTTTGTATTTGTTTTGAAATTTTGTTTTAATTTTTATTTCAAAATTTACCATGAGAAACACAATAACAACATTCATCTGTGAATGTTTATCTCATCTCTTTTAGCTTAAGGCAATAACATTTGCTGTTCTTGTTACAAGCCAGGATAATACAAAATTAAAGAAAAAGAAAAAAAAAACGACTACAAAACCAGAAAAAATAAAATAGCAAAAAAAAAAAAACAATAACAAAAACAAAAACAATGTCTATTGTTCATTTATAGAACACGCACTCTGACAGCTGAATGTCATACACTTGGCTTTTGTTCGAACAGTTTTCATTTGCAGTTTCTCTCCAAACTCCCTCCTCCCTTGCACCTAAAAAGCTTATAAAACATCACTAAAGCTTTATTTTGTATTCTCTTCATAGGAGCACTTGTTTGCTCTCCTTCGTTTTTGTATGACTTTAATTTGACAACAAATACCAACAACAAGGAGAATATACATACATACATACATTTATTATATACATTTTTATAAATAAACCATTTTTACAGAACATTTCATTTAGGGATAATGGCACAAATTTCAGTTTCATTTCGGTGCTGGTTACAAGAGTTTCTAACCTTTGTTGTCCTAGCGCATAACCACAGTTATGTGGAACGAAATTTTGTTTTTACACACTCACTCATTCCTACATAAAAATTCTAAAAATATAAATAAATAAAAAATAAATTGCAAAAGAAGAAAAGTGTTGTAAAATTAAGGGAATATCGCGTCGTGAACTTGACACACAAAAGGAAAGAAATTCGTAATTTAACAGTGTTTATCGTTACGGTTTGTGAATAACTGGGTATTTTATAGAAAACGAAACCTTTTACGAGAAAAATTTAAGTAACGACAACAAATGATAAGAAAAAAATAATAAATAAATAAATAAATATCAAAAGGAAATTTATAATTTTTATGTTAATTTAAGATTAGTATCTCTATATAGATTTCTTTGAGTCTGGGAAAGCTGCTGTGTATTTGTAGTTTGGTTTTGTTTTCGGATTTTCTGGTCTTAAAATAATATCCCAACTTTTAAGTATTTAAAGAAGTTTGTGGTTTATATTTTAGGCTGTGTTTTGCTAGTTACTTACTTCACTTGCAAGTTAATTTCATAGTTGTGTTATAATTTTTTTGAGCTTCAACACCATTTATTAAAGAAAACTTAAAAAAAAACAAAATATTGGAAATAAATTAGTACATATTATGGATATATCGTTTTTATTCTAAACAAAAATATTGAACAAAGTCTAAACAATATTTTTTGTTTTACTTACCCCCAATTTCACCAAGTTTAGTTAAAACTAACTATTACTTTAACTTCCAGTTAACAATATGTTTTGACACCTATAACTGATAGTTAATTATAACTGAACTTGATATAATTGGGGGTAAATCTTTTAAAAGTTTTCTTTGAAATTAATAAAAAGTTTAAAAAACAATAAGATAAAATAATAATAATAAAAATAATAATTATAATACAAAGGCGGGTCAATAAGTATGTGATTCCCACCTCTAAACTAAAAGGGCTACACTGCTTCTGCCAACAGGCTTCTATCCGTTGAATCCTGTAAACTTTCTAATGAGCAGCGTCTTTATACACCCACCACAATACTGGAGATGGCATTATGCGATTGTGCTATTTGAAGCACCTTAAAATATTCGTCCTAGACTCACTTTAAGTAAATCGCTCGACTTAGAATCACTTTTTGAATCGACCTTACGATGTCCGTCCGTCTGGTTGGCTTGTGCGCAAAGTACTGATGGGAAGAGCTACGGCGTATTTCGATTAAAAATAAGCAATTTACGAGTTCGAACTACTCGTACAGTGCGGCTGTTTTCCTAAACGTGTGTTCACAATGTATCAATACAGTATTGATGCATTCTATACTAACATTTTTGCCTACGTTTATTTGATTATGTCAAACTTTTCAATGTTATACTTTTTTTCAGTAAATTCTCCTTATTTGAATTCTAAATTGCGTTTTTTTCAGCCATTTTATTAACAATAAAATAAACAAAATTTTTAATTTCCTAATTTCTCTTGTAAATGGTGTTGTTTGTTTTATGCTTGTTTTAAAACCGTTCGTTCAAACTCTCCTTATGCTTCACTTTTTAACATCAAAAGTTGAAAGTATTTTAAAGGATTTGTGCGTAAAATATAAAAAATAAATGAGTGTTCACATGAACGTACTTTTGAAGTAGTGATATGCTGCTTGTTTTTTTTTATTGTAGCTCTACTTTTTTTAACTAATACCAGTGTTGCTAGAAATCTTTGAAAAAAATACATACACAGTAAAAAATTGGATTTTTCCCTAGACACTTACAAAGGTTTTTCTATACATTATTCCCTACAAAATTTCCAATATTCTTGGACAATTCACAAAGCATTCTAAAGCGCTAAGGTTTATTTTACGCTTAATAGCACTGTTGTGAACATCATGTTGTATTATGATATGATAAATTAGTGCAAACGTCAAACTGAAATGAGAAAATATATTTTTATATATTTTTATCATACAACGTGAATAAATAAAATAATGAAAGTGCTTAAGAAACAAATTTGTATTATCGTATAATATTTTAATATGAAAATTACAGGGGTGTTCTGGAAATCGAAATCGCAAAAGGCAAAAAGTTTAAACGTCGTTTTTTAATAAGATTTCTGTAATAAAAGAATTTTACGACAAATATTATACAAATATTTCTACTTAACAGAATTTTATAACAAAAATTATAAAAATAAGATTAAAAGTGAATTAAAAACAACTTCCAAATTCTTGCGTTTTTCGTTTACGATTTCCAGACCACCCCTCTTAAAGCCAATTTTTATATTATAGCAAATACAAGCAATATTACACAACAGAACATTTTATAAATTGCCTTTATAAATACATATCGCACTTGTTCAACAATAGTGTATTAATTCAAAATTAAAAAATTCAGTAGAAGCAAACCAATTTTTAATTTTACATAAAACGCATATGTGCGAAAGAATTCTTAAGCCAACAGTTTCATTACCAAAAAGTAAACCAAATAGCATGATATTTTTACAGCGATAAGATATGAATACATATAAAACGTTTCGTTTTTTTTCCAAAGAAAGAAAAGAGAAAAATTTTGAGTTAATACACTATTGTTGAACTAGTGCGATATGTATAAATACACTAGCTGTTTGGTCCCGCCGCTGCTCGAGATTTTTTAAATAAAAATAAAAAATAATTTCAATTTTTGGGAATACAAAATTTTAATTTTCAAAAGATTTTGTTATTTGTGCTTAATTCCCAGTTTTTATTATTGATAAAAAACACTTGAAATTAATTGTTGATGGGATAAGCTATTCCTATGCGCATTTCACTGGTTGCTTAGGCCAGATCATCAGGAAACTTCATCCATAAAGATTTTAGAAAAACTAAAGATATTAAACCAAATAAAACTGTTAAACGTATAAGAATTATAGCAACAGTTCTACTTGTAACAATATCAAAGTTTAAACAAAAACACATCAACAATAAACAGTGTAGGGGGAATGTAAGATGTGATAGACCCACTGTATATTGTTGATGTGTTTTTGTTTAAACTTTGATGTTGTTACAAGTAGAAGTAGACTGGACAGTTTTGTTAAATAATTCATCTACTGCATCAAAATTTAATCAGGAAACTTATTTTTGTTTAACGAATATATTTTCAGCTAAATCGTAAAATAATTAAAAAAAAGTTATTGAAGAAACCAAAGTAGTTCTCGGTTTCAAAATAGCGTGCGGCCGCTACAAAAACTTTTATTAGCGCCGTAAAAGAGTTGAGCCATCTTAAAAATTTGTTCTTTAAATTCGAAGATGCCAATTTTGGATATAATAATGAAACGTTTTTTATATATGTATGTACAATATTTTATTAAAAGGTTAAAAGAACATACATTAATCGGTATTGTAAAATAACAAGCCGGCTAATGATTCCGCCAATAGTGAACCACTGCTGCCGGCTTCTTTGCGGCATAGATTTATAACAATTTTTTTTTTCAGTGATGTCAGATTCTTTGTCAGAAGAAAATAGAGCACGCTCTAATTGAAATTTTGTCAGATGACTTTGCGTCTGACTTTTACAGAAGCAAAGTTAAAAAGGTAACACACGACATGTATGTATTTTGCAGTGGGAAATTTGACATGTCAGATGACAAAAACATGTCGTGCACGGGCGCCTTAAACAAAAAGAAGTTTCCTAATAAAAATAAAAAAACAGTATTTATATTATATTTTGAAAATCCCGGGCAGCGCCGGGGCCAAACGTAAATACAAATTAAATTTTTTTGTTTGAAAAATTTTCCAAAGATTTCAAAAATGAAAATCGGAAAACTGTTATGGGTGGAAAGCGTCTTGCGCGTCATTGTCATTTTTTTTTTTATTCATGGGTGCTTAGAGTTTCCGGGTAACAATTATTTGGGGTGGGCGTTATCCTAACTTTTTGCATTGTGCTGGTAGAGTACCAACAAAAACTCATTTTTAACATTTATAAGAGGCTAACTTTGGAGGTTTCGGCTTCCTTCATGAAGGTGTAGGTCATTCGGTAACTTCTGAAGGACGCTCGTCATGTGTACACAGTTAATACATGCATATTTATGAAAATTATGCATACATGCATTACTGTTGTAAGAGTATAAGGATTCACAGAAATACACCCCAGACAGTTCTTGTTTCTTTAAAAACCTTTGAATACAGTAAACAATTTCTGCCTATACTCTTAGTATTTTAACATCGCCTACTGCAGTCTGCGAGAATTTGTGATGTTTACTTGTGTTTCGTATATAACGGACGAACACAAAGAATTGTTTTTGTAAAGAGTTGTTGTTAGACTATCATAACAGATATTAACATACAAAATATTTAGAAGACACATATCCCAAACTTATATAAAAAAAGAATGCGTGCATTTTTTATTTCCGCTCCCATTACTACGTGTATTTTGCATTCCCTTTAAAAATTTCAAGAGTATTTCTTATACCCGCATCTTATTTGACTTTCACTATACTGAAGCATTTGTTTTTTGTATCTACCCGTGCACACATGCTTGCCACAGTGACACTACAGTGTGTGTTTTCAAATTGAATATTTCAGGCCTCTAATACACAGCAATGGTTTTTTGAAAATTTAGGTGCAAAATAAATTCTATTCAGAGGTTTTGTAGTTGAAGCGGTAACTTAAAATCAAACTAAAAAAAGACCATTACTAGGAATCTTAATGGGCTGACATACATTTTAAAGTTCCTTTTCTCATCTATTTTATAAAATTTGCAAAATCTACAAGAAAGGGATATTTCCTTTCTTCTGGCAACACTGCTTAATACACATTTTAACCATCGTTTGAAAAATTTATTGAGGACTATGTTGAGAATGTGTACATGTGTTTAAGTGCGATCACGCACAAAATAATGTCATTTGAATAAATATTTTTTTTCTTGCATAAAATTTTCCTTCGTCATCATCAGCAATTTAAGTCCTGTGGAAAAATAAAGAGAATAGAAGAAGTAAAATAAAGTTGTTAAATTTTTTTTAAGCGTGTGCAATAAAAGGATTTTTAGATAGAAAAAACAAATAAATTTCCAAATAATTAAATAAGAAAGAAACAAATTTAAATAATGTATAAAGAAAAAATTAAAACGTGCAAAAATTTAATAAAAAATTAAATCAAGCTAAAATATGTATATAAAATTAAAAAATAAATTAAAGAAGTGAAGTGCGGTTAAGTGAAAAATTTTCTTATTTAATTAAAAAAAAAAAAAACGTTCTGATTAAATTTGCTCTTTTAGCTTGAATAAAAATCATCTTTTTTGCTTATTATGTTTAAACCTAATTATCTTCTTTTGTCGCAAAGAAACTTAAACTGAATTAATTGCGGCTAAATACCTGCAACGTACTGCTTTTTGTATCGTAAAATTCCTGTGAAATTTTATTGGCAGCTTTTAAATATGCAAAAGTTTTAAAAATTTTCAATGAAATTTACAAACTATTCTCTCAAAGTGAGAAATAAATTAATAGAAATTGTTACATCTTTAAGTAATTCTTTAAAGTAAAAAATTGTGTTTGATTTATTTCAAAAGGTCACAAAAATCTTGTTTGAATTCCCATGAAAGGAAGAACCTCTCACGTGTGTCAATTTTCAATTGTGTTATCATGTTCCACTGCCTCCTAGGGTCCTATGTTATCTGCCCGCCGACATTTTCACGCAGTTATCCGGTTAAATGAAGCAAAGGATCCTTTCCATATCAATGTTAGAGAAACAAGTTTTGTCCTTAAAAATTCTTTGACCAAACATTTTGAGTCGTAAGTCGCCGAATACTGGGCAGTGGTAGAGAAGATGTTCCCTTGACTCCTCTGCATTCTCGTCGTTGCAACTTCTACACAGGTCATAGTAAGGGAGCCCTTGCCTCTGGTCGTGAAGTGAAATTAAGTCTGGACAGCTTTGAAGCCCGCCGAGTCTGTTTTGTTATATACCCACAGGTAGTTTCATCGAACCATCTCTGACTATCAATATTATGAAATTTGTGTGCGATACGTTGCTTTCTCTTCGGGAGGGAAACATCTGTATCATATGTTGAGCCGCTCCGATTTAAGGTGGTGCCTCCATACACTAACGAATCAGACATACAGTTTTCATGTATGTCTATGTGTCCCGGGACCAACATAAGGTCAAACATTGAATGTTCTGCTCTCTCCTCCAGCGACATTCAGAATTCTTGAACAATTCCCGATGTGGTAATCACGATGCTATCGGTATTAATTTGAATATCCTTGCGAGATATCTCACCAAAGCGAATGCGAATCGCGGCTGTGTAGATGACCGCTATATCGGTTTGAATGATTTTGCAATAATCCGCCAGTCTTAAAGGAATGCTCGGGCCCAACTGATCGAAGCGAATGCCAGAACCGACCAAAAACTCTGCTTTAGACCCGTCGGTTTTTACCTGTATTGCATCTGCGGAAATTCGTAGGTAGAGAACTACGTTATCCAAAATTCGTGCGGGGAAGGCAGAATCAAGAATTGGCTTAGGTGTCTTGTTATCAACGTCCAAGTGGCAATTTTTATCACACAAGATTTTAGCATATTCAATGTTGTAATCTTTCTATGCTCTAATGACCCTTTTCCAGCATTCTTATTATACGTTCGAACTTAGTTTGATGATTGTGAAGCGCACAAGTTCCTATGTAGAGCCCTTAAAAATCAATACTTACATAACTTACCGATTCTCTTAAATTCCTAAAAGAAAATATATTTAAGTAAATAATATTTAACATTTTTCGATAAAATTAAAAGGTTTTGCTTAAATAAATGTTTAACTTACACAAAAAATTCATGTTGAAATAGTGCCAACAAAATAAGTTCGGTTTTACCAAAACACAAGAACACTAATAAAAAAAGAAGGTTGAAGGTCATGTTTATTTACACAGTAAATGATCCCACAAACAGTATTACTACACTGACACTCCAACCCCCCAAAAACAGCAGCAATAGCAAGCATCACGAATCACAAACATTCTAACAAACAAATACTTTTCATAAATATTGGATAATTTTAATGACAAGGGCACAGCCGGAGAAGCACACGGAGACGAAGACAGATACCAAAATGAAAAAGATGGTAATGACGGCGATTACGATGGTGTTGCTAAAGTTTTAAACGCATACGGAAGAAGTAAAAAAGTTTTTGAATTCTACCTTTGGCTTTAAATAATTGGAAAAGTTTTGTTAAGATATTAAGTAGAATAAAACAAGAAAATTCTTTAAAAACATCTAGTAAAATTTAATGATAATAACAAAAAAAAAAAAACAAAAGGAAAATTGTTGAAATAAATAGTAATAAAACACATAAAATTTGCAGTAAAACACTTTGTTAAGTGTTACAGTTGTTGGTTGGTTGGTAAATAAATACTATTAAAAAAAAAACAACCTCGTCAACAGCTTCACTAAGTATTAGCTACATTTAACTCAAAGCCAACGCCTCATCATCATCATCTTTTATCAAATTGGATTATTCTACAAATAACGGACCATGGGAGAAAAACCCCGCTGTGCTATCGGTTGCTACTGGCAACACCGGAAGCACCGGAAACGCAAATCAAACACACATTTCTTCCGCCACTACGAACCCCAACAATCAGCAACAACACTTAACAGCATCAACAGCAAATGTGGTTCCTACTTCATCCTCCTCGTCGTCAGCTGCTGGAATTGGTGGTTTACAAAATACCCAATCAAGCTTAAAAGCAACACATCATCAAATAATGCAACAACTACAACAGCAACACCATCATCATCATCAACAACAGCAGCAGCACCGGCAATTGCAACATCAGCAAAGTATTGCGACGATTGGAAGTGCCCATGCTCACTCCCACTCGCACAATGTGTCTCGTCAACTAACCCATCAACACTCTCATCCACCGCTTCAACATGCCATGGCTAATACTAATGCCAGTATAACAACAACAACAACAGCAGCCCAGCATCATCTACATCAGCATCAACACCAGCATCAACATCAACACCAGCACCCACACCAGCATCATCATCCACCCCTGCAACATCACATGTCACTTAATAGCGGCAACATGTCAACATCTGTTGCCACTTCTTCCGCCATGTCGGTCTCGTCGGCAGCAACTGCAGCAGCCCATCGTCATTGTCAATCTTCTAGTGTCAACAACACATCAAATATGGCTAATACGGTGTCATCGGCTAAGGTTGCAACACATCATCATGGACGCCATCATTTGACACCTCAACACAGATCTCTTTCACAACAACATGCTGCAGCTACTTTAAGGCGTCGTACACTGAGCCATGTGCCACGCTCGTATTCTGCCTCAGCGACCACCAGTGGGGTTTCGGGTGGCGAACAAAATACTTCCAATTTAACGTCTTCATTACGAGGTAGTGCTGGCAAAGGCAGTAGTGGAGGTGCTGGTGGTGGATCGGGTCATAATGTTGTTGTTGTGGAACGTTCACGCTGTCGCTCACCGATGCTCCTGTGCCACAGCCATAGTGATGGTGAATTTCCTATGTACAAAGGTGAGTGAAGGGAACGTAGATTATACTTAAGGGACAGTTTTAATTTATTTTTTTATTTTTTAAAGTATTTTTAATTTAAACATTCTGCCAAAAAATTTTAATTTGAAATCAGCAAAACTGATTTTGACATGCTACTTAGGCCCCTAAGTAACCTATGGTGGTCCGTACAAAATGCCTATACGTTTCGTGGGTAAAGGACTGCTTTCAGAGTTGGATTTGTGGTCTACAGCTTCAGAATGTCCACCAAGGATTCAAACACCTTGCTGCTGATACTGATAATGGGGTGGCTTTGGGATTCTTCGCACAAATATCTACCAAGTATCCAAACAACTTGTTGATATTATAAAGGCAAGGAAAAAAGGCACAAATATTCAAACGAAAGAAAAGCACTTCTAACTTTATAAAACCACTTTCCTGTTTGTTCCAACACGTTAAACATTTCCATTTATCTGATACAAATATAATAAAAGTAATTATAAAATATTAAATTTCAAAACAATTTAAATGCATAACTTAATTTAAATTCCGAATAAATTTAATTTAATTATAACAACAAGATATGACCGCTCAATATGGCCCCTAAAAAACGATTCGCCCTCAAAAAAATTCGTAATCTACAAAAGTAAGAAAATTAACGAAAAATACATACATAAAATTAAAGAACAATTTAAATTGGTATACATGATAATAGTGGCGCCTTAAGTTTTCAATTTGTCTTAGGGCAGCATCATCCTTCTAAATAGAAACCAGGGATAGGAAAACTTTGGTTTAGACTTAAACAGTTATAATGTGTTTTTTTTAAATATTGAAATGTATCGATTTTTGATTTATTAATTTTTATACTCGTCATCGTAAGTAGATTTCATTTCATATACGTATAAATACACCCTATTCAGTGTATATTCAAATCACTATGTCCGTCTGTCCATGTCCGTTGAAATAGAATTTCCGATATAATCGAGGACAGGCGTTAATGTATTCATGCCACATATTGTCCGAAATTTTTCATAATTCAGCCTAATCGGTCCACAAATGGCTGGGATATGAGCAAAAAAACACGACTGCCTCTTATTTCACCCATAATCCCTTGTGGATTTTTTTTTTTAATTTATTGTTGTATATATTTGGATAACAGCAAGAGCCAAAGTTTCCAATTTTTGTACAAGCATCTTGATTATCAATATACAACATCCGAAAACATCTGGGCGGGGTTAGCGAAGTGGACGTGGCACAAAATATATTAATTTACTTATATCTAAAGATTGTTTTTTATCAAAAAGTAATTTCAACTTTTGGGAATACAAAATTTAAATTTCAAAAGATTTTGTTATTCGTGCTAAATTCCCAGTTTTTATTATTGATAAAAACACTTGAAATTTATTGTTGATGGGATAAGCTATTCCTATGCGCATTTCACTGGTTGCTTAGGCCAGATCATCAGGAAACTTCATCCATAAAGATTTTAGAAAAACTAAAGATATTAAACCAAGTAAAAATGTTAAACGTATAAGACTTATAGCAACAGTTCTACTTGTAATAATATCAAAGCTTAAACAAAACAACATCAACAATAAACAGTGCGTTCATCTCGTCTTACATTCCCCGCTAAAGATTGTTTTTAATATAACTTTCTGCTCTTATTCACTGTTGCCAATTTTGGAGATTTTCTCGCCAAATCTATCGTTTTTGAAATGTCAATTGCGGGCAAAATACGTTTTAGCGGTAAGCGTCAAATCTGGCGATTTTCAAACATCACTCACCGGCTCATTTCCGCTACAAAAATATATCTCAATATTTTAATTTACAGATTTTATACTTTTTCTTATTAAGATTTCTTGTTTTTTTTTTTTTTTTGGTTAAAAATTATTTGTTTATGTTTACGGGGTTTCTTACTTTTGTAGTTTTAGTTAACTAAGGATTGTATGTGACATTTTTTTTTGATTTTCAGTTAATATTTTGTTAGGGCTGTATGTGACAAATCGCAACTTTAAGCTTGCTAAAAAAGTTTGAAACAAAAGGTAATATATTGATCTAAATTGTCTCGATAGATCCCAAGCAATGTAATTCACTTACTTGTTGTGATGAGGGTATAATTAGTTTGTCATTCCGTGTTAAGCTGTTTTAATATTCACCTAAGACCCCAAAAATATATATTTTCTCGGTCATTGGGAATTCTAAGTCGATTTAGCCATTTCCGTCTGTCTATCCTTCTATTGAAATCACGCTCACTTTCAAACGACTCAAAAGTATAGATAAATATTGGTATTAGGGATGGGCAAATTGAAAAAATATATCGATATATGTATATCGAATCGATATTTTTTAAGAGTATCGATATATATAATTTAAAAAAAAAATTGGTATTAGGGATGGGCAAATTGAAAAAATATATCGATATAAATCGAATCGATATTTTTTAAAAGTATCGATATATATTATTTCAAAAATATCGATATATCGAACGTATTTTGCTGAAACTATTACCAAATAAAAACTTTAATAGACCTTTGTGCATACATATTTATGAACATACATATTATGCTAGAAACACAACTGGGACGAACGACGAATTATTCGCAACGAATATTCGTCGTCAAAAATAGAACACATGTGTATGTAAGAAAATACACACAATCATTGCGTAGACCGAAATTCGTCCTACGTAACGAACACTGCGATAGGTTTATTTCTATTTCTCTTCTATACGAACGACGAATAAATTGAGACGGGGACAGGTAATCGCAGCTAAATCGTGAAACCTGTAAAGAATGAAAGGGAAAAATCGCTTCTATTGCAAACTTGGCTAAAATTTGCAAAACTGGGGAAAATCGCGAAAATTTTTAATATTTCAAACAAGCCACAAAATAGATTAAAAGTCTCTAAAACTATAAGGAATCGTAAAAATTCGGTAAAAAGTGCTAAATTAGCGGAAATTCTCAAAAATTTGCTAACAGAGGATTAAAAGCAATGTCTAATATTTTTTAAAAATCGTTTAAATTGTAAAGAATCACAACCCTTACAGATAAAAATCGCTTATATCGCGAACACGGCTAAAATTCGCGAAAAATTGCAAAATTTGAAACAAACCCAAAAATTTATTTAAAATCGCTTAATCAGTTAAAATTATCAAAATATTCGATAACAACATAAAAAATTTTGCATAAAAAATTTCGCGAAAATTTTTCATATTTCAAAGAACCCATAAAATTGATTAAAAGTCCCTTAGACTGTTAGGAATGGCAAAAATTCGTTTAAAATTGCTAAATTAGCGGAAATTCGCAAAAATTTGCTAACAGCGGCATGATAACAAAATCTACTATTTATTATAAATCGTTAAAGCTGTAAAGAATCGGACAACTTACAGGAACAAATCGCGAACATGACTGAAATTCGCGAAAAATTGCAAAATATGGAACAAACCCAAAAACGATTTGAAGTTTGCTAAATCGAAATGTAGAACAACAAAAATGCTTAAGTAATCCACATTCGAGTGGATTCGAATTCTAGAACACAGCCAATTAAAATTTTTTGGTTTTTTTTTTTGTTGAAATATGGTCAACCTATGATTTATTGCTAGTTAAAAAAGATGAAAATGGATGAAAATGTTTATATGTATTATTTATACACATATTTACATACATATTTTTATAAATTAAATAAAAAATGCAAGTCACATTAACACCTGGAATTCACGCACTTATTGTGTCTCATTTGACGAATTTACGCAACGAATTCTTGCCGACGAATTCGTCGTACTATGCGAAGTTCGTCGTTCGTCCCAGTTGTGTTTATACCATAATATGGGTAATTCCAAGTGAAATCGACCAAGAGTGGGACACAACCCCTTTCGATTTTAATGAAATTTGATGAGAAGGTTCCTTTTATCATACAAGAAACATATATGAACAAAAAACCTTTTTGAATTTTTTTTCAAAAGTTATATCATGTTAAAAATGTCATAATTTCGCCGAAATAGCCAAATGTGTTGATCTTATTCCTTCAATATCTCGAAAACTACTATACATACGAAGATGATTTTTATGTTATTTTAAAGAGAATACTTAGGGCTACAAACAATATATTGAAAATTTTTTTACAAATGTAATATTAGCAAAATATAAAATTTTAAAAACGGAACCTATTTTTTTTTTGGCTGTTTTTTTATATAATACCTCAAACCGTTTTTTAAAAATCCTGAAAGTTTGAAGGAAGTGTTTTTTGTTTTCTTTTTTAAGATATGATTTTTTTCATTAGCAACCTTTAAAAAATAATTAAAAGAAAAACTTTTAATATTGTAAATTTGAGCAATAAGTACACTGTGCTAGTTGCAAAAAAAAACAGACAAGCCGGGCACTTAGCGTTATAACCTGATTCGGGCACGCTGAATCTAGTGGTGCCAACCGTTTTTTTAGGTTATCTTTTGTTTTCGAGATATGGCGTTATTTTGAAAATGGAGGAGGCTGCCCAACATATATTTAGCTAATTGAAATTACTAAGAAAAACCGAAAATTCCGCAATAAATAGCAAAGTGGGTTTGGTCGTACATTTGACCCATCTAGGAGCATGCAATTACATGGGGTCTTCACCTGACAATTTTTTTTCATACCAAAAGTCAAAGTCCATATAAAAAATCTCTAAAATTTTTGTCAGCGTTTTTTTATATGAAGTTTGACGTTTATTATGGGCAAGTTGAAAAAATATATCGATACATATCGAATCGATATTTTTTTAGAGTATCGATATTTATTATTTCAAAAATATCGATATATCGAACGTATTTTGCTGAAACTATTACCAAATTAAAAAATTCGGTATACCTTTGTCCAAACAAATTAATTATATGTAATTACATTGTTACTTTTTATTGTTTCATTTTATTAAAAAAATTAATAAAAACAAAAAAATTTAGTAAACACAAAAAATTCAATTAAAATTTACTGCCTGCATCTTATTTTGAATTTATGTTCTTTATAAACTCTTCACTTCACTTAATTTATTAATTATCAACTGTTGCACGGCACATTCTGCTTTTGGAAGATTTATTGCGTCAGAAGACATTGATTTGCGAACGTACTCACTTCTTATTATTGATCTTATCGAAAACCCATCAACAGATGCTAATTTTTAGAGAATATAAAACTAAATTTCAAAGTATAAATAGCTTTTTTCTGAAACTAGGAGGAACTTTTATTTCCCGGGATCCAGCAACAAAAATCCCGGGAAAACGGGAAATAAAATAATTGAAATTCCCGGGAATTCCCGGTACGGGAAAACCCGGGAAAAAACCCTAGTGCTGACTTTAACAAATATCGAATTTGATAGCCGTATTTCAATATCGATATATTGTTATATCGGTATTTTAAATACCGGCGATATATATCGATTTTTTTAATATCGATATTTTCATATATTGATATTTTTTGCCCATTCCTAATTGGTATCAAATTGTTTCTAATTTCCCTAAGCAGTATGGGATTGAAATCCAGCAAAATTGGCTCAGTAGGAGAAGAGTTATGAATTAAAATGTGAACCAATCACTCTTGAAAATATGACTGGAAATTACACTGTTAACTTTCGTGCAGATCGGTCTATAATTTACCATAGGTCCCATATAAAGACCACTCCGGAAAAATTCCAACTGTAGGTGGAAGTTATCAATGATTCGGCTCAGCCCAATTCATTACTTTAACTAATATTTTTTTTATTTTTTGGAATACAATAGCTAGGGAAGTTGAAAACCTTAGTTAGTATGTAACGTATTTGAGAGTCATATACCTTTGAAAAAGCAGCTTATATCTAGCTTTATATAGCATTTTTGAAAATGGTTCGGCTTTCCCGGTATTTTTAAGTCGAATTGAAGTCGGATTTGACGGGAAATGTTCAAAAAAAGTTGGCAACAGTGATCTTATTACTTACATATTTTTTATTTATTACGTTTTTTATTATAATTTCACACTTTTTTTTTTGTAAAATTTACGATTGGTAACTTCTTTTTATTCGTGGGGGGACAGAACGGATTGCAGGGTGTCCAGGGCACTATGGCCAAGATTGTACGCGGGGGCAACCAGGGTTCCACTGGGATTGGATAGGAGTAGTTTTAGAACGCTTATAGGGTTCTTGACGGGTCATTGTCCTGTCAGGGCTTTTGCGGGCAGATGCGACAACGCCATACCGGACTTCTGCAGATTGTGCGATGATTCAGAGGAGCTGGAGACGATCGAGCATGTACTGTGCCATTGTCCCAGGATGCAGGGTCTCAGGCAGAAGTGGCTAGGAGATAGGCTTCACGACGAACTGGGGTGCATCGCTGGATGTAGGCCGGCTTATCTACTGGGATTTGACAGGGAAATAGTGCGGTTGTTTCTGTTGAGGGGACTGCAGAGAGGGCAATAGTTCTACGCGAAATCTTCTAACTTTCTATCTTTCTTTACTGTCTTCTCTTTTTTCTCTTAATTGAAGGGATTCACAATGGACCATATTGGTCTCCGAGTGGAAGTGTGCCCTTGGGCGCATAACCCTTCTTAACCTAACCTACCCTAACTTCTTTTTAATCTTTTAAAAACAGTATTTTTTTTCGTAAGCTTTGACTTTTTTAAAGTTCAATGTAAAATTAATCTGTTTTTCTAAGTATTTTACGAAATTTCGTTGATTTAATTGATATTCGCAATTTCCACTGATATTTTTTTTTTATTCAAATTCAATTGAAATAAATTAAATTTATTTAATTAAAATGTTAATTTCATTAACTGCTTTACATGTAATCTTTAAAAACTCACCTTTAACTTTGTGGAAAAAAACAAATCTATTTTTTCATAATCTCTAAAAAATCACTTCATATTCATAAAAATGTTGTCAATAAAAATGCAAATTTAAAACACACACACACACACATATACATACATGCAAGAACTGTCATAGCAATAACAACAACTAAAATTAAACAGAATATAATTTCATTTAAATATGCATAGAAATTTAACAACGCAATTGTGGTTAAAATAAAAATAAAGGAGACAAAACATTTTGAAATTACTACGACGATGACGAGTAATAAAACATTTCATTAAAAAGTTGTTTGCAACAAAATCACACACACAAACACAAACGCATTAAATTTATAAAAACACACTTATACTTTGGCAAGCACACACTTTATACATACATATTTTAATATTCAAAACACTGAGAGTCACTTAAATATATGTACTTAGAACAACCAATTACAACAACACCAACAAGAATAATAAATATAACAATAATTAAAACAATTACACACATACACATACACTTACACACATACACTTACACCATACCACATTCGCTGTGAGAATTTTTCTTATACTTAAACCAGTGGTGGGCAACAGAGGCTGAGTTCTAAAATGTCAGTTGCATAGCAAATTCACAATTCACAATCTTGTGCATTTGAGATTGGGAATTTATGGAATTGTAAATATTTATTTTTATCAATTGTAAATGACTTCTTTGGTTTAGTTTACAATGCTTGTTGCAAAACACCAAATTCACAGCTAATTCATAACTGGCGGCCCAAGTGTCAGTTGTCGGTTTGCAATTTAGTGTTGCATACGTCGATTAAAAATAAACATATGGTTCGTAGTGTTACATATTAGAAAATGAGTTGCAAGTGCATTTTTGTATATTTTGTTGGTGTGGAGTTAAAAAAATATACTACACCATTTTGAAAATGTTACGATGCAAGATCATTTGCGCAAGACTGTGAATAGGGCTAATGTTTCCTACAATGCAACCGTAGAGAATTATGAATTTTTATATGCCCTCAAAGTGCCCCAGGGGTTTTTTAGGAATTATCTTAAGGAGATCGATCACCTTTTGGTGTAGCATTCTTTGGGGAAATCAGGTGCAGTCAAAGAACTGGAATACGTAAATATCCAAAATTCACAGATTTGACCAACTTCTTGAGAACGCCGGTGACTGGTACTACGGGAGTCAGTAGCCCCTAGTAGGACGCCACTGACTGTTGGTAGAGGCCTCCGAATGTGTACTTTTTGCTGCAAATGCGTTCTCTCTATAATGAAGATTGTCTTTCCAGGGCGATTTACTTTTCCCAAACCAAAAGTCGCGGTAAGTGAGATTCTGAAAACCCAGTCACTTGGCCTTAGGAATGGATCATTACCAGTTGGGGCAGCCTTTCAACAGATACTGCTGGCATATTTCCAAAAGAAGAAGCGGAGGTTTAAGAGCTCTAGCTCCTAAACAAGGGGCGAGTGTATAATCTGGCCGGGCTATGCACTTTTTATACTAAAGATAGTTACGTTTGTATGTGTAAAGCATCATATTAACTGCTTTAAAGTAACACACCTATAGCAGAGCAACACGATAAAGCGCTAACAGGATATAAAGAATGTGCCCATCACTTGATTTAAACCATATTAAAAGCATCAGAAAAAATGCAAAAGAATAAGGAACAAATTATATAAAAAAAAAAAATGTAAAAACGGCATTATAGAAATTAAATTAAACACGGATAGACATAATGGCCAACATACAGACTTTCTTAAATACTCAGATTAACAGTGGAAAAAAATTTAAAATTTTAAATTTTTGAACAAAAAAAAAACAAAAAAAATCAAAATGCCTGTGGTGCGATTCACTAACTTTTAACGATCCGACAATCGTTAAATTTGTCGACATAAATATTCGCTTGCAGTAACGATAGTGTGATTCTGTAACTTATTTTTAACGATTGTTAACAGCTGTTTTTTTGTAACATCTCTGTCTACAAAATGTTAAAAAAAAAAACGAAAAGCACAAAAGAGAATAAAATAAAAACAAATGAAATTGTTCTTAACCCCCCGTGTTACACATGTTTTTTCATTCAAAATACATTGAAAAATGTCTGGCGAGACTCATAAGTAAGACGAAGGGTTAATTTGTGGTTTTATATTTTTTTTGTGAATTTTACATTTAGAATTTTGTTTTTGTTCCTAATTTGCTTGTTTTAAATTTAGGATTTTGTGTTTGTTCGTACACATACATATGAATATATCTTTGTATGTTTGTAAGTAATTTTAAACATAAAATACATTTTATCGATTAAACACAACTAAAATTATTGTCGCTAAAATATCGACAAAAAATTGCTAAAAGTAACAGCTGACTTTTAACGACAGCGAATATCGTTAAAAATGTTACTGAATACCATATTCGATAAAATTTCGTTATATTTATTTTATCGATACGATTATCGTTATAAAAGTAAGTGAATCGCGCTACTGATGTCAAGCTCGTGTTAGTGCGCTTTCAAGTAATATAAAACTTAATGCCGAAATTCGTTGTTATTTACAGACAGTAGTGCTTTTACCGAAACATGATAAAAGGCGCTTTAAGGAAAACCTTAGAGATTTCTCTTACTAATAAGAAAAAATTCGGTATCAAAAAAAAAAAATTTGAAGAAATTCAATAAAAATCTATTTTTACCAATATTACAAATATAAGTATGGAAAAGCAAGACTCTTTTCGAATATGTATTCGAAAATTCGAACATAATACCACAAATTATATAAATACTCAAATACTTATTAATTTTATTTTTTAAGGTAATTATTTTCATATGTAGATTCATCAAATTCTATTATTTTCTCCAATATCTCAACTTTAGAATTAATCTTTTTTTTATTATAAGACATGAAATTGTATTTCTATTTTTTAATTCAGATTTTAGGAAAAAATACTTCTGCAAAAGTTAAATACTGTATGAAAATTGAATTTGTTAATAGCTTAAAAATTTTTTTTCCGCCTCTACGTATTACTTTTGATATTCTATTAAATAACTTAAACGGTTTTGTTCGACATTGTTGAAACAAAAAAAAAAATTTCATTTTTTTCAGCGCACCAGATTATTTTTACAAAATTTCTGCAAACAAAAGAAAATAATAATTATTTAGTATGTACAAGTTGTTATGGAGAAAATAAAATATCTGTGTGACATAAAAATTATCTTTTTTACTCGAAAAACGTAAAGTTAACGAACATTTATTTAATTACTAGAATGTTAAAGAAAGAAAATTACAAATTTAATATGATTTTCTTTATTATTCATAGTGCGTTAAATAAAAAAGCGAGGCACCCGACGGGTAAACCTAATTCGAGTACGCCTAATTCAGTTTTGCTTACTTTTTTTTTAAGTTAGCTCTTGTTTTGGAGATACATTGTTTTTTCGAAAATGAAAGAGGTTGCACTACATAAATGTACTCGCGTAACTCTAAAACAGTTTTTTTATACATTTTATTCCACTAAGGACGACTCCTAGGCAGTTATCAAGATATATGAAGAATATAAATCATCTTTACTAAAGAAAAAGGTTCTTAACTGCCTAGAAGTCGACCCTAGGGGGACAAAATGTATGACCGACCTCCATTAGTTTTTTGTCCTTAACATTTTCTCAAAACATACTGTCCCTTTATCTCCACCCAAATACTTATACGGCTGTTCAATGACATTCTCAAATTTGATCCGTGGAGCGCGTAGAATGCTCCTAGACAGTTCAAATGTATGACCAACTACACTTTATTTTTCATCCCCATCATTTGTTTCTAATATACCTACCCGCTATCTCTATTGCTTAAATTTATATTGAACATTTTCAATACAGACTCCAAATATATTAAAGAAAAAGTCCCATAACTGCTCAGGAATCGCCCCTGGGGAATACAATGTATAACTTACCTCAATTAGCCTTTCGTCCTAAATATTTTCGCAAAACATACTTGCCCTTTATCACCACCCCTTAGGGGGGCTCCCATACAAATATGTCGTTTTATGTAATTCTTAAATTTAATTAACATTTTTCATCTTTTGTGAATAAAGTCAAAAGTTTTAGACAGATTTTAATCTTTTATTGCTTGTTTTTTGGAACTTTATTTTCTATGCGTGAAGAAAAACTGAAAACTGAAAGCTGTAGTTTCAAATTTTTAATTTCAAAATCAAAGTAATTTTTGGG
Organism: Pollenia labialis; assembly: GCA_949318255.1. Lineage (NCBI taxonomy): Eukaryota > Metazoa > Arthropoda > Insecta > Diptera > Polleniidae > Pollenia > Pollenia labialis. Next base: position 141,906,438 of record OX439140.1, on the reverse strand, counting down.
AATATACAATTTTTTTAATTTAAAAGATTTTGTTTATCGTGCTTAATTCCCAATTTTTATTCTTGATAAAAACACTGAAATTTATTGTTAAAGGGATAAGGTATTCCTATGCTCATTTCACTGGTTGCTTAGGCCAGATCATCAGGAAACTTCACTCAAAGATTTTAGAAAAACTAAAGATATTAAGCAGATAAAACTGTTAAGCGAATAAGAATTATAAGCAAAAGTTTTACTTGTAACAATATCAACGCTTAAACAAAAACCTTAACAATAAAGGGTGAGTTAATCTTTTTCTACATTCCCTATTTTATTTGCCAAAAAAAAAAAAAAAATAAATAAAATTATTATCAAAGTTATTTTCGGGAATACAAAATTTATTATTAATACGATTTCCGTATGACGTGCTAAATTCCCAGTTTTTCAGATTTGATAAATACACTGAAATTTATTGTTGAGGGAAAGCTAGCTTCTATGCGCATTTCACTGGTTGCTTAGGCCAGCTCATCAGGAAACCTTTTCCAAAGATTTTAGAAAGGCCAAAAATATTATACAAATAAAACCCTAAAGTGAATAAGAATTATAAACACTAAAAGTCTTACTTGTAACAATATCAAAGCCAAAACAAAACACCAACAATAAACAGTGAGTTTATCTTTTCTTACATTCCCTACAATTGGTTGGGGTCTTTCCGACTCGAATTGTAGTTGTAAGTGGGTAAAAAGAAAAAACAAAATTAAAAAACAAACTGCTTCATTCTACTGTCTTCATAAGAAAACAAAAAAAAAAAAAAAAAAAAAAAAAAAAAAAAACTACAATTCGAGTCGGAAAGAATCCAACCAATTGTAGGGGAATGTAAGAAAAGATAAACTCACTGTTTATTGTTGGTGTTTTGTTTTGGCTTTGATATTGTTACAAGTAAGACTTTTAGTGTTTATAATTCTTATTCGCTTTAGGGTTTTATTTGTATAATATTTTTGGCCTCTCTAAAATCTTTGGAAAAGGTTTCCTGATGAGCTGGCCTAAGCAACCAGTGAAATGCGCATAGAAGCTAGCTTTCCCTCAACAATAAATTTCAGTGTATTTATCAAATCTGAAAAACTGGGAATTTAGCACGTCATACGGAAATCGTATTAATAATAAAATTATGTTTTGAAAATGACTGCGCATATTTCAGACATTAGAACACAAAAAACCCCATACAGCAACGAAATAATTTTATATAACAAATTTAGATAGATACCCCTTTTTTTAATAAGTCATTATTAATCATACGCTTAGATGAACATTTTAAGCCATTTCCTTTTGGTTTCGAGAAGGTTTTGTTTACGATTTTAAAATGTTGTAAGTGAAAATTTCTATCAGGGGATTTAACTTAATTTTTTTTTAAACATGACAATTAAGAAAGAGTTTTTATTTGGTGTTGCCGAATCAGTTATACCCTTTGCCATTGCAGCTCTTTTTAAATCAAATCGTAAATTGAAGTCATATTTGAAACTTAAAAATTTGTGTTTTTATTAAAAATAAAAATAAGGGAATTTAAATTAAAAATTAGAATTTATTTAACAAATCAAAGATGTTTTTGTGCCCAAATTTTAATATAAAACCAATATCCGCATTTTCGAATGATGTTTTCTTATGGAGGCCCTTCAAAAGCAATGAAGCGTCTAACACACTAACAGGCTGCAATTTTTCATTGTATAACACGACAGACTAATGCACTCGTTCCTTGCTTTAGAGCTGGAGCTATCTAATCTCTACTGCTAAGAGTCAAGCAGTTTCTGTTTATACGCAGCATCAGCTAAGAATGTCCTTCGGCAGGCCGATCTTCTCCATAAAGGGTAGAAATCAGGCCTAGAGTTCATTTTTACAGATCTTCCTTTTCTTGATTTTGGGTATGAACTAAAGATAACATGTGATTTCCGCAAGAGGCTTCACCAACATCCAGAACAGCATCGAACTCGCAGGATCTCTGCTCAGCCATAATACGCAGAATACATCCCTTCATACCACCGTTGGAAAATGTCTTGGTGCAACATAAAAGTCTAGCAATTATATAAGGGAACTTTAACAACTAAAGGTTTAGTTGTGAAAAGTTAAAGCAATCGGTTTTTTGGTTTTCATATCTCAGCCATTTATAGACCGGACAGCCTGAATTCAAATAGCAATTTATTACAGACTGTATGTGATATAAATATTTAACAACTTAGATCCCATCATATCTGGGGGAAAGTTGATCTTAACATACACAAGGACAGACGAGTATCGTTTAATCAACTCCTCTAGTCATAAGAATCCAGAACAAATAAGTAGAATGTATATTCTTTATGGGATCTAAGAACAATAATGCAGAAATTACGAACGGAATGACAAACTTATGTTTGTACATATACCCTGCTTAGCTTGTTCTAACAGTTTAAAATTTTAAATTCCCCCCAGCGGAATATCAATAAATCCTTTAAAGTGTTTTTGTATTTTCTTACATTCTTTTTATTTTTGGACTTTAAATAAAAGTGTTTTTATAAAAGTAAAGTAAAATGCCAGTATTCATAGAAATATTTTTCATTTAATAAGGGGTTACGAAACTTATTTTCTATAAACATTTTTCTTAATAAATCTTATGTCAAATTCTATAATCGTTCATGAATGCGGGGGTGTCATTTGCATTTGTTTAATATTAAGTTTAATATTAAACTGAAAAATTATTATTTTTTGAATAAAATAAGAAATAATACAAATAAAAGTATAAAAATGATAGAATTAAAGAAAATTATTTTCAATCCAAATTTTGATATTTTAATTAGTCTAAAGTTCATAAAATTAAATTTTCATCAAATTATTTCTATGAAGAAAGGAATTTTACAACATGAAAATTTATTAAAATATATTGATAATTTTCTATTCTTGACAGGTTTCAATTGCAACCACTCAATCTCTTCAGAGGGTTTTTGCCGTTTAACACTCACAGCCATTAAATACAATTTGGTTTAAAGATTGTTGTTTGACTATTGACTGCCAGTCGGCGTCAATGGCGGTGAGTGTTAAGCGGCAAATCCGTCTGAAGAGATTGAGTGCACAGAAAAAATGGAAAATCGTCTTTTATTAAATAATTCGTTCAGAGAAATAAATATTTAACTAATTTTGCCAATGCAAAGGAATTGATCATATCAATTAACGGATTTGTATTTTTGAGTCATGGGACACAAATTTCGTCAATTAAAAAATTAATTGCACAAACTAAAAAATACACCACATATACACAAACATTTAATTTTATGGGTTTTGATTAAAAAAATTAATTGCAGCAAACAAAAAATTAATTGAATAATTAATGTACACAAATTAATTATTTAATTGAATAATTTTTTGCAAAAATTTTTTCTGTGTGGTTGCAATCGAAACATGTAAAAACCTGGGTTCTTTCCCAGCTGAGTCAAGAATGAAAAATTATCTATAAATTTTAATTAATTTCATTTTGTAAAATTCCTTTCTTCATGGAAATAATTTAATGAAAATTAAATTTGATGAACATTAGCCTAATTAATATATAAAAATTTGGATTAAAAACCATAAACAGTTCAACAAAATAACCACATTACTGAAAATTGTTTTCTTGATACTGAACTCATTTTGTTAATTTAACGTAATCAACAAAAAGTATGAATAGTTAAGGAAAAGTAATAAACTAACAAACTGTTTTTTTTAGTTAAATTAAAAATGTTTGATATAAAATAATTGATTGCCAGCCGTCGTCAATGGCGGTGAGTGCTAAACGGCAAAGATTTCTGAGGAGATTGTGTGGTTACTATCGAAACATGTCAAAAGTGAAAAATTATCAAAATTATTTTGATTTAGTTTATGTTGTTTAGCTTTTCATTAAAAAAATTTATGAAAATTAAATTTGATGAACTTTAGCCTGATAAAAAATAAGAAAACTTGGAAAATTTTTAATATATGAAAAAAATTGTTATATTGAGGAAAATGTTTCAACAGATCAAATTTTCTATTTGAAGTTGCGTTAATTTGATGAACATTTTTGTTCAATTAATTTTTGTAAAACAAAATTATTGAAACTAAAAAATTTTGTGCATATTTCACACTTGTTTTTGCTTTCTATAAAAATATTTTCTTAAATTTAATAAAATTTTTTTTGTCGTATTCCACTTTACATTAAATCTCCATTCTTTTCGATATAAAACATAATTCATATATTTTTATGCCGGTTTGACTTTAAACTGTCCGCTTCCATGTTGGTTTTGGACTTTAACGCTGTCGACTTCCGTGTGTACTCCTCTCAATATCAGATTTCATTGTAGGATTTTCTCAGCTTGTGATTTAATCTTGTCAGTTTTCGACGTCTTAATTGGTTATAAATAGCATTTTGATCAGCAAGTACGAGCAGTTCATCGTTGGTGTGATTATTTGAAGTCACATTGTTCCTGAGATGTTTTTAAGCATCTGTTGGTAACAGTTTGCTATGATTGTTTATCGTACAGCAAGACAGATTTAATGGGATTGGTAATTTGGCTCCACATCTGCTGCCAAATCGCCAGCGTTAGGTGTTATAATTCTGCGTAAACAATTTTTGACATTTTTAATGGGTGTACTTTTGCTGTTCAAGATGAGGAGTTTGGTAATCTGTCTCGTTTTCCTTACCAAGTTTATGTATAAACAAATTTATGAATTAATTAATTTTTGACAAATTTTCTTCTTAGATTTGACCTGTTCCTATTTTTAGTAACTACCAACAATTAAAGTCGACCGCAATGTTAACGTGTCCGCTTAATTTACGTAGGAGTAACGATGATTTTAATTTCTCTCTTGAAATCGCGGCTAATCCGAGATCGTATCTGTCTGCTACAACAGGTATCAGTAGCCTACGGAAATCAATCAAACACGTCTTTGGGTTCAGGCTCCTTGAAGATTTAAAATTTTTAATGCCGAAAATTTGTCTTTACAGCCTATCGCAACGCCTTCTATCGCCTTCTCAAATCAATGAAAAAATTCATGAACTAATCTATGATCAAACTAAGGCTTGCCATATGTTCAATACAAAATCTTTTATATCGGAAACCAGCCTGCTCTTTCCTCAACTGTTGATCTATTGGAATGCTAATTTGATGAAGCAGGACCTTATTAAATATTTTGCTGACAGACGGAATGAGCCAAATTTTTCATTGACTGAACCGACGCAATTTTTTTTTAACTTTACACTGAACTATTCAGAGATATTCAAATATGATTCCATCGTTACAATAAGAACATGTTTTTGACCTTTTACTTAAATTCCTTTTTGCAATGTCTGGAAGCTCATGGCCAATATAATAAATTATTGCTTGTAGTGATGTTTTTCTCTTTACAATTTGTCTCCATAACAGGTTCCCATGTTTGTGCAAGTATGTTCGAGTTTTTTTTTTTGACTGTGATATGACCAAGTGAGTCAGCCAACGTTAGCAAGTTTTTGCATCAGTGCGTTTGTGTGCCTTAAACTGTGTGTATAATTGTGTTCGTGTTTATGGGAAAACATTATTGAACAACAATCCTAATGACTTTGTGGTTCATTTCCTCGCATCATCTTTGTTCGATGTCAAACTGTTTTCTGTTATGAGTTTATTTTTTTTTAACCACAACATTTATAGAAAACAAAATAGCCAGAGATTCTTGGAAAGAGTGGGTGTGTGAAAAAGAGAAGGACAATATTTGTGGGTAAGTGCATGAACGTGCTTGTAAATAAAAACAACATATAAAACAGAAAATACAAATATAACAATGACATTATAGACATTTTCTGGGTATTTAAAGGCTTTTACTTTGTAACCAGCAAAATTAAAACACATACACGTACCAACACACACACACATACACACAAGCACATTTCTAGGTATTTAGACATAATTATACATGTAAACACATTATACATATAACTGTAACTGCATACAGTTATCGATGGAAATTATAAAAGAGGGCAGTTTAAAAAAATTTTTAGATGCTTAAAAAAATTTTAATTGTTGGATTATTGTATATTTATCTATTCTACACTCAAAAGAAAAATCAATCCATCCGTACTCAAATCAATCCGAAGCGGTATTAATAGTACGGTGAGTACGGATTTTCTTGAATCAAGTACAGAAAGATTGATTCAAGTACGGATTTTTAATTCCAAAATACTTAAATTATCCATATTCAATCCCGTTTTCGTACTGGAAATAATCCGAAAATGAGATTGATTTAAGTAAAACTAAGATTGAATCAATCTCAAAATGCGCTTCATTCAAAAATTATAAAATTGCTTTAATCCGAATTCGTACCTAAAATAATCCGAAAATGAGATTGATTTAAGTAAAACCAAGATTGCATCAATCTCAAAATGCGCTCGATTCAAGTAATATAAAGTTGATTTTATCCCGAATTCGTGCTTGCAAAAAAAACCAAAAAAGAAATTAGAAAGAAAAAATGATAAAACACCAACATCATGCCCGATATGGTTTATATTTTAGAAATCTTATGTACATATTTAACCCTTCGTCTTACTCATGAGTCTGGCCAGACCTTTTTCGATTTTAAATGTTATTTTAGTATATTTAAAACATAGGTAGAGACTTGAAGTTTCAGGTACCCTTCTAAAATTTAGTTTACTATAAAAAGCTGAAAAATATAACCTGGAAAGGATATATAAGGAAACTTATTCGAATATTTTACTGCACACATCACATTCGTAACACATGTGGTCTGGCCAGACCCATATATATTTTGTATAGAAGATGCCGTATTTTTAACTTTCTTTCTTGCTGTTTTTAATTATTTTTTTGTTAAATTATCTATTATTTATTTTTTTTATTAAACACACAAACTATTATCTCCATCTAGTTCTCAATTTAACCCTCCCTATTACACATGTTTTTTAATTTCACATTCGTAACGCATGAGTCTAGCCAGACCCAACAAACTTTTGAATAAATAAAACCAATTTTTTTTAACTAAATGTCATATTATACACATTTATAATTTAAATAAAATATGAAAATATGTATTTAAATTATAAATGTGTATAATATAACATTTGGTTAAAAAAAATTGGTTTTATTTATTCAAAAGTTTGTTGGGTCTGGCTAGACTCATGCGTTACGAATGTGAAAATAAAAACATGTGTAAGACGGAGGGTTAACCAAAATTTAAACTAAATGAGTAGCATGCGTTCAAATTTACTGTTTAACCCTTCGTTGTACACATGAGTCTGGCCAGACCTTTTTTAAATGTGTATAGAAAATCAAAACATGCGTAAGCCGGAGGGTTAAACATAAAAATAATATGTACATGTACATGTATGCGTTTTTCTTGTTTTGTTTTTTCTACACACAATAAGCAAATCGTTTTTTCCAAATTTGTGTTGTGTTGTTGTAAATATAAAAAAAACTTTGAAAACCCGCATAATAGAATGCATTGCTGAGAGATTAGACTAATAAGTTTAATGAGATTAAAACTCTCATTTTGTAATTTTACTCTCCGAGTGGCACTACCATCGAACAGTTTAATCTTTTTTGTACTTGATTTAAGAATTTTATACTTATTTTAAGAAATTGTGGCATTGATTTTCGAAAGTTATCTCATTTAGGATTGTTTTGAGTACATTTTAGTGTTATTCGTACTTGAATTTTTCGTACTTAAAGTAATCCTAAAAAACTTGACTTATTTTTCTTTCTGTGTACTTTTTCCAAATGGCTTAAGATTGTTTTTCTTGAATTCAAAAAAATAACTTTCTCGCCTGACCTCTTTCTAAATAGATTTTTGTTTTTGTCTTTGTGGAAAAGTTTGGCTTACATTGTAATTCAATCATGGAGATAATGCTCATTTCATGTCGCGTTGTCAGACTGTTTGTATTTTGTTTTTGCTCGTTTTATATACATATATTTTTTTTTCATTTCTCAATGGCAAACAGTTTAAGCCAAGTATTATAGCCCATCATGTTGCTTTTCTCCAGAAACAAATTACCAAGTAAAATTTTTTCTTCTTTCTATTGAAATCTTTCAAAAAAAAAGGGAAACAACTAATCCAATCTTGTCAAATTGGGAAAAGAAATTTGGTTGTTAGAAACCACAAATGACATTTTTTCCAAAAAAAAAAAATTCATTTAATACAAAAAAATTTCAAGTAAAACAAAATTTATTTAACAGCTTTTAGCAATTTCAATTTATATGACTTGAAGTTAAAGTTAAAACATTAGCAAAACTCTAACTGTCGTATTCATAAAAAATAATTTAGATTTCAAAGAAATTTTTAAAGAAGATTTTTATACAAGATTTCCTTTTCATTGGACTTTGAAATCAATTAGCAGTATAATTTAATTGCTTGTCTTAACAATTATCTCTTAAAAGATTTATTTAATCCTTATAAGATTTTAACACTTGCGTCTTATTTTAAAACTCTTCGTCTTTATGTTGAAGCGTATACTTGTTATTAATTATTTCACTACAATATTAATCATTCGCCAACATTTTACAACTGCAATTAAATTTTATATGGAAAACAGTGCTACCAGAATTCCCCTAAATGCTTTTAAAGTTTTTCTCTATTTGTACAAGAAATTCATAAAAAATATTATTTAATCTTTATCCTGTGTTAATGGTTTTGACCCTAGTCAAGGAATTTTTTAAAATTTATATACTACAATATATTTTATTTAATTTGGGCGTTTCAGCTCAAGTGCCCCAATTTTTAAAAGCGATGTCCTATTGGATAGTAGCTTGGACACACTTTTCAACAAGATCGCTAAAGAACGCTCTGAGTCAGAGGGATTGGGTTCAGCTGTTGATTTCGCTTTTGGTTTCTTTTTTGGCTTTGGAGATAAATCGCAATGAGTAGAGGCAGAACACTTTTTCAATTCGAGAAAAAAAGGTTCCGATTAAAAAAAAAAATTAAAAATATTTGTGATTTGCAAAAACAAAGTAAACAATTTTTTCTTAAACATGTTTTCGAATAATTGAAGAAAACTAAACTATTTGATGGATTAGAATAAACATCTAGGGTATAATAACCGCATAATATACACTGTGTGTAATTTTTTAAGTCATGGAAAAATAACCATATACGGATAAAAAATAGACATAAAGGACCAAAAAAAAAAGCCGTGTCTTCCAATTTTGCCCAAAGTCATGCACTTTTTAAAGATTTGGGGCCTCGGTGTTATTTTTGCAAAAAAGTGATCATTTTCTCAGGATCATATCTTGCAAACCGTTCGGAATTTTGATTAACACTTTATGCATACAACTCACGAGAGATGTAATGTCGTTGGCTACTCGATATCGAATACAGTCATCTCAAATTACGCGGTGATTAGAACTCTGTTTGGGCAAAATGTTAGATTTTTACCCCCTCCAACTGAGAGAGTCCTTGATTGATCTTGTTGAAAAAATTGTGCCAAACTACTGTCCAATAGGACTAACCTTTGTGCAAATTTCCTACCGATCGGAAAACATCAATTCAAAAGTTGGGTTACTTGAGATGAAACGCCCCATACATAAAATATTTAATTTCAAGACTTTTTCGTAATGTCTGTACCAAAAAAGTTACGCATTCTGTAAACATGGTTCAAAATTGCCTCACACTATTAAGTCAGAATAAAATATTCAAACGTATGTACGGCATGTGATATATTTAAGTAAAAAACATTCCTAAACCTGCATTGCCTGCATTGAATGTAAGAAGAAAGCAAAGTAAACAATGTACATATGTTTCTCAAACTTCCACTGAAGCATTGGGCGCCAATAACAGCCGATCTCCATCTAAATTGATTTTGAAAATTTACCTTAATTTTTACCAAGATAATTGGTTCATTTCGGATTCTGGTGAACGTCTTCATGTTGTACGTATTCTAGGCCACTTTGATGAAATGGGTTCAATCTAAGCGTTTGTTTAGACACATTGTCTTCACTGCGTCGTTGGGTGTGTCCGATCCACTGCCACTTTCGTTTGCGTCCTACTGGTATTTGGTTCGTAGCAGTAAGTAATTCGGCATTAGAGATGGTTTGTGGCCAAAATATACGTAAAATTCTTCTTAGGCAGCGCTTGCTGAAAGTTTCTAGACATTTTGTTATGTTACTGGTCGCCTTACAAGTTGTACGTACACCCATATAAGAGCACTGACTTTACATTGCCCTCGAAAATTCTGATTTTACTGCTGTGCCAAATGGCAGCTAGTATGCCAAAAGATGACCTGACCTTATTTTTTCGTGCGTTAACGTCAATCTCAGCACTACAATCAGCAGCAATCTGGCATCCAAGATAGCAGAATTGATCGGTCGCGTCAAAAGTACTGTCGTTAATGTGCTAAGGGGATGCTATTGCTCCTACACTTTGTGTTTTGATTTGGCCAGCGTTTATTTTGAGCCCTGTGTGGGAGAGCAAACATGTATCGGGAGCATATGCCAGATAATTTAGGAACGTATTGTTAATTTTTCATTGCAATACTTGCCTTTTATTTTAGAACATCTTCCATGATAACAAGGAATAGGAGATGCGACAATATGCATCCCTGGCGCTCTTCACTCTCCACTGGCGCTCTTCACCTTCCATGGTTGTAACTCTCCACAATTAAAGATATAATCTTCGCATGTATATGCCATCTTCGCAACACTTACCAGATACATTCTCGATTAATGGAGTCGAACGTGTTTTCAAAATCTATAAATAGCAAATGTAAAGGGTGGTTAAAAGGGCCGATGTTGATTTTGAATAAAACACAAATTATTTATAAAATTATTGTCATTTCTTTTTATTATGATAGTATTGGTACGGTTGAATGATGTATGGAACAAAATTCGGCCAAATGGCCGCCGCCACCTCGGTAGCACACCTCCATCCGATGGCCCAAATTTTCGATGACGCTGAGGCATAATTGAGGTACTATGCCGTTAATGTGCCGATAATCTCATCCTTTAGATCTTCAATTGTTGCTGGTTTATCGACGTACACCTTTTCTTTCAAATAACGCCAAAGAATGAAGTCCGACAGTGTCAAATCACATGATCTTGGCGGCTAATTGACATCGCCACCGCGTGGGATAACACGGCTATTGAATTTGTCGCGCAAAAGAGCCATTGTTTCGTTAGCTGTGTGGTAAGTGGCACCGTCCTGTTGAAACCACATATCGTGCACATCCATATCTCACAACTCGGACCATAAAAAGTCCACGATAGCGAACACCATTTACAGTAACTGCCTGGCCGGCCTCTTTTGGAAAAAATATGGCCCGATGATGCCACAAGTGATTGTGAATAGGGCATACCAAGTTTGTCATACCGTGTGAATATTCATCTTAGACCCCACAAAGTATATAATTTCTGGGTTCTTGAGTAATTTTATGTCGTTTTAGCCGTACCCGTCTGTCTATCCGCCTGTTGTTAACACGCTCGCCTTCAAAAAACTCAAAACCACAATAGTGGGGAGGGTATTATGCATTTGTGCTGATGTGTGAAACACCTTAAAATATTGGTTTTAGACCACCTTAAAGTATACCGATGGACTCAAAATCACTTTTTCAGTTGATTTAAAGATGTCTGTCCGGCTGTCTGGCTGGCTAGCTGGTTGTCCATGTAACCTTGTGCGCAAACTACAAACGCAATTTTGAAGACAATTTGATGAAATTTGCTACAAAGGTTCTAATTGGCACAAGGACCAAGCCTATTGAAAAATGGGTCGAATCGGTCCATATGTTTTAATGAATAAATAGACACATATTTATACGGACACATAATCTATGCGTTTAAAAAAAAGGACGACGGGGTGATATATGGGGCAATTTCTACCTCTCCGAAGCTTCTTATATTTGGCACAAAGAACTTATACATTAATATTGACCTCATAATATAATTTTAGGAGGATCTAAGATTGACCAAGGGTCCATAATAGGGTACACTCGCAAAAAATGTTTTTATATACTGTTGTGTAGGGTATCATATCGTAGGACTTGATCGACTATAGTTTTTTACTTGTTTTTATATGCTTTCATACATTTTGATTTTTCAAAACTTTAGCTAACTTTTTACGATTTAAGAAGTGTTGGTTTTTTTTGCTTTGATATTTTGTTTTATTTATTTTTGGGATTTTAACAATTGCTTAAGGTCAAGGCGAATTCAAACAGGTAAACTCATCTCGTCAGCCGTTCATCAGCTGTTTCCACGGCGAATTAAAATATATGGTCAAACGTCAAAATATGATTTGTTTTGAGAAGAAGTTGAATGAAAAGTGTTAAAAATATTATTTTTATAATAAAAAAATTTCAAAACTGCGAATGACTGAAGTGAATTTAATAATTTCTTTTATAAAAAAGTGATAATTTTAATTTGCAATAAAAAAATTTTGACAACCAACCAGAAAATTGTATAAACAAAATACATGAGGCTGTTTGTAGTTGTAGAGATGAGTTTACCTGTTTGAATTTGCCTTGCTTAAGGTGTTATGATACTTGCTATTTTTTAAATTGGATTTTTTTAGGATTGACTGAATGAAACAACAAATGCGAGAAAGAACAAGAAATACAATTTGATAAAATGTAAACAAAACAAACAATACTGCCCACGTTTTTTCCTCACAAAAAACCGTCATTAAAGTTAAAAATCGCAAAAAAAAATGTTAAAAACCGTTTCTTTCGATCAAAAACTAAAAAAATTGACAACAGTGCTAACAATTAATCTGGAAATGTCAATTTTAAGTTAAAAAATTTTATATTTTTTTTGACAGTCTTAGATTATTTATCGAAAACACATGTATATTTGTTTGACATTTCAAGATTTTTTATGATATAATCATACTCTTTACTCTTAGTCAGTTTTCCCATGCAAATATATTTGCACTGTTCTCTAATATAGAAAAAATACAAAAAATAGCAAGTATCATAACAGCTTTAATAACTACTTTTTTGTGCATTACAGCTGATTTTTATGACATACTGCGATTTTGATTAACGAATTTGAATTTTTGTAAAGTTACATTTTAGCTATTATTGCCTTTTTCTATGCCATTGCATTACAATTCTGAGATTTTTGTTTGATAGTTTAAATACAATTTCTTATTTAATGAATTTTTTTTTTTTTATTTTTGCAAAATTTCAAGTCTTGTGAAATTGTATTCCCTCTCCTCTAGGCATTTCACGGTAATTGAATGCCGTAATTTGTCCTCTGATTTAATTTTGTTTATTATTTACAGTATACTTCGGTTAAAAGTCACTTGTTGTAAGAGTCCTTTATTAAACAAATTTATATTTTTTTATGAAAGTTGTGCTTTTTTTGGGAATAAGATACTTTATTAATAGAAGTAAAACAAATAATTATTCTAATTAAAAATTTTGTCTACTCTCTTCTTTATAGGTAATTTCTTTAATATTTTTCTCAAATGTACTTACGGGATATTTTTAGTAAGTATGTAAATATAAGTATTTGTCATCTACAACTCCTCCGCAGTGCTATTTTTATTTAATACTGTCCAACATATGCAAATAAATATTTTGCAATAAACTTTACCCAATTTTTTTTTATAAAATTCTATTATTTTAAGACATGGAATTTAAAAGATACCAATTTAATTTAGTAATGTTTATTTAATACAGGTCTCGTTATTGCATTCAAGTTGTTGGCCGATATTTGTTTTTATATATTTAACAAAAATAAACTTTTATATTCGTATTTATTTATTAATTTAAGTGCGTGATGTTTTATATATTTTTGGCATCTTAAAAGTTTATTTAACAAATTTTGTTATGCCACCAACATTTCTGATGCAAATTAAAATATTTATGTTTTGGTACATTATATGTTTTGTTTTGGCACATCAATATTAGTTATACGCTAAGATGCTCTTAAGAGATTGTAACAATGTTAAACGTATGAAACATTTACTAATAATTGTGGAAATTGTTCTTTAAAATATCTGTTTTCGAAAAATCATCCTGTTTTTCATGTCTTGGCACATAAAGTTTTTAAGAAACAGTAATCACATAATTATCTTCTCCAAATAAAACTTGTAAGAAAAAGCTTATTTTTGAAAAATAACTTTTTTTTAAAAAGCCTTTTTGAAAAAGAAAGTTTTATTAAAGGTAAAAGGTACTATATTTACAAAATTTCTCTAAAAGAAAATATTTTCTTTTTTATTATTTTAAGTAAAAATTTTAAAAAAGTATATTTTCAGAATAATTAAAATTTTAAACCTTTTTATAAAAAAGTAGCTTTTTATAAAAAAATACATTTTTATAAAAAAAATACATTTTTATAAAAAAATACATTTTTATAAAAAAATACATTTTTATAAAAAAATACATTTTTATAAAAAAATACATTTTTATAAAAAAATACATTTTTATAAAAAAATACATTTTTATAAAAAAGTACCTTTTTGTAAAAAAACACCTTATTACAAAAAAGTGCTTGTTTTAAAAATGTGCCTTTTAACAAAATAGCTTTTATACAAAAAAGTACCTTTTTTAAAATTATCTTATCCTTTTTTGTTATCAAAAACTGCATTATCCTTTTGAAAAATACACCTTCATTAAAAACAGTAACTTAAAAGCATAAAGATATTATACAAATAAAACTGTTAAGCGAATAAGAATAAATTTCCGTCTTTTTACCAAGAATAAAAATTGGGAATTAATTAAAAATGTTGTATCCCCAAAAATTACTTTGACAAAAAAGTACCTTTTTGCATTTTATAAAAATAAAACCTTTTTATTCAAAAGTACTATTAGACAAAAATGAACTTAAAAAATAAAACAATTTTAACACAAAAAAGTACCGTACCAATCTTAAAAGAGGGCGAAGGTTCTCATTGGTGGCAATAGGGTATCCAATTCTATTGACTTCCTTGAGCACAGTCGCAATGTGGGTTGTGTTTGCCTGTTTTTATCGTTTCTACAATGGGAAATTAGGGATCTGGTGCCCGAAACCCGTACGTTTGTTCGTAATACACGTTTTTCCTCAAGAGCCATTCCTTTTGCGGTCGATTGGTTGATGCATCGTACAACACATTACAGGTAAAATTCGTTTTTTTTGGCCGGAATGTTCGTATGTGTAATAACCTTCCTGATGAAGTCTTTCCTCTTACTTTCAACATGAATAAACTCAAGGCGAATGGTTACAAGCAATACTTTCTTTATCCTCCTTCTCCTAACATATTTTCCTAGTGGTCCTTACAAAAAATAAAAGATTTGTCTTTGAAAAAGTGTCATTACAGTAAATCTATTTCTATTTTTTTTTTTTCAAAAAGTACCAAATATGTACCAAAAAAACTCCATTGTGCCTTATCACTTTGTGTCCTTTTTCATGTTTCTACTTTGAATTAAAAAAAATTAAAATTTTCGACTTTTAATTTTAATTGATTCCATTTAGCTGAACAAAATAAAGCAAAAAAAATTTTAAATAACGTTATATAAAATATGTACAAAATAAATAATTTTTTTTATCATAAAATGTTTTGTTAACAGAAACAAAATGAAAATAATTAAATTCATACTCAAGTATTTTTGGGTAGCTCGATGTAACAACCTCTTTGCAATGTCCCTGCTGACTTGAATATACATATGGGCATTTCCATCGAAATGTCAACCGCAGCCAAAAAATTCACAGTCTATAAAAGTATGTTGTTGTATCAACTTTCAATAATGTAAACAAATTTTACATTTATTCATTACACACATTGAAATATTCAAATGCAAAGTCGAACAAGTGCAAAAGTTCTGTAATAAACATTTCTATTGCACGTTTTGTTTTGCTAAATGATCTTAATGAGAAACATTATGCATTGACAATTGCTTTTAAAATCTCGGTTTATATTCAAACAATATAAAAAAAATGTAAACGGAACGATGCGATTGCCAGTTACGGCAATTTTTTCTTTGCTTTACCGTATATTTCGATGTAACGTGCGACATTGAAAAAGAACATTTGTTATCAGTGCGTCGAGGGTATTTGTACAATGCGCATCAAATATTAGTAACAAATAGATATTTTTGTTGCAAATTTAATAAAAAAAATTTTGCTGGAAAATAATCAGTGCTTTTCTCTTGGTACTTATTTTAAATTTGTAGCGTGCGACATCGTAAGTGTAAAAAGCACAAATTCAAAAAAAAATTTTTTTATAAAATATTTTTATTTGCGATGGCCAACAACTACAAGCAGTAAGTACAGCTTATTCCATTAAAACAACTTTATTTGAGACTAGCAATACTATTTTCAGTTAGTTAGTTAGTTTTTGTTCTATATTTGCATTTTTCTTTATTGAATTTATTTTTTAAGTTTATAATTTTTGTTCGGAAAATTAATATATTGAATTGAATGTATTTAAAATAATGTAGAATCATCTTACGCATGTCTTATTACATAAAAAGTAAAAACATAAACATAAAAGTATGATGGAACAAAATGTCGCATGCAACATGTAGCGTGCGAAAGTGGTTAAAATTAAATTAAAAATAAACTACACAATATTTTTGAATGAAATAAAAAGCATTATTTAGATACCTCAATGAATGCCTCACATTTTAAAATCAGTCGCATTTAAATATTTCATCAGGTTTCGCTGAAATCAGTGTTTGAACTGTTTGCCTTAAAGACGACTTCTGTCTTTGTCGCATGCAAATGCCTTGGTTTTTTTTTAATTATCTTGCAAACGAACAATTGCTCAAAGTCAACCTTAGTACAAATTATAGTGCTAATCAAGAGCTATAGTTTCGCCTTTTGTCCAAAAAAAAAAAAAATAATGTTTTGGTGTATGTTTTTTTTCAACTTTTAAGGCGTACGAATGTCGCATTCGACATTGGAGAAATGCCCATATGTACATATCTACGTACAATATAATTTAAGTACCTGAGTGTGTTTCATACACACGTCTTCAGAATTTAACCATTTGTCATACAAATAAACTCAATTTGCAACAAATTTACCCGAAAATTGCTTTATTCGATTGTTTCTGATTACAAAAAAAAAAAAAGAAAAAAAGTATATTTACACATGCATAAAAAAATTTAACTTGGTCTCAATTAAAAATATTGTTTCACAATTCAAAGAAACGCACACACACCAATAAAAACATATTCGTACATTTTATTCTGTTGTTGAAATTTGTTATACAGAAAATTATAGTTTGGTTCAAGAGGTTCTTTTTAATATGGTTTAGGCTGTTAACAGTGTCACCAAATTAAAAATGTATGCAGCTAAAGCAGATGTAATTTTTTAAAAAATGCTGTTTAATTGTTTTCAAGATTTGTAATACAAACTTATTTAAAATATCCATTCGATGTTAAACATGTCTGTACCGAGTAACCATGTAAGTGTCTTCTAAAGAAAAATAATTAATCCAAAAAATTTATTTCCATAATAAAACTCCTTTTAATTGCAACAATGCGTAGGTAAAAAATATTTTCATATTTTTAAGATCCTTCATAAAATGCCAAATGCTTAAGAAAAATTTGGAAGTAAATAAAAATGTTTAATGTTTAATTAAGTTGCATTAATGGCCAGACTGGCTGTGAGTGTTAACAAACAGAAAAAGGTTGACAGATAGAGATTTCTCTCTCTTAAAATTAAATTTATTTCATTAAGCCAATTAAATTTTATGAAAATTCTCTTTCAATTAGTTTAATAGCACAAAGTAACAGAGATTTTAATTGGGAAGAAAACAAATGAACTGAAAAGTTCTTAGACGTTAAACAACATTAATTAAATGTCTATTCATTAAATTGATTATAAATTATTTGCAAAATATCGTAGCCAAGTGTAATTAACAGAATTACTTTAATTCAAGGTCTTTTCTGAACATTATAATTATCAAATAATTGTCTACATTTTCCTTTCATTATAATTTCAAATATTGAAAAAATGTTGTAAACATCTGTCTATTAAAACAATAGACATAACAGAACATTAAAAGCGTGTATAACTTTGCAAGGCAAAAGTTTTCTGACAATTATTACAATGAAAAGCCCTATTGTTCAATTGTTCTTAAAACTAAAATATTTTTTCTTTCCTTTTTGTGTCTGCGTATTTTTTTTCTTATCTTATTTGTTAAAATTATTTACTTTTCTCTCCCACACAGATATAAAAACATTTTTAATGTAGTTTTTTCCTTCTTCAGTAGAGACAATATTTGTTTACCCTTCACCTCAGGTGGAAGGGGCAAATGTATTAACGAAATCGTACAATAAATATCCCTTATATAGACAACTACTTATTTCTTTCCAAAATAATAGTTTTGGCTCAATAGTGCTTAGGAGGAGGACCAAATTCCGGGCAGGGGGGTTATTATGTAATACGATTCGAAAGAAAAGATTTACGAATTCGTACAAATTGTATTATGTAGTACGTTTTTCGAAAATTTATTTTCCAACGTTCGGAAATATTTTCTTTTTGTGGGATTTTTTTTACCCCTTTTCGTAAATTATAAATTACCCTTTTACAATTGCAACTATATAATACGAAAGCAAATGTCAGTTCATTTAAATTTTTCGTAAATTATTCGAAAGGTGCTGTTCTTGCGAAAACAATAAAAAATTTAAAAATGTAAGTAATTAAATAAAACTTTTTACAAAATGTATAAAATATAATTTAAAACATACGATTTCCTCTATATTCAGAACTGTGAGTGACTTGAAATCACAATTTATACTATGTTTGTTGTCACAACTCCTTGTTTTTAGTCTGAAAATTTTTATACATAGTAATTTTTTTAAATTTGGGTTGTGTTTAGGGAAAGCTTAAACAAAGCAATGTTTACAAAACCAAGACAGAATATGGTGAATGTTGCAAATGCTAAATGCAAGTCGAAGGATTTGTGGCAAAGACTATCAAAGGATTAAGATGCGGTTGGTCCACCGTATCGTGAATTGAAAAAGTGGAAAAAAGTGAGTTTTCATTTAATCGATTTTGTATTAACTATTTTTACAAATGTGCTATGTTACTAGGTATGAGAAGAGTTAAATGTCTGTTTTCGGTTGAAGTATAAATGCTCATCGTTACTTGGCCAATTACTCCAGGTATTCCACATTTATTAAAAAAAAAACATCTTTTCGCCTCCATCTTTTTTTCTTCAGTCATTTCAAAGATAATATGCTTCGGACAAATATTTTGTTCGATTATTTCGCATACCTCAGATAAGCATATGGAAATTGATGAGTGTGAAAGTCCTACAAGACGATCTTGGTCAATCTGATGTTGGTATCCACCTTGTACCAAACATTTTAATGTTGAAGCTAATTTCATCAAAGGTGCAATGACTGTCGATCTTTCAGGTGGCTTTAAATCACCCTACATATGTATATAATACAATTGTTTACATACATAAATGAATTTTTATTAAGCCGAAAGTTTTTTACGAAACTAAAAATAGTATTTTTATAATTAAATTTAATAATTAAAAATCTTTCTTACGTACTATTATCAAGGCTCATAATGTCGGATGTATCGGATGTATTTCTGCAATTGCATCACTTTCTTTCTAGTGAAAGGTTATAAAATTTCTAAAATAACCATGGATTGCTAGTGAAGATTGGTCAAGAAATGACAGAGTTACAGGGGACAAGCTTCATTGAAAATTTTATGATTTTGTTAAATTTTGTTATTTTTTTTTTAACCAATGATTTAAAAATCTTAATGAACATTTTGCGCCCAACAAGACATAGATTGGTACAAAAATGACAAAGCTACAGAAGATTTAGTAAATTAACCCACATAGAAATTCAAAAGTTTCAAGCAATTTTTAATATTTATTGTTACTAATAATTTAGCTTTGTATATTTTTTTGTTCAATTAATTAATTCAATTAATCTTCTGTAACTTTATCATTTTTGCACCGATCTGGATCCTATTGGGCACAAAATGTTCGTATTAAAATATGCTAAAATTTTATTTGTTGGATATTTGCATTTCAGTCACAGCATCTTTTTTAAAAACACAAATAACGGTTATTTTGGAATATCTCAAACACTGTTCTACTTTTGACAATTCTGACTTCATATTCCGATTCAGCGGAAAATTTTACATAAAGATTAGGTGTAAAATTTATTTGGTCAAAAAATTGTCACGTAGTGTTATTTGTTATTTTATTTTGTTTGGAAGTTTTCACTTATATTTACATTTTGCGGAAAATTTAACGTTTTTTAATTAACGCTTGTTTTTCAAAAAATTTCTGTCAATGTTGACAGCTACTGTCAAATTTATCGGCTATAAATTTGGCAGCACTTTGTTTTTCCCTTTTTTTAACAAATACAAATCTGTGGGGCTTTCGAACGGATTAGAAAATACCATTTCATTTTCGATACGGAAATTTCTTTCGAAAGTATTTTTGTTTCGAATCGAATTACATAATAACCCCCCAGATATTTCTTAAATGTAAAAAAGTATTAAATATTAAAAATGAGTCAAATCGGTCAATTTTTTTACGTGACTCCCATACAGGTATCCACTTGAATTAAGGGTTTTGGTACGATAGGGTCCATACAAAACAAGCTTCCTTGTTCAAATTCGTCTCAAATATTTTCTATATATGAGATTTGTTTGCTTTCAAAATGTAGCGAAATCGACCAAATATTTCACGTAGCGCTCATACAAATATGCGAAACAAGTATTTTAACACGATAGCGGTCATACCGTAGTAGTTTTCAGTTTTCGGCACAGCCGAGATAATCACATTTACTACATTTTCTTAAATGTTTCTCTTACTTTCCTACGTCTTTGCTCTTTTATTTCATGGTTTTGATGTTGTTGTGTGTTATTCTTACCTTGAAGAGGGATGAAAACCAAACTAAATTTTAGTTAAGATAACAATATGCGCAAAAAGTTATCGCAGGTCAAGACGAATTTTGAAATTAACTCTTAATCGTTTTAAACTTAAAAAAAAAAAGAATTCTAAAGTGTCAAAAAAGTTTGTTATGGGAATAAAGGAATTTTAAAACTAGCGCAATAATTTTTTAATAAAGCTGAACAAATTTAAATGATTTATGGCCAGGTTTTTACTCCCTGTTTAAATATGTTTTCAATAAAGTTTTATTCAAATTTAAGTTGTATTGAAATTCAATTACCGTTTTTAAGTTCTACTTGATTAAAATTTGGTGGTCAATGCTGCTGTAAAATATATTATAACTTAGTTATTGTAAAGACAAGCACACAGTGAAACTCCCTTAAACTCCCTTAACGCCACCTAAATTTCCTCCTTATAATTTATACCCCCTTAATTTTCCCCTTAATGAAATAAACCCCCCCGGATGTGGTGGGCTAACCCCTAAACTGACAACTCTGGTTTTAAATAACTTTCGAATATTCATTTAATTTTATTAAAACTTAAAGCTTTTGAAACCTTATTTTCTTGCTAACAATCAAAGGGTTACCTACTCTTTTCTTAACTTAAAGGCCTTCACAATATATGTACCACCGAAAGGCATTTAATCTGCCTGTTTCTTATACCGTAAATCGAGTGTATTTTCTTTTCTTTTGCGTTGGTTAATGTGTTTTGATGGGGCTTGTCATTTTTAAATGTGTGTTCGTGTGTGCTGGTTGATGCAAATGAGGCTGATGATGATTTTAAAATTTTATACAAATTTTTATTTAACCTTTTTCCAAAAAATATTTACCCAAAAAACATGTTGTATCACTGATATTAAAATATTAAAAAGCAGTTTGTTGCAAACAAAGAGCAATAAATTGCATATAAGTTTTTTATGATAAAAAGGAAATGTCTTAAACTTTTTCCTAATCAATATGATTCGAAAATTTGAAAGACAAAAAAAAAATTTGGCTGAAAATAGAAATAAATTATTTTAAGAACAAGTGTATTTTCATTAGGGATGCCAAATGTGACCAGGTTCTTTGAAACCCGGGATTTTTTATTATAAAAACGGGATCCCGGGACGAATAGGGATTTTTCGGGATTTCATATATAAAGGCCAATTTTTTAAGCTCATATATATATTTATAATAAAATGTTTATGCATAAGTATTAAAACAAATAAATTCGTGAAGAATATTACACTCATTACAAAATAAAACAGTTTAATCTATCATTTTAAGGTAATATGGAAAAATTATGTATTAAAACTTATAGTTTAAAAACTTTCTAAAACAAATTAATGGCGTCTGATAATCGATACCTTATTTTATTGAAAACATATGCTGCCGACAAAAACAATGGGCCGCGTGAATAAAAAAGTAGCTTTAGCTAATACTTGAAATTTGTAAGTTTAAACTAGCTTTGAGGTGAATAAAAATTTGAGTTAAAGCTAGTACTTTATACTGACTAGTAGAAACTAGTTCTTCCAGTGTTGACTCAAAAAATGTGTGAATAAAAACGAACAAATTTAATTTTCATTCAATTATTGTTATGATGAAAGGAATTTTACAACATAAAAATTAATTAAAATTGTTATTGATAATCTTTCATTCTTGACCGTGGCCGGGGCCGGGGATCTAACCCTGGTGGCAGGTTACCATGACATGTTTCGATCGCAACCATTCGATCTCCTCAGATGGATTTGCCGTCTCACGCTCGCAGCCATCGACGACTGCTGACGTCAATAGTCAAACATCAATCCTTAAACCAAATTGTATGTTAACCTTTGGTAGATCGAAATTTGCTTTTTTTGAATCATTATCCATTTTAATTGATTTTACATGTTTCTTCATAAAAATAATTTAATGAAAATTAAATTTGATGAACTTAAGCCGAAGTAACAAATACTTAAATTTAAATATGTACAGTTTACCAAAGCAATTTTACTTAATTTTTCAAATAAATAATAATCATTGGCGTTGCCACTAAGTTGTTTTAAGATATACCGCATAAAGGTCGGTACAGACTTTTGCCATACAAAGTTTGTGTTGCATTTTTTAAATAAAATAAAAAAATCTGTTAAAAAGAAAAATTTATAAAAAACAGATAAATATACAAAAATGTATTTATTTATGTTCGCATACAAACTAAGACATTTACAGCGATTTTTTTTGTAATAATAATACACATTTGTTTAACGAATCAAAACATAAAAAAGGAAATTAACATTTTTTTCTTATATTCTGTTTTATATTTTTAAAAATATGTTTTAAAAATTTTAATTTTTGATATTTTTGCACTTTGCAATTAATTTAATTGAATGGTCGCATTATCCAGCGTTTGCTTCCTCTCACAGAAAAAAGTAAAAACCGGTTTTAATAACCAAAATAATTGAAACAAGCAAAAAATTGTTTAATTTTGCACCTATCACCGAAATGATTATACCAATTACTCAAACTTGCAAAAATTGCAAAACAGAGATTTTTTTCCAATTAAAAAGTTTTTATATTTCAATTACAAAAATAATTGAAAAAATTATTAATATTAAACAATCTTTTAATTGAATGAATTGACAAAGTATTTAAAAAAATATCAATATATTAATTGAATGAATTACTGACGTAATTGATTACAACACAGAAATATTTTTTTTATTTTTTTTTTAATTCCCTAAGCTAATACCGCGAAGCTCTTCGCTTGTCTGCAGAAAAGAAACCAGAGTCTCTGGCGGGAATCGAACCAGCAAACCCGGCGTTGATAGTCTAGCTCACTACCAGCTAGCCTACCGGAGCACTCAACTTATATGAAAATAAACGTTATATCCACGTTCTTATACTATGTTTGTGTTAGCATTATTTCAACAAAGTTTTCAATTCAAACAACAGAGTTGATTGATTCAATTAAACATTTACTTAAAATTAAGCTTAAAATCAAGTAAAATTTTAATTGAAAAAAAAAATTTTTTTTAATTCAATCAATTAAGAACGTTATTAGATTTATTTTAAAATTCAAAAATCACCATTAATTGAAAAGAAACTGCCAATAATTTTTTCTGTGCTGTTAAGCATTAGCTACCTAGCACTAGCAAATAATTATTCACACTTTTTGTAGTTTAAACTTTTCAGCATAGCTAGTACTGAAAAGTAAAAGCAAGTGCTAGTACTTAGTACTAGGTAGCATAAACTACCTTTTTATTCACTCGACCCAATGCCCTAATTAACACTTCTGGGTGGTATCGTAAATAAATAGATAAAGGGTTCGCCAAATAACTATTTTTTTGTTGAAAATGCTATAAAAAAAAACTACTGAATATTTTCTCAAATTTCTTTTTTTATTTGAAAGTACAATCCTTCCGGTTAATAATGGAAAATAATTTCATTCAAATGGCTGCCTCGACTGGCCATGCAGTAGCCTTCACGATCGGTCCAATTTTAAAGCACATTATCGATTGTGTGCAGCTGTATTTCACCAATGGCTTCACGACTATTGTCCTTTAAAGCATCAATTGTCTCTGGCTTGTCGGCGTAGCACTTATCTTTGACGGCACCCCACAAATAATAGTCCAACGGTGTCAAATCGCAGGTCCGAGTTTGCCAAACGACATCAGCTATGCGGCTGATAGTGCGATCTTCAAAAACAGAGGGCAAATCATCGAGTGTAGCTTCGGCTGTGTGGCACGTAGCGCCGTCCTGTTGAAACCATCTGTTGCCAATATCCTCCTCTTTAATTTTTGTGAACAAAAATTCGTTCAACATGGCGCGATAACGATCGCCACTGACTGTAACGGCCACTCCTTGCTCATTTTCGAAGAAAACTGGCCCAAATATGCCTCTGGACCAAAATCCGCACCAAACAGTGACTCGTTTTGGGTGCAACGGCTTTTCAATGTATGCGTGCGAGTTTTCTGTGCCCCAAATGTGACAATTTTGCTTGTTTACATACCCGCCAAGATCAAAATGAGCTTCATCTGAAAAGATGAATTTTTTTTTGGCAAAATCTGCATCTTCTGTAAGTCGATCGCAGGCCCACTTAGCGAAGCGAAAACGCATATTTCCCAGCGTTGTTCAAGCGTATATTATTATTATTATTATCTGTCAAATCAGACATGAGCTAAGTGTTACTATTCACGAAATAAGCACTAGTTGAAAAAAACGTTAGATGGCGGACCCGTTACATATATGCTATATGAAAATGTTTAATTTATTGTATATCAAATATATACATATGCAAATATTAATCTAATAAAATAAACTTAAGCAAATGTGTCAAAAGACCTTAGGTAGAATCCCCTAACGTTTTTAACACCTTTTTGCGCAGTGTAATAATCATTCACTTAGAAAAAAGACCACACCGAACTTTATCTTCTGATTTTATTTTTCTGTGGTACAAAATGCATTGCATGTAACATTTATTCACTTGCGACTTCTTTTTTGTCTTTCATTGACATTTTGATTTAAAATTAAATTTTTTAAGTTATTTTTAACAGGGTGACTCACGTTTATTTAAATATAGTTGTATTTAATAAGAAAAATACCACATATTTACTAAATCCAAAATCTCGGGATTTTTACATAGAAAATCCCGGGATTCGAGACTTAAATTTTTAGAATAATCCCGGGATTTCGGTATTCGGTATTTCGGGATTGGCATCCCTAATTTTCGTACATGCGTTTTCATAATTTTTTACATCAAGCTTAATTTTATGTTTTTAACTACATTGTTTGTTTGTATATTGATAAATTTTGATTTGCTGATAAACTTAGTTTAATAATTTTGTGTGAGAGCTAAAAATTTAAGAAAATTAAATCTAAGAAATTTATATTGTTTTCTTCTTATATATATTTATACCATTTACTTCAGGTGGAAATGGCATATGAGGAGGTCCATAACAAAACGAAACTATTCCACTTTTTAGGTTCCTTGTTTTTTTTTACTGAATACTATTCTAGATTCTAAAATCTATATAGCCATTGTTATAAAACTTACCACACATCAATACCCAGTAAAAACTTCGCCTTATTTTTAAAATGAATAGCTTCTTCCACTCATTATTTAGTAGCTTTCTTCTATATACCTACTATAATCACTTCTATTACTACTTATTTTTCAGATGTATATAGGAAACAAATGCTAACTTACATTAAAATGCGTTCATTTTGGGACAACTCTTGTAAAATTCATTGGTTCTTTCAGTAGAATTGAAAGTAGTATTTTTACTTTTTCCTGATTAGTTAACACATTATTTTGTAGGCGAATTTTTTACTGGGTAATTATTAGGGTATTCATTTAATCGGGTTTTCTTTTTACTCGGTTAACCGCTCGATTAATTAACCGAGGTTTTGGTTTAATCGGTTAATTTTGTTATTGATCGGTTAACCGATTAATAAAGATTTGTTATAAATTAAGTAATTTAAATAAATAAAAATGCAAAAATTATTTGGCGTGTTTTAGCAAAAAACAAACAATAACATAAACAGCGAAACAATTCTTGGACTAAAATGAGCAAAAAAAATAGTTTTTTTTACTCTTCAAAGATGTTGGAGACTTTTCCAGGCTTTCTCTAGACATATAAAATCTTCCATTTTGCCATTGCAGTCCGGTTTTAATTTTTTTAAATTGTTAACACTTCTAATTGTTTCGGACTATTATGTTAAAAGAATGTTTGTGTTCCTAGCGAGAGTTTCTGCTATTGCAAGGTCATCATTTGACTCGTCCTGGCAAAGCTCAGCACAGAACATTCTGTTAAAAATTCATTTCCCAATTCCTTAGTTACTGATTTTGTGCTGTATTTTAAGAATTTATTGCTAAAAGGAAATATATTGTATGAAAAAATATTTTTAAAACACATACCTTTTGTTTATGAGACGAAACAAATAGTTTAAAACATAAAAAACTATGTTAAAATACTACTTATGTTTAAAATATCGAATTATCGACTGAAATTAACCGGTTTAATCGTTAATCGAAAATAGTCAATTTTAAATTAACCGGTCAGTTAATCGGGTAGTAATTAATCGCTTAACCGATTAACGGTTAACCGAATGAATACCCTAGTAATTATGTTGTTATTCAATAACAAATAAAATGGTTCATCTTAATGAAAAATGGAGGGTAACAAAAAATAAATGTTGTTTTTTTTCTATAAAACTTATGAACATTTAAAAAAAGGCAAAATAACAATAAAACTGAAATGAAAACGTAATAATTCTGAACCAAGTATCAATCATATAAAAACGAATTAATTGACACTATGAATCGGATCAAATAACTTAAAAACAAACTGACAATTAAATAAATTTATTAATGATTT
The DNA here is from genome assembly GCA_949318255.1 of Pollenia labialis. Classification (NCBI taxonomy): domain Eukaryota; kingdom Metazoa; phylum Arthropoda; class Insecta; order Diptera; family Polleniidae; genus Pollenia; species Pollenia labialis. The sequence continues at coordinate 141,879,329 of OX439140.1, read as the reverse complement.
TTGTAAATAAGTTATAAAACACTTTTATACAACAATTGTTCAAACACAAGTAATACCGTTTTCAGATATGCACCTTAATTGAGTTTTACGCAATAAATGACATTATTGAGCTCAATTATCCATAAAAAATTGCAATTTAGTTACTGATCAATTAATACGAAATTGTTATAAATATCGAGTAAAATTAAAATTCGTCCCTGTCCGAAGTGTGTTTGGTGAGCAAAACACAACTTACTAAACAAAGTGTTTTGACATTTGGCAACTGAAATTACAGCAAAACAAAGGCCCATCCATTAGGTCTGCGCAAAGCCAGATGTTTATTCCTTAAAGATGTCAAAAGTTGCTTACATTTTGCTTATACATGTACATTTTTGTTTACGGTGAATGTTGTATGTAGTAGTAATATAAATTGAGTTAGCTAAATTGTGTATATGTGAACAGAAAGATAATTATGTTAATAAACCGAATATTGACTCAAAAAAAAGGCATATCTGAACACGGTATAAGAGTGCTATATTCGGCTATCCCCATCCTAATCATTTTTTATCGCCCACGTTGACTCCTTTTCCAGAAATCTGGACTCATCCCCTAGAGACTTCAAAAGAGTAAATTGGCCATAAGTCATTCCAACTCGCTCTGTTAAAAATTCTGGGGATAGAGAACGATGGACAATAGTATTGTCCACAAATCCTAATCATTTTTTTATCGCCCACGTTGACTCCTTTTCCAGAAATCTGGACTCATCCCCTAGAGACTTCAAAAGAGTAAATTGGCCATAAGTCATTCCAACTCGCTCTGTTAAAAATTCTGGGGATGGAGAACGATGGAGAATAGTATTGTCCACAAATCCTAATCATTTTTTATCGCCCACGTTGACTCCTTTTCCAGAAATCTGGAATCATGCATCATAACAGCGTTAACATAAGTTCTGTTAAGTGGTTAACATTGCTCTGTAAACATAACAGAATGTGTCTAGGGTTATAAATTTTAAAATTTAACTTCACACACATCTTCAAATTAGTTTATTTGGTTAAAATAGCTTCAAAATACTAAAAACCACAAAAAAAAAAAACAAACAAAAAACTGTTTAGAGCAATTAGGCCCTAACGATTTTTGATAGGATAAAGTTTTTTAAATATTTATTAAACATGTTTGAAATTTAAAGCGTTGCAAATTATTTTTCATCAATGCCCAAAACTTTGCCATACGACCTCTTCGCAGTAGAGCACTTTGGAAATTCTCTTTTAAATAAACTTCGTTTTTTTCTACTTTAAAGAAATCCTTCACACTCTGGCGCCCTAAATACCGACCTAGACATTTTTGTCGTATTTTTTGTGAAATGTTAAACTATAACAAATTGTTATAAAATGTCTGTTTTTGCTCTCAAAGAAAACAAAGACACACAAAAAAAAACCAAAAATTGGCAATTTATAGAATTTTTATTATTTTGTCACTTTTTTTGTTTTGCCACTTCTTCAGCTTTAATCGAAGAAACAATAAACATTAAATACAGAAAAAACAGAAGAACATTTTTTAAATTGAAAAGTGTGTACATGTAATTGCTTAAGTGTACAAGTGAATATAATGAATCTTTTTTACGCCAGCCTCCACTTGTGATAAATGAAGGTATACTAAGTTTGTCATTCCATTTGAAACTTTTTTTAAAATATAAGACCCCATAAAGTAAAGGGTGTTTTTTTTAGAGTGTCACGACTTTGAGTTGGCATCACTGCTTTATTTGAGCGCCCATTTAACAGCTGATAGTAGCTTTTTGTTTTTTACAAAAGAGCAACGCACAAATTGAAATTGATTTTAAATTTCCATTCAAACTTCTATTTTCCGATGGTAGAATAAGTACTTAAATAAGCAGAAATGTAGCATTTATGGGCTGGCGGAGTCTTGGCCCGGCAACTTTTGGAAAAAAGGCTTGATAAATTCCCCATTTAACAAACTTGAAAAAAACATATTAAAAAAAATTAATATGACAACACAAATCTTTTTTTTTTTAATTTAATTTTTATGACTTGAAATCATACTGCTAAATTTCGTGGCCATCGTTTTATATTTAACCATAGGCCCCATACAAGGCCCACTTTCGGAAAACGTTCTTTTGCTTTCTTAGCAAAATTTGGTCGTCATAGTTTCATAAGACTAGAAATTACACTACCAAATTTTGTTACACTTATAAAATTATTACATTAACTGATTGTGGGTTATTAAATTCGTTTTCCGTACTGTTAAAATTAATTTTATTTTATTTTTCAACATTTGTGTTTGTTACTCAAAAACCAAACCACCAAAAAATAATGTTTTTCAGTATTTATTTTGTTATGTAGTTTGATTTTTTTCGGATAAAATATATTTTTTAAAAGTAAAAACTATTCAATTGTACGGAATATGCTGTTTAATAAATAAAAAAATTAAAAATTAATGTAAAAATCATTTGTTTTAAATGAAATGTAAATGATCCGTTTTTTAAATGAATTTTAAGTTGGTTCAAATGAATTTTCGTTTGAATTTAACTACATAATTTTTTGAGTGTAAGATTGTTCCATAATTTTCCATAGGTTCCATATTAACCCTACTCTCGAAAAACACTTTAGAACGCCTTAAACTGCATCAAATAATGTGTCATGTGATATGTGTCGACGTCGACTTTCATAATATGGGTGGCTGTTTGGCTCTTTCTCGAAAATAGTAACGAACAGTATTAAGGGTTGTGTTCGTATATAAAAAAATTGCTATCGTTCCTGTGAGCCAAACGCTAAATAATATTCTGTTTATATTCGAACACTGTTTTAAAACGCATTAAACGCTTAAAAAAATTGCACAACTGTATTGAGATTTAGTCCAATTTAGGTTTTATTTTTATTATTTTTTATTCATTTTAAAACCTGGACACATTTTTCCGAATTTGTGATACTTTATTCAAATAAGGTCAAATTAAGTTTCGTACGACTAGAAATAAAAGCCTAACACTTTCTGATCGCCGGCCCATAACATATCGTGGCTCTAAAACCGCAACAAATTATAATTTCTAACTCTCGGTGGAGGGTATCAAAGATACGGCACTGCCGAATATAGTACTCTTACTTTCTTTTCCGTACAATTTTGTAAACGTTTTAAGTAAATCTGAAAATTGTTTGAGGTTTATTTTATATTAAGGGTAATCACGATGGTCATTGTGCAAATTTGCAATGTGTATATTTGCTGTGCATATTATGATTGATCGTGAGCATACCACTTTTATTTTTTGTGCAAATGTGCTATTTGTCTAAAAATTTATTCTGGCAACACTAAAAACTTCTGGCAGCACTGCAAAACATCTGCATTTGTTAACAATTATACACAAGCAAATTTAAATAAATTTTTTTCTTTGTAATTAACTTAAATTTAATTCTCTATTTTATAATAAAACCTACGAAAGTGTTAAATTTATAAGTTTTCTTAAAAACAATATGGCACTCCATATGTCAAATGTTATTGTGTACATTTGTTTGCAACGTAGCAAATATGCACTACTAATCTTGCTCATGGTTTTTTTAGTGCAAACGAAGTAAAATAGAGCAAATTGCATATACGTACATTTTGTTGTTGTGTTGTGCAAATGTGTGTATTTTTGCACGCATTTGCATCGTTTGCACACTTTGCACTACCCATCGTGATTTCCCTTATTATGTTATTTGTAATATAAATTTAATTTATTGCATTTAAGCAGGGGTTCTTAAAGAGGAGTGGTTTTAGTAACAGTTTTCTTATCCGCCATTACATTTATGGGGAGATAATCAGTTTGTTACACATACATATATATGTATGTCTTAAATCTTTGTAAAATTCTAAGACGATCTAGCCATGTCCGTCCGTCCGTTAAAAGCTCGATTGAAATCGTAATAAAATTATGAAGAAAGATGAAATTTGGTACAAATGATTTTTGGATGGCAGTTTCCTTATAGTTAAATATTATCATAGATTCAGGACAGCCGATTAAAACCTTGTTTATTTCGAGTTTTAGGTTTTCCAAACTTATAATTTAACTCTGTCCAGTATTGGGGAAAACCATGCATTTATCTATTTGAAATACAAAATACATTAAATTCGTGTATTGAGAACACAAAATATAAAATTCATAAAGGGTGTACCCTACTTGGGACCCATGGGCAATCATGCCAGAAAAAAAATTTGTGTTATGGGGTTAAAATTCATATAACAGTTCTTTGTGACAAATATTATCTAGATAACTTCGTATACATGAGATTTGTTTGCCTTTAAGTGATTTTAGAAAGGGGGTGTATGGTTGGTATGGTATGGTATGGTTGGTGGTTAATTTTGGACCTACCTGCCCTGTCAACTATTGTGGTGTTCTTAAAACAAGAAAATCCAAAAATAATTATCTTAAATAAAGAAACATTTTGCTTAAACCAAGCCACACATAATAAGTGTATATAATACTATTTAGAATAAGTATTTTTTGGCTTGGACGAGTATCATGCAAAATGTAATATATTTAGTAAATAACTCCTTGTATGTATAAAAAAAAGTTAAATTGCGATGAAAGAGATTAATAAAATAAAATAAATAATCAAAAATTTTAAAAATTAGCGCAAAAGAGTGTCTTAAACAAAACTCAGTGGGAATCTCTGATTTAAGAAATATTTCTTAATATTTTTTTCTTGGATTTTGTTCGAACCTATAAACATGTCATTTGCATAAAAAGTGAAAGGCAACACAACTTTGCCAACAACGTTAAGAAAAAATATATAAAATTTAAATAGTTTTGTTCATATTTTATCAAATTTAAATAAAAATAATACTTCAGGTATTAAGGGGTTTTCAATATGAGTGGAGGGGGGGTGGGGTCAATGTCAAATCTTACATTTTCTTTTAAAACAGCTTAAGGAAATTGTCAACGTATGTCGTAACCACATTCCGAAAACACAGCTTGACCTTAAGGCTTAACTTTTTGATTAAATAATTTTTGGGAAAAGTACTTAACAAACAAAATTAGAATTAAAAGAAATGGGCAAAAAGGGAATCCTCCTAAAAAAGCCTATAACATAAATTTACTCCAGTTTTCTTACAATATTTTGTAAAAGTCCTGACTATGTGTTTTTGTTATTTTATCTCTCAAAGTTGGATGCTCTTGTTCCAGTTCATATTAACAGAGAGTTTGAACTTGTAGTTCTTATTATTGTCTTAGAGTAGTGGGCTTTTTCCACTTATTTTTTCCTTTTTTTCTTTCTTTATTACTACATGATATTATTAGGAAATATTTTACATTAGGATTGTCAAATGGGCGTTATTAATTACCTTTAAGGGCCAGTACGCAGTAGATGACCCCTACTAAAGCATTGCGTTGGAACTAGAAAATAAAAAATGAGATGCTGTAGTACATACTTGTGGACATTCGACTTAAACTAATTCATGTTTAAAGAAAGAAGGAAGACTTCATCAGAAAATATCCTATTGCAGTAACAATAAAACAGGCAAATACAACCGATTTAAATCATATACACAGAAAAAATTATTGCCGAATTATTTGCAAACAAACGCTTGTTTGAAATTTTTTTTAATTTCTCCAAATTTTTTTTACTGATTCAATTAATATTTGTGTTTGATTTTTATTTAACCAACAAAAATGTTGACAACTATTCACAATTATAATATGTATACGCCCTATTGGTTTCAAGTTTTTATAATTTTGTATGAAGTATTTAACGCTCTTTGATGTTGTCGTTTTTTGCATTTTTTTTATTTGATCGTAAGCAACACTTCTTTATGTGAAATATAAGAACAACAGCACAAAACACATACAGTTTATTTTTGGACGCTTTAAAAAAGAACAACAGGAAGAAAGATGATAAAATAGCGTGACGAGGTTTGTAGTAAAAAAAACAATAGCAGGTAAAAAAACGTTTAACTCTTTTTAAACAACAGAAACAACAACAAAAGAAACATAGTAAATTTTTGGTTGGTTTCAAAGTTTGTAAAAAAGAATGAAAAACAAAATCCCGTATTCAATTTTTTAAAACTGTTTAGTTAAATACAACAAATACAAAAACAACACGATGACGAAAACATATCGAGTTGGTCTGCTGCCGTTTTTGGTTACATATCTTCTTCTTTGGCCAAGGAAAGGATACAACAACAGAATCCGAAATTGATTAACGTGGTATCGTCCTTAGACCCGACCGCACAGTGCTCTCAACACTGGATCAGAGAAATAAGCGCTGATCACCGCCCTCTTGAACACCCCGCCACAAAGCCGTGACCAAATGTTCAAGGGTACCAAATAAAGCAGATGTATCTACGGCCACTGCTTCAACCTTGGTGAGGTGCGGAGCCTTTCTAACACTCCTACTGTCCATCGCACAGCAATTGGTTGCAATGCAACTCCACATCGAGCAACGAAGTACTCTACCCGCGATTTGGGCGTAAACCACAGCCACCACGATACTCCCCGAAGGGCCAACCCATCAGCCAGGCTAGAACCAAGGTTCCAGGGGCACCTGACTCCCGTGGTACCGAATAAGACTTCGGTCAGCTTCGTAGAGCAAAACTACTACCAGTTGAGCCCCGTAATAGCTCCGGACTGGTGACCGAAGGATACAACAACAGTGAGTGATGAAGAAAAGCATTGTGTGTATAAACAAGACTTCGTTCAAAAATTATTCCAACAAAAAATGTGTCTCAAAGCCAGCCGCCGCTCTGCTTTCTGCCTTCATCTTCTCCTTCAGTGAAAGCTTGGGTGCGCGTCAGTGCTTGTGGAAAAACTTTTGTTTGATTTGTAAATTATTTGTTTGAAAAAATCTGTGAATTTGTTTGTAGGACCGACTTCAGACAAAAAATGTTTTGATTCTACAAATTTTTTTGGTTTGAATTCGAAAAATAATTTTTTCTGTGTATTTAGGACCCTCTTGACTACCATTCCTATATGGTGTTATATGTGTGCAACTATATATGTCCAAAATGGTCATTCAATTCATGATGTTTTTATTTGTCTCCGTAGAATACTACATTCTCTGTCAACTTGCAAATTGAGCAATGTTAAAAAAATATGGTTTGCGTCTTTGTTACCCTACGTTTCCACATGCAAGTTATTATTTGCAAGTAGTGTATACGTATTATCAACGAAAAATCGAGGAAACAGCTGATTGTCTGGTACTGACATGTGGCAACGGGGCGTAAGTTAAATTCAAATTTATCTTCACACACACGGCACCTTGTTCCGTCGCTGGGGCTTAATTTAAAAATTTTCTTAGTAAATCAGGACTGTTTAAAATGTTATCGAAAAGAAAGTATGTAATTTTTATTATTAGCATCACGGTTTATTTTCGAGATCAATACAAAGCGAATACTAAAAAGATTTTACCTTTAATATGTTTATTATAATCCACTTTAAAGAACTTTAATTTAACTTCCAAGCAATAACTTTAAAGAATATTTTATGTGCGAGTAATTGTACAAGGGCGCGTCTCTACGTATGTATGTGACTTTCCCGTCTCTTAACTGAAAAAGGCAACACTTTACTTGTCAACGGGCATCTGCCAGTTGTGAGAAGAAAAAATCCAGGAGTTCTTTCTAACCCCCCCCCTTTTCACCGGACTTAGTCCCGTGTGACTGTTTCCGGGTTCCCAACCTTCAAAGATAAAATCATCTTCATAAACAAACATTACTTTAGATGACCTGAAAAATCATTTTTTTTGGATGGAGAAAAAAAGCGTAATCTATAATCACTCATATATTTAAACAAAAATCGATTTTTCAAGTAAAACCTCAAGAAATTCTTAAATCGTGCATATTTCTGTTAATAAGCGTTTAAATGGGGAAAAACAAGCGTAATCTGTTATCACAAAAATAAAGCAAAATCTGTGATTACACATATTTTTCAACAAATATCGATTCACAAAAAGTTTTAAATTCGTAAAATTTTAGCAAATAAACGTTTAAATGGAAAACTGTGACCAATCATATATTTCGTCAAAAATCGATTATTCATATGAAAATTAAAAAAAACCCTTAATCATTATTACATCAGAAAATAAACGTTTGAACGAAAAAAACAAGCGAAATCTGTGATCACAAATATTTTCAATAAAATCGATTTTTTATGGAAAAACTCGAAAGATATTTAAAATCGTTAGTGTTTCAGTAAATAAACATTAAAATGGAAAAACAAACAAAATCCGTGATCACCCATATTTTTCTCCAAAAATTGAGTTTCATGTAAAAATTCAAAAAATCTTAAATTGTTAAAATATCAGAAAATAAGCGTTTAAAGGGAAACACAAGCGAAATCTGTGATCACTTATACATTTCAACAAAAATCTCAACTTGATCATAAATCAGTAAATTGACGTTTAAATGGGGAAACAAGCAAAATTAGTGATCACTTTTTCTAACCAAAAATCGATTTTTTTTATGAGAAAATTCAAAGATTCTAAAACTATTCAAAAGGTGGTCCAACCATAATACACGAAGTTTATTATGAGTCACACCTTAACGTCAAGTTTTTTGCCAAACTTAATATGACATTTCTTGGTATCACTGCTTGCAAATTCAACCATGGAATTGAGCAGCGCCTTAAGATCGTTGAAGCCTTTTACGCAAATGGGCGTTCAAATAAAAATGCATTTCTTGCAATTCGTGATTTTTATTGCCAGCATAATCGATTTAATGTCTCTATACAATCGAAAGAACTGTGCGCAAATTTTAGCAAACCGGGTCTCTAGGAAATGTGAAAACACCTGTACATGCTCGCCCAGTTCGTTCTGCGGAAAACATTGTTGTTGTTCGCGATAGTGTGACAGAAGAGCCGTCAACCTTTGGTGTTCGCTATCACAAGATGATAACGGAATTATTGTGGTTAATGGCGCTTTTGCGCGAGAAATTCAATGGCCGTGTTATCTCACGTCGCACAGTGGCGCCATTTGAGTTTTTTCGTTGCAAAAATCATATCTTTTGAACCGAATAAGATAATTGAACAGTTAAAACAGCATATGATAGATAACTGTTCAGCCTATGAAATGAGCTTTTGGAACGGTGCTACGCTTTGTAGGGGCCTACTTATGGGTTATCAAAGTTAAAATTAGTAGAAAAATCAATTTTATGGTAACTAAAAAAAATTATTTTTACATTTTTAGATTGTTTTTCTTAAGGGTTTTATGTTTTAAATTATTACCCAACAAATTAAAAAAAAAATTATTTTTTTTTTAAATTTATTTTTTCAATTTTTTGTAAAATATTCATCACAATTCAACATTTCAAATAATTTTAAATTGTTCAACGCCATGTTTTCATTACTTAAATTGTTTAATGGTTTTAGTAATTGTTGCGCCAACTTTCAGTCGTAGACTAATCCAGGCATTATGCTTATTTTGCAATATATAGGCTTATGCTACCATGCCTAAAAATTTTCCTGTTCCCTGTATACATATGGATTTAGGCTGAATAATGCAATTTTGATATTATGCACGTGTCCAAATAAGATTTGTGCCTACCTGTAGGGACCATAAGTCAATATTGTTCTTGACCATTTGTACGCCAAAGTATTGTTTAAGTGAGGTACGTACCTGCTAATTTCAATGAGTAGTTTTTTTCAAACTATTAGATCAAACTACTGTCAGTCAAAACATATAATGGATGGACGCCATACAATTTCTGCAACCATGTCTTTTTAACCTTTTTTACCTCTAGAAGCCAAACGGGCACGTACGGGCAAATAAAACCTTTTGAATTATGTAAAGAAATAATCAAAGAACAGGTTTTGCAAATATGGCAAATATAAAAAAATATATATTTTTTTTATTTTCCGTCAAAGTTAAAAAATAGTGAAAAAACGGATAGTTTTTAAATAGTGATTTACCAGGAGAAACACAAAGCAAACAGTTAATTTTTTTTATCATTATACATTTAATAAATACATCAATCAATGCAAACAAAAAATAAGGCGATTCGTTTTCTATTTTTCGTGATATTACACCTGAAATCGCAACAAATTGACTAAAAATTGTGTGTTTTTTTGAAAACCGAAAGTCGATCAACTTTGAACGGTTATATCTTCTAAACTAAAAATGTGATATTATTAAGAGTGGCATATTTGAAATCGTTGAAAAGTTTCCTATAACATGGGTTTATTCAAAACTTCGTCGGCGCTCATGAAAATTTTGATTTTTGCAACCTCGTTTGCTCAACGGGCGCCACTGTGCGTCGTAGCGATGCAAATTGGCCGTCACGATCATGTGATTTGACACCGTTGGAATTCTTTCTTTGGGGATATTTAAAAGAAAAATTGTACGTCAATAAGCCAAGAACAATTCAAGAGCTAAAGGATACGATAATACGGCACATAAACGACATTAAACCTCAATTGAATCGTTTATTTCAGAAATCCGTCAACTCTCATTAAAAACAGGCACACTTGACGGGTTTCTGAAATAAACGATTCAATTATGTCTCAGAGTAATTGAAAATAAGGTTCATCGGATAGAGGATGCCACCGAAACCGTGGTGAGCATTTGGCCGATCTTTTGTTTTACACATAATTGTCATATATCCTTCTATCACGAAACAAAATATTAAGAAGATTTTGTTTGTCGTGCTTAATTCCCAATTTTTATTATTGATAAAAACACTGAAATTTATTGTTGATGGGACAAGCTATTCCTATGCGCATTTCACTGGTTCACAGTTTTATTTGTTTAATATCTTTAGTTTTTCTTAAATCTTTGGATGATCCCGCTCCATACAATTAATACAAAGTAAAGTTGTTTTTAATTAATGAAAAAAACTTTTATAAACAAACGTACACAGAAAAAAATTTTGCAACAGTAAAAGCATTAATCAAAAATAAAATCAGTTTTTATTAAAAATTTAATTAAGTGAATTAGACGTTTAATCAAGTGAAGTAAACTTTTAATCAAGTAAATTGAACGTTTAAATGATAATTTTAATTTGGTTACTGGTGTTAATTAATATTGTCAATTAAACGTTTAATACACTTTATTAAAAGTTTAATTCACTTGATTAAACGTTTAATTCACTTGATAAACGTTTAATTCACTTAATTTAATTTTAAAATAAAACTGATTTTATTTTTGATTAATGCTTTTACTGGTGCAATATTTTTTTCTGTGTAAGGGAAGTTGTTTACAAGGTTAGTAAAATAATGCTTAAATACTACAAAAATTAATTGAAGATTGAAAGCGGAACTTGAATTATTATAATCTTACGCTTTAATATGTAAATTCCGTATTATTATGCTCTAGATACAAGATAAAAAGATAACATAAACATAACAATTTAATTCATAAAACAATAACAAAAACAAACAAAAATTGAAGTACTCCAGATATGAGATCAAAAATTTAATTCGTTGAATATATAAAATATTTTAAAAAATATATTAAAATTTTTTAACGGCTTAGGAAATAACTTTCTGACACACTCATAGCGCTTAGTGAGTCGTTAAAGAGCATAATTGAGATTTTTTTTTACTGATTACAATGTTTCCGAAAAATTTCGTTGACTTTTTTACCGAGGTTGGACAAATAGTTAAAAGTAAACCGTTGTTGCATGCCTCTGAAGTCAGGGTTGTTGCCAAAAATAGCATCATCCGGACTAACAAACCTTTTCATTTCATTCGGTCCATCTGCAATTTTTAAGACAGTGTGTTTTTCAAATTGTATGTTGTAGTATCTTACACGAGTTTCCTAATTTTTTTTATTTCGGTTTCCCTGCACTTCCTGGATATGTTGCCAAGCTCGAATTTTTATACCCTTCACCGAAGCTAAAAAGGGTATATATAAGGTTGTGATTCCGTTTGTAATTTCTACAATATCGCTCTTAGAACCTATAAAGTACATATATACTGGGTCCTTATGACGAGAGAAGTTGATTTAACGATGTCCGTCTGTCCGTCTTAAAATGTGTTTTCCGGAGACTCTAGACATGGTAGCGGCTAGGCTTTTTTAAAATTATGTCAAATATAGTCTACCACTGCTTGCTATTGAAATTCAGCCAGATCGGTCCAAAAATGGCTGAGATATGAGCAAAAATTTATTTTTTATTAATTTTTGATGTATATCTGTAGAACGGCAAAAGCAAAAGTTTCCAAATTAGGTACAAACATTTAGGTTTTAAATACACACCATCCTACAGATTGTGGGCAGGTTTGGAGAAGTGGGCGTGGTACCTCCCGAACAAAAAAAAAAAAAAAATTTAGGGCTGCCATATGTCCTATGGAAACGACTTATGTATCAAAACATCGGCAATTTTAAGTAGAACGTATTTTCCAAAAACGGTTTGGATAAGTAGGTGTTAACATAATTTTTAGTTCTTATTGCACCATGGTGAAGGGTATATAAGATTCGGCACAGCCGAATATAGCGTTCTTACTTGATTTTTGTAGATATGACTATGTTGCAATAAAAAAGCGATATGTTTGGGCATCTTCTATTTTTAAGATATGACTATGAGCGATATATTTAGGCATCTCCTATTTTTAAAACTGTCCACGGACAATGAGAATTTACTGCCTGCATCTTATTTTGAATTTATGTTCTATATCAATTCCTCACTTCACTGAATTTTATTAATTATCAACTCTTGCATGGCCTATCCTGCTTTTAACAGATTTATTGAAATTGATAACCACAGATGCTAATTTTTAGAGAAAAGAAAATTAAATTTCAGAGTAAAAATAGCTGTTTTCTAAAACTATGAGCAATTTTTTATTTCGCGGCAACCCGCAAAAACAATTCCGGGAAAGCGGGAATATAATAATTGAAATCCCGGGAAAACCCCCTATCTACAGTTGAATATTTGGTAAAAAAAATTACTTTTTTATTACTTTTTGTAAAAATAAAAATAAACTTTTTTTATCACCGAAAAATTTCTATTGATTCATTACAAAGTATTAAACTCTAACCATAAATAAAGTTGTGATAGTTTTTATCACTGTAATGATTTTCTAAAAAACGAAACATTAATTCCCAATGAACTCGATCTAAGCGCTTAAGTTTAGTTTTTTCCATTTTTTTTTTCAAAATGAAGGGATGATAATTATTTTATCACTGTTGTGAGTATTTTTGGTAGTTACTACAAAACATATTTGATATTTATTTGATACTTAGGAAAACTACAAAATATTTATTATTTTTTTCTTTAATATCCATAAATAAAGTTGTGATTGTATCACTGTGATAATTTTTGTTTTAAAATACTTTAAATTGTTAGAATGTAAAAGTACACATATTTTTTATTTCCCATGAAAAAGTGAAATAAAAATGTAATAATTGTTTATCACATTTACAATTTTAGCCGGTTTTAAATCTTTTTTAATTGAAAATGCAACAAGTAGCTTTAAACTAAGACATATTGTGATATTTTCTTTATATTGTTTTTGTTCTGATATTTCAGAATACAATTCTTAATTGTACTAAATCTAAGTAAGCACATAAGTGGTACTTTATATCACTGCATAACATTTTTTGCATTATACAACTAAACATATTTAATTAATAAATTTATTATTATTTAAGACTCATAATTTGTTCTATAATAAACTATATCACTACTATAATAAATATATGTTACAAATTTGTTAATACACTTTTGTAGTTTTATATCACAAATAGACACTTTATTGAAATGTTCCTTTGTTTTTTTTTCTCTTTATAATGTTTATTACCATCATGATAGTTGTAAACATTTGTTAGAACTCTTTAAATATTAACACAAAGTAGAGCAGTGATATTTTTTTATCACCAATTTATTGCAGAAATTTTAGTAGATTTATTTTTAATGTTATGTATAAAAACTTGTTAATTTTGAAATATGTAAAATTTATCACTGAAACTATCAAAAGGCAATTTAAAGACAGTGATAAATTGTAAATAAATTGCTTGAGTTTTGTTAAAAGCCTTTGCGGGGAGATGTATTTTATTTTTAGCTAAAAAAAGTTTTTACAAATCCTTTCTTATTAATTAATACAAGATAAAGTGATTTACGAGACTGAATCTTTAGTCAGTTAATTACTAACACAAGCATTTTCTTATGAGATTTCCGCCGAATAATACGCCAATCTAAACCAAGAGTTTGCATTCTGTGGGACTTTTTTACATTCTTACAGAAAATTGTGTTCTAAATTACGATCTGTCTTCAATAAAGTATTGACCTGACAGAAAAAAACAAATAGTATAATAGAAGAATATCACAGTGATAGAAAAACGTGACAATACAAAAAAGTAGCGATGTAAAGAAAAAAACATTTTAGTAGTATTAAAATATAATAAAAACTAAAACTGCATTAATAAAATATCACAGGGACAATAAAAAACTTTATTCGAATAGAATACAACTCTCATGCACGGGCCGGGCCTTCAAAGTTTCTCTTGGAACTTCTCGACCGCGCGAAGGAGAGGGCAAAGGTTCTCATTAATGACAGTAGCATGCCCAATTCTATTGACTCCCTTGAGCACTGTTGCAATGCGGATTGTATTTCGAGGTTTTATCGTAACAAAAACGGGACGTGTTCTCGTGAAATTATGGATTTGGTTCCCGAAACTCGCACGTTTGTTCGTAATATAAGTTTTTTCTCAAGAGCTTGTCCTTTGTAGTCGATTGACCGGTGCATCGGTACATGGAGAATTAGCTTTTTCGCCGGACTTTTTGTATGTGGAATGAGCTTCCTGCTCAAGTGTTTCAGGTATAAATAGTGGATCTTTTAACAACCGAAAAAACTTAAAAAAAGTTAAAATTTACTACAAAAGTGGTCACATTTCGGACATAGCGGGTTAAATATGATCGTCATAACCGACCTACTGGGCAAGAAATTGGAAAGATTCTAAAATAATTTTAAGAGGCTGGAAGCGTTAAAGATGTGGTCAGGCCTGTGCATCGTCGCAATGTACGCACTGACGGATATATCGCTTCTGTTACTGAAAGTGTGGCGGCTAATCGGAATTGGTCGATTCCACGGCGTTATTAGCAACTGCGCCAGTCTAACGGTTCAATCACTGCCTGCAAATGAAGATTATAAACTGCACGCTTTGTGGTTTCAACAAGACAGTGCCCCGAGCCACAAAACACGACCGATTGTGGCTTTATTGCGGCGTTAATTGGCCACCAAGATCATGCGATTTGACGCCGTCAGACTTTTTTTGTGGGCTATGTTAAAGACCGTGTTTTCCCGGAGTATCCTTTAACTTTTGAATGCCTACACTCGTCAAGTTATCGCCGATATACCAACCGAAATGTGCGAAAAGTAGTCGAAAACCACCATAAAAAGATCTACTTCTGCAACCAACCTTGAGGCGGTCATTTAATTGAAACTGTATTTCGTACGTTAAAGCAAGATACAAGCATTGAATGAAATAAAAGTTTCATCAAAATCAAAGCGGTATGTGGTTTTTCTTCAACTTTACTTTTAGAACCGAAAAATGGATAACCCGTTACGCTGTAATAAAAAAATACACGAATATCGCTCTGGCTATAAAAATATGACATGCTGGTAAATATTGTATTGATAATAATAAATATTGTATTATGCGGTGTTTAAATATCATATTTTTTCGGTTTAATAAAATATTACTCTTATTTTTAAGTATCACTGTGATATCAATGCATATATTAATCGGATAGAAAAGGAAAGTTAAAATATCAAAGCTTTAATTCCAACTCTCTTATTATACTTTTTTCGGTGACATAAAATATTGCTCTTATTTCAAAGTATTACTGATAAATCAATATATCACTGCAATAATAGAGCAGTGTTAAAATACCATAGTCCTCGTTTTAACTTCCATATTATTTATGTTACATTAAAGCATCACTGTGATATTAATATAGCACTGCGATAATAGAATAGTGTTAACATATTTTTGATTTCATTTAAAATGTCATATTATTTCGGCGAGAGACCGAATTGTACTTATTTTAAACCATCACTGCGATATTAACACATCATTGCGATAATAAAGCAATGTTAAAACATCAAGCTTTTAGTTTTAACTATAATTTTATATTGCTTATATAAAAAAATTGCTCTTATTTTAAATATCACTGCGATATCAATATATCACTGCGATAATAGAGCAGTGATTAAATGACGCTTTCATCTTAACTTACATAAACATATTTAGGTGATATAAAAAATGCCTTTTACTTTAAAGTATCACTGTGATATTAATGTATTACTGCGATAATAGAGCAATGTCAAAATATCATAGCTTTAGTCTTAACTATAATTTTATATTGGTAATATAAAAAATTGCTCTTATTTTAAATATCACTGCGATATCAATATATCACTGCGATAATAGAGCAGTGATTAAATGACGCTTTCATCTTAACTTACATAAACATATTTAGGTGATATAAAAAATGCCTTTTACTTTAAAGTATCACTGTGATATTAATGTATTACTGCGATAATAGAGCAATGTCAAAATATCATAGCTTTAGTCTTAACTATAATTTTATATTGGTAATATAAAACATTGCTCTTATTTAAAATAATAGAACAGTGGTACAATATCAATGCTTTCATTTTTAATTTCATATTATATCGGCAATATAAAAAATTGCTTTAAAGTACATATCACTATGATATTAATATATCACTGTGATAATAGAGCATCAGTTCAACCTTTAAATATTACTGCGATTAAAAATACTAATGTGATATTCGATACTGAAATATAACAGTTAGATTAGTGACTGTGATAACAAAATATCACTGTGATATTTAAGAAATTACATTATTTTTTAATAAATCACTACGAAATTAGATAGCTGATAATAAAAATATGTATTATAAGTTTTTGCCGCGTGATAAAAATGTTTATCACTTATGCACGAAAGTGTAATATAAGTATGATATTAGTATATTACCCTGGTACAATGTTATACAATTTCATATAACTAAAGACAACAAAATATCTCTGTGCTAAGAGATTTAAATTCACACTAGATATTCGAAAATTTAACTGTGATACATTTTAATCACAACTTTAATTTAACATTTCCTTTATCATCAGAATCATCCAACTTTTAAATTTTAAGCAGTTTTTGCTCCTGAATTCCAAAAAAAAAACTATCACTGTGACATTAACATTATTACAAATTACCTTCTCCGGACTTCCTACGCCTTACAGCCACCAATTTTAATTAGTATCAGTTGTATTTTTTTCCTGGAAAAAAAAATTCAAAATGCTTTTTTCGTGGTTGTGATATTTTATGCAAATTTTTTAATTTAAACTCATTTAGATGCATATTGCATCTATTTTAGCACTTACTTTATTGCCGCGTTTCGTTTTTAGGGGTTTATTTTATCAACCCGTTGCCATTGTGGAACATCTGTATGCAAAAATGTTCTCCGTCGGTTGGAGAGCATTGTAAAAAGACTTTTTTTACGCAGATAAAATTCAAATTTTCATATTGTGTTATCAACTCTGAGGTTCCGTAGCATTTTTCCCCACCCGATTTTCCTTAAAACTGAAATGGGTAATTTTACCGTTTTTTTGTGTTTTTATGCATTCCTAATCTAATTTGTAGTGGATACTGGCTGTAAAACAGAATGTGGTTAAAAGAAAAATTGTAAGGAAGGAAGGAAGAAAGAAAGAGGTGTTGAAAAGATATTGTAGTTTTAAAGTGACTTAGTAATTAGATTTTTTTTCTAGTTTACATGTTTTTCACTACAAACTTTGTACAATATTCAGTGTTTTATATTTAGTATTTTCTGGCAAATGTTTTTTGTTTGTTTTTCTTTTCAAGTTTAACATTTAGTATTATGTTTTAGTTGTGGGTTCGTATTTTGTATATTATTTTCATTGCTTCATTGTTAAATAGTTTATTTCTTTTAACGTTTCAGTATTTTGTCAAACGTTAAAACAAAAGTGTAAGCGGAAAAGTGGAATTGAGTTAAACTAATAATAAATATTTATATGAAAGTGTTAAATTTCAATATTTTTTATATTTCTTTAAAAAGTCAATAAAATTTTAAAAACAATAATGTTGTGCCACCACAAACTCCTACAACCAGATGCTGTAGAGCGTCAGCAAAAAAAGTCTAAATCCCTTTCAATACCTTGTCAGTTTTGTATAAGGAAACCTTTCGAAAAAACCTATCAGCAATTCAGAGAAATTGAAAATCCATCTACAACACAAACAAATTTCGGGAAAAAGTATCATCGGATTGTTCAGCAAAAAGTTAAACTGAATACTAATAACAAAAAATTTTACAAGTACATAAAGAAAGGTAAATAATCAGGCTTATCACAGAAATCCATTTCGATCGAAAGTAGACGAAATTCCGTATTATGCTTCTCCAAAACACCGAAATTTAATTATTGCAAATACGGAATTAAAATAATTTCAAACGAAATGTTTTACAGGCATTAGTTTTTCATTTGAATAAGCAAAAAGTAACTACTTATTAGCCATATACAAGAAATGGAATTCGAGTGAAATTGAAATCGAACAAACTTTGAAAACTATCCTGTGTTTAAAGTTCATACAAATATTCTCTTGTATACACCAAATAGTGTGAGGACCACTTCTCTTTACCAGTGCCCATGTTCTGTAACTTTAGTGAGAACTTCTCGCGTCGACAATATGTGAAACAAAATATTCCATCGTTTCTCGAAAAGCGAGAAAAAAGTGTGTCTGCAACTCATGTCGAAAACTATCAAAATAAATTACGTCGTTGCGTTATAAATTTCATAATATTCCACTCAAAGCTGATGTGACATTGCAAGCGTTGAAAGCGCAAGTCACACATATCGCTGACGGCTAAAAAAATTTAAAAATATTCCATCGTTTCTCGAAAAGCGAGAAAAAAGTTTGTCTGCAACTCATGTCGAAAACTATCAAAATAAATTACGTCGTTGCGTTATAAATTTCATAATATTTCACTTAAAGCTGATCTGACATTGCTAGCGTTGGGATCGCCAGAAACACATATCGCTGACGGCGGCAAAAATTTACTAAAATTTAAAAATGTTCAACGACGGCAGCGAAAAAACAACCGTCGGCAACACCAAAAAATGTAAAGTGCGACTTAAATGTTTGCTGTTTGCAAACGAGCTTTGAAAAATTCGTATTATTTTATAAGAATGTTAAAAGCAAAATAATTAAACAATGAAAAAATCTGCCAAGAACAAAATGTTATTACTATTATTCTTTACATTTTGCATTTTTAATTGTTTTTTAATGTTAAAATTTTTTTCGCACCATTTTTATTCGTGAGTGTATTTGACAGTTTAAAGCGGGAACTTTCTCACAGAAATTTTACAGACACACTTTTTCTGTGAATTGGCTAGAAATTTCCTTACGTGACAACTAGTACTCGCCAAAAAAAGTTACCGACACAGTTTAGTAAGAAAAACAGCTGTTTGTTTCAAAGAGAGTTACAGAACATGTGCACAGAACTCCTTTTTAAAACAGGAAAAGCTTCGTTAATTTTTTAAAGAATTAAACTAAAAAACTCGTACGTTTTCCATTTTGCATGATTTCAATTTCTAGAAAAAACTAAATCGTTATTCTGCTATTCGTAGTTCCTTAAAGGAATAAAGTCATGATTTTTTTTAAGCAAATTTACCTACAGCCACATGACATTTTTTATTTATAAGTTTATTTTTAGGACCAAATTTATCTCAATACGATAGTTATTTTAGAAAACAAAATAGAAACCATATTGCGCTGCACTTGAATAATGAAGAAAACTTCTCTTCATTATTCATTTAATCATAATTCCTTTGAATAACTGAATTGACCTGGCAACGTTGTTCTTTGTACAAATATTCTCTTATTCTTACTTCTAATAATTTAAGAGCGAATCCCATAAATGGAAACAATTAAATGTGGGGCACTTAAAATACTTTCTTTGGCTAATTAACTCAACTAACAAAATTAAAAAGTTACACAGCAGAAAAACTTATCGCAAAAATCATCGCACAAGAAACATTTTCTAATGACCCAACAAACACGGAGGTTTAATTTCAAATTCAAAATGATTTGAAAAGAAAAATTTTCCTCAAATGCCAAACGTTTGAAAATTATTTAAAAATCATAGCATTCTCAACAAAAAGTAGGAAATTATTTTCAACTTGAGAAATACGTTTTGTTTTCAACTTGCGTTTAAACGTTATTCTCAAATTTTTTTCTATTGTAGATCGTAATACAATGTGGAACACAAATGAAAAAGATTTTTTTAAACTTATTATTTCTGCACTTTCATGTTTTATTTTTATTCACGTTCTAAATCATTGTAATTTATTTTGTATCAGTGATCAAAAATGAACCAAACATTTTGTAGCGTACGGTTCGCACACCCATACGCGATATTTATTTTTTTTATTGTTTGTGCACAAAAATCCTCAATACCGTTCATAACTATTTCCAAGAAAGTATCAAACCTTGTGATGTGTTCTGTTTTTCGTTATAAAATAGTACAATTGTAGTGGTTCTTTTGGCATACATTATATTTTAAAGTTCTATATGGACAAATTGCTGAAACAGTCCACCAACCAAACATTTTTCAAATTAATTTTTTTTTTAATGAAATATAAGACAATATGTATAATTTCATTTTTATATTAAACAACATGTATTTCGATGATCAATAGTACAATAATTCGCGCCAAATGCTACTCAACCCCTGATCTATTAATATTATACATGAATTTAACATTATATTAGGTGCTTTATGCGCTTTAAATAACACTTACAGCAGACTCAATATAAATTTCGTTTAAAAAAGTTGATATTCATTAATAATATCACAAAATTATTTTAAGAAATGCAATTCATAAAAATATAATTTGTTTTGTTAAAATAAATAAAATTGGCTTTTTATATTATATTTTCTCATATTGATGAAGGAATGATCATTTGCACGACTATAGCACAAATAGTTTGAGTGTGTATTGTGCACATGTTTTGTTTGGTAAGCACCAGGGCTGCCAGACTTGGGGATTCATCCCCAAAGTTGGGGATTACATGCGAGCAAAAAGGACAAATAAAGTCATTTGGGGATTGGGAATATTTTTGGGGATTAAAAAAAAAAAAATTCGGGGATTTGACACATTTTTAATATATTTTCCTTTTTTTTTTATTATTTATGCTTATTTTTCTTTCTTTCGTATTACTTGTATCTTACTCTTATCAACAACTAATAATAATTAAACGTCCTGATTAGGATTATAATTTTTGTTGAGTGTGTTAAAGGGACCTTTTAATCGTATGTTATTATTCTTGAGTGAGTGTTTTAAAAGAAGAAACATTTTTAAAAAAGAATCTTAAACCGTTGACAACACATGCAATTTTTGATTTTTTAAAGACAATTTTTAAGCAAATAGGTCTTCCCCAAAAATAATTAAATATGAAAGATAATATAATAAAGTTTGGGAAAAAGAATGCTGGGCTATTGGTAATTTTTCATGATGCATCGCAGTATTAAATATACGATAGATATATGTAATTTTATTGTTGATTTTATGGAGGACTAGAACCGATTGTTCAAGCTTTAAATACTTATAAATGGGCTCATTCGACTTCAAAAATAGCATATTGTTCTGCTTGTAATTCCTCACTGAAATTGCATAACAAACCAGTCGCTACAACAAAATAAAAAAAAAATTATTTGGGAATTTTTAGGATTTCTTATAATAATTTTTCTCATGAAAAAAAAAAATTTTAAATTTGGTCAGGAAAAAATAAAAAAAATTCACTTTAAAGTTTTGTTTTTTAATTTGGGAATTTTATTTTATTTTTTGGGGACAAGGAAAAAACGTACCTGGAAGCCCTGGTAAGCACAACTGGAACGAAGGAACACTAATGTGCTGAACCAAACACAACGAAGATTGTGGTTTTTTACAAAAAAAAAAAAAAATAGAAAAAAATTAAATGCGTCTTTCCTCAACCATAGATTTCAGCGTCTTTATCAAAAATAAAAATTGTGAATTTAAATTTTGTGTTCCCGAAAATAACTTTAAGAACTCTATAACATTTTCTCATCTTTACGTTAAGTTAGAAAAGTACGGTACTATTTTTGTGTACGAAGATCACAAATTTACTACACAAACACTTTTAGCGTTTGTGTTTTCCACATTTCTGACGCACAGAATACTAAAAAAAACAAAACATTGCATGTCAAATGTTCAATTTGAATTCAAATGTTAAAATCTATCAATTGAAAATTATGTTTGTTGGGGATTATAATAATAAACTAGAGAAAAAAGAAAGAAATAAAAAAGTATACTTTTAGGCTGACGTTTTTTTTTGTTTCATAAAATTAATGTAGCGGAATATTCGTTAAGATTAATATACTATTTGGGAAAAATTAGTCAAAAGATTAGGGTTTTAAATTAACAAAAAAAAAAAAAAAAAACAACCAATTCTCAAAAAAGAGGTAAAACAAATAACTTTTAAAAAAAGTAATACTAATTTAATAATAAATAACGCTTAAAAATGTTTTAAATTACAAACTTCTGTTTTCTATAATGCAATGAAATGCAAATTCAATTTCCCCATTTTTTTCGTTTGTAATTTGTTTAACAAAATATGCAAAGAAATTTAAGCCAACAACCAAAAGTCCAAACTCATGTTCATTCATAAACACATCAAATGTTAAAAAAAAATTATTGGCATGTGGCCAATGCCTCAACAACAACATTGTTGTGGGTCGTTTGTCGGGTGTTGGCCTTAAAGCAGGGGTGTTGGGTTTTTTTTTGTTGGTGAATCGATACATGTTAAAATCTATAGAAAAAAAGGAAAATTCTTTACAAACATATTTGTAAATACGCAATATACTTAGAAGGGAATTTTGTAATTAATGTTAAAAGTATAAAACACAAATGAAATGAGTGGATAGAAAAACAAACAAAAAAAAAATTAAACCATCATAAAAACAAGTAGAGAAATATACGAGGAGAGTTTGATAATTAAATTGTTCTCGAAATTCTAATAAGAGAAATTATTTTATCTTTTTTTTTTTCAATTTTCCTAAGCTCATCCCGCGAAGCTCTACCCTTGTCTGCAGGAAAGAAACCAGAGTCTCTGGCGGGAAACGAACCCGCAACCCCAGCGCTGCTAGACTAGCTCTCTACCAGCTAGCCTACCGGGGCACTCGGAACCAAGCCAAAAATTAAAATTCGAAATGTTTTTCAATTTGAGTAGGTGAATTGTCATTAATTTCTGAAGACATAAACTTTGGCTTATGACCGTTACCTTTGGAACTCGTCACTTCTGGATTTAGTCTGTTACAGAACGGGATATGGTTAAACTTTAAGGCGAATTTTGCACCAGTTTTGAAATACAATTTGTATGTATTTTATTTTATTTTATGAATTGGTTCGGCTCAGTTCAAAACCCTTCAATTAAACATTATATTCTAACTTAATTTACTAAGCCATAATAACCTAGACCTTCAAAGCGTTGTCGTACAACCGAGCAGAGGCTTTGGCGTGAATTGGACACGGAATCCTCGCAATGACAGCATAGCTCCCTACCAATTTGCCTACGGATATGCCTTAAAGGAGTTGTTCAAGTTACAATTTTAGACTAATTCAAACAGAAATTTGCACAGTAATCAAGATTTAACAGTCATGTTTGGAAATCGAATTCGTGTGAAATTGAAATTGAACACAATCAAACTTTATCGCTTCCGGGAATGCGTCAGGCAAGGGAATTCATCTCTCCCGGGAATGTAATGAAGACGAATGGTCTCTGCAGACAGGATCTGCGACTGTTGGTGGCTTATCTGACTGGCCCCCACACGATTACATACAAACTTTATCGGATGGGCCTGGCTGAGGATCAGGAATGCATACTATGTCTAGACGGGGTTGAGTCGACGAAGCATATACTGTGGGACTGCCCGGCGCTGGCATGAGCCAGAAGGAGGCACTTGGGGCACGGTATAATGGGTGCGTCCCGAATCGGTACTATATCGGCAAAGGCCCTGATTGGGTTCCTTTGGGAAGCTGAGGAACTTTTGGCCAACTAATGGGAGTAGTAACAATAGACCTATCCTGGTCGCGGTACTCGTCACTGTGGGGGGAACCTCCCCGCTTTATTGTTAGAAAAAAAAAATTTAACACAATCTTGTGTTAAAAATTCATAAAATATTCGCTTTTATATACCTCATACTATGCCGACCACTCACTTTTCTTTACCAAAACTACTTTTGAAATCAGGGGAAATAATTGATTTGAAAATCTTCATCGATTTAAATTTCATGTGATATCGATTTCCAGAACTTGGAACTGTTATTTGGCCTTACTTCACTAGAACCCCGATCCAGTTAAGAGACTATCTTTAAAAGACTCGGTGTGTTTTTAAGATGTTAAATTGAACTAAAATTCGTTATTGTTTGAAGGAACAAACTGACAGAAATCATGGATTTACGGATTAAAATGAAAAGCGATTTCTTCAGGAATCGTGGGTTTGTTTTAAGTTAAAATTTATCAGCAATCGTGGTTCCATTAACAATTTAAGCATATCGGCAATTATAGTTCAATTAAGGCGTCAGAGTCTAAACACAATGTTTGCGATGCGGTGCGATTTCTCGTTGTGGGAGAGAAAAATAAACATAATACAACGGAAGTCGGCGACGGCAATAGTTGTCATTGTTTGTTAACATTTTTATTAATTTATTTGTGCATACATTTTTATCATGTTTTTTGTTTACAATAATGTTGTGAACATCGCCAATTATTCAAAAACTGTGGCAACATCAGAAAGAAAACGAGTATCTTAAATTGAGAGAGAAAGAAATTTCATAATAAAATGAATTGTAGGTTTATTTAGAGACCAATTGTGGTACATAGTTTTAAAAATTGTACATTTTGTTCCAGAAAGTATTTTTTTTACAGTGTTCTAAAATAAAGAGAACATTATTTAGCTTTCGGCTCACACACCCAGGAACGATATCTATTTTTTTAGTGTTTCTGTACCGTTTGTAACTTTTTTCAAGAAAGAGCCGAACATTATAAATTGTAGTGGTACTGTAGACACACATTATATTTTAATGTTCTATAATGTTTCTTTCTTTACATTGATGAAGAAATCAACAAACAAAAAATTTTAGCAATGACCGCAGCACGAACAGCTGCGCATGTGTTTTGCTTGGGTAAACTTATTTTGCTGTCTTTTTATTTTGTATGTGTATTTTTGTAAAAAAATTTTGTTTTTTTTTTACCAGCCAAAAGGGCGCTGCGCACAACAGAAACGAACGAACATTAATGACATGAACCGAACACAATAAAGTTTGTGATTTAAAAAAAAAAATTGAACGGAATTAAATACTATCATCTTTTTGTTGAGTTGGATAAGAACAGTATTATTTTTGTGTTCGAAAGATGACAAATAGGGAAACTTTATTTTTTAATGATTTCCTACACACTTTTGAGCGTTTGTGCTTTCCACAAATCTACCGAGCCGAACACTATGACGCGATAGTTAGTAATTACACAGTACAACACATGATTTGCCAACTCAATTCTGTGAACTGTATGTGAAATTAGACCCAAAAAGAAGAATTTCTGAATCATTCGTTTTGTCTTCTTACCTGCGATTTGAAGTTAGTATCGATTTGAAGTTAGTATCGATTTGAAGTTAGTACTATCGTATAGGGGAATTTATCACGTTTTAGGCCCTGTTGTTTGACATAGCTCGACAACCACTAGCCCAATTTAGTTGAAATAAATTTAAAAAAATTAAGAATTACAATTCCCTTAATCTGTTCATATATTGTTTTCCTATACAAGTAACACTTTCGAAGTTAAAAATGAATGTATGAAGGGAAAAAATTATTTTTTGCCTAAAAATTTAAATTTTTTTAAAATACATAAAAAATCCAAAATGGAAAAAAGTTTCAAGTCTAGTTATTTTTTCGCAAAGTCACATAACCTATGAGCAAAATGAGACAAAGATCATAAAAATCGATGCACGCGTTTCGCTTTTATTCGCAATTGAGTAAATGTATGAATTTCAAAAATTTGCTCGAGATATGCACAACATTATTTGGAGAAAACATTGACACCTTTTTCATGATTCTGAGAATTCAAAAAAAAGGAATAAACAAAAGGTTATTTGATTTTTATGATTGCGGTAATAAATGTACGTGGACAATTAAACGGAAAGTGGACCTTTTTATTATTTGGGTTTTTCCGGTGGCTACCTATATGATTTTTTTATAGAAATTGCACCCACATTTAAGGGTGGTCATTATTTGGAAAGTTTTGCACAGTTTGAAACGTACAAGTGCTGAATCAGGTATATAGCCAGCCGCCCTTAAAATATGCGCCCATTTATAAGTACCTGGCAGTAAAATATTCAAAAATACGTAGTATTTATTGGTGTGCATTGATCGATTTTTGGCATTCAGCCAGTGCCGACGAACGCGAACAGTAAAAGTGATTTTTCTCCAGTTTTTTAAAAGTGAATAACAACAAAACATAAAATATATCAATATGGAAAACAACAAGTGCCCATATTTGGATGAATATTGTTACGTTTGTGGTCATATCGTCCGAAAAATACAGAAAAAAGATCGAACAAATTTGTTTACTGAGCAATTCAAAACCGCGTATTGTAATTATTTCGATGAAGCAGATTTAAGTGGTGCAAATTTTACGCCGAACACAGTGTGCAAAGTTGTTATACTACCCTTCTAAAATGGATTCACGGAAAAAGTAGAAAGTTATCTTTTATGAAGCCAGTAATTTGGGTGGAAGACACAACTGGACATGATAAATCCAGGTGCTATGCATGCATAAATTTTCGTCCTGGATTTAACAGACAACAATTGAAAACAAAAGTATACACTGCTGCATTTACTGCCACACTTCCAGTGCAACGCCCTGCTGATACCGATGCACCTAAACCTCCGAGTGCGGATACTGTGTCCCTGCTAGCCGAAACCGTTTTCACCAATCCGACCGATTTGGATGATGCTGATTGGATACCCGATATTGAAAATAGTGCACCACAACCGCTACCACAAATCGAAATGGATTACATTGTGGCCAAGCTGAGACTATCACAACACGACTCCGAATGGCTGACATCATTTTTGAAGAGAAGAAAACTCACACAGCAAAATGTCAGCGCAACATCATACCGACAACAACCTACGAAGAAAACAAGATCATCAGAACCACAAGCGTCAACTTCTACAAGGATGGATATTGCCAATAATTGAAAAACTGTTCTAAATTTTGTTTTTATGCATATTATAATTGCGTATTAATTGCATATTATTTTATTTTCATTAAGTTTTTATAAATAAAGTTTTTTTTTGCATGATAATTTTTTAATTTATATTTTTATTTTTATTTTAAGGGTGGTGGCTATAACTGATTTTTGAAATTCATACATTTACTCAATTGCGAATAAAAGCGAAACGCGTGCATCGATTTTTATGATCTTTGTCTCATTTTGCTCATAGGTTATGTGACTTTGCGAAAAAATAACTAGACTTGAAACTTTTTTCCATTTTGGATTTTTATGTATTTAAAAAAAAAAAAATTTTAATTTTTAGGCAAAAAATAATTTTTTCCCTTCATACATTCATTTTTAACTTCGAAAGTGTTACTTGTATAGGAAAACAATATATGAACAGATTAAGGGAATTGTAATTCTTAATTTTTTTAAATTTATTTCAACTAAATTGGGATAGTGGTTGTCGAGCTATGTCAAACAACAGGGCCTAAAACGTGATAAATTCCCCTATACGATAGTACTAACTTCAAATCGATACTAACTTCAAATCGCAGGTAAGAAGACAAAACGAATGATTCAGAAATTCTTCTTTTTGGGTCTAATTTCACATACAGTTCACAGAATTGAGTTGGCAATCAATTAACTGAAAAATGTTGTACTGTGTTATTTTCGAACGCTGTTTTTTAAGACACTTTAAAAAATGTTTATTAGAGTTCAAAGGTGAGTTTCGAAAAAGTTTAAGGTTCAAATTAACGTAGTATTTCTTGTCGTTGACAAAAAATCTTGGGTACAATTTAAACCAACATTTACTAGGAATAGTTGTTATATTAAGGGGCTAAAGTTCAAGAAAAACGTAGTTCTAAAAATCATTTAAACTAAAATGAGATTGTGGTTATATTTAGGGACTAAGTTGAACGTAAATCGTGTGTCTATTCATGGATAAAATTGCAATAAAATTGTTTGCTTATTTGGGGGCAAAATTTACAGAAAATTTAGTTCTCTTTAGAAATAATATCAAAAGAAAATCTTGCTTCTAATGAGTGTTCAAATTGGGATCAAGTTACGGTTCAATAAACGATAAAGGTGGCTCCATCTCGAAGATTAAACAACTTATCGCATAGAAATTTCATCTTTTGCCATTCAGAGATGGTTTGATGAAAGTACCAGTGGGTAAAACTAAATAATATGGACCATCATAGCTTAAAAAGGGACTTTGCGGACTTTAAGCCTGTCCTTACTTTTCCTTAGGAACTTAGTTGCGACTATAACTTGACACTGGCATATTGGAAAACTCGAGGAGAGAGAAGTGTAAGCGAAACATATCTGTCACTGCATGGCATTCGAAGATCTATGAAACTCGAATTTTTTGATCGAAGATCTCTAACCCCCCGTTTCCTCATGCAAGTGCAAGTTCGAAAAACTCGATACACTCACACTTTTTCACTACCATTCACACAATTTTGTACTTTCAACCAATCGGATGTTTCCTCGATTTTTCGTTGATAATACGTATACACTTTTTGCAAGTAATTACTTGCGTGTGGAAACGTAGGGTAAGGGGCAAAACTTGTCTCTCTGACATTGATTTAAACAGCATCCACTTTCTTATTGCATCAACCGGATACCTGTGAGAGAATGTCAGCAGCCAGGTAACAAATACCACCAGGGAGACAGTAAAACATGGTAACAGACCGGTATTTCATTGCATGACCCACAAGAACTGTTCTCGATTGCCACTGTTAACAGGATTTAACTTTACCATGGGATCAAATTTGCCAGAAATCGAGTTTATATTTATTTCCTAAACAAATTTTGGTTGAGCAAAAAATAAACTTTAGTTTCGACGAACTTTTCCGTCTGCCCGCCTGCACCAAACATACTCGGCTTTAAAGCTTAAAAAACTTTTTAACACGCACACATAAAAAAAAAATTTTTTCTAAACACACACATGAGCGTATGGATGGTTTTGTTTGTATGTGTGGATTTGAAAACATTTTGCTGAGAATATTAGACACGAACAAATACACACATCTAAAGAGCTGCAGCTACCCACTTTAAAGCACCTTTCACACTACTCAATATGTTCGGCATAAAAAATATTTATTCGTTTTTGTTTAAGTTCGTCTTAAATATTGGCGTGGCTTAAATAGAAATTATAAAATAATAAAAAGGTAAGAAGCAAACAATAAAAAATGTAATAATGGCGGCTAAATATTCAACAGCTGTTTTGTTACTTTCTTCAAGGGTGGAAACGTTGATATGCCCATACTTTTTTTCTATGTACCATCCCCCGGGGGCTGTTTTTATAATCTCAAAGATATTTCACCTTTTAGTGTTACATCCTCCCGGGTAAATCAGATGTAGGCAGCCTGGAGTCAGGCAAAAATTTAAAATAATAGGCCTTCTGAAGTCTTCGTGATTTCTTGAGACCGAAAGGTCTTTATAGTTCCTCCCCATCTGGTGGAAATCAGTAGCCACAGGTGACACGCACCGGTAAGACTATTCAAGTCGGTCAAGGTTCTGTTAGTATGATTGTTGCGGAAAATTACTCCTGAAAATCCTACTTAAGTAGGTACTCATTTTTCAGCACTTGAGGCAGAATTATCCCTAGGTGCTGTTGCTGGTATTAAAAGCAATTGAGGTTAAGTAAGCTCCGGCAAATAAAGGGTAATTTACACTATCACACAAGTCTGGCGTATTTTGAGGAAAATACAACCCTGTCATAATACGTTGTTGTTGCTTTTTGAAAAATTTCAAACAATAATTAGATCAGGGAATTATTTTCGTTCAAGTACGTAAAAGTATTGCGGTAGTGTAAAATAACCTTAAATAATTTGCGGCTGTATAATTTTTTTTTTCCGAATCACACACTCAAAATTCCTACTTGGGTGTGATGATTATATGAGTTTTTGACCCCAAGGAAAAACTTTTAAAATCTCAGTCTTTAAAAAGATTAAACAAATTTTTTAGAACATTTTTTATCATTTCATAACAAATTGCCGTCAGATTATTAGACCCTTTAAAATTATTTGAGTATCTACAATTGTACAATTTACAATTATTTGAAATGACTTTCAGTTACTTTCTATTTGCTGATACTTTTTTTGCTTAAGCTTATTTTCCCTGTTTAATTTCATTACATCTTTTTTAAGCTTAATTTTTATGTTCTACATAAAATGAGGTAAGATTATAATATAAATTGTTCCAAGAGTTTGTTACCTTTCGGATTATATGGAAGAAATGTTAACGCATAGAAATGCCGCAAAATCCCTAAAATTATCCGATCATTTGTCCCATGGGGCGAATTAAACAGCTTCTTTTTATTTTTTCTAATTTCTCTTAAGATTTTGATAAAACACCCACCCACAAACAACCGTTCGGTTGTCAGTAGTAACTACACTCATAATATTATTACAGTAATGGACTGTAGTTTATTTAAGTAGTATTCCGTTCAGTCATTTTTAAATAAATAAACATTTAAAATTCCAAGCATATTTATTTTTAACTGATTCTAGCAGTTATTCAAAAAACTAAGTGCATATTAATACGGATTTATAGTTGCAGTTAATATTGTCCGTTGATTAAGCTAATTTCTTCTTTATATAAAATTAAATGAAAATGTGATTTAAAGTAACGAAAAGTTCATTTAATTTTTACTGTCAAAAAACAAATGAATATTCAGCTATTTTATATAAATTAACTACCAAAAATAAATTTTTTTTGCTTATTTTGTGTAAGCAATTCCCATTTTCTATTTGTTAAAATTATTTAGTTAAAAACATCAAATTTTAAACGTAAAATATTTGCGAAAACATATCGGTCATGCTGCTGGTTTTCTTATAATTGAGAGTTCTTCTGTAAACAACGTGGTCAGTAAATAAAACAAACGTGAGTAACGGGGTAAGTTAATAATAATATTCTCTCTCTCTCTCTCTCTCATTAGAAAAACTAGCGGCCTGGTGTCTGTCTGGGATTTTTTTAGAAATTCAGAGTAAACGAAAATTACTGATTTAATAAAATAACTGAATATTCCTTTGTTTTAACGGAATATTCAGTTAATTTTTTGATAGTTAATTTATTTAAAATAAATAAAAATTCATTTGTTTTTATTTAACATGGAGTTGAATTTTTGACAGTAAAAATTTAATGAATTTTTCGTTAAAAAAAAAATTAAAAATAATTAGACCGGTTTTTAACTGAATTATCATTTATTTTATATTACAATTTCAGTTAATTTTACTTACGGAATATTGTGAGTGTAGTTTTGTTAAATAAAATTTTTATAAACATTTACTGAACATCTTTTTTGTAACTTTTTTAATGTGAAATGTTTCTATTAAAGCTCATCATATTTTATTTACTTTTATTACAACGCAAAAGATTTCTTATTTGAAATTTAATTTTCATCTGTGAAAGTATGACTTCTTATGTACGAATGTGTATGGAAAAGATACACCACTCATCTTTGTATCTGTGGACCTTTGTGGTACTTGAGTAATTTTGTGTTAAGAAAACACTTTACGTAGATCTCTGGAAGGATTTCTTAACTTTTGTGGTTCGTTTTTTTTTTAAGAATTTTCGTTTTAAACGATTCGTTCGGAACACTTACAGTCAATAAAATTGGACATTTACTGCCGTATTCATAAAAAATAAAATTAGTTTGAAATGTGTTTTAACACAAAATTTTCATACAAATTTTTCTTAAAATGCCTTTCAAATCCATTTTATTTTTTTATCAATACGGCAGTTAATGTTTTGTAAAGCAATTTTATGGAAAATTAAAGCAATTTTTTTGTTTCCATTATTGGTAAAATAATAATTGGGGTTAAATAAGTAGAAAAATGTTAAATTGAGCAGTGGGAAAAAGACTTTTTAAAGTGATTATTTTTAAATGTAAATATTTTTTAAATCTTTTTTTTCTGTTGAAAAAGTTTTGTTTTTGCGAATATTTGCAGTTGTTTCATCGGCAGTTCTTTTTAAATAGTTACTTTTTTATTAAGTATTACATCCTATGATAGTATTATTTAGTAATTTATTAAGTTTTCCAAAATCAAAAATTTAAAAGAATCACTTCTTTAAGAAGGATACATCTAGAAAATTCTTATTCTTATTTTTTAAAGTTTAATCTTTTAAAAAGGACTTTTTATAAAATACTTTTTTGAAAAGGTACTTTCGGAAAATTTACTCATTTAAAAAATTTCTTTTTTTAATTTTTAAAAAAGGCACTGTTGTTAAAAAATTTACTTTTTTTTTAAAAAAGGTTTAAAAAAATGCTATTTTTGAAGTAGGTTCTTCTAAAAAAGTACTTTGTCATTGTTTTGCAAAAGTGTAGTTTTGTCGATCTTAAAAACGAAGATTTTTTGAAAATATACTCTTTTAAGCAGCTACTTTTTGTAAAAAAGTGTAAATTTTCCAGTCAGTAATCGTGGTTTTATTTGTATGTATTTGGATAACATTTACTATTTAAAAAAGGTACTTTAAAAAAAGTTACTGTTTTCAGAAGGTACTTTCTTAACAAACTACTTTTCTAAGATGGTACTTTTTGAAGAAGGTACTTTTTTAGAAAGTTTTTTTTAAGAAGGCCCTTTTTAAAGGATGTTATTTTTAAGAAGGTACTTTTTGAAAAAGGTATTTTAGAAAAAGGTACTTTTTTTAAGAGGGTACTTTTTTAAGAAGATACTTTTTTAAGAAGGTACTTTTTAAGAAGGTACTTTTTAAGATGGTACTTTTTAAGAAGGTACTTTTTTAGATCGTACTTTTTGAAAAAGGTACTTTTTTTAAAAAAGTTAGTTTTGGTGATGTTAAAAACTGTTTTTTTTAAGTACTTTTATAAGAAGCTTCTTTTTTGCTAAAAGGTAAAAACTGTTCAAAAATGTTAGTTTTAGTTAAATCTAGATGACAGGCAATAGTTACATTATTGCTACCCGAAATCATGACTCTATTTACATGCGAATCTGATTAAAGATTGGTAGGGTTTAACAAAATTTGACCCGAAGTCTTGATTTTATTAATAACAAAATATTTTTGCTTTGCTGCTGAAATTTACGAGGAAAATTGTTTCCGTTTGCATGTAAAATTTACCGCCAATCGAGGTAAAATTTATTACATGTCAATTGCACTAAAGAATTTGTGGCCAAGTTTGGCTAAAAAACATTTATTGATGAATTCGTTTGGTAAAAGTGAGTAAATTTAGAAATCAAATCAAACGAAAATTGTTGTGCTTCTTATTATGTTTATAAAGTTTTTTGAATCTATCTTCCTTCTATAAATAGACAATTTAATCAAATAATTTTGGTCCTTTTAAGCGATTATGTTGAAAAGCATTTGCTTTAGTCACCAAACTGCTCTTGTTTACCAAGTTAAAGTATTGAACAATTTTAACATTCTTTATACTGTATAAAATATGGTACGTAAATTTTTTTATTGGGTCTTTTATTTGTTTAAAAATTGTTTTTTTTTTTAAATTAAAACAGAATTTTTTTTCCCCAAATAGAATTTTCTAAATAGATAATCAGTTAATATGGCTTAATCAAAGTTTAATCGTTACTATTATAAAACATAGTTTAGTGTTCTTTAAAGTCCGTCTCCAAAAATAAATTTTATAGTTTTCCCTTTAGTCTTTAAGTGGAAGAATCTAGGACTATGGAAATGGTGTAAATTTGTATATGTGTGTAGTTAATGATACATTTTTTTTCGCTTATGCGAATGAAAGAATGAATAAATGAATATGTATCGTATTGAATTAATTTGTATATTGTTTCACTTGTGTTGTTTATATCTCAGTTTTTATTATACGTATTTATATCGTTTACATGGGCACACACACACACAGTTACACTCACACATTTTTTAAGGACTGAGATTGAGCAAAATACAAATATTGATTTTATGTGCATTTTTGTATTTGTACAATTACAAATTATGTTCTTACTTAATTTACCCAGAAATAGAAACAAATAAAAGTATTTGAGAGGAATTAAACCCGCAAATCTGAAATTTTCTTAAGTTGGATTAAGCAACTGCGCAAATACATGTAAATTATATTTGTTAAACCATATTGATTAAAGAAACTTTTTGCGAAACTGATCGCACTTTCCATATGGAAGTTAAAAATCTTGCATTTTATCAATACCGATGAACATGGCTTTGTAAAAAAGGTGCCCAACTAGGGCATGACTGCCAGGACTTCAAAACTAGGACCAAGGCAAACATCACTTTAAGTTCTAATTTAAGGGATCTCTATAAAGAGTGGAATCAACTACAACTACTTTTAAGTATATTTTCGTTGTTACTGCTGTTTTTAGTTTATTTTTTTAAGCACTAAAATTCTTAAAAATATTGCAGATTTGCCTAGTCTCTGCCCTTTTTACATTTCTATCAATTTAGATGTTTTATTTTATTTTTATTGTACTATTTTTTCGCTGTTTTACATTGAAACTTTATGATATGAATACAATGGCACTGTAGTATTTCAAACATATACGTACTATATAAATAAATTTGTTATACACTCAACAAAAGATTAAGAAGAAATAATAAAGAGTATTTTAGGACACATTTTTCCTTAAAAGTAAAAAAAGCTTAATAACTAATTATTTTCTTGTAGAATTCGCTTTGAAAATAGTTATCCGAATTTTAAGGTCTTAATTTCATTCTGTTTATTTTAGAAAAATCTACGAATATGTATCCTTAAATCCTTATACATATATATAGGTATAACAAAATTGAGGTTTAAGTTTGTTTGTTTGTTCCGCAATTACGCCTAAACGGCTAAACTGATTTTGATGAAATTTGCTTCTAAGATAGAATGTTATGGAGATATTGCTCTTGGGTATATAACTCTTGGAATCTTGGACCATGAAGTGGTTAAAATAGTCAAAAAGGTCAAAATGGAACCGTTTTCAAAGTAACCTTTAATTCTAGGTTTTTTTTTGTGCGAATTTCTATATCTAAAGCAAAATCATCAACAACTACAACTACAATTTATGTTTAAAGCATAAATCAATTGTAGTGGGGAATGTAAGGAGAGATAAACTCACTGTTTATTGTTGATGATTTTGTTAAAACTTTGATATTGTTACAAGTAGAACTGTTGCTGTAATTCTTATACGCTTAACAGTTTTATTTGGATTAATATCTTTAGTTTTTCTAAAATCTTTATGGATCAAGTTTCCTAATGATCTGGCCTAAGCAACCAGTGAAATGCGCATAGGAATAGCTTATCCCATCAACAATAAATGTCAGTGTTTTTTTTCAAATAATAAAAATTGGGAATTAAGCACGAATAACAAAATCATTTAGTTTATTTATTAAGCTATCACCAGGAACAAACATAGGTATAAAAAATATAACCTTGGATGGGGCAAATCAGGGTATAAATTTGTACTTTTGGTACTTGGAAAACTTGGCAAAACTGGGTAACAATGCAACCATAATATGGTTAAAGGTTCTTGATGTAGGACTAATTTAACCATAATTTGGTTGTCGCTGACAATTAGATTGTTATATTAACCATAATTTGTTTAAAATGTTCCTTTAAACATAATTTGGTTGGAGGT
Organism: Pollenia labialis; assembly: GCA_949318255.1. Lineage (NCBI taxonomy): Eukaryota > Metazoa > Arthropoda > Insecta > Diptera > Polleniidae > Pollenia > Pollenia labialis. The sequence continues at coordinate 141,843,549 of OX439140.1, read as the reverse complement.
GACCATATTTAAACATGTTTTTCTCTACGTGTAGGGCTCAAGGAAATGAAGAAAAGCAAAAACATAATCCTTAATGAGGTCCCTTAAACAGAGAGACAATCATGAAGATTAAATGTAGCCTATTACCCTGACGGTATTTGCTAAATAATAAATAAATATGTAAATCGCTCATTTACTTGGTGTGTTATCATGTTATATTGTCATAATGTTCTAACACTTTACAATGGTTTAAAAATATTGTTGTTGTTTTGTAAACAAAAAGTGTCTTAAATAAATAGAACTTTGCTTGCTATGTTTATAGTGCTACCGTAATTAATCCGAAGAGACCTGGGCTGAACGGCTGAGCCGAGCCGCATTGATGATGAAATTTATCCGGCTAACATCCAAATTTAACCTCCGGCTAGAAATTGTTGCAACAAATCACTTGCGGCATCAAATAAGATCGGCTTAGAACTCTGCTGTTTGGTAAACTAACAAAATATAATAATAATTTATTATGATTTTTGTCTGGAAAATAGAAAATAGTCAGGCAAGATCTAATTTAATTTATTAATTCATGGATTAGAAGTAAAAAATATTTTCATTTTTGGTAATTATTTGTTTTTTATATTTGTTTTAAATCAACTGATTTAAATTCAAAATAGCACACTGAATTATGAGGGGTTGTTCACAACAGTCTTATTTTTTCATGTAATTTTTTTAAGCCATATGACCTTATGACACCTTGTGAATCCCCCAAATATAAAGAAAAACATAGAAAACAATTCTACATAACCAACTCCAAAATTCAATTTTTTAAGGTATGTCACTATTGAAGTAAATGAGCGAAACATGAATGTCCTTATTTAATAAACATAAAAATATTTGGCCTTTAAAAATTTAAGAATAAAAAATTTAAAGAAATATAATTTTATGATTGTATATTAAATTCCATGATAGTTTGACCCCGCGCAACGCCGATTTTTAACAGCTAGTTTTTGTATACATTTATGTGTATGTATGTAGTTATATACATTTCTATAAATATGTTTTTGTATGTGTATAAATATGATCTTATCAAAAGAATTCTTGTGCATATGTTTTACTTTTTTATTTATTTTTCACTTGTACGGCAAAACATTAAAAATTTTATGCAAAAATCGATACATAAAAAAATAATAATAATAATAAAAAAAAACCGACATAAAACAAAAGCCTGTTGTTACAATAAAATATTGAATTTTTTTGGAAAATGGAGCAAAAATGTGCGGAATGTTAAAAAAAACTTTTACAAAGTGAAAAATGCTACGACCAGAAGGGGTCATTGAAAATGTTTTTGTTCAAAATAAAACATTTTAAAATTTTAAAGGCATTGAACTGAATAAATGGCATATATAAATATTTTTACTTATTGGAAAGTGAAAAAATGTTGAAACGTTTTTTAATTCTCCTTAAAATTAAATTTATAGAAATTTTGAAAAATTATTTGATATTCCTGAGGAATTTTTAATTTCAAGCCGTTGCTGTTTAATGATTAATGTACTCTTATGGTTTCTCAATCTCTCTGGACCTGCATGTTAAATTTTATGTTTTAAGGTTCAGTTTAAATAAAAATTCCAAAAGTACTAGCTGAAGAACGAAAAAGTACTAAAAGGATCTTTCATACAGATTCTCATTTACACAGGACGTAGCATGTTTAAATTTATGTTTCTAGGTCTAATACTAACGGAAATTCAAAAAGTACCAGTTGAAGAACAAAAAATTACTAAAAAGTTCCAGTCTATAGATTCTCACCCACTCAGGACATTGCATGTTTAATTTTAGGTTTCAAGGTCCAATATTACGAAAATGAAAAAAGTACCAGCTTTAGAACGAAAAAGTACGAAAATGAAAAAAGTACCAGCTTTAGAACGAAAAAGTACGAAAATCCCCCTTTTACAGATTCGTATTCACTAAGAAGCATTTATGTTTACTAAATGCGAAATGAAAATTTAAAAAGTACCAGTTGAAGAACAAAAAAAAAAAAAAACAACCAATAGTTCTTATTTTATAGCTTCTCATTCACTCAGGACCCTGCATCTTTTTGATACTTTTTCTACCCATTGAAGTATCAAACATTTTAATATTGTAGTTGGGTACATTAATTTAATACGTTTATACATATACGCCATGTTGGCGACATAAATAAGTACCATTTTTTGAATAAGTACCATTTTTTAAATTGTACTCCCCGAACATCGCAGCGTCTGTTCACCTTATTGGTGCGGCGGCAGCCGGACGTCTGTACCTGTATTAAGCGGTTCGCTATGCAAACGTGACATATGTACAGCCAGTCTGATGACTAAGATGGCAGCCCCATCATCAGAATAGGTTCCAGTAGCCTTATCATTTGCTCATCCGAGATATCGTGATTAACGAAACCTCAAATAACATGAATGAGAGGCCCTATGCCACAGAATACTAACAGAACTGTAAAAAGTGAAGTGTGAAAAAGGCCCAAATCAGTTGGGAAGGCAGTTTTCGAAGAAAAACACAGAAAGCTTTTTTTTGGTAGTGAAATGGCAATGTGTAAAAACAGGCCGCAACAATCAACACAAATGGCGCGATCAAAACAAAAATAACAAAACACAAACCACGTTAAATAAATGCATTAGTTCAACAAACGTTATTTAATGTTATTTACTCGTGTTGTGGTAACCTTTAAAGTTAATTTATACAACAGTTTTGCAAATAAATCCCAACTTAATAAATTTGTGTTCATTGTATTGCGGCATACTACACTCTAAAACTTTGTCACGAATTTACGATCATATTTTGTCTAAATTCCTGTTGAAAATTTCTTGTTGTCTAAAATTATATCGATTTTGTTGTTAAAACAGATAAACGCGCGAGAAAGAAACATAATTTGTCTAATTTAAAACATAAATACTAATTTCATATTAAAATTGCTTATTTTTAAACAATTGTGTTTAAAAATATGTCGAATATGCCTAAATAACAGGAAAATGTTTAATATTAAGCAAATCTGTCCAAAAAAACAACAAATAATGGTATTATAAATTATCAAGAAGAAGCATTCAAGAGTTTTTTTGCATTAGCACATGGCGTCATTTTTTCTCTGAGGAAAAATTAAATTTCGTTGTGATTTAAGTATTAAAAAATATTAATAATTGGGTTTCCATGAAGCTAAAGCGATATACTAAAGTTATTTAATAAAAAATAATCAGACAATATTGCTTAAGTAAAAAAATGCTAGTGGGTAAAATTTGTGAAAAAAAGTTTCAAAGTTTAAGAACATATCATTTGCATTTGTACACACATAAATATGAAAAAAGCAATGCATTTAAGTGTTTGTATTCGAAATGCTGAAAGTATTTTACTAATTATAATTCGTATGCAGTGCATTTCACACGGTACCATACTTCTAAAATGCACAGACAAAATTTGGAGTCATATATTCAGATAAGGTGTTTCAGAGAAGTTGCTGGCAAGGCAGCAAGTAAATTTCCCATTCCCCTGTTTCCCGAATTGCTACAATGAGAAATCACAATAATTTTTTAACGCTGCTCCCAAAAAGAAAACAGAAAATTCGAGTATGCCTTATAAAAAAAGAATTTTAAACGCAGAAGTGGTGTTAATTTAGAGCAACGAAACGCAATGGATGTCGATGTAGATGTTAATTGTAAGATGCTATTTTTATTGTCAATTCATTATAAAAACAAAACTTACCGCCAGCGATAATTCAAAGAAACTTTTTTAACAATTCAGAGTACCATCCAACCGTCAAAGACATTCTGAACAATTAGCCAATGATTTTTCGAAAAGCAACTTTTATACATCTTCCGATAAAATAAAAAATGTTTTCGGTCTTCAGGAAAACGCTGAAGAAAAATTTATAATAAAAGCTATTTGCAAATTTTTCAATGAGAAAGATGCCCTTATCTTCAAAGAATACAAGGTAAGCCCTATTTCCTTAAAGTTATTATTTTAAACTTTTATACATATATATATTTTTTTTTTAATTTTCAGTTTGGCTCAACACTTGATGAGGACAAAGATAATAACTATACATGAATTAACTCCGTTGGTGACTATAGTTGGTATGTACCATTATCACTAAAAAATGCTCGCATATAATGATTTTAAATTTGTTTATTTATTTACTATATATACATATATATAGAAATGTGAATAGAAGAAAAATCCACAGCCTATATTTGGGTTGAAAAGGAGATGACAGATGTTGTTGGATCTTGTTTTGCAATTACTTTGTTACTATTATATATTTAACATCGTCTATTCCAAAGATATATCTCAAGCCTTTGATTTTATCCTTCGCACATTAGAGTCAAAAAACTTCATACAAATAATTTAAGAAAAATTAATTCTTTAATACAAAAGCTAGATAAAATTGTCTAGAATAATTTTTAGTGAATAAGAGCAAACTTTGTTGTTCACTTTATTTTAATTAAATATTTTATGTTTATTTTAATATCAGTTTTTTAAGCTGGCAATATTTACCTTTTAATAATTTTAAAATATAAATTGCCCACTCACAAAAATAGGGTAACAGTTTCTTTCTCATAAATGTTTTAAAAGAAAAGTATAATAAAAACCTTAAAATTAGTTTTTACTAACAAATCGTAAAAAACTGAACAGGCAGTATTTAAAAAAATTGCACTGAAAACTAATTAAAGTTTATTTTTCTTATTCCTTTTTATAAATATAATTTAAGGCAAATATAATTTTGAATAATAATATGTACATATGTATTTTTATTTAAGGAACATGATTAAAATCAAACGTATATATATGTACGTAAAAAGGGGGAAAAGTACACACAATGTGTTTAAAAGAATTAGACATTTTTTGTTCAATGTTAAACATATTTTGTTTAAAAATCAACAAAATGTTTAAAAAAAGGAGTTGTGTAATTTTAGGTCGATAATATTCGGTAAAGTGTTGCCTACTAATATTGACCTAATTTTCAACAGAATTGGTTTAGAGTGTAGATGATGCAAAGAGAAATGCAAAAGGGCAGCTTTCTTAGAAAGATACAAAAAGGAAACGCAAAATCTTCCGTCTCGTGACAGTTCTGTTAGTATTCTGTGCCTATCCTCCTTATAGGATCGATGGGAACATATATGTATATGTCAATATGTGAAGATAAATGTTTTGAAAAAAGTACCAATAATATGTACGATTTTCAACCCTTAAATTTTCTAATTTCGAAAAAGTACCAAACTTTATTTATTTCGAATTTGTTATAATGTTTATTGGTTTAAAGATAGATGGGGTCACAAATAAGTTATAAAATACAGCCTATACCTGTTTGCCCCCTAAAGGGCCGAATTTTAAAAAAGGTACCGGACAACTTTCCGCCTTTTTCCTAATTAAAACGATAAGTATTAACTTAAATCACTTTTAGTTTTTACCTTTCAAATGGTGTAATTTTGGTTCAAATCGGTTTACAAGCAGAGGAGGCAAGCGTTCTAAACTGTTTTGCCTTTGCTGATTTTTATATAGATCATCGATCATAACATGTTCGGAGGCAACTATAATGTGGCTACTTGATGCGGCACTTATTTAACCATTTATTTTAGGCTCTCTTAATTAAATTTTCGTTATTTTTTTGAGGAAGAGCAAAATACGTAATTATACATCGGGTGATTTTGAAGGGTGCATGAGACCTTTAGATTTACCCTCCCAGGCATTGCAAATCTATGAACATATAAGGTGTATGCATATCTAAGATGCGGCAAACATCCGAAATGACAGGGCTCTTCGCGGTCTATTAATTCCAAGGATACCAAAGCTTATCTTATTACTTAACTGATGGTAGCTCGGGAGTCAGTAGCCCACGGCTTAACAAACTGGTCTGACTTTTGGTGTGGTCTCCGTTAGTATACTTTCCAAAAAAATGCTTTCTGGGTCCGAAGGACAGCGAAAATTGTCTTATTCATTTAAAGGAGTACCTTCGGATAGCACGGGTTATATCCATATCGCGGGTCAAAGCGGGGTGTTATAATTCGAAGGGGAGTTAGCACCTGCTGCGATGTTTAAATCATCCTAAAGTTATGTTGCTATCACGACGAAAAACGCCTTCAGTTTATCAGTGTAGGTTAGATAGCTCTAGCTCCTAAACAAGGGAGAGGGTACGATTTAGACGATCATACTCTCAAGCTGCAACCTGTGCAAAATGTGATTTTCGCAAACGGTTGTGGGGGGCACTTGGTAAATGCATTTAAAAATCACCATTGTGGTTGACTAAAATTTACCATTAGATTAGGTCATAGCGCGGGTGCTCATGCCAATCTATATCACGGTTGTTCACTGGCCGACAAACCAGAATCTCTTGAAGCAATATTCAAGAAACCATTGACGCCGTAGGGGGACTTATGCCTGAAACCATATTTTGAAAATAAATGCCATGCAATTATTTACCAATTTATGATAACAAAAATCGATTCCAACATTATTTCTGTCTTGTATTATCATTTTAAGCTCTCATGCGGCTAAAAAAAACACCCTATGCTTCCACTTCCGACTGGCTGACTTGTTCGCATTTTTAATAAATTTCTTTAAATTTTTAGCTTTGACTTAATTTCGTTAACAAATTTTTTATTACGACTTTTTTGTTTGGAAAATCTAGTTTTTTTTTTTGAATTTTAATAGAATTAAAATGCGGCTCAGGCCTTTCGCCTACAAAATTCAAAGTGTTCCCTGAGTTCCTCAAGCAAAAAAGCCCAAAAAAATATACAGTCTAAATCAAATTCCAATTATTTGTAAGAAAATACGTTTAAAAAAATTATTATAATAAAAAATTATCTTGTAATCTGTTTTATAAAAAAACAAAAGACAAAAGTATTTTCTAAAGAAAATTGGAAATTTAACAGGACATGATGTTAAATTTGTTATTCCTTTTGAGATTTTTTACTACTAAACAACAACTTAAATCGAATTTGTATTGAAAATGTGGAAAACAAAAACTTACAGTATGACAAAAAAGTAAAGACACTTCTTGAATTGTCGAGATTGTGGTCGTTTGAACTGTTTATCGTTATAATTAAAATTTTTCGACAACGACAATTTAAAACACAGTATGTCGTATTTATGGTTATCGATCACAACAACGACACATAACATAACTTCGTTTTGGTGAGCCCAGACTGGCCAGACGAAGTTCGCGTTACAGTCAAGATTGTTACCGTATAATAATCAAAGATTTTTTGGGTTAAAAAGATGGATGACATTGCCCGGTGATAAAACTTTTAACAAAATAGCGGGTTTCTTTAAAGACAATCCTAAAATAAAAACTTCCTCTGATAGCCAGTGCTTTAATTTCGCATTGGCTACTCGTACCAATTTTCTGTTGAATTATTTTGTTACTCAGTGTAATTGGCCTTGTTATTTATCTCTTAAATATAATCGACCACTAGTAGGTTGTAGTACATCCTAGTTTATCCTTTTATTAGGTTTTTTTATGATGTCTTCCTTTATTTTGTTTGCTTCCTTTAAATCCTTAAAGTCTACTTGTTTAATAATAGATGAAGACGACATTCATAAGCAACATGCTTGTAGCCAGAGCTGTTGGAGAATGTAATCAAGAGAATTGTGATAATAAGTCTCTTAAAGAATATTAATACCCATAAACGGGTTTCATTTGCATCCCCCAAAGGGGGTCTTTTATTAACTTTTTATACGATATTAACTTTTTATACGATCTTTTAGAAAATTAAAAGGTTAATGCCTAAAGCTGGAGGTCCACGTCACGCGTTCAATGCGTTTATGTATCTGCACAAAAAAAATTGAATTTGAGTAAAATTGTATTGAGATATTACGCCGCGAACGCGTAGAATGCAGATACGTATCGAACGCATGAAGCATGATAATTTTGAAAAAAAAGGTCAAGAACGTTTCAAACGGATAGAACTGCTTTGTAACGGGCCAAGTGTGTTCAAAGGAGTTATTTTTAGGAAACATACAAAAATGGTTTAAACAAGTGTTCGAAAAAAAACCGAACATTGTTTAGCGTTCGGCTCACACACCCAGGAACGATATCTATTTTTTTAGTGTTTGTGTAGACGAACACAACCCTTAATAACGTTCGTAACTATTTTCAAGAAAGAGGCAAACATCATATACGGGCATGTTCTACAAATTGAAATGAAGTGGATTTAATATCAAACGAAATTTTGATTTCAATTATTTACAAAATGACGGTACAATTTCCTGTTTTAAAGAGTTGTTCTTTTAAATATAATGGGTACTCAAAGTATGGAGTTAATAAAAAATCAATATTTTTATGAACTTTCTTTACAGTCTCGTGTTCATAATTTGTTCGATTTTAAATCCACTTCATTTCGATTTACAGAACATACCAGATAGTGTTCTGTTCTTCGCTAAAAAGCAGAACAATTGTAATGATACTGTATACAACCATTGTGAGTATTGTGTATATGTTTTGCTTGTGTAAAATTATTTCGATGGCTTTTTGTTTTTTTCAACGTATATTTGTTTTGTTTTTAAAGAAAAATTTTTTTTTTAACAGCAAAAAGGGCGCTAAGTACAACAGAAACGAACGAGCATTAGTGAGCTAAACCGAACACAATGAAGTTTGTGTAAAAAAAAAAAAAAAAAGCCGAACGAAATTTAATGTTCTCATCTTTTGTTGAGTTGGATAAAAACAATATTATTTTTTTGTTCGATAGATGACAAACAGGGAAATGTTATTTTTTTTTAATGATTTACTACACAAACACTATTAGCGTTTGTTTTTTCCACAAATCTATCGAACCGAACACTAAGGAGCGACAGTAAGTGTTTATTTCCTAACACTGGCTTAAACTTTTGTTCCATTAGTTTTCAAATTTAAGTGAGTTAAAAGGCCTTAAGGGATTGAGAGACATTTGAAATGTGCACACACAGAAAAAAATCAATGTTAAATCGTCGAAAACAAGGTTGATTTTACCATTTTCGGTAGTGATTTTGCTTCATTGTTACTTCATGTAAATTTAACATGATTTTACAATAACTTGCGAACAACATTTTTTCCTTTTAAAATAACTATAATTTATGTTAATTTAACATTGCAGTAAAGTTAGAGCAAAATGTCATTTTTATTGAAATAACAATCCAAATCACGTTGAATGAAAGTTATTTCAAGTTGAAACAACGTGAATTTCATGTAGAATCAAATTGGTTTGAGTGTGATATAACAGTGTGAAGAAGCTGCAGAGACAACCTATGCATATATTTAAGAATAATTCAAAACAAGTACCCCTGTAACACATGTTTCACTTATTTTGTATTCTCCTTTGTTAATAGAAGTATCAGCAGAATGGTCCGATATGGTTTTCGTCATCATTCTACTTTGAAAACTGGGTGTACTATTTAACTAAATAATGTTAATTAAAAGAATACGGGAATTGTGTTCTTTTTATAACATATTTTAAACATGAAAATAAAAAATGTACATACTTAAGTATGTATGCATGTTAATTTAACACGATAAACTTTTGATTTTAATTTAAAACAGGTTTTTATGGATTCAATATGGAACAATGTTATTTTAACAGTGAATAATATTAAATAAACGTAATTTAAGGTTATTTTAATATTTTGCATTAAAAATTACTATGAAATAATGATAAATTTTAATAAAGGGCATACTTTTGCAGATTGGTATTTTTTTCTGTGTGCAGTGAACTCCAGGGAGTATACCAGCGGATCCTAGTAAAAAATACCAAAATTCTACCTGTCCGCCTTGTTCAATCTTTGAACTTTTTTAATGGATAAACTTGACCCCCTTTGACCACATTTACTTAAATTTTTTTTTTTTTAAGTGTAAGCGTCCCCTTGATAAATGACAGTTCTTTCAAACAACATATTATTCATTCAAAATTGTATTCCTTTGAAAATCTGTTTTGTAATTCTTATAGAGGTAGAATACCCAACAATTTTCTCAATTTTTATCTTGTACATCCTGTTTCTGAATGCCTGCTTGTTACGTTGACTGGTTGGGTAAATAGTTTTTTTCCTTTCAACAATCCTTAACAGAAATAACCTAAAAAGTACAAAAAGCGTAAAAAAAATAAAGTAAAAAAAAAATTATATAGAGAAAGTGCATTAGTATTTTATCCTTCAGGCTTGAAAAGGTATTGAAGAATCACAAAAACTGCAACAGCAGGCTTTCATTTCACAATGCTACAGAAAAGAAGAATAACAAAAAAAAAAAAAAAAAACACAATTGAAATACAACGACACAACAATATTTACTACAAGAATTGAATACAAAACGATTTTTGTTCACAATGTATAAAAGGACAATAGCAGCTTATGCGGGAATGGAAGAGAAAAAGAAACAGGAATTGTATTCAATAAAGTTTTACGAAGGAGTAAAAGCAAATTGTTAAACTAACTTTTTCTAACTGAGTTGTAAAGAAAGTATTTTGATAAAACTTTTAATTGCTACATGCATTACAAGGATATGAATTGGACTCAAGATTGGTTGCAGCATTCAATCCTTTTGAGGTAGATTTCGAACAATTTTTCATACATTTCGAGCGGTATCTCGACCATGACTTGACGAATGTGGGTTTTCAAATGCTTCAACGTTAGGGGATTATCCGCGAGATGCGGACTTTGACGTAGACCCACAAAAAATCATCGTCAAATCATATGATTTTGGTGGTCAAATGACTTCGCCAAAACGTGAAATTACGCGTTCTCGAAAAGCCAAAATCGGCCGTGTTGTGCTCGTGGCACCGTCTTGTTGAAACCACATATCGTCCAGTTCATAAACATTAAAAATAAGTCGGGTATGGTGCGTCCATTGGCGAAATTGAGACATTCCGATTATTTGCCAGACTTTTACTAACCGAAGCGATACTTTCGGCACTGCGCACATTGCGATGATGCGCAGACATGACCACATCTGTAATACCGTGTTCAGATATACCTTTTTAATTGAGTCAATATTCGGTTTATTCACATAATTATCTTTCTGTTCACATACATATACACAATTTAGCTAACTCAATTTATATTACTACTACATACAACATTCACCGTAAACAAAAATGTACATGTATAAGCAAAATGTAAACAACTTTTGCCATCTTTAAGGAATAAACATCTGGCTTTGCGCAGATCTAATGGATGGGCATTTGTTTTGTTGTAATTTCAGTTGTCAAATGTCAAAACACTTTGTTTAGTAATGCCCGTAATTTCTACAAAAAGAAAGCAGGTCGTGTTCGTACCTAACAGTTATCTTTACCAATTTCGCCTACGTGTTTTTACCTTCAGTTTTTCTTTAAAATATGACAGCTTTTACACAGCTAGAATTCTTTTTGTAGAAATTACTGGCATTAGTTGTGTTTTGCTTACTAAACACACTTCGGGCAAGGTCGCATTTTAATTTTACTCAATATTTATAACAATTCCGTATTAATTGAGCAATTACTAAATTGCAATTTGATATGGATAATTGAAATTGAGATCAATAATGCCATTTATTGCGTAAAACTCAATTTAGATGCATATCTGAACACGGTATAACGCTTCCAGTCTCTTAAAACGTATTTTTAATCTTCCCAATTCCAGCTTGTAAGCACAGAGCTGATTTATAACGAACTTTTCTCCATCTGCGAACTTTTAATAAATCAACTCTGAATTTTAGTAATGCCACCTTATTAAACTCAAAAATGCAACACGTTTTGCATTCATCATTGCTGGTTTTGTTATTTGTTTTCTTTTTTTCTCCACATATAAAATTTTAAAAAGATTTTAAATTAAAATAAAATAAAAAAAGATAGTAAATTAAAAACAAAACAATAAATTGAAAAAAACAAGCAAAATTGTTTAACATTAAACAGCTGTTTTGCAAAAGTTGGCAAACGTTTGGCAGCTCGTTAACAAGAGCTTATCAAATCGTTAGCCAGAGTTTGGTAAGTGCTTATGAATTAACTTTGTGCTAACTTCATGCCAAATTTTCATTATGAATACGGCTGTTAAAATTTGTTTAAAGAAAATAATTTAAAGAAATAAATTTAATAAAAAAAAAACAAAAAAAAAACTGTTCTCTGAGAGTATTTGCATTTTGTAAACTTATTGTTAAAGTCCACATTAATGAAATTTTCTCTCAAGAAAACAAGGATTCACTCTTTCTCTCCTTCTCTTTTCGTCACCTGTTGTTTCCTTATGGAATTTAAACTTTATTTTGTATGCAAAACAATCTTATTATTACAGTGTCTCGTGTTTGCATTATTAAATAAATTTCACGAAATAAAAAGAAGATACATTTTTTTTTTACTTTACAAATAAATTGATTGATTTTGTTTTGCCATTCAGTTCTTGAGGACGGGCTTTTAATGCCTTTTCAATGTATTTATTGTGTGACACATGGAGAGTAATCTATTTTTTGTTAAATGTTTTTTTTTCATTTCTTTCTTTGGGTTTTCCAAATAAAAATTGGTTAAAAGGGACAACTTAAATTTTAAAACCTTTTGCCTGTTTTTTTTTACAGATACTATCTCTACTTCGATTCCCTTTGCGTATACATTCCTTTTAAAAGATTTTTTGTATTTTTACAAACCACATAATAAAAAAACAAGTAAGAGTTCTGTATGCGGCTATGCCGAATTTTATATACCCTTCACCAAGGTGCGATAAGAACAGAACATTTTATAAATATAGTTCTTAAGATATAAATAAGTCTATTTTGTGCCACGCCCACTCTTTCAAGTTGGCCAACATTTTGTCGGATGTTGTGTTATGATAACCATGATGCTTGCATCTAATTTGGAAACGTTGGCTCTTGCCGTATTTCAGATGTACAGAAAAAATAAAAATAAAATAAAAACATCAACAAGGGATTTATAGGTAAAACAAGATATTCTTAATTTGGCAATAGTGCGTTATGAATTTAAACGCGTATGCAATTATTTTTAAATTGTCGAATTGAAAACATTTTGGCAAACATTTTACGACAGATGATATTGAAAATATTAACAAAGCACCGCTGTGCAGTAGGAGATTTTGAAAAAAAAGGAAATAATTCTGGATTTTCTAAATGATTATTCTGATTGGAATAAAATCTTAGGTTGCAATTTAAGACTGGTCTAGTCTAGTTTAAATTTTTTAATTTTATTTATAGAAATATAAGAGGGGGCACCATAGGTTTCCAAAGTAGGGCACCTCGGGCATTATAAAAATCAAAACGAATTCCTGATATGCCGCGACTTTAATGATTTGCACTAACAGAAATTCAAGCCAATTAAAGAACAAAAAGTACCAAAAAGTTCTGTCTTAGAGGTTATCATCCACTCAGGACCTTGCATGCTTAGTTTTACGTTTCTAGCCCCAATTTTAACGAAAACGCAAAAAGTACCAGTTAAAGAACAAACAAGTACCAAAATGTGTCATCTTATAATGTCTCATTCACTCAGGACCCTGCACCTTTAATTTTATGATTATAATTTTCAATACTATAGAAAATTTCAAGTAAAAGAAAGACATTTAATTTCCTTTTAATCAATAGAGACAATGGTTTTGTAAAAAATGTACCAAAAATAGATACGATTTTCACCCTTTCGAAGTTTGAAAAAGTACCTAATTTGTATATGTATTTTTATTAGATAAGTTACGAATGTGATTTAACCATTAGTTTTATGTGCATTGGTTTAAAACAGTGATAACCACTCCATAGACTCGCGAGTATTTCAATAATCGTATTTCACAGTCACGGTTGGTAATTCACATGTATACAACAACTTTGTTCGTTTCAAAACATCAGTCTCTGCTCAAGCTTTGTGAACACAAGCACATAATATCTTTGGGTGCGTGCGTTCGGGGCTTGGTTATCACTGGTTTAAAAGATAGATGGCGTGGCAAAAAAGTACCAAAATACAAGTTTTATCCGTTAACTGCCTCAAAGGGCCGAGTTTCAAAAAGTACTAGAAACCTGTCCGCTTATTTTTCTAAAGAATATTAGTATTACATTTTTTCCTGCCGTAGTGTATCGATTTAGGGAGAGACCATCATCTGGTCCAAATTTCTGGTTGTTAGTTCAAGGCGTTTAGGCTGTGCGATGATGTAACGTTACAATTTGATATATAGTCGTAGTTTTTTGCTCATATGTCAGCCATTTATGGACCCATCTTTCTTAATTTCATATGTGACATAAATATATAAAAAGTTATTGCAACATAACTACGCATAGACGCACAAATAGACATAGTTAAATCTAAGATCAATATTTTAGAAATTACAAGCGGAATGACAAACTTATATACACCCTTTCCAACCGTGCTGCAGGGTATTAGACAAAAATACAATTGAAGAAATGGTTTTTTTTATTTGTAGGTTTTAGCCTTTTGTTAAATGTTAAAGAACTCCCATAGTTAAATTGAAATTCTGTAAAAAAAAAATAGAAAACCAGACACACATTGACAAAATGATCCATCAATAACTGTCATAGTTGTAGATTGTACATTTGATTGGCTAAACTTTATTTACTAATTTTGTAAATATTTCAAGAAAAACTTTTCTTTGGAAGAAAAATTCGAATATATTTTACAACTGCTATTTATAGGTTATTTATAATGTTAATGATTAGTATGATTGTTAGCAACAATAACAAAGTAGGTTAAAAACAAGTAAGAGCACTATATTCGGCTGTGCCGAATTTTATATTCATACCTTTCACCAATGTTCTATATGTATCTATACTTATACACACATGGTCAAAATAATAAAAACATAACTTTCTTCCGCATATTAAAAATTAAAATTTTATCTTTATAATTATAATTGTGGTTATTCTGTTGAACTATTTATGGTTTTTAATCCAAATTTTTAATATTTTAATCAGGCTTAAGTTCATTAAATTTAATTTTCATTAAATTATTTTTATTAAGAAAAGAATTTTACATCATGAAAATTAATTAAAATTGTTATTGATAATCATTCATTCTTGACTGACCTGAGATTCGAACCCAGGCGGCTGGTTACCATGACATGTTTCGATCGCAACCACTCGATCTCCTCAGATGGATTTGCCGTCTTACACTCGCAGCCATCGACGACTGCTGACGTCAATAGTCAAACATCAATCCTTAAACCAAATTGTATTTTCACCTTTGGTAGATCGAAACAAAAAATGTACTTTGGACTTCAAGAAGAATTCTTGACATAGGTACGGAAAAAACAGAAGTTGGGAGAAACATGTAAAATCAATTAAAATGGATAATCATTCAAAAAAGCGAATTTCGATCTACCAAAGGTTAAAATACAATTTGGTTTAAGGATTGATGTTTGACTATTGACGTTAACCCAAAAAATTATTTGAGAATACTTTTATCTGCTCACTTTGGGGCAAATTGGAGAGAAAATAAAGACTTGCAATTTCATATTTCGGTCTTGAACAATTATAATATTGATTATGGAACGGAAAAACAATGGCGAGTACAATAAAGAAAAATATTTAAATTTGTTTATTTAAAAACTTATAGTTTTTTTAACTCTGCAGATCGCAAAAGCATGTCGAAAATTAAAAATGCTTTTATTTCTGCATTTCAAATTTGATTTTGTTCGAGAATTTTATATGAATTTTATAAGTATCTTTTATATCGACGATATCCTTAATAAAATACCGTCATATAAGGTAACATCCCTTTACTTATTAAATTGGACTAGGTGTTCTTTACCACCTATGATGGCGTTGGGTACGGTTTAATCCCTTGAGACAAACAGCACCAATTCTAACAACAAAAGGTCTGATATTTCGCAAAATTAATACACAGTTTATAGCAATTTTTTTTACATTACTAAGTGCCCATTCACATTATACGATTTTTGTCGTTGCGATTCTTACCTTATGGACGAGAGGGGAGAGGGGAATTAAAAGGGGTACCTGATGGGTATACAAATGGCTCAGATATGAGCAAAAACGCACGACTGACACTAATTTTACACATTAACCCCTTGTTGTAGTTTTTTTTTATATTTTATCTCGATAACGGAAATCTCCAAATCAGCCACAAGCATCTTGGTTATCAATACACAACATCCAACAACATTTTGGCGGGATTGCACAGGTAGGCGTGGCACTCCCAATACAATAACATTGTAGATTTATTTATATCTGAAGAACGGTAAAGGCCAAAGGCTCCAAATTAGGTACAAGCATCTTGGTTATAAATAGACAACATTCGAAAAATTGTGGGTGGGAGTGGAAAAGTGGGCTTGGCACAAAATAGATATATTTAAATCTAAAGAAAGTTTTTTCAATTAAGCACGAATAACAAAATCATTTAAATTAAATTTTGTATTCCCACGAAAATTATTTTGATAATAAACTGGCAAGTGCACGGCCTAAAAAAACTGCCTGGCAGCCCACTTTATATTTTATTTGCGAAAACAATAAAGCGAGTTGTTTTTGTTTTTATTTTGTTTTTTCTTAATTGTAGTGGGGAATGTAAGATGAGATAAATTCACTTTTTATTGTTGATGTTTTTCTTTAAACTTTGATATTATTACAAGTAGAAATGTTGCTTATAATTCTTATACGTTTAACAGTTTTATTTGGTTTAATATCTTTAGTTTTTCTAAAATCTTTATGGATGAAGTTTCCTGATGATCTGGCCTAAGCAACCAGAGAAATGCGCATAGCTTATCCCATCCACAATTAATTTCAGTGTATCAATACATGGTATGAAATGGGAATTAATCATATTTAAACGAAACCTGTGGCCGTTTTCTGTAATTCGCTAAAGCTTAATCTTTATCGCTAAAAATCTAAAAAGGTTATTTAACGATTTTTGGCTACGAATGCAATACTGTAATGTGCAATGCTAAATTTGGCATTGCCATAAAAATGTAATTCACAGCAATTTTAGCTTTTAATTTCATCGCTAAAATTGTTCAATTTTGTATTCTCTATAGCTTTAGCTAAGCGAATTACAGAACATGGCTGCTGGTTAATTAATTTTTTTAGATCCTAAGAAAAACTTTGAAAAGAATTTGTATTACTTTCGGTTCTTATCGAATAAAGCGCTCTGTGTGTTCTAAATACAAATAATTAAAAATTAATTTTTTTTTATTTACGAGCAATTCCATATGAAAACGATCAAAATTGGCAAATTTTTGGACGACCCCTCTCCGATTTTAAAATAAATAGTCTCAATCGATTACCCAGCAAAAAATAATGTACCTACATATTTTTTTTTTTTTATAGTGACTGGTTTAGTGGTGGTGTACACCACTGTCATGTGACAAAATTGAAGAATTCTTCATAATGGACCTCATTGAAAGTTGTTTTAAAAAAAACTACTAAAGCGATCGCAACGAGTGATAGCTCGTTGGAAAGGTATTGAATCAGGCTTTAATTGAAAAATAAAATTTTCCTAATTTTTCTTAGAAATTTACCTTTCCCATGAAAATTAAATTTTCCGATTTTCCACAGAAGCTCCTAAATTTTCCGGCTAATTTTTTTTTTTGGATTCCTCATAATTTTTGCTTTAAGAATCAGCAATAAAAAAATGGGCCCCGACTCCTTGTTTGGACAGGAGAAGAGCATTTAAGAGACCACCTTGTTAAAAATACATTTTAAAAATTATTTTACAGTTAAAAATACATTTATGAAGAAAAAATCTTTCTTATTTTGCTGCTTATACTTAATTACAATATTTATTAAAAATTTCAATTGTCTTGGCATCATTATAAAATTAAAGTAACTTTAAATTTAGCACGTCGGCAGACGAAAAGTACCGCTTTACATTAATTGACATATCAGAAATATTTGGTATGAAGCAATGAAACTTTTGCGTTCCAGTTATAGTTTTGACATTATTATATCTGTTTTGAATTCGTCGCTCCATGGCATCGTGTTCTTTTTGAGTGCATAAAACTGTGTTAATGGCAATTTCCTTGCTTTGAATCCACGAAAACAAATGTTGTACATTTAAGATCTGGTCAGTATATGGCCTTTGCAAACTTGCCTTAGTCGCCATGCGTTTAAGGGTTCCCCCTAACGCATCGCACGGGCCCTTACCGTGGGACGTCGCGAAAAAGTGCCACTCGACCTTGCAGTTTTGTTCTTCTTCAATTATGCAAAGATTGTAAAAATTTTTTTTATTCTTGTACTGAGAAGCCGCGCCGTCTGAGAAAAACGTTACTTTGTCGATTGCATCGAATTTTGATCTTAAGAATTCAAACAGTTTCATTTGAAATAAATAAACGGACACTCTCCGCGACAACAACAACGCTTACGGTCTGTAGTTCGTTATCTTCGTTTTTGAAATAAATGCAAAAAGGATGCACCGTGCACTGGTCGTTTGCCCAGTGATAAGCCTGAATTTCATCCTGAACGAGAAAAGTGTAATTCTCGGCAAAGTCGCTTATCACAATGAATTCATTTTGGGCTAATTTCTCCTTACTTTCCTTTAGAAATTTCGATTGCATCTCGGATATGAAATGGTGCGCCTTCAGTTCATTTAACTTGAATCCGAATTCCTCGATGAATTCCGGAATCTGCTTTACCACGGTCTCAAGGGAACATCTGCCGCTGCTAATTATCCACTGTTTGAAATGCACCTCCTGAATTAACAGCTGTTCAAACTTTTCCGCCAAATATTGCTCTAGCTCGTCAATCTTCGGACAATTGTCGCATTTTGACAGATGACAATTTTCCGTGGGGTATGCGCACAACGACTTCGACAGGAGGTCCCTATATGTTTCAATTTCACCGTGAAATACTTTCAATTTCTTGCATTTAAAGAAAATTAATTTGATGTTTTGATGAAACATGCAAACGCAGACTGAATGCGTTCCGTGCCTGTCTAATGCCAGCACGCATTCTTTTGGTCGTAGGATGGCAAACTTAGAAAATCCCACTTTTTCTGCTGGGTATTTCTCATTGAACTGATGGTATGCTTCGGATAGATTACATAATAATAATCTGCGCTGCTTGTGTACTTTTTCTCCATCTTCACGTGTGATAACATAGTCACGTGTACCTGGGCTGGCGCGGCTGTTGTCATCATTGCAGTAAAAATCTTGAATCAATTTCACCGTTGCTTCGCTGAGGGTCCTTGAGCCAAATTTCTTGGTGGGAGTCGCCAATATGCCCTTCTGTCGAACTAATTCTTTGCTTCTTCTCGCGATGTAAAAAGATGTTTGAAACTGTTCAGAAATCTTGCGTATAGACCATGATTGAGGCAGCACAGATAAAATGAGATATTTCTCCGGAAAAGTGGTCGCTAAATTGAATTTTCTTTTCAACTGCTCAATCATTTGTTTGCCGTCATCAACGTCATCTGCTTGACTGCATTCGTTATCAGAGCCTTCATCAAATATTGTCGCGATTGCACTCATAACCTTGCCTTTTTTCTCTTTCCTGTATGTTTCACTTCGCAACTTTCTTTTTCTAATAGGCGTTTCACCTAAAGTGGTAATAGCCTCATTCAAAGGACTCAAAGACATATTGACCATCGGAATGTCTGCCTCACTATCAGATGAAACATTTTGTTCTCGGATTGTGGCTGCATTTGTTTCAATGCATTTGCTTGTTGAGACAAATCGATTTTACACTTGGGGCAAATGAATTCTGCTTCTTCACCGTATTGTATATTTAATTCATTCATGTATCGCTTCGAAACACCAGTTAATTTTAATACTTTTATCTTTTTCGAACGATGTCCACTCTTGTTAAACGGATCGCAGCAAAATTTATTCATTTTACTTTAAATTGTCTTTACAGCTTCACTCTTTACTTTACAAAAAAAAAACACTTTAACACTTTCACGTTTAGTATTCAACTGAAATTTGACTCAGAGTGTGTGAAGTATTTATATTTATTTTTTGGTAAAAAAAATAGGTAAAAAAAATAAGCGATATTTGCTTTTCTTTAATAGGAAAATTTGCGTGTACTACTGGTCATAAAATGTTTTTTAAAGAGGGACTTAATTGGTTACTGCCAATAAGCCGACCACAAAATGTTTTGCAAATTTTTTAAATTACCAGGTAATAAATATTTCGCCATATTTATGGAAAATCCGTGTTTTATGACTTGTTTCTGCACGTGTCATTTTAGGCGAAATATTTATTACCTGGTAATTTAAAAAATTTACAAAACATTTTATGACCTGTAGCCTCAGTCGGGTTTGGTGTGCCATTACATTTTTAATAAATATTGTAATTAAGTATAAGCAGCAAAATAAGAAAGATTTTTTCTTCATAAATGTATTTTTAACTGTAAAATAATTTTTAAAATGTATTTTTAACAAGGTGGTCTCTTAAATGCTCTTCTCCTGTCCAAACAAGGAGTCGGGGCCCATTTTTTTATTGCTGATTCTTAAAGCAAAAATTATGAGGAATCCAAAAAAAAAAATTAGCCGGAAAATTTAGGAGCTTCTGTGGAAAATCGGAAAATTTAATTTTCATGGGAAAATTTAAAGGTAAATTTCTAAGAAAAATTAGGAAAATTTTATTTTTCAATTAAAGCCTTTTCAACGAGCTATCACTCGTTGCGATCGCTTTAGTAGTTTTTTTTTTAAAACAACTTTCAATGAGGTCCCTTATGAAGAATTCTTCAATTTTGTCACATCACAGTGGTGTACACCACCACTAAACCAGTCACTATAAAAAAAAAAAAAATGTAGGTACATTATTTTTTGCTGGGCAATCGATTGAGACTATTTATTTTAAAATCGGAGAGGGGTCGTCCAAAAGGTGATCGCTTTCATATGGAATTGCTCTTAATTCTTTTGTTTTTTAAAAAAAATTTTATTTTAAGATAGTTGCTTGAATTTGGCTTATACGAATGTCATGAATTAGGCGTATATTCGGCGATATCATTAAGAATATTCGTAAAAACTTATACATATATATACTTATATGTTCATGTCGTTCGTATAAGAAGCACAAGGCATCCAACCAAGTAGATATTGTTAAACTTTAATTACAATCGATAATTTAAATCTTTTAATTTGTTAATTATCATATTACAAATGTGGGCTAATTTTGTCAGTGTTATGCTTTAAAATGTTGTCAAATCTATTTGCTTTCTTAGTTAGCTTAATATTTTAGTTCTCTTCAAGGTTTAATTTATAAAATTCATTTAAATCTTTAACCAGCCGCCTCGCCTGCTTTTCACATGACACTACCACCTACCGTTCATTCACACATTGTGCTCTCTAATTAGGATTTTGTTTAAATTTTATAAAATTTCATTTTCTTTATTTGACTTTCATTATTAATTTTCCCTTTTTTTTCTTAAGCGTTTCACATCAAAACACTCTCTCAACTGTATCAACAATTTGCACTTTTACGCTTTCAAGAACTTTTTTTTCGAAGAAAAGAAGCAACAAAAGAATGTTTTAAATTTAAATTTAAGAAAGTACTTATTGCTACAGAACTATTAACAATGACAAGTTTGATTCACTTTAATTTGACATGAAGTTTTTTTTTTCTTTTTTGTATAATTATCATTTTTGTTCTATGTGATGGAAAAAAGTTTTTTTTTTTATTAAAAAAATAAAAAAAAGAAGAGAGAAAATAAAAAAATTGCAAGTATTTATATTAAACTAGCTGTTTGGTCCCGGCGCTGCTCGGGATTTTCTAAATAAAATTAAAAAATTAAACACTGGAAAATTTTGGTAAAAACTTGACCCAGCGCTATCCACCATCAATAAAAAAAAATTTTAATATCACGACAACAGCACCACCCAAGGCGAATTGAGTAGAAGGTGAGGTCAACTCTACAACAACACTGCTTCTGTGGTCGGGTTGTCAAAAATATTGCTAGTAAAAAAAAATAGGTTTGTTTACATAAAAAACTATTTTGTATACAAACTTTGACAAGTCGACCACAGAAAAAAAACACCATATGTTGACTTGACCCCACATTCTAGTCAATTCGCCTTGGCACCACCTATCGGGAGTTTTTTTATAAACCATCAGTGAAAGAAGACCTTTCCAACTCGTTTGAAAATCGGTTCTCGTGTTATAAAATGACGGACATGGGACAACTTATTTTTATATATATAGAAGATTAGTTTGCAACAAAATAAAAAAAAAAACAAACAGTGAAGAATAAAATTAAAAAAAAAACAAAAATAACGAAAAATTAAAAACAAAAGAACTACTTCATTTTATATCCAAGATTATAATATAAAGTAGTTTAATACTTGTGCAACATCAACAAATGAGAACAGAGGAAAATTGCTCTGTCCCCTTTGTTGCTCACTTAAATTACAGAAACAATAATTTCTTTTCTCTCGCAATTTACTTTAATGTTATTTCAACAAAGTAAACTTAGCATGATGCCCACCCCTGTTTTAGATCTTGAACCAAACGTCTCTAAAATATTCACTACTACCAACCAATGTTAATTTTTAAGTTTTCAATTTAATATTTTTTCACTACAGACAGGGCTGCCAGACTTGGGGATTTACCCTTAAAGGGATTGGGGATTAAAAAAAAATTCGAAATTTTTTTTGGGGATTTTCCACATTTTTAATATATTTCCCTTTTTTTTTTATTATTTATGCATATTTTCCTATCAAAAAAAAAAAAAAACTAGCAAAACTTGTATCTTACTCTTATCAACAACTAATACGGTGTTAAACGTCCTGATTAAGATTATTATTATGATTATTTTGTTGAGTGTGTAAAAATGTTATTATTCTTGAGTGAGTG
Source organism: Pollenia labialis (assembly GCA_949318255.1). NCBI lineage: Eukaryota > Metazoa > Arthropoda > Insecta > Diptera > Polleniidae > Pollenia > Pollenia labialis. Next base: position 141,820,872 of record OX439140.1, on the reverse strand, counting down.
TTTTAAAAACAGAATAATTTTAAAAAAAGAATCTTAAACCGTTAACAACACATGCAAGTTTTGATATTTTAAAGACAATTTTCAAGCAAATATGTCTTCCCCAAAAATAAGTAAATATGAAAGATAATACATATAATAAAGTTTGGGAAAAAGAATGCTGGGCTATTGGTAATTATTTATGATGCATCGCAGTATTAAGTAAATGACGGATACATGTATTTTTATTGTTGATTTTATGGATGACTAAAACCGATTGAACAAACTTCAAATACGTATACATTTTTCTCATTATTTAATGAAAAATTTTAAATGTGGTCAGAAAAAAAATTAAAAAAAATATTCACTTTTAAAAGCTTTGTTTTTTAATTTGGGGGTTTTTAAAAATTTTTTATTTTATATTTTGGGGACAAGGAAAAAAGTACCTGGCAGCCCTGACTACAGAAGTTTTAGGACGATTTCTTTAAATTTTTATTAATTTATTTCTTCAAAAGTTTTCTGCTCCACTGTTTAAGTGCTTGAAGAATGTCACAAACATATTTCTTAGAATAATAATAATGATACACATTTATTATGCATTCATTCATATATACATATCTCTGTCTGGCAGAACATAAGAGTGTGTTAGTGAATGATGGATAAAGAAAAAATTAAGCTAAATGTTTGTCTTTCTATTAGTTTTAATTAATTAAAAATTACATTCGTTTTCAAACAGAATGTCTGTGTGATAATAACTCAAAGAGCACTAATATCTTTAAATTTACTTAAAATATTTTTTTATTTTTCATATAATTGCAACAGAAAGTCTTTTAATAACACAGCCAAACTAAATATTTTATTTGCTTTATTTTTTTTTTAGGTAAGTCCGTTTGTGTTTCATTAGACGAAAAGAAAAAGAGTGTTCTGCACTTACAAAGGTAAATTTTATTTAATTAAAGCATACATTAAGGCGTTTTTATTTAAAGAATTTGAAAGTGAAAATTAGAACATATTTGAAAGAGATGTAAATTTTTTGTGAAAAATAACAACATTTTTATAAGTGTGGTAACCGCATTCAATTTGACGTTTATGAATTGCCAACGTTTTAAAAAGTGCAATATTGCAACTATTAAACCTTATTTTTTTAACACTTGCTTAAAGGTTGTGTTATTTGCAGCTTTTAATGTAAAATTTTTTCTTGTGTTTGTTGTAACAAGAAGTCGAATTTTTACATTTTTCCATTGTTGCAATCAAAAAACAAAATCTGAACTGAATACCATTTTCGATAAGAAATCTTAAAAAATTTTTCAAATATAAATTAAAACAAGTAACGGACGGACGGACATCGTTAGATTAAATCAGAAAGTTATTCTAAGTAAGTCGATCGGTATACTTTAAGGTGCGTCTAGGACCAATATTTTAAGGCGTTACACACATCAGCACTAATCCATAATACCCGCTCCGCTATTGTGGTGTGGGTATAACAAAGTTATTTATATTCTTTTTTCTAAAAACTAAAAACCACTAATAATTATCGATTTCTTTGCATTTTCTGGAATATTTATTTAAATTTAATTAAACAAAAACTTCAAAATAATAATTATAGTTCTATATTATTTTAGTAAAATGCTAACAAATATACTTTAAAGGTTAAACATAAAGTTATCGTAAACCTTTTTAATAGTTACATCACTAGTAATTAAAATTTTGTTATGGCATGTAAAGCTGCTGTATAAGAACTAATTTCGAATTTTTTCAGAACTTAAAAAAATATATATTTCAAAAAATTTAAATGATTTTGTTATTCGTGCTTAATTCCTAATTTTTATTATTTGATAAAAACAAAGAGAAATGCAAAAGGGCAGCTTTATTAGAAAGAGACAAAAAAAAACGCAAAATCTTCCGTCTCGTGACAGTTCTGTTAGTATTCTGTGATTCCTATGCGCATTTCACTGGTTGCTTATGCCAGATCATCAGGAAACTTCATCCATAAAGATTTTAGAAAAACTAAAGATACACTCCAAAGAAAAATCAATCCATCCGTACTCAAATCAATCCGAAGCGGTATTAATAGTACGGTGAGTACGGATTTTCTTGAATCAAGTACAGAAAGATTGATTCAAGTATGGATTTTCAATCGCAAAATACATAATTTATCCATATTCAATCCCAATTTCGTACTTAAAATAATCCGAAAATGAGATTGATTTAAGTAAAACTAAGATTTAATAAATCTCAAAATGTGCTTGATTCAAGAATTATAAAATTGGTTTTAATCCGAATTCGTACTTAAAATAATCCGAAAATAAGATTGATTTAAGTAAAACTAAGAGTAAATCAATCTCAAAATGCGCTTGATTAAAGTATTATAAAGTTAATTTTGTCCCGAATTCGTGCTTGAAAAAAACCAAAAAAAGAAATTAGAAAGAAAAAATTATTATGATTGATTTACGTACCCGTGTTACCCCTTACAGAATGATAAAACACCAACATCATGCCCGATATTGGTTTTACTTTAGAAATCTTATGTACATATTTAACCAAAAATATAAACTAAATGAGAAGCAAGAGTACAAATTTACTTTTTAACCCTTCGTGGTACACATGAGTCTGGCCAGACCTTTTTTAAATGTGTATAGGAAATCAAAACATGCGTAAGCCGGAGGGTTAAACACAACGAAAAGTTTTATCTTTTAAATTTAAACAAAATCATCATTAAACTATTTAAAAAAAAATGTATCGTAAATATTTTAAATAGTTGAACGGGAAATTATTAAAAATATTTTTATACATTTTGATTGCCCTCTAATAGAACTAATTTTGAATTTTGGTAAAATTGACAAATATTTTTTAATTATTTTAAATTTCGAAAATTATATCTTAAACTTTTTACTTAATGAACATTTTTAATTTCTTTAATGCTTGTTGTGCTTGAAACATTTTTCTTTTGCTAAGTATGAACTTTGTTAAATTCTTAAAATGTTGTAATATAAAAAAATGTTGGGCAGCAACAACACAACTCAATTTTTATATCACATTTTATGAAAACCTAAAAAAATAACTCATTTAAAATTTGTAGAAAAGTTTTAAAACACAGTCTTTCATGAAAATGTATCGTAAATATTAGAACCAAGAACCACTGCGGCAACATTATAAAAAAATTTTTTATTTCTAAAAATTTATTTTAATTTTTGTTTTATAAATATAACAAGTACAAAAGGCACCATAAGTTTTTTAACACTTTCTAGAGGCATTTTTTTTATAATGTTTTATAAATTTTGAATACTTTTAAAATTAATTCGTATAGGTTAAAAATTATTTATTTTTTTTTTTTTTGTAATTTTAATTCACAAAATTTTATCGTAAATTATTTTACTATTTAGCTTAAATTTTTTATGTTCATATTATTTTTTTGTACAAGCTTCCTTTAAACTAATTTTGAATTTGGTTAAATTCGCCAAATTTAACTTTGTATCGTAAAGATTATCGTAAATTTTCCTAACATATTCCAAAAAGATTTTTTCAATTTGCTTATATATTGTGCAAGATAATAAAGTCAACTAATTTCAGTTTTAAAAAATATTACTAAATTTTCCTTTTTTTTCATAAATAATTTTTAAATATTATCGTAAATAAATTTTCTTAATTTGCTTGTAGCTATTCCAAAAAAAAAATCTGCTGCTTTGTTGCAGTTCCAACCAACCAGAAAAATCATAAACAATGTGCTGCCCACCACTGCCTTAAAGCTTTCTTGTCATGTTTGTATTATTTTGTTGGCTTTTGAATAATGTTTGTTTGTTTGTTTTTCTTTAAATGGACATTCATAAGTCTTCGTTCATTTATTTTGAGCACACATTCAAAATGTCACTTAAGGTTTCGGTTTCTTACAAGAAATTTTCCTGTTAAAAATGGTTTTAAGCTTGATTTTTTTTTTTAATATTAAACATTTAGTTTTTATTTTATGTTTTATTAAAGACAGTGGGGTTAAGGAAGAAAATTGAATAAGAATAATCCAAAACTGAAATAAGAAAATCTTGAAAATTCATTATCAAAGTTATTTTTGGGAATATGTACATAATTTTTTACTAATAAGATTTTGTTTGTTGTGCTTAATTCCCAATTTAAATTTTTAATGAATACATTGAAATTTTTTGTTGGAGGAAAAGTTAGTTCCTCTGCGCATTTCACAGGTTGTTAAGGCCAGATAATCAGGAAACCTTTTCCCAAAAACTTTAGAAAATCTTAAGATATTATGAAAATAAAACTGTAGAGTGAATGAGAATTACAAGCACTCAACTTTTACTTGCAACGATATCAAAGCTTAAACAAAATACCAACAATAAATAGTGGGTTTATCTTTTCCTCAGAATATGTTTTAAATACTTTAATTAAAATGGTTCAATCCTGGCACAACGTTCTAGTGTTATATAATTTTTTTTTTTTAAGAAATTAATACTTTTTTCGGATTTCTTAACAAACATTTTAAGATCTCTTTTCACCAACAATTGTCCATAGGACTTTTTTCTTTTTATAATGGAATATGTCGTTTAGATGATTTATTTTTGTTAATATTTTTAACTTTTTTTCACACTGTGGTTACGTCTGACTGCGCGAAAACTATGAAATGTTACATTTCTGTGCCAAAATAGCAAGAAAAAAAAAATGTTGAAAAAGATAAATACGTTTTAAGTTTTTTTTTCATATCTTGTATATGAGTTTTATATTTTGACAAGAATGTAAACAAATGATATTTTCTTTAAACACATTGGGTTGGATATATTGAAAATAAAATTTCGTCTTAAGAAAAAAAAAATTGTTCTAAGTTTGTCAAGTTTTTATTTTTACCACAAATTAAATTTCTCTTCTAAGTATTCGTAAATCATTTTTTTTAACATTATTGAATAGAAGGATCTTGCCACATGTCATTTGCATTTCATCTACAGATGTCTATAATATTTTCAACTAAATATAAGTTTGTAATCTTCAAACAAATCCAAATTTTAAGACTTTTTGATCATAAAAAGCTTTTTCCAAAACTTATAAAAAAAACTGTTGAAACAGTTTAATAAACTTTCAAATTCCCTGAACACAAATTTTTCTTTAGCTAAAGTCATTTATCTTAAGAATAAAAATATTACTTGCAATTTCTTTGTAAGAAATCTTTGCTTATTTTTTATGTTTTTAAAAAACGATTTTGTGTAAAGTATGCAAACGAAATAATTATATTAGAATTAAAATGCAATCGAATTGCTTTTATGTTGTTTTTGCTTCAGAACAGTGGTAAGCACATTCTCATTTTTCAGTACTCAATAAAAAAAAATTAATTCTGGTTATGTGATGGGAATACACAAACACTATAAAGTTCTTGAAAAAAAAAAAAATCTTTTTAAATCGATTAATCGATTACTAAAGTAATTTCACACGAGCACCTGCCATATGGCCTAATCTCATGGTGGATCTTAACCACTGGGTGCTAAGCACCTCCTTGCTTCAGACGAACTAAGACGCCCGCCCAGGTCGCAATTTTTAAGGGTATAATCCAACAAAAATTATACACTCGCCCCTTGTTAAGGAGCCGGAGCTATCTAACCTGCGTTGCTTTCGTTATTCAACAACACTGCATGAGTAGTCGAAACCAACGCACTTCATAATTTACCAACGCACGCCCATCTTTAACAGTGGCACCTCAACCTTTCATCCGCTTTCAATGTCAAACTTTAGTCTCTACAAATAGTTGTTTCACCTCACACTTTACAAACAAGATTGCCAGATCTTCTCGACAAGCGGCATTACCACCTTCAACCATCTCATAAAACGTGCCACATGTGTAAAAAATCAGACTTCTATGCGGCACTCTTCCTTTCCGCGAGTTTAAGAATAAACCAAAACCTAAAGGCACACCACCAAAGTATAAGCACTCCCCGCGCAAAAGCATCATCCTGCGAAAAATACCTCATGAGAAAATTAAAAATTAACGCACGTCATCCTTTACCAAAATGCTAACGCACACCCATCTTTTATAGTGCGCCTTCAATTTCAGGTCTTTACTTTCCACTAACAATCCTTCGACCCTACACTTAACTAACAAGACTACCAGATCTTCACCACAATCAACATTACCACCTTAAACATTTTGACCACCTCATTAACAGAACTTTCTCATGTATGAAGACACCCCTTCCTAAGAGCGCATGCTGCCGAAAGCCTCAGCCAACACTCAGCCCGGTTCCTCCCACAGAACTTTTACAAGTACGAAGGTACCCTTCCGCCCGATGCCGTGTCGCCGGTGGCTACTGACTTCTTTGGTAACAGTTAGGATCACTGGTCAGCTTTCGGTCTCAAAAAATCACGAAGACTTCTGGAGGCCTAATATTTTGAATTTTGAATCTTCTCAAATCCGATGTAGTCATAGGATTTGCCCCGGAGGTAGCAACACCGAAAAGTGAAATTTTCTTTAAAAGATCCCTACACTCCCCGGGAAACCGACCGCTAATATATAAAGATAATTGACTGGGATCCTTGGTGGTCCAGTTGATAGTGAACTGGGTTATCAGTGGGAGGTTTGCGGGTGTTCGATTTCCACCAGAGATTCTCGTCTGTTTGTATTTGTAATATAAACAACTTTAACATAAGTTAATTAGTCAACGCTTAAACCTTACTTATTAGACTAATAACGTACAAATTTTTAAAATAACAGTGCACAACAATAATCGTAAATATTGCGTATAAAACATGACAAACATTTTCTATAAATATGTATATTCGATTGGGTTATTCAAAAGTTGTCAGTGCTAAAATGACTGACTGCACTTTACGATCGGCTTCCATAACCATCGATGTAGAAGACAGTAGGATCGCTATTTTGCGATTGCAAGAGTTTCACACGGAATGACATTTACCGCCAGTGGAGGAGGCAGGGCTGTGGAGTTGTTGTCGGAGTTATGGAGTAGTGAATAAGTAGATTTTAGTTTATTAAAGGATTGTTAGTTCATTTAAGTATTTAAATTAAATAATAAAGGATAGACCAACCAAAACACACGCTGTTAATTGTAAATAAAACAAAAAGTTTTCAGAGAATTATCTTGATACTTCTTATTATTATAGAAGAATCTATAATAACATATTGGCCAAATTCTCCCACGAATTCGGTGGCATAATTCTATCCGATGGTCCATATTTTCAATGACTCTAAGACATAATTGAGATTCAATGTCGTTAATGTGATGATTTATTTCTTTCTTTAACTCTTGAATTCTTCTTGTCTTATTGGCGTACACTTTTTCTTTTAAATAACCCCAAAGAAAGAAATCCAAAGGTGTCAAATCTCATGAAGGTGACGACCCATCAACATCTCTACGACGAGAGACAACACGGCAAAAAAGCCATTGTTTCGTTGGCTGTGCGGCAATTGGCAGCATCCTGTTGAAATCACATGTTGTCCAGGACCTTCTCCGCAATTTCTGGCCATAAGAAATTCGTTATCATCTCGCGATAGCGACCACCATTTACGGTAAGTGCTTTGCCCACAAACCGCACCAAACAGGCACTCTTTGGATGCATCGGCTTTTCAACAATAACTCGTGAATTCTTATTTTCCCAATTGCGGCAATTCTGCTTGTTAACGAATCCACTGAGGTGAAATTGTGCCTCGTCGCTGAAGATGAAGTGCACAAAATGCATTTTAATTTGAGCGCCCATTTACATAAAAGGCTTCAACAATCTTAACGCTCTGCTTAATTCAATGGCACTGAAACAAAGAAATGTCAAATTAATCTGGGCAAAAAACTTGACGTTAAGGTGTGACTCAAAATAAAAATCGTCTTTTATGCTTAGACTACCTTTTATTTGCACATTCAGTGCATGTAAGGTAGTATCTTGTTGTCCTAAGGTCGCGCCTTGCAAATAATATTGGACCACCTGATCCAATTTGATTAAATAGACTACTCCATGGACTGGTCCGATGTACTGCAAGCATGGACCATGTCATTGTTAAAAAGTTTTTGTAGTGAGACGACATGTCATCGTTTTTTAACGAAATCTTTTCGTTTTTCAACGAAGTTAAAACTTACCCTCTTGTGTATACAATGGAGTAGTTTTAAAACTACTCCTTTGTAGTCCAAAGATGGGTTATATGGTCCTGCCCTAGGACATCGTAATGTTAAATAGACCATGTTTTTCCCATACGTTTGGGTTACTTTTGGAGTAGTTCTAGTCCCTTGTGGGCTACACTTTACACGCGTCTTTGGACTAGTCCTATTATTTTCAGGGCGATTTAATAAAAAATCTTTAAAAATAAATAACTTATTGCAAAAAAAAAATATGATATTGAATTAATTAGCCATACATACACAATTAACATCGAAATCGAAGTTGGAGTTAGAGTTGAAGTCGGACCCTAAAAATTTCCGCTGTTGGAATCGAATTTGGCATAATTTTTTGACGAATCCACAGCCCTGGCTGGAGGGTATAAAAATCAAACAATCGTCTACGGGTCTTATCAAAAATAACGTTAACAAAAGATCAGCCGCTTATACGAAAATTTTGTTCGATAATGTACTACCGATTGATTTTATATAATATTTATTAAACAAAAATAAGTTTTTCTCTTTTTCAACAAACTTTTTCGTATACATACTTTATTTCTGTGCACTTGATTTTCATTTTTTTTTTGCTTAAGTTAGTTATTTTTTAGTTTTGCTCTAGTTTTTTTTTTTAACTAAAATATGTTTAAAATGAAAAATGCTGTTCTTTAATGTATATTTTACACTTTATGAACATGTGTAAAAAGTAGATGTGCTAAGTAAGTAAAACACTTGGCAGAAACACTTTCAAACTAAAGTAATACACTCGCCCATACATCACACGCATTTCAGTAATATGTCTCGCAAAAATTTTATTTTCAATGAGGGGGAATAAAAAAAAAGGATCAAGGGTGTTCTTGTGTCGAATGTGATATAAACATTTTTCTTGTGCTCCAAACACCAACACACACTTGTAGCTACAAAAAACTGCTGTAAAAAGAGGGAAAGAGAGAGAATAGACTTAAAAAATAAACTATTATATTTTAAAGACAGACACTATTACCACATTTACTTGCATTGGCAATCAAGTGTTTGCGTGATAGTGCAAGTGTGAGGAGCGTTATATTGTAGCTTCCGTTTTTGTTTTAAACACACACACACACGCCTCGCTCTATGCATCTTCTTCATGATCAACACACAGCCAACCATTATCAGCAGAGCTGACAGTTACACTTCCGTTTCCTGTACCATATCAATATTGGTTATCATGTGTAAGTGTGAGTGTGTACTATTCTGTGTGTGTGGGGATGTGTTTTTTTACACATACACTATTAAACAAATACACATACGAGTACCATGGATGAGTGTAGCGTGTTTTTCTTAGAATCCTTGCAAGCTGTTCAATAGGTGACTGACTGACTGACTGCTCAACTTTTTCTTGTGTTTGTGTATATTTGCAGCTGAATTTTATTCAAAGCTTTAGTTTGTTTCTTTTAATGTTTTGTTGTAATTTTTCTGCAGTTTTTTATTTAATCTGTAATAAGTTCATGTAAAGCAACATTTGGTGCTTGCATGTTTTTAAGCTGCTGCAGCTGTTGGTTTTGTTGTTGTCTCTGGTTCTGGAGGATTCTTACTTTTTCTGATTCTGTTTCTCTGAAAATTACTGTTGTTTCTTCTGTGTGGTTTTCGTTCATGTCAGATACATTTTTGTACTTTCTACAACATGTGTTAGATACATAAGAAAAGTATTTTTAAATTTTTTCGTTTTTACACGGGCTTAAAGATTCTTAATTTATATTTTTTGGTAGAAAAAATGTTCTTTTTAGCAAAAAATATATAAAAAAAAATTTAATTAACATCTTATATACCAACTTAATTAGAGTTTAAGTGACTGACTAAAATTTTTTATAAAAAAATTAATAAACTTTGAAGGAAATTAAATAAAAATTTTTATTTTAACCGTAAAAACGTTTAAAAATATATGCTCTTCTTTACTTTTTAAGATAGATAATTTTTTCTCAATTACCCTAAATATTAGTTATAAAATAAACACTTTATCGTAAGAATTTCTGACAGGTTTCTTATAAATAATCAAACGATTTAAATGCCATTTAAAACTTCTTAATTAATGCTAATTTCGAATTTAATTTGAATTTGGAAATGGAGTGATACAAATTTTTTTATACATTTTTTAATAAAGTCTCAATTTTAAGAGTTGTATTGTAAATTTTAAAAAAACTTTTGTTAAAAAAAATAAAAGATTTCTCGGCCATTGAAAATTCCACAGGTTTAAAGTTTTACTTTCAGTTTTTATAAATTATTGAAAACATATTAAAAACCACTTTTAATTAAACATTTTAAAAAGTAAATAGAAACTGGGAATTATTTCCTTCTGAATGTTACTTTATATTATATTCAACATTTTTTTTTTTTCCAACGGAAAGCTAAGGTAAAATGTAACAAGAAAATACAATATAATAGTCTGATAGTGTATAAAGTCATTTCGGAAAAATTGAAGGAATATGACTATTACAAAAAAGCTTTATAAAATACATAACTGAAATTTAGCTCATAGAATAAATTCGAAAAATAAAAAAAATGTTGAATACATTTTAAAAAGTTTTAATATAAAAAATTTAATCGTAATTTTTTTAATAGTTTTATTTACATTAACCTTAAGATTTGTATGTGATTTAAAACCTTTTAATTAATACTAATTTCAGTTTTTTTTGTATTTTATTTCAAACCAAGTGACAAACAACTTCTTAATTAATTTTTAAATTATATCGTGAATTTTCTATATAGAGTTTTTAATAACAGAAATTTTAAAAAGACATTTCAAGCAAAACAAAATTCGATTTAAAAATTCAAAATATGGTAATATAAACATTAGGGTGGGTCACTGATGTATGAGAAAAAATAAAAGTTCTCGAATCATATTCTAATAGCAATATTTTTTTGTATTACGTTAAAACAAATAAAAATTGCAAAAAAAAAGTTCAAAAAAGTGACATCTTGAGCCCGCGCAAGAGCTCCTAAGAATTAAGAATATTTGAAAAAAGTCTATTTTTTAAATTTTAATATTTTATTTACTATCAATTATTATTAATTAAAACTAAAAATATTTTGAAATAAACTTAAAAAAAATAAAAATTTGGTTCTTTTACAACATAAAACAATAAAATCCTTTTTGGTCACAAAATCTTGTTTACTGTCAAATCAGGGCATCTCTCGTCTCGATTCAAGTTTCGTCTATATTAAACCATCGCTTGACTTTTTTAGCGCAAAGAGTCATGAATGCTTCTGACACTGTTTTCACGAACCTAAACGTCGTTAAAATACAGTAATATGCTTTTCTGCAATACAATGCTATTGTTGCTATATTCCAAATTTAACAAAATTGAAGGTCAATGCGCGGGCTCTTACACTAAAAATAAATTAATAATATTTTACAGGGATCTAATTCAGACAAAAATACAACATATTTACGCTATTAGAAGTCGATAAGAGAAAAAATATTTTTTTGACCCAGCCTAATAAACATTTTTGTTATTAATTTTTTTTTAAATCTACATTTTAAGATTTGTATCGTAAATTTTATTGACTGAGTTATGTTAGAAATGATTAAAAGTATTATTTGTATTTTGAAAATTCGTTTTTAATCTATTCTATTAAAATTTTAAAACATAGTAATTAATAGTTGTTTAAAAAGTTTTTCTTAAAATCTGAATTTCAAAAATATTTTCATAAATTTATTTAAAATAATTGAAATATTTTTGACCCTTTCCAAGATTTCAAAATTAAACTAGTTGCAGATTTTATTAAAATTACAAAATTATTGATAAAAAAATTATTTTTTATCGTAAATTCTTTTTATTAAAAACTTACAATTACTTGGACATTTGACATGCCATTTAAAGTAATTTTTTCATAACTAATTTCAGATTTTATTAAACCTAAAAATTTTTATTTTTTGCTTTTATTTTTTAATGCAAATGTTTATTATTTGATCGTACACTTTACGCTTGGTTGCTTTATTAAAAACTCAAATTTTTGTATGTCTTATCAATTCTAGTAGAGACTAGCTGACCCGGTCCGCGTTGCTGGCCCTAAGCAAACGATTTGAATTGAGCTTTTAACGAAATTTACGGCCTTTAAATAAAAATCCATGGAATACCTATCATAAAGTTTTTTTTACAGAATAACTTACATACAAATTGGAAATAATATTTATTTTTTACTTCATCTTAAGGCCAGCGGATAGACAATTTTTTTTTTTTGTTTTTTTATTTGGTGTAAAAACGTATAAATTTTTTGCCGTGCCAACTCGGGAGCAAGCCACATACAACTGGCCGTGTGAAAAACGTAAATTTTCCGAAATTAAGCCAGCAATAGTCAATAATTGGCCTTGTGCGTTGTTGATGGTAATAGCAAAGGCAAGACGCAAAGGGAATTGGAGCCGCCTGAATCGGAATGGTAAATCGTTGGAAATCATCGGAATTCGTGGAATAAGTACGTCTTCACCTTTGAATCTGTCACCGATGATTGTTGCCCCGATTAAATTTGGTGAACAGTTTTTGATGTAAATAAGCCGAAAACTCGGATTTTTTAATGCAACATATCGAAAGTTTTAAAATTTTTGTATTGGATATTTATTATAAATATCTTCGGAACTACATAACCGATTTAAGAGTTTGATATCTCGTTTTGAAAAACATGGCAACGGCTTTCAAAAAAAAAAAAAAAAATTAAAAAAGCAAAAAAAAAATAAATGCATGAATTTTAGAACGGTGGTGCAATTTGCAAATTGAATTTGGACCGCCCCTCCGCCAACAGATCGAAAATCAAAAATCAGACTTCACAGTGTCACCTGCCTGAATATTCTGAAGATTCCCCGAAAATTTCATCAAAATCGGCCAAGCCGTTTTTGAGTCCATACGTTACATAGGTACATACCCAATAAAAAATTGTGCCTCGAGCGAAGCAGGTTTGTATGGGAGAAATTCAAGAGTTTCGCTTACGGAAGACATGAATTTTATATGGCGAGTTCTCACTTTGAAGCAATACATTTCTGACACATAAAGCGCATTATTCAGCGCATATAAAAATTGTTGGATGTAATAATCAGCTTTACACACTGAATGTTTTGATACAGTTATTTTTTAGTATTCTCCCTTACAAACCTGCTTCGTAGTAAGGGAATGCCGTAGCACTTGAAATTTTATTTTTTTTATAAAAATTGTTGAGAGTAATTTCACTTACTTTACTACATTTCTGTATGTCTTATTGCGTAGCGCATAATTGTGCGCTTATTTTTTTAAATGTACCATAAGTGCTTCGCAAAATGATAAAAAATTTTATTGGGTACACACATCCTGTTTTATATATAGAAGATAGATTTATTCGGCATTGTATTGAAATTTTAAAAAAAGGTTTTTAAATTTATGTATATTCATTTCGTGAGCTTAAATTTCAATTAAAAAAAAGTTTTTCGTAAATATCTTAAAATAACAAATATTAATTTCTAAAAAATTTTATGCCGTTCAATAAAACTTTTAAGGGTATTTCCACAGAAAATTACCCCTTATAGCTCAAAAATTTTGTTATTATTTTGAATTTATTTTTCCGCTAATATTATAAAAAATAAATGTATCTGTCATTTTACGAAAGATTAACTTTAATTTTCTTTATATGTACTAACAAAAATATGCTACTTTGAGTTACCCATAATAAATGAATTCAAACAGAAAAAAGTGTTGTGTTGCTTTTTTAAAAAAAATTTTTTTTTGGTAATTATTTTCTTTGGTTTAAAAATAAATCCATTTCATAAACAAAACATTTCAAAGAATTTAATCAGATATATTACTTGACATATCCTGCGCAAAATTTTACAATACATGATGTTTGTTTCCGCAATTAAAAACAGCACATTTATAAAGTAACAACCGTTACTTTTATAATGGTCCAAAAAAAATATTGAAATTACATTTTTTATGAATTTTTTCGGTTGCTGCCGTTGCTTGAACTTTCGTAAGTCCTAAGTGGAGCAAACCTCGTGTCATATTTGGGTAGGTTGGAATTTTATTTAAAAAATCTCCGAAAATCGGTAACGACCGTTACTTTGGAAACACCCTTAACTAACTAATTTCGAATTTTGTTAAACTTAAAATATTATTTTTAAAAATTGTTAATCGTTTAATTTTCTCCTGTTTTCATTATACTCAATATTAAAAATTGACAAAAAAAAAAAATATATATTTATATTTCAATTAATAATTTAAATACAATTTTTAAATATTTTTTAATTATATGGTAAACATATTTTAATTTTAATAACGATTTTAATTAAAAACAAGTTAAATATTTTTTTATTTTTTTGAAGTTTTTTGTATCCGAAATAAGCTTGGATTTTTATTAAAATTACAGACAATATTATTTTTTAATTTTTTCATTTTTAAAAGTATGGTATCGTACATATTTTTTATGTAAATATCTTTAATAACTAATATGCCATTTTCATAGGTTTTCATTAAACTAATTTCGAATTTTATTCAATTTTAAAATTTCCTTATATTTTTATTTATCGTAAATTTTGAAATATTAAGGGGGACATTTTGTTGTTCACTTCACCTTGCGTTGAGAAAATTTTCATATACAATTTTTTGTATTTTTGAATTTTTGAAATTTCAAAAAATTTTATATGAAAATTTTCTCAACGCAAGGTGAAGTGAACAACAAAATTAGCCCCTTAAAGGTTGCTTTATTTCTCTCTATTCAAACTAATTTTGGATTTTAACAAAATTTCCTGGCAAACAACATTTGATTACATTTTTATTATTCCAATATTTATCGTAATGTTTTTATGTATAAAGGTTGAACTTTTATTTTCACTAAATATACTAAACGATAAAATTTTTATTAAAGTAATTTTGAATTTAGCTCAATTTTGTTTTTTTTTCATAATATTTCTGATAGTCCTTATAATTAAACTAAATTAAGAAAAATTTTTCAAATACATATAATGTCCTATAATATTTTTATAAAAATACTTTGATTTCAATATTATTTCACGTTCTATTTTTTATACGTTTACCTACATAATCTCACAAAAAGGAACACATAAAAGAGATTTTACATAAAAAATCGTTAGAAAGAATTGAGAGGATGGTAAAACTGCCGTGTAGCCTTTCTTATACTTGTAATATTCTACTGTCTTATAAACAAATTTAAATGCGCTAATAACGTTAGTGCTTATATTTTGAGTTCTCTGACAAAGGCAGATTAAGAATGGAGCCATCTAATTTGGCGACATTTTAAAATGACCTTGTGGCACAACTTTCACTTCCAACTGTTGTAAAACATTTAGCCTGTTACAACATGTGTGTCCTTGTTGTCAGTGGGCATTAATATTAATAATACAACATTAGCATTTTTCTTTACGATTTTATTTTTGTTACCAACAAAATAAATAGGAACGCAAAATTTAAAAAACAACGACAGACATTTTTGAATTAAATCTACATAAATTTTAAAAGATATAAAAAAAGATTATTAAGTAAGGGAAATGCAAAAAAAAAAATGTCAAAATTTATTCTTTTGTACCCATTTTTACCTAATTTTTTTGAATAAAAATCCATATAAAAAAAAACAAAATTAAAGGAAAGACTATTGGTTAAGGAAAATGCAAAGAAAGCAGGGACCGCAATTATAAGTGATATCAAAAAAGATATTTTGAGGGGTGTTCTGGAAATCGAAAACGCAAAACGCAACGAATTTCAAATATTTTTTAAAAAGATTTCTGTAATAAAAGAATTTTTATAACAAATATTATACAAATATTTCTGTATCATAACAAAAAATTATAAAACTTATGGCCAATTTTCAGGATTGATATTAAAACACATTTATTTTTAAAATCGTTTTAAATTAAAAATTCTCTTCTTCACTAAAAACTTAAGTGAAACTTAAGTCACCGATGTGGTACACTTAATTTCAACTTAAGTTCCCATTGTAATATTTTAGCAAGGTGGCGTCAATATCACAACAATACAACAACAGGCAAAGCATTAACAGTCAGCTGTTTTTTCAGAACACCTTGTAGATAATTACACTTTTTTATATTTTTTTTTTGTGTTTAGTAGTGCTACTATACTTTTATCTTAATTAAATAAGACTTTTCAAATAAAACTCAAAAAACCAATTTGTTTTAAATACGATTAAAGTTTGTTTGAAAATTAACTTAATATAGATTTAAATACTATCCTGAAAATTGGGCATTAGATTAAATTAGAATTAACAACTTTTTAACTCTCGCGTTGGGCGTTTTCGATTTCCAGAACACCCCAGTTTATAACAGTTATTTTGTGAATCAAAATTAAATGAATCCATTTAAATAAAAAATAAAAAATAAAAGGTTCGAATAGAACTCTTAGGGCTAAAAAATCAGAGCAAGTTAAATTCTATTTTTGGTTTAAAATGTGTTTAAACCAACAAATCTATAAATCACCAAACATATAAACCATCTTTAAACGCATAAAATTGGGCGTTTAAACTACCAATACAGACCATACGAATTTGATAAGATTTATCGTAGTGCTGCCACATGTTATTTTTTTAACAATATATAATACATGGGACACTGATTTATAGTTGTTGAGTTTAAACTACATATAAATTCAAGTTTAGTTCAACTAAACCAGCGTTTAAACCATGAGTGATTTATTAGCCATTAAAAAGATAACTCTGTTTAGCTGTCGAAGAATAAAACTCATTTAACAAGTTGACAAGTTTAATTCACACCCAAAGCTTGCCGCTGCACAGTGTTCGATTTAAGAATTTAGGACGATAAAAATCATAACTTTGTAAATAATTAAGATAGAGTCCTAATTTTTTCTACAGGTGATTCTTGAGTGTAACAAAATAATTAGGTGAACAATTATACCGTTTCGCCTACTGCGTCTTCTACTTGTACCGCGAATCTTGTACATTTAAAATTAACTCTCTAAGAAGTTGCATGTTTCTGCTATTAAGAGCCACTTTTTGGGTTAGAGATTAGCGATTAAATTAACATTAATCTCCGTATTTACTTTTTGAGTTGTATTTTTTTAAACTTTTTTTGCTAGTTTAAGCGGCCATTGATGGTGGTTTAAACCTTAACTTAAACTGTCAACATACATATGTTTAACATAAACAATTAATGCAAAAATATAAACCAAAAATTATTTTAAAAATAAAATATATACTTTTATATAATTTGTCCTTTCTATATTTTTTCATTAATATATATTTTCTTTAAACGTAAAAATTTCTACCTTGTAAACAATATTAAATTCGCATATTTTCTTCTTCTTCTTTGAAAACATCCATCTTGCTATGATAAAAAGTTTACATTTGCAAAAAAAATATTGCCATTAATTTGTGCTCAGTATGGTAGCACTACATGGTTTAAGCCACAACCCAAAAATATCAAATTCAATTTATGCTAGATTAACTTAATTCGCAGATTATCTAATTATAGAATAAAATTAACTTTAATCTCAAACCCAAAAAGTGGCTCTAAATGAAGTAACTATTATGTGACTTATTCAAAGTTAATAAGTAAAGTTTAGAATTATTCTCAGCTACACATAATTAAACATTTTTTTTATAAAATCTTAAAGTGTAATTTTTCCAAATATGAGTATTTTGACGTTGACCTTTAAGAACAAAGCTAAGGATATCAAATAAACTTACTTGAACAATATTTAATCTATTAAAAATTACGAAATAATTGAATGTTACTACAAGAAGCTGTAAAAAAAATTTGGCTTTAATTTTTTGGCTTTACATTTCCTTCTTTAGATCTCTATAGCTCTATTTCAAGCATGGTTTGTTTAGCTTCTTATTTTTTAAAAATTTGGGTATCTAAAGTAAGAATTTCAAATACCACCTGAATTACGCCTAAGAGAAATTTAAGTTAAATTTAAATGTACCACATCGGTGAATTAAGTTTTATTTAAGTGTTTAATGAAGAAGAGAATTTTGTATTTAAAACGATTTTAAACATAAATAGTTTTATTTAAAGGTAAAATATATTAAACTCCTTCAAAGATTTTTATTTTATGAATGGAAAAATAAAATTCTTAGAAAAAATTTAATTTTAGACAGAAAAAATATAAAACTTGAAAAAAAACTTTTTAAGACTTACAAGAAAATGTCGCTCATATTGTCGTGTATTGGTGTTGATATAAGACACTTTACAAGACAGTGTCGGTCCTGTTTTCGTAAATAAGAGACAATTTGAAAGAAAATGTCGGTTATGCCGTCGCTTATAAACTTCTTTAAAATACAGTACACAAGACAATGTCATATATTTTGTCGTTCACGGCATTTTCCACAAAATTGTGTTCCAGAAATCCTAAGTTATAAGGGACATGTCGTGCATAAATCATAGATGACAGTTTTGCCAACTGGGTTTTCATGTTATACAAACACACACAAATGCTGTCGTTTTTACCATCGATATCATGTTGTTCTTTCTATTATTGCATTTTTGTAGTTCGGCTAGACCTAATGTTTGGACCATGAACTGCGCAAAGACCGCTGTCTCACTCGTAAAACTTACTTTGAAAAATCTTGCGTTTGTTGGAAACTTTTTTGTGTGAATAAGGGGCTTTTGAGCGGTTTACTAGTGGTGATTTTAACAAAAAACATTGCGTCTAAGAAACCATCTCTCTTACATTCAATATGTTCTACCACTTCATATTCAGGTTAAGCTTCACTAAGCAATCAATGTGCTTTTACTGCAGTTTTTTTTTACATTTAAGAAGTAAAGCAAAACTTCTTACAATGAATGATTTGTTGGAACAAATATCGAGGCAGCGTGCACTTTAATGTCTATTGGAATGTTGCGAAAATATGTCTTTCTACACCTTTTGCCTACGAGATTCAAAGTCTTGACTGGCTGTTCACCCGAGCAAAAAAGTCAAACAAATTCTTAAAAAAAAAAATCTTAAATAGAACACACATCAACCTTTTTAAAGAGGGAAAAAGTAAAAAAAAAAAAATAATTCTTAATCATCTCTCGAACGAAAACGCGCCATGAAATCAATGACGTGTGTGTGTGATTTCCGTTTGGCGTTGGGAACAATAAAAAAGGTGATGAATAAACATTGTGACCAGGGCTGCCATTTAAATTTGTGAGAAAATCGTCAGTTTCCTGAGAAAAAATAAAAAAAATCGTCTTTATCGTTTCGAAAAATCGTCAAAAAAATCAGACTTAAAATTTAGTTTTTTTTTAAACAATTTTTCTTCGATTTTTATAAAAAATTAACATTCAAACAAAAACTTAATAACTTCATACTTAGCTAGCATTTTCAATCGTGAATCGGCTACTGGGAGTTTCATGAAGAGTGCCTTTGATCGTCGGTGACCGCATTTTTTAATCGTAGTAGATTCCTTACACAAGAAAAACTGTAACACGAGTGAGATTTTTCCATAGCACAGCGCAAGACGCTTCTTCAACCGTTGTGGGAATCGTTTTAGACGTGGGTTAAGATAATCTAACGAGACTTTCATGCCAAGAATCGTGTGAGATTCATGTAGATATTCTCTTACAAATCGTGAAATGCTCACCATACAATTTTTGCAAATATGATTTATACAGAGATTCGTAAAAAGTTCATTCGAGGATGGTTTGACGAAAGATAAACAAAGTGTAACATTGCTGTTTTTTACTCTGAAAATAATCCAACATTTTCTTAAGACTTGTATATACAGCCGTACCTAAACAAAAGCGGCACGCTTTGCAATTGTAAAAACAGATTATGACAGCACACTTAATAGGGGAGTTTTCCGCTATTGTGAATTAATAATGACAATTTAGCTATTTTTGGTTAATCTAGCATTTTTATCTCTGTTTTTATTTATAATTTGTGGGTTTTATTAAACAAAAAAGCTATCACTGCTGTACGTGACACAACGTTGACGCTCTTGCTTTGGTATTCGCATAAGCGAAAGAAAACGTTCCGCCTTCCGCCCTTGTTAAGGTACGGCTGTTAAACATTCCAAGATTAAAAAACGAAATTATCAGAAAATGTAATGTTTTATTCAGACTTTGGAGACTGCAAAAAATCGTCACTTTTAAGAAAAAAATCAGCAAATCGGCACTTTGCTCATTTCGGAACAAAAAATAGTCGAAATAACGATAAATCGTCAAATCTGGCAGCCCTGATTGTGACGGTCTTGCTGCTGATTGCGGAAATAACAACAATGACGATGGCTGATGCTAACCAACATTTTTTTTTATTATTTCTGCCCTAAATAAACTTTGAGAAAAGTTATTTTCATCTAACAAAAAGTTAAGACAACTTGACAATATAACAAAACAGCAAAAAGGTAGGATTCGAATAATGTCCTTTTGTTTTGAACAAACAAACAAATAAAAGAAAATCAAAAAATATATAAAAAATAAATCAACGATAAGCGGAATCAATTAAGCGCGATAAGCATAAGACATATTGATTAAATTATTGCGGTAAAATAATGATGAGTGACAACGAGATTTAATTTGGCGGAAATTTTTTATTTTCTCACTTTTGCCTTATTTGATGGAAATAAATTTGAAAAAAAAAACAGTGATGATGGTTACTGACTGCCATTTCTACCCAACCTAACCTTTCAAAAAGCTTTTTTTTAATGGTAAGTTTTTGAACAAAAATAGCGGTTTAGGAAAAAGATTCCTTTTAGAACAAAAGTTATCATTCTAAAACAAAAGATTCCTTT
This sequence comes from Pollenia labialis, assembly GCA_949318255.1. NCBI lineage: Eukaryota > Metazoa > Arthropoda > Insecta > Diptera > Polleniidae > Pollenia > Pollenia labialis. The sequence continues at coordinate 141,800,113 of OX439140.1, read as the reverse complement.
TAGAACAATAGAGCTCGCATCAGAACCAATATATGTATTTCAAGAAAAAAGGTTTATTTCCAAAACATTAAGTAGGTTTAGTTAATATAAAAACAGATTTGTGCCGCCATTGCCAAGTTTGTATAAAACATTTTGACGGAACAGCTTAGTTTTGCTTAAAACGTTGGTCTTTAACGAAGCGTAGCACAGCCGCGAATAACGTTGTAAAAGCCATTTTTTGCAAAAACTGTTTTTTTTTGCAGATAACCTTTAACATTACTCTCTTACACTGTTTAAACTTCAAATCACCCAACATTATGCAACTTAACACCTTCAAAATGACATACAAAGAGTCAACTATAGTGGAAGAAGGTTGAAAGATACTTACAAAATGATACAAAGTCAATGGTTTTGAATGACATCGCGACTTATAAACTGTAAATTTGCATGTTATTTTATATTCAAATTTCTTAACATTTTTATACAAGTTGTTATTATCATTAATTATCAAAATAATTTTCGTGGGAATACAAAATTTAATTTTGTATTTCGTGTATTTCGATTTTGTTATTCGTGCTTAATATCCAATTTTTATTATTTGATAAAAACGTTGAAATTGAAATTCCTATGCTCATTTCACTGGTTGCTTAGGCCAGATCGTCATGAAACTTCATCCAAAGATTTTACAAAAAACTAAAGATATTAAACCAAATAAAACTGTTAAGCGTATAAGAATTACAGAAACAGTTCTATTTGTAACAATATCAAAGTATAAACAAAAACATCATCAATTTCCCACTACAATTGATTGGAATTCTTCCAACATTAATTGTAGTTGTTAGTAGGTTGAGAAAAAACAAAAACAACTTGCATTGTTGTTTTTCAAAAAAAAAAATATAAAGCTGGTTGTCAGTTTTTTTAGGCCGTGCACTTGCCAGTATATTATCAAAATAATTTTCATGGAAATACAAAATTTAATTTAAATCATTTTGTTATTCGTGCTTAATTTCAAATTTTTATTCTTGATAAATATTTTAATAATTTTAATAATCTAAAGAAAAAACATAAAAAATTAATAATCTTGCCTGCTAAAAACGTCTTTTTTTTTGCTCTTTTAAAAAATAATTATTTTGTAACTTAAAACGTTATTCGCGGCTGGGCTTGAAATAATTAAAAAAAAAACACATGTCGGCGGAATAATCACAGTTTCAGACTACAATTAACTAAGTTTACACTCAATCCACATCTCAAAAACCCAGCCTAAGGAACTTTACACAGCTAAAATTAAAAACTGATTTTTATCACAGACTTCATAGAATTAGGTAAACGATTTGTTGAATTTGATTACTAAAAGTTGTAGGAATTGAAAATTGTATTTTTTTTTTTCAATAAATGATATTTTAAATTTTAATTAAAAATATGATCAATAAACTATGCGATTTCAAGCAATGTGTTGATTCAATTACCAAAATAATTAGGAAAAAATATATATGATTCTTTAACCTCATTTAATTGAAAATAAACAAATAACTAATGAATATTGTAAGTGCATTATGCAAACTAGTAATCGAATTATTTGTTAGACTCAATTAAAATTTTTATTGAATTAATTATTATAAATAACACAAGCATACACGGTTTTGGATCTAAGCCACCAAAAGCTGTTTCTAAATTATTTAGGGCGCTGAATCAAAATCTGCACTCCGTTTTTTAAATATAGTTTCTAGTTTTCGAGATTTTAAATAAACACATTTTTTACAATTTTTGGCAATTAATCTCCATTTTATTCATTAAAAAGTGTTATATTAGAAACGAAGAGCAGTCGATCTGAGTCGCTTGTTCTGTTTGTGATAAGTTTCACGCATTAAAGTCCAACAGTAGTCGCTGATTATGCCCTCGTCACAAAATTCTTGGTATCGTTATTCGATTTTCGCCAAATCATTGGTGTTGTCGCTCTCCTTGCTCGTCGCTTGTATCACCCAAGTTTTCAGGAAAAAATTCGAGATGGCAGTGCAGAAGATGTATTTTGAGATACATTAGATCTCCAATCTTGCAATAATTTTGCAACAAACTGTCGATTATCTGCTTGAAATCCGGGGATTTGCGGTTACCGAGAAAGTTGTGAACAACATCTTGAAATGATACCATACTGCTGCTTCATTAGGCCTTTTGTAAAGTTTCTGTCGGCGAGCAATTCGGATTTTTCTTCCGATAAATTTAAAGCTGCAAGTTTGATATTACCACTGTAGTTTGTGTCAAGATTTTGAAAAATATCCCTTTGGTATGTCATATGTGACGTAGCCCCACTATCTGAAAACCAAACTGTTTTATGATTAGCTTTCTGCACTACCCCTTGAGTGGCAACAAATCCATTCGAATTTACTATATGAGAACGATCTTTATTAGTATTCGTCCTGCAATTTTTAGCCATGTGTCCTTGTTTACCACAGCGAAAACGATTAATAGATTTAGACATTCCTGGTTTGTTTATATTATATTTTTTGCCATGTTTTGCCTTTAATGCAAAATTTTGGGGAAAATCAAAATTAATCTTTGTATGAAGTTTCCTAACGATCTGGCCAAAGCAACCGGTGAAATGCGCATTGGAATAGCTTATCCCATCAACAATAAATTTCAGTTTCTCAAAAGTATGAAATGGGAATTTAGCACATTTGAAAGATTTTTTATATTTATAATAATTTTTTTTAATATTTTATCTTTTTTATATTTTTTTTACAAAAAGTACCTCCTCAATAAAAAAAACCACCTACTCGGAAAATAAGGACCATTTTTTAATAAAACGTATTTTTACAAAATGATGCCTTTACAAAAAAGCAGCTTCATTTAAAGTCGTTGTAAAACATTTTAATAAAAGTTCTTTGCCTAAATTAAAATTGATATATTTAAATATTAAATCGCCAATTTTTGTTGTTTTTTTTTAATTAAACCATTAATCAAAAATTAAATCAGTTTTAATTAAAAATTTAATCAACTAAATCAAACGTTTACTTATATCAACAACATTACTGCAGACAATGTTGTTAATATCAAAAAATATTTAATTGATACTACTAATTTGTTTCCTGGTCCATATTTAATTAGTTTTTTTTATTTCATGTCACAAATTTTTTAATTGAAATAAATTTTAAATTTGTTTTGCGTATTGTTTTTCATTATAATTTTCTTTTGTCAATATTATTGCCAAGCAAGTGTTCATATTCACCCAACCCCATTCCCAATTTTCTGCTCAATATCATCTGTCTGTCATCAATGTTCATGCATTTTGTTGTGTTATTATTTGTAATACAATATTAATAACAATAATATTAACTGTAAACAACAAGGACAACAAAGAGAAAAATTTAAAAAGAGAAAAAAACAACCGGACGGATTTGTTACAATATATTCGTCATTGTATTGGTAAAATTGTAAATGATAAGGAAACGGATGTTGTTGTTGTTGTTTTGCCATTGTTTCGTTCGGTTTATATCAATACAGCACGTATTTGTCGTGAAATGACGGTTCCAGTCATCAAACCACATCCCACATACACATGCTCATATATACACATACACATACACGCACACACGTGTGTATTAAATCCTTTACAAACATGTGTTTTCATTTTTAAGATGAAACGTGTAGTTTATTTTAAGTTTTTATTTAAATGAGCATTGCGAGGGTTCAAGCAAGTTAAAGATTATTTATTTGATATTTTCACACACTTTTAGACTTTTCATTATCCCCCTAATATCTATATTTATCGCTAACAGTATAATTTAGTCCCACACGCACACGTACACAACCAAACTTTTCATTAATTTTTAAAGTCAATCCATGTCATAGGATGTGTAAGAGGATTGAGTTGTCACTTTTTAGTGTGTGTTTGGCAGATTTTTAAAAGATTTTAAAAAGGATAGAAATTAAATATCAAGAAAAGGTTTCGCATTGTGGATGCGACTGATGACTTATTTTTTAAAAAACTATCATTATCTCAAAATTTATATATCTGCTCTTTTCTACTTATAAAAAAAAAATTAAAATTTTTTTATTTTTCTTAAGATAGTTTTCTAAAATTAGAATTATCGTCTTTTATGTGCAATGATTAGAATTAGGGTAACTTAAAAGCCAAAGTGTTTGACTCTATTGCCCTTATAAGCAGTTTTTAAAGTCTAGTTTACCCCAGGTTGTCCTTTGTTATGCTGCCCTCGTGTTAAATAATCATCCACAACATTTGTTGCCTACATACATTTACGAACAGCACAATGGCTTTAATCATGAAAAATTTACACATACGCAATTAAATTAAAAATTGTTTCTGTGGCATTTTGACACAACATCTTAAGTCATATTAAAAAAGTGGATCATACGAATGTTGTTAATCAAACTAATTTTTTATTCAAACAACCTTTTTGTTTACGTTTTCAAAATTTTGTATTACAAACGAAATTTTTCTTTAATTTTGGTTTCTTTCATTATTTAATTAAAACGATTTTTTCACCGAGTTTTAAAAACCATTTTGCTATCTTATCTTATATCGGCCAATTTGACAAAAAAAAAAAAAAAAAAAAAAAAAAAAAAAGTACTTTTAGTTCAAAACATACTTTTTGCTCATATTCGGAAACGATCTGTAGGCTTAGAAATTTACTTTTACATCCTGGCCCACAAAATCGATCGCTGCCGCTCGATGTTGTCGACAGAGGCATTTTGTTGCAATATTGAATTGAATAATTTATTAATTATGATGTGCTATATTCCCAATATTTATTAATAAATACACTTATGGCCGTTTTCTCATTACACGATTAACTTTTTTCCCAACGAAAAACTGCACATTAAAGAAATTTGGGTTTCTCAATGCCTCATTCGCTTTTATTCTGTCGCAAAGCTAACCAGCACTCATCTGCCGATTATTTATTTTCCTTTTATTTGCCGTACAGATAAATTCAATCAGCTGACTCCCAACTTTTACATGTATTTTGAGAGGTGTTGCCAACTTAAAACCATGTTTTTTGTCGGTATATTGAGAAATCCAAAATTGTTAACAGCCAGTTTGTCGGTCTAATAAATTTATGTTGACATTAAGTAGCAGGCAGTTTGACGGTACATTGAGAAAATGGCCATTAATAATTATTGTTTGGGGGAAAAGCTAGTTCCTATGTGCATTTTAATGGTTAATTAGGCCAGATCATAACGAATCCTTTTTCCAAATTCTTTGGAAGAGCCAAAGAATTACAAACACTCAAGTGTTTTTTGCCACCATATCAAAGCTAACACAAAACAGCAACAACAAACAGTGAGTTTATCTTTTCTAACATTTTTGTCATCCCGAAAATTACGTTAAATTATTGCTTCAATATTATTTGAAACACCAACAACAATAATTTATTTTTTTAAATTTTAACTCTAATAAAATTTCAATGACCTGTACTTTTATATCGACATCGTGGTTAGATAAAAATAACAATATTGTCTTATCATAGCCTCTAACATAATTTTAGTTACTTTTAATTTAAAAATGCTATTTGTTTAAAGCTGTAGGTACTGTAAAAGTACTTTTTTCAAATTAAAAAGTATTTTCTTAAGTTAAAAAGTATTTTCTTAAGTTAAAAAGTACTTTTTTAAAGTAACAAAGTACTTTTTTATAGTTAAAACGACTCTTTTATGTTAAAAGGTACTTTTTCAAAGTTAAAATGTACCTTTTTTAAGTTAAAAAGTACTTTTTTAAAGCTGAAATGTACATTTTTAAAGTAAAAAAGTACTCTTCAAAAAGTACTTTTTTTCTATCACAAATCATTTGCAAAACTGCTATCAGTGGAGAAGCTGCTTTTGCGTCGTTGTCGCTATTTTTTAAAAGAAAACAGGCCGTCTTTATTTGCTTCCATTTCTTGCGTTTTGCTTTCCATTTCACATTGACAAAAAGCTTGGCGTCGCACAGTGCAAAATTTCTTGAGTTTAGCGGAACTTAATTATTTAAACCAGTAAACCAGTTCTATTTGTGATTTTTTTAAATTTTTAATAAAAATTAATGTGTTTTTTTTAAGTCTTTGAGTTGCATTTTTTTTTTTAGAAATTATGCTAAATTTCAACTGGATTCCTACCACCTTTTTTGTATTTTACAAACTAGCGCACGCACAGGTGCCTTTAAACTGCACAGAGCGTCAGATGTTAGCACTGGTAAGCCTATTTTTTCCAAAACAAAACCAATGATGGCGTCCGATGTCGGTTCTTCCTTCCACTTTTAGAAAATGCAGTTATATGAAATTTGCAAAGTCATTCTGGAAAAAGTTTAATTCAAAAGAAGATCGCAAAATATCGCAGAAGATATTTTGTGTTCCCAATAGTGGAAAAACATACCTTTAAAATGTTGTGGGTTTTAATATGGTATTATGCGGTATCACCTTTTAAAGTCTCCAACGAAGTTAAAAAACTAAATTTACTTACTTCTTAAAAATCACTTTTTTAACGAACAAATCACACACGAGTACGAAACGATTTTGCAATTATTTAAATGCCAATAATTGACACTTTCTCATAAAATAAATTATGTAAAAATCATGGCCTACTGCACTGCCGTTTGTATGTACCACTCTATTAACTGAACCAAATCGAAAATCTTTCTGTATGCAAAAAGTATAATTGAATAAGAAATGCAACTTTCAGGTGTATTTTGGAGTTGTTTCGCAGGGTAAATCCCCAAACCGAGTATGAGGTTTTTGAGGTGGGATATTAAGCAACCGCAATAATGAGTAATCTTATGCATTTTATGTATTTAAAAAATTTAATAAAGTTCCGCTTAACTTCCTGAATTTCGCACTGTGCGTCGTCTAACTGTACCGCGTTACAGTTTTTGCGGGTTTCAACATTAAAAATTATAATTTTTAGTCCTATTTTACAACTTCAAGTTGGTGGACTACCATACACAACTTAAACAAATAACTAGTTGAGTACTTTTTAAAACTCAGATTGATAACTGGAAGAGACCATAGTTAAAAGCTGATTCTGAAAGTTTTTGCCTTCCTATAGGAAGGAAGAAGGATGACTTTTAAAGACTCTTCTAAAACGTCGCACATAGGGGCAAAAGGTGGTAATTTCACCGATTAATTAGAAAAAAATGTTCAAGTAGCAGTGATTTTAACTTTATTTTAAAGGTTGTACAAATGAGCGTTATTTTGTTGCTGTGGCTGTTTTTATTGGTTTGTGTGTTTTATTAAGAGATCTGCAAATGTCGTGATTTGTTTCGGGTGAGTCACGAGCGACCGTGGTTAAATGTTTTTTTTATAATGATTTAAAAAAAAAGTGCTTGAATTTAAAAACTTAAATCCTACGCATTTACGAACTAACTTTCTTACATTTGTTAAAAAACATCTGTTTTTTGGTAATTCGTATCCGAACTCATTAAATGGTACGCAATTCAGCGAAAAAGTACGTGCATACAACAAATCACGTTGATTAATCAAATAATCTTTTTTTATATGGAGGTATCTGTCTCCCTCCTCCTATACTCCTTCAGAAATAAGCAAAATAAATTTTTTTTGTATGGGGGGTTCCCGTCTGCCTCGTCCTATACTCCAAGATTTTGTTGGAACATACAGCTTGTTCTAAGAGCTACACATATCGAATTTAGTGTACCTCACTATTGTAACTGAAGAGATATGAATTGATCCGCCAAAAAAGTGATTTTGGCCCAAATGTGCGTCGTCGTGTGAAAAAAACAGCATTGCAGTTTAAGAGCAAGAATGCTTTGCCATATAAATTAAAAGCGTCAAAAAACAAAAAAAAAGGAAAAGTCTTAATTGAGAGCAGAACTTTGTTCTTTGTCTGCCAATTTCTGCTCCAGTCGTCCTTTTATGTAAATATCCTTAAATACTTGAACTGATTTTGTTCAAGACCACTGTTAACACTTTTTGTAATGTTCTATAAATCTTCCATTGTGAATAAAATATGTTGATTTAAGCTTTTTTTTCTCAAGTCCTTTAAGCATCTCTTTTATTTAATTAGGAAAAAAGTAAGCTTTCCTGCTGCTACAGTTCTTCGTTTTTGCTTCTTCTTGAAAAATAATAATTTTTCCTTTCGCACACATGTGTATTTTGCTTTTACTTGACTCCCTTAAGGGACTCTCTTAATGGTTGCTTTGGTTTGACATAAAAATGAATCTGTGTGACAATGAATTAAAAAGCTTGAAGGTGTTTATAAATTTTAGATTGGCATGAGAAGTGTTCGTGTGAGTGTGTGTGCGATTTTATTAACCTGTGTATGTGATTTCTTGCTGGCTTTATGGTTCATTTGGTTTTATTTCGTAGGTAGTTGAAGGTAAGGATTTTAATTTTTAAGTTTAAACTGGGAGATTTAAACTTTTTGCAAAAAAAGTGAAAGTTGTAATTTGTATCAGAGAAAATGCTTTGCTGTTAAATTAGATTTTATGCCTTGGTGTGAAACTTAATGAAAGAAAATAAAAACAGTAGAACAGTTTGTAAACAGTGAACACTATGTAACCCTTAATGGGCTCTCTCCAATAACAACCGGATAACGAAACTGAATGATGGTAAAATAACCATACTCAATGGGACGATACTCCTAGAACAAGGACAGTGAATTCTTACATGGGAAGACGCGAAAACAACTGCAGCAAATCGTGTGTAAGATAAAGATACTTTGTGTAAGCCATATGCTCCCAAAGGGGGTTATGGAGAAAAAATAATGTTTTAGGGAAATAGAATAATTCAACGCAACAAATTGTTCTAATCGTCTCTTTCATTTGTCATACGCCTTATTTTACTCCAAGTGTGTTTTGAAGCTCTGATTTCGAAATCGAGCTGCCTTCGTCATGTATGGTCAGGTCTGCCAACACGTCTTTGGCTTTGGAAGATCTAATCGATGGCCATTCTGTTAATGTCGTCTGGCGATTTCTTAAGTGTGTGTTAAATCCAACGCCGTTTCCTCCTACGAATGGGAATTTAATGGGTGGTGTGTCAGAGATCAAAGTTCCTTATTCTATTTTTGTGCAGCATGCCAAGATATGTTATCATTGAGGAATACAGACTTCACGTTTTAGTTAAATATTTACAGTTTTGTGTTCGCTGACAGTTGGGAGGAACGCCACACGGAGCTTAGGATGCTAAATGCCTTTCCTGCCTTGTCTAGTCTGCACTTTATGCCTTGGGCTAAACCACTTGTTGTGGCCATTGTGCCAAACAGGTACTTGAAAGATGTTCTATCGGTTGGTGTTGGAGAAGGAAAGGTTATGCTGTGGATGCTTTAGTGCATTTGGACGATTTGATTTTCCTTGCGTTTATTTTCAGATGCCTCTTTGAACATTCTTATCTTGTTTTGCATGTCAGAATGCAGATTGGGCAGATTGCTTAGTAAGTAGAGGGACTTTCTGTCTTTTTCAGTATCCCTGCTGGTTACATTAGGAACACGATAGAATTATGGTCCGAACGAATATTTATTCTTCGATGGGCGAATATTTCTGTGCTTTAACAAAAAGTTGTCACTCTTACCGGTAGGAAATCACTTAAGCTAATTTTGCTTAAATAAGGCCTTCTGTATTCATTTATATGTTTGAAAACTTTAGTTTTATAAATTTTTTTTTTGCCGGTTCAAAACTCAATTTATTAAAATCACAAAATTTGATAAGATTTTTAATATTGTAAGAATTTTTTTTGCGATTTAGTTCAGCAACATTTCATTTATTGTTTTAAAAACTGCAACAAGTTCTAATTCATGCATATACGTATGAAGATGACAGTGAGCTTGTTTGTGTTTGTTTATCAATATAAGTTCTGCACCGAAAATCGGTATAAGTAAGGTTTTCGACTGGTTTATTACTAGTTTTTAGGCGTCGAAAAATTAGTGATAATATTTCGAGTTCAGAGATTTATACGTGACGCCGCTTATTGCAGAAACAACAACAACAACAGTACACAAGTTGGTAAAATCTATTTACTGCTTGTTCGTATAATGTTTTTGTATAAACAACAGCAACACTACCAGAAGAATACGAACATTTTTGACAAATTATCTTAATGTTTACAAATAAATAAAACCAACCGAAATTCCCGAATTCTATTTTTAAAAGGATTTGGCAAAATACATAAAATTTACAATGTAGAATGATAACGAAAATAACGAATTGTGCTGAGTTTTTTAATTGAGAGTTCCTCCTAAAATGTAAACAAAGGGGAATTCAAAAAAATTAAAATATGGTGTAACAGGAAAATAATTAATAAAATATTCTCTACTCCTCTGGTTTCAGGGGTAAGTGCTTAGAATTATTCTAAAATAAATACTTGCTCTTAAGCAATAATTAAGTACTTATATTGTAAAAAAGCAACTAGTTTTAAACTACATATATTATAAATATGAACTAGTTAGGCTCCTATGACAACCTAATGTAAATACGATATTTTGGTATAAGAAAAAAAAACTAAAGTGCACCTTGTTTAAATTTAAAACCAACTAGTATATTTCTAGCTAAATACTGGTTACTTTGTCAGCAGCTTAGCTCTTATGCGTCATTTATTCATCTCTACGATTGTTTGCTTAAATACTTTTTACTTAAGCGGCAATAAGAACTCAAATGCTGATTAACTTGGTGTGTGAATAAAATGAGAAAGAAAGAAGTTGAAACAAATAAAGAGAAATGATGTATGTATGTATAAATATTTTTGTGCACGAATGTATGTTACTATGTGTTAGTGAGTGAGTGGGTGTTTACGGAATATTTGCAAATGTTTTAAAGGATAAAATATGTGTTAGTGTGTTTGTCTACAAAACAAATATTCATTTATTACCATTCATTCGTTCAATCTTTCATTTTTTTCTTCCATTTATTTTTCTACATTTTAACCATATTTACTTTTAAACAAATACACTTGTAGGTTTGTGTGCTACTAATTTTTTTTCACTTACTGTGTTATTTGCGTGTGTCAAGTAACACAAACAACATCATCTCATCTTTATTCCACAGACAACATCATCGTTGTGTATTCAAGTGTAGAGCAATTTCGAGTGCAATTTAAGGATTAAAAGGATTTCATCAAGTGTTGATATGTTTGTTAAGAAAAAAGTAGAAAAAAATAATAAATAACAGTTTTTCTCCTCATTTCTTTCATGTATTTTGTTTCTTCACATACTTGGTCACATGCATACATGTAAATGTGTGTGTGTGTGTGTATATGTGTGTTTATCAAGGGAACATGTGTGAATTTGTGTGTAAAAAAATCCTAAGACAAAAAACTGTGCAGAAAGTTTTTACATGGATTTATTTAAAATGATAAATTTAACAACAACTGATTTAATTTTAATACTTTAATGTCAGTGCTTTAACGGCCATTTTCACCAAGTTCGGTTATAATTAACTATCGGTTATAGCTGTCAAAACAGATTGGTAACCGAAACTTTAATTGAAAGTTAGTTTTAACCGAACTTGGTGAAAATGGCCGTAAGAGATTTTTATTCGTAAATAAAGAAAACGTAAGTTTTATACACAAGATAAATAATACTATGGGGTTAAGTGGGATAAAATCTAGTATCTTATATTTCAATTTGGTTTTTATGTAAATCGCAATGAGAAAAATTTTAATATTCCGTGAAAATTTCTTTCAATTTCAAAAAACATTTTCGTATGATTAAACTTGAGTTTGTGTAAAAAAATCAATTTTTTGCTCAAATCCCATATTTATTACATACATATTTATTTTTCTTGTAGACAAAATTTCTTTTTTAGAAAGTTGATTTTCGCGTGTAAATTGTTTTTTAACTAAAAGCCAATTTTCATGTTAAAACAAAAAAAAAATTTTTCTACGCAAAAACTTAATTTTTTTTGCGGAAATTAATTTTAATTTTAATTAAAATTAAAAACTTCATTATTGTGTGAAAATAAATTTTTTAGGCAAAAACGACATTTTTGCTAAACAATAATTTTTTTATGTAAATAACATAATTTTCCTGTAAATATTAATTTCTTACATAAAAACTAGATTTTTCTGCAAAAATCAATTATGTACTTACAAATACATAAAAATAAATTTAAACTTAATTTTTGTGCAAAAATTTATGTTTTTACATTAGAACTTTGTGTAATAATATATTTTTTACACAAAAATAAATTCTTGGGTAAAAAGTAATTTTAATTTTTCATTTTTTTTTGATATTTTTTTTTAGTTAGGCTTGAGTTCATCAGATTTAATTTACATTAAATTATTTTTTACTGAGGGAAAAAAATTTTACAACATGAAATTTTATTAAAATTTATTTATAATTTTCTTGGCTGAACTGGGGCTCGAACCCGGGTTGAATTGACATGTTTCAAAATTACCATTTTCTTTCATCAGAATTCTTTGACGCGCTAATCTCTGCACCACTGAGGTGCCTGCCAGCCAACAGTCAAACATCAATCTTTAACCAGTGGTACTTGGTGGTTAAAAATTTGTTGTAATTATCATTTTTTTTTTCAATTTATCTACATGTTGCCTACTTTTCTTCTGTTTTTTCGTATTCTTTCTGTCACGACTTTGTCTTGAAACCCGAAATACATATTTTTTTTATTTTATACATTTTATACAATTTTATACATTAAAAATCAATATATCAATATTTGTGGCGGTTTAAGGCTTATTTAGCTAATTTTCGAGAATAGGCCAATGGTAAATTATAGGCCTTTTCATCACGTAATTTTATTTCAAGTCTTAGCAAACTGTAATGGACAAAATTTTAAAACAAAATTATTATTTAGTTTGAAGACCTTATTAATAAAAAATATTTCAGGTTACTGTTTAAGGCATTGATAGCAAAGAGTTTTCCGAGAGTGTGTTTTATATGGGGCGTATCAAAAATTATGTTTCGATCTTTACTAAATTAAGTGGTGTGATTACGAGTCTTACGACCAATTTTACCACAAAAGCATTATTCGTTACGCTTTTACTTATACTAACATGATATACGAGAGTTATCTTTATATGGGGCCATAGGCAACTTACGAAATTTGTTGACACATAAAATAAATTTGTTCAAATTATATAACAATCGCTGCATTCCGACATTTATGTTAGTTTTGTAAAATTTTTATTTAGGTTGTTTCATTTAGGTGCATAACTCTTTTTCTACTGAACTGATTCTGCTGGATTTAATCACAAACTGCTTAGGAGAACTAGAAATAATTTGACACACAAATTGTTCTTTTCTGTTTATTCGTCCGAAAGTAAACGTTATCTTAACAGACGGACTTAGAATATACATATCTTTATACTTTAAACGGTCTAGGCTGAATATCAAAAAGATTTACATGAAATGACACACTTCACCACTTCTGATTAACGGTATAAAACTGTAAATAAATATGGTTTAAAATTTTTAATTTGATTTAAAATTTTAAATTTGAATCGGCTATAAAAAAGAGTACTGATTATTTTTTTCAAATTTCTGGTTTTATTGGAAAGGTTGAACTTTGTCATTTAATAATGGAACACAAAATCATTCATATGACTGCCACGACTAACTCGGCAATACCTCATACAATCAACCCAATTTTTCAGTACATTTTTGATAGTTGGCTCTAATCTTGAAAGTGGCAACTTCGATTTCATGTTTCAGCGCTTCAATTGTATCTCGATGGTTTTCGCAACATTTATCGTAAATAGCTCCCCACAGAAAATAATCCAAAGGGCTCAAATCACAGCTCCTAAACATTGCGTAAAATATCGCGGGTTGCGTTGCTTGTGTGACATGTGGGCCCGTCTTGTTGAAACCAAATGTCGTCCATGTAATTTTCTGGAATTTTTCAAACATAAACCTGAAAATAAAAACGCATATTATTCTACCTATCAAAGTCAAAGTAATTGCCCAATAAAAAAATTTATTATTTCGCGAAGCACTAAGTGCACATTTATAAAAATAAGATCACAATTATGCGCTACGCAATAAGACATACAGAGATGCAGTTAAGTAAGTGAGGGAACTCTTAACAAGTTTCATAAAAGCAAAAATAAAATTTCAATTGCCATGGCATTCCCTTACCATGCAGCAGGTTTTTAAGGGAGAATACTAAAAAATAACTGTAAAAAAATCAGTGTGTAAAGCTAAAGTGGAAACTCACCATATAAAATTCATGCTTTCCGTAAGTAAGCGGGATATTAAGCGAAACTCTTACATTTCTCGTCTACAAACCTGCTTCGATTGAAGCTAAATTTTTTATTGGGCGGTTATTATGAATATTATTATGAACATTTGCTGCAGAAACTTTCTCCGATTCTCATTTGAAACTGCATTCGTGTCCATACAATAAAACTTGATTTGCAGCATTTTGTATACCTTTAAATGTGCATAAAAATGTACTTTGCAACTATCGTAACACAGAATAACAATTGACTTTCGCCTCGCAACACAGAATAATAAGCCCCCTTGTAGATAAGTTTGAAAATATTGCTTGTATTTTATATTATGGCCCCTATTACGGTTTACAACACAACTCAGTTGAGTTGTAATTACGACAACAGATGTAATTTTTGTTATGTTTTAATAAAAAATACAAAAATTAAGAAATTACAACTCAACTGAGTTGAGTTGTCAACCGTAATAATATCACACCACTAATTAGTCATCCGAGCATTTGTAATGATTAAACGAAAAATACTATAATCACCATAAGTAAATTAATTTAAAAAGGATAAATATTTTTTCCTTGTAAATATTTCACTTAAGTCAATCAGTTCATTAAAAACTAATGAACATTTAAAATAATTTTTTAATTAATTTCACTTTAAACTAAATGACCTTGCCCACGCTGGAGATAAGAAAAAAGTTTTAACTATACACACCACACAACAATGCACGTGCACGTGCATGCACACAACACTCACACATTAATACTTACATACATAAAAACAAGTACATACTTAATCGCTTGTAATGCAAAGCTATAAATTTAAACTCAAGTGCGAAAGTATGAATGAATGGGTGACTGAGCAGGGATTATTTCCCTACATGACAAAATCACTCATATTAAATTTATTGTTATCTAATTTATCTCTTTTTGCACCTGTGTGTGTAAAATTGTAGTATGTGTATTTAACTAATGTGTTAGTGATTTATGTTTTCGAATGGATGATTGTCCGACCATCAACCTTTCAGCCCCGCACATTTTTAAATTATTTTTTTTAATTTATATTGCATGACCAACTAAATTATAGCTTTTATGTTTAGGTTAAAAAAAAATAATTATAAGTACGAATTCATGTAAAAATTACAGATTGGCAGAAAACACTTTTTATTTAAAAACAAATTTCGTATTCAAAATTAAAAACAGTTGTTATAAAAGAAAATTTATTAAAAAACGCAAATATTGGCGCGTATTGTGTTGTTTGACACAAGAATACAATAAATATTGGTGCATTTTTGTTAATTTTATTGACGCGTGGTTGCATAGCCAAGTGTCACACGATTGCCGCACCAGGGTTGCATTTGGTTGGTAAAAACAAGCAGGGCTGCCAGTTTAGGGGTTTTGACCCCAAATTAGGGGTTTAATTGTTGCTAAAAGGGACAGAAAATTGTATTTGGGGTTTGCATTGGGGATATTAAAAAAAAAAACAAAGGATTTTTTGGGGAAATAAAAAATATGAGCTTAATTTTTCTTTAAAAGACAACTAAGTTTAATGCACACATAGTATGTGCTACATACACATTAAAGTGGCTATTTTTGCAACATTACTTGATATCAATGAGCACTGGGCAAAAAAAATTTCGTTTTTATTAAAAAAAAAATATCTGATAAGTTTGAAGTTAATCTGTCAATAATTCGATTATGTACAAAAAGTCCAAAATTTGCATTTTCCTGGACAACTTCATGTGTATAAGAGGTGTTCAAAAAAATTAAAGTGAACTCTAAATCCAATAAATGGGCTTATTAGTTCCTTTGTATATAAAAACATTAAATATGAAGTTTGGTGACGATTGGGTAAAGCAAAGTCGATTGAAATGTCAAATAGTGTCTACAAGGCAAAACAATCACTTATTTAAGTTTTTGGAAAATTTTTTAAATGTCGTAAAAGTTATTAGTCTAGATTATAAATAATTCGAAATGAACATACCATTATGCTTTTAAAAAAGAAAAAAAATCGGTTTAGAACTAGTAATAAATGATGCCCCAGACCACTAACCTTTAATAGTTTTAAAATTGATTTGTGCAATAAATTTTTCATTCAAAAGACTAAAAATTGTCAAATATTAATTACGCATTACAGAAAATACAGTACGTTACGGTACGTTACATTGAATTGCACAACATTTACGGTCGACTAAAGCAACCTTAATTCTTAAAATGTAGAATGCAAGCAATTAAGCACTATGAGCCTTTAAACTTGTATTTGTAGAGAAACAAATAAAGGAATTCTCAAATGGATAACTGCTGCACGTGGGAATGTAATCCAAACTAGAACAGCCTCATATTTTTTTAATAATAGTAGAAATAAAATTAATTTTGTATAATAAACTTTTTTAAAAATTAAATGATTTTGTGGTCCCATGCAAATTCATTTTTAAAAAAACAACTTTCGATAAAAATGATCTCTTATAGAACATAGTACAAGTAAAACTCAAATAAATATTTAAATTATCCGTTAAAAATGATGTATTTTTTACAGGGGCTTATTTTGGGGATTCCTTCTTTTATCGGGGGATATTTGGGGAAATTTATTTTTAAATTTGGGGAGAACGAAAAAAAGTACCTGGCAGCCCTGAAAACAAGCACAATATTGTCCTCGATTAGTACATGAGCCATTTGGTTGTGCAGTCACATGATCGGGGTATTAAAAAGTGTGAAAATTGGTGCATTGCGGCAATCGTGTGATCCCAGCTTAAGTTTGGCATATTTTAAACAAAGTATTGTAGTGTAAGATATTATTAATTGGGTATAAAAGTATTCTTAAATATTATTATTCCCGTAGTGCTTGTGTAGAGACGTAAATTCAGGAACCTTCTAGTCGATTCCAGAACATTCTGTTCGAATTCCAAATTCTACAATTAAATCTAAATTCTACAAAACAGTGGATCAAATAACATAAATTACGACAAAACTTATTTAAAACTTAAACTATAAATAGTTCTTAGATGAAACTAATTTCGCAACAGTGTTTTTGAATAAAAAAAAAATTAATTTTTTGTTTAAATTTATCCCATTCTTGACATATTGTTGTAATAAAAATCCTACTTATTGAAGATTTTCAAAATATTTTTGGGAATTTCTATCAAAATAAAAAACAAAAACGTTTCCTTGAACAACTCATTAATATTTTGCTTCTTAACAATTTTCTCAAATGTCTCTTAATGAAAATCCATTATTTCTTAGTCCTTTTCTCTTTCATCCTTTAAGGCTATTAACTAAAAATGCTAGCAAAATATGAACGCCAACTGGCATTTAATTCCTTCATTTAGACGAAAAAGAGAATGAATGACTCCTTTATGCTAGAGCCAAAAATGTTGCCCAAATAAATGGCATCGCAATCAAATTAGTATTCTGTGTTGTAGACCATACAGCATTTTAAGTAAAATGAGAACACATTATTTGATTGAACACAATATGTAACGAGAATTATGTGTCATGGTTACAATAATTCTTGTTGCCATCTACAAAGTGAAACGAGTTGAATAAATAAATGTATGTATATGAAAAGTATGAATTTAAAAGTTTTTGGGCGTTAAAGGAGATAATTTTTAATAGAAATTCTTAGAATTTAAGAAAGCTTCTGAGTATTCCAATAAAATTGATTCAGATATCAGTCAGGGCTGCCAGGTACTTTTTTGCCTTGCCCCCAAAAAATTAAAAACAAATCCCCAAACTAAAAATCAAAACCCTAAAAAGTTAATATTTTCTTTTGTTTTTTTTCTGACCAAATTTTGAATCTTGTTTAATAAAAATTTTTAATTTTTTTAAAAATAGTAAGAAAAAGTTTATTATGAAATCCCCAAAAATCCCCAAATAAAAATTTTTAAGTAAAAAAATTATTTATTTTTTTTGTAGCTACTGGTTTCGGCATGATTTCTTAAATCCTTTTTATGTGATTCCATTGAGTAATTTTCAAGCAGAAAAATATGCTGTTGAAGACAAATGAGCAAATTTAAAAGAATTTGGATCTTGTGCAATCGGTTTTAGCCATCCTTAAAATCAACAATAAAAATACATTTGTATATCCGTCGTTTATTTAATACTTTGAAGCATAATAAGTAGTAACCAATAGCCCAGCATTCTTTTTCCCAAACTTTATTATATTTTCCTTTATATTTCGTCACCTAATACGCAAAAGGCCCTAACTAACATTTTGAAAATTTCACAGCTGAAGCAAAAACTATTCAAAATGATAAATTAATAAATCACCTTAAACAGTATATATCAATAAAAACAATTTGAAAAAACATTATTTGGTCCAAAAAGAATCAATATTTTTAAATTTATAGCCTAAAGTAATGTAACAGTGTTTATGTCCCTGCTACATTTTTTTGATTTTGAAGGAGTTTGTGAAAATGTGCTTTCCTTAGTTTGAGCATTTAACTAGAGACTTTTGAATTCATATATTACATATTTATACATTTCATTGATGATGGTGATATAACAAGACACAATTTTGTAAAGGTATCTATAATTTTAGTCTTAATGAAGAGCCAAGAAGGCGCTACACTATATTTAGTAATTGATTTACTTGAGATAAGATAAGAGCAATTAAAACTTTAAAGTACAGGGTGACACAGAATAAGCTTAATAAAACAACGAAAAGATAATAATTATAAAAGTTATAAGCAATAAAAACCATATTATAATTCTGCGCCACCCTGTACTACAAAATTATGATCGTCAAAAATCTTTTGCAGAGAGTTCTTCTTTAACAGGTGGGAGAGAATTTATAACGCGAAATCAGTGAAAAGACGAAAAATAATCGTTGAAGAATATAGAAAATATACGATCTCGCTATTTGTGTCGTTGTTATGTAGAAAGTGATTGAGAGAGGATGTTGAGAGATAAAACTCAGTAGAAATAATTTTTTAACAAAAAACTCTTTGGTTTTGAAAATATGCTTAAGCCGTTCTATACATCACGTCAAATATTCTATTGACTAGAATCGAAAGAGAGAGAAAAAACCTAAAACATTTTGACATTAACATTTCCATTATACAAACGGCCATGTTCTGATAATCGCACGATTTAAAATCATAGAACTTCAGATTTTTATTATGGTGATCTGAAACTTGTGCGTTTTACTTTTTTGCTTAAAGGAACGAGAATATTATTAAGAATCTATGGCATTCTTAATAATATTATTAAGAATCTATGGCATTCTTAACAATATTCTAGTTCCCTTGCTCATACTTTTGCAATTCAAAGATTCTATTGCGATTGCGATTGCGATTAACAGATCATCTTTTATGCGAATATGCCCAAGGTTTCTTAGTTTTGCATATGCAAATAAGATCACTTGTCTCCCAAAATTCTAAAGCCATGATAACACAAAGGCGTATTCAACTACAGGTAGTGTCGGAACTACATCAATTAGTGCGCTTACTGCTCGAAATGTCAACCATTCTAAGCAAAACACTAACAAATCAAAACAAATAGGTTCGTACTGTCAAAATCAGATGGCGTTTCGGCACTTCCTGTAGTTGAATTCACCTTGGTTAACACTAAACAATCAATTCACAATCGTACAATTCATTTACCCGAAAATCGGATAGATTTCTGTCCGACAATTAAAAAAATGTCTGCAACTTAGATACTTTACAAAAAAATGCAACTCTGAAGGCAAAGAATGCAACTCTGATCACATAGAATCATAAACACTTGGACACTCGGACAGTCTTGTCAAAAAATCTGTAACTCAACTTCATTTTTAGGTCTTTATGAGCAACACTATGAGTACACAGCATTTTTTTTTTTGGACAAACGCACGACTAAATAGTATAGTGAATTCCCGGATTAAGTGTGAAAATTCCTTTAGTATATGAATATATACATTAACTTCTAATATAAAGTTTTTTGGCGCGATAACGGCCACATGAAATGCGTAAAGGGAATCAAATTTAATTTAGATATTCTCTATAAGAAAAGTCTGTTTGTTGTTGAAAACGAAACCGTCCATTGGTTCTCATATAAATATTTCCCCGCTATAAAGGTTTTTGGGTTATATTGGAAGAAAAAAGAAATTTACCGGAACATTTGCTTGGTGTTTAAAATGGGCCCGGTTCAAATGTTTCTCGGTGTGGAAAATAATCGAATTCGGCTCATTATCATCATCATTATTTCCCGTGCTCCCATACATATGACCTCTCGATTTTTGGGCTACAGCCCTTTTTATACTATTACTAACAATATAATTTACGTACTCTTACTTAATTGCTGAGGCTTTCCCTCTGCACAATGATCTAGCCAATCAGAATGCATGAGTAAGGAATGTACTCATTTACGTTTGACATTCCAAAATAATATCACTCACCTTCTGATTGATCTGCTTTACCGTTACCCTATTAGTATTGAGTCACATTCAAACTTATTGAGCCACTGGACAAATGCCGTTATTTGATCTTTTATGTATGTATGGCATTAACCCTAATTGGGTTGGCATGTATGCCTTTTAGATTGGTTATTGGGTAAGCAGTGGACGCTTATAAGGTAGACTACAAAAGATACCAAGGAGGTTTTATTCCTAATTGGGTTAAATATAAATGTTTTAACATTTTCAAGTATTAAAAAACAGATGACATGGCCTTGTACATAATGAAAACTAATTGTGCGAAAAACAAAAATAAAATGTAAAGCGATCAAAGCATTATAAAGTTATAAAATAAACGGCCATATTCTAACAATCGCACAATTTCAAATCACAAAATTCCAGATTTTTTTTATGCTGTTAAGCAAATTGTGCTTGATACAAATTTAGAATTTATTTTCGCAAAAATTATGCCATGAACTATCAAATAATTAAAAGTAATAGAATTTTCCAATAATTGCTTTTTTATTACCATCCAGATGGGGTTTCTCGCCAATAGAGTTTTTCTTTTCCCGGACTTTTTCAATTTTAGGGGAAGCGGGATTTATTTTTCCATTTACCGGGATCCCGGTAATTCCCGCTCAATACAAATAGATGCAAAATATAATTTAATTTAATTTATTTGAACTTGTAACATTTCCTGAGATCAATTAAATAAGTTTATAAATGCATTCATAATTTTTATTTCTGAGGCAAAAAGGACAAAATGCTTAATGCCACCTTAAGTTTAAATGTCCACATGGGCAAAATTTCAATTATTTTGCAGGATTTTTGGTTATCTTTTTTCAATGTGCGATAACATTTGAAATAATAAAAACTTCGAAACAGTGACATAAGGAGTGTTTAGGAATAAATACTTAAAAACTATAACCGCAGAGAACTGTTGATTATATTAAATTCGGAGTATATTTCCAAAGGCCACTTTAAAAGTTTAAAATTGTTCTCTTATAAAACTAAACCAATAAACTTAAGCATTTAGTACCACAGAATTAATTCAAAGCCTACAGCATTTATATTAATTATTAGTTAAATTATTCAAACAAATTTCCGGGTATTCCCGCATAAATTTTCTGGTATTTTTTTCCCGAAAAATGTTTGTCTCGGAAAATCCCTGTATGAAACACACAACTCGCCAAGGAAAGATCTTTCGGGATGCCCAGTCAATTATTGCCTACGAAACCGTTTGTCCGCACATGCAAGTTTTGCTTAAACATATATATTTTTTTTTTGTTTGTAGAGCCGTCTTTGCTTAGAAGTATCTATTGAGAGTCACCTTTGCCTTCTCTTCCCATCAAATTTTCCTAATTAGCAGGAATTAATTTATAGACATGCCGAAGCATTAAAACAAACGAAATAAAATTTAATTAAGAAAATGAGATAGAAAACTAAAATATTGTGTCAAAATTAGCAATGAATGAATCTTATTAAGTTGTTGTTTTTGTTGTTGCAATTAAATAATAATGTTGTGCTACTGTAGCAAGTTAACTACAATAAACACCCAAAGACAACTGAACTAATTGACAATAGTGGACGGACTAACAATAAAATGTACACAAACATTGTGGAAATTAATATAAATTGTTGGCTGCTTTGGCTTAAATTCTCTACAAGCCTCTAAAGAAATAAAAAAAAAACGACTCAAATATAAAAGTTGCTGATGTTTTAAGTTAATTCAACAGTAACAAAAGAACTTTTCTCAATGCAACAGTATCTTGTGGCAAGACCAACTTAACCGAATAACCCAAAAAAAAAAACAAATTCCAAATGTTTAAGTTGTAAGAACGGAATATCATTTTTGGAATGCTCAATATACTATTGAAATGTAATAAATTTCCTAACTAATTTCTCTTTTACTTCTCTTCTTTTCCCCACCTCCTTCCCCCCATTTGAACATTAAAGCATTTAATCGTTTTACAGTCCATGGTGTTTGCTAAGGCCAGTTATATTTCTCCTCGCGCCTACTCAGCCAACCACTACCGCTCACCTTTATTGTCTGCCTCTCAGTTGGATCTCGATGCTGTTTATGCTTATTCTAGTGGATTTGTTTCCCCTTATTATGACTCTCATGTTTCTCATGTCTCACCGTATGTTTCGTCCCTGCCTTATGAGAGTCATTATGGTTTGCATCCCTACGATTCGCTTTTGCTAAGACGTTAATTATCGATATATTTTGTATTTAAATGAAAGCGAAAATGATGGTGATGATTAAGGTGACGACGTTGAACAGGTGGATGGTGATGGGAATTAATGTTAAGCACTTTTGATAAGTTTTAAAATAATTGTAATAAATTATAAAATGTTTCAATGATAAAATTCCATAAATGATGCAATTGGCGATTATTGAGCAATTAGTTTTGTTTGAAATTTGAATAATTTTTAAAATTTTAAAGAATATTGTCGCAACAAATTATAAAAAAAAACTAATAAATTTGTTGTGAACACGGCTAAAAAAATTCTTTGACTCTTTTAAAGATTATTTCAAAAAAGTTAAAATCAAAGTTGGCTTAATTAATACTTATGAAAAAAATGAGTTTCATATGCATTAAAAATTTGAAAATATGCCATCAAAATTGTTAAAAACATTCTTTAAAACAGAACTTTTCTAATTAAATAAATTTGCGTATATCGAATAAGTAACAAAGAATAGTAGGCTCATCCCGACCATATGAAATACTACACCACTGTATTACCAGATGAATTCTTGAATATGGAACCTATTTGGAACCAAAAAGCAATCATGTAAGTAAGTCGTATTTAATCTTTATACGAAGATGAGTAAATAGCTTATGTACACAAAGAACAAACACAGAAAGACAAATACTCGGGATTAGTTAAGTTTTTTGTTCTTACTTTAGGTACGAGTCGTACTCAATAATTTCGGTATTTCTTAAAATAAGTATAAAATTATTCTTAAACCAAGTAAAAAAAAGATTTAACTTTTCGATGGAAGTACCACTCTGAGAGTAAAATTGCAAGTTTGTTGCAGACACTACAACCAGTGTTGCCACAACTTTTAGGGGCAAAATCAGCAAAAACCCGAAATTTTTCATCAAAAAATTCGCTTTATGATTTTAAAATTCTTTAATAAAATTTTCAAAAGATTTTGTTATTCGTGCTTAATTCCCAGTTTTTATTATTGACAAAAACACTTGAAATTTAGTTTTTATAAAATCTTTATGGATGAAGTTTCCTGATGATCTGGCCTAAGCAACCAGTGAAATGCGCATAGGAATAGCTTATCCCATCAACAATAAATTTCAAGTGTTTTTATCAATAATAAAAACTGGGAATTTAGCACGAATAACAAAAACTTTTGAAATTAAAAATTTTGTATTCCCAAAAATTGAAATTACTTTTTGATAATTCTTTAATAAATCTTCAAAACACATTTGATACATTTTTGATGTAGATTTTTTAGAAAAAATATGTCAATTAATATCAAAATATCCAGCCATGTTCTAGAATTCGAAATGGATGGTAGTTTTAAAAGTAGTTCTGGTAAATATCTATAAGTTGTCCTCGAAGTATGAGTTGTAAAAAAGGAAAACATTTTTTGAGCTTTCAACACAGAAAAGTTTTCAAAATTTTTTCGATTTTAATTAAATCATTTATTCTGAAAAGCGCTTAGGCACGAATTTTAAGAATTTGGGGTTTTTGCTCTTTTTGGTGGTACACATATAGACCGATATAATGTGGGAATGAAAGGTTTTATAATCCTTCCATAGCGGTGAAAAACAGGTTGTTTTTTTGAAATAAATTTCGAAGAGGGCTACGCTCAATATTTATTTAGAATATTTAATAGGTGTGTTTTTGTGAGCTATTGAAAAAAACTTGCATTCAAAATGTTTGAAGTAAGGGGTAAGTTTTGAATATGTGGTCAATTTGTTGTAAACAACTATTTTTGAATTTGCCATTTCTAAAAGTCTGAAAATGAAACACAGTTGAAGAAGAAAAATGTAAACAAATGCACAATTTTTATTTATCTTTGTTTTGAAATTGTGCGAATGCAGATATTTGGAGGATAATGATATCCAGATGCCGATTTCTAAAATTGTTCTAAAGACATTCTGATATGGCCAACCGAAATGTATTCACAGGCACATATAGAAATAAGAAGATTTCAAATTCATATGTTTAACTGGATGAAATATATTCGTTTTGACTCTATGAATGTATGTGTTTTCTAATTTGTAATCTTAATAAACAGATAAACATGTTTCTTTATAATAAAATGTTTTTGTTAAAATGTCGTTTACTCTTATTAAAATTCTTAAATGAATCTCCAAAGGTGTTAATCTTATCTTATAATGCAAAGATACATATATGTAAACGTTTTAGATTATATGAATATTTGTATGTTTCAATAAATTACATATACAGTCAAATCCCGATAATTCGTTCCCCTATACATCGTTATTCCCGATAATTCGTAATAAACTGTCAGTCCCTTGAAAAAATCTTGTTAATTCGTAAAATGTCCGTATATTTTGGTACCCTCGCTAATTCTTTACTTTTTTTTTATTTTTTTTCAAATAAAATCTTCTTTACCTCTTATAAATCGTAATTGTTTGCTAACCACCACTTTAAATTCGTACTAAAAACACCAGAAAAATGGAAAGAATGATTTTTTGTTTTTTTGTTTGGGGTTTTGCTTTTGCTTGTGTGTGTGTTTATTTTCGTAAGATCAGTTTGTTACCAATGTTGCCAGAACTTTAAGAGGACAAATCAGCAAAAACCCATTATTTTTCACTTAAAAATCTGCGTCAAAGTGTTAAAAATCTTCAATAAGCCTTAACAACACATTTATTGCATTTTTTATATGTAGTTCCCGAATTTAAAATCGAAGTCATTCGAAGTATGAGGTATAAAAAAGGTAATAGTTTTTTGAACTTTCAACACAGAAAAGTTTTAAAAATCTGTTCGATTTTAGGAAGATGGCTAATAATTTATAGATATTTTTACATTAAAAATATGTTTCCAAATTTTATTACTCAGGCTGAGTAAGGATTAGTCACATCTTTGTTATATTAAGCAACAAATTAAAAGTTAATTGCTTGGCATGTTATTTAAATTATCAAGGGTCTTATTGAAAATTTACAAGAGATCAAATATTGCAACTTTTAAACATATTTGTACATAAGAGCATATGATTATATACGTGCATATGCATATTATTTCATGTAAAATTAGATGACATAAGTAATCTTTTGTGAATAAAATTTCTATTAATGAATCTATTTCCACACGGTTCTTCCATGAATGGTTGATATATTATAGTTTCCACCCAGCTAAAAAATCTGCAATGTTAAACCAAAAATCTGCAAATCTGTATTTTGAATATTTTGGGTATAAAATCTTTAAAATGCAGATAAATCTGCACTTCTGGCATCGCTGTTTGTTACATGAATAATAAAAAAAATTTCAATTGTTTTTTATGTTTTTTTTTTACCGTTTTAGTAAATAAATTGAAAAACCCCGTTAATTCGTATTTATTTTGTTTAAACCCCGTTAAATCGAAAACCCCTTTAAGAAATGGCTGGTCCCTTGTGATTACGAATTATCGGGAGTCCACTGTATAGGCTTAAGCTACTATTTTACTACTGAAACCACGAAAATTCAAAAATATATTTCGAAATAAATGATTCACTTTCACTAAAATGCGATTTTCAGAACATGGCTGATAATGTGGATAGTTTGACATAAAAATATCTATCCAAATTTATTTACTCAGGCCGAGTTAGGATTAATTACATCTTTGTTAATTTAAAAAACAAATAAGAAGTTAATTGCTTGACATGTACTTTAAACCATTAAGAGTCTTATTAAAAATTTACAAGAGATCAAATACTGCAACTATTAAAGATATAAATAAGTACATATGAATACAAACGTACATATGCATATTATTTCGTGTAGAATCAGATGACATAAGTCCGGAGATACCAATGTATCAACACAATGCGAATTTGTACTTTTTAAGTAATCTTTTGTTTATAAACTTCCTACAAATGAATCTATTTCCAAACGACTCTTCCATGAATGGTTGATATATTTCGTTTATCAATGCAAAGAGTAGAACTATTACAAACGTAAGTGACACTGTAAAGAATTAAAAAATCTGCAACTTTAAACAAAAATTATCAAATCGGAATATGGAAATTTTGGGGTATAAAATCTGCAAAATGCAGATAAATCTTCACTTAAGGCATCACTGACTACAACAACACCGATTTGCATGTTGTGCGTAAAAGCAACAAAAACAACAGAACAAGAAGAAAAGAATATATTAATTTCATGTTTAATAAGTCAAATTGAGAACTCTTGCTTCTCATTTAGTTTATATTTTCAGTTATAAATGTAAATAAAGTTTTTAAAGTAAAACCCATATCGGGAATGATGCTGGTGCATAACAATTGAAATTCTGTATAGTGTAAAACGGGTAAGCCAATCAATCATAATAAAATTCTCCTCTTAATTTCACTTTTGGTTTATTTCAAGTACGAATTCGGAATTGAATCAACTTTAAATACTTGAATTAAGCGCATATTGAAATTGGTTCAATTTTAGTTTTACTTAAATCAATCTCATTTTCGGATTATTTCAAGTACGAAATCGGGATTGAATATGGATAATTTTGGTAGTTTGCGATTGAAAATCCGTACTTGAATCATTCTTTCCGTACTTGATTCAAGAAAATCAGTACTCATCGTACTATTGACACCGCTTCGGATTGATTTGAGTACGGGTGGATTGATTTTGTACATATTCCGGAACAAAGTTTTAAGGGTGCAATATGAAATTATAGACTGATTCTTACCTTGTAAATGGGACTCGTTTTTATGACTACAAAACGTATGTAACCCTACAAGAAATTGCTGATGTAAACTAACACATAAAAAACTTATAAACTAACACACTTGCAATTTTGATCTGTACTTTGCAATACAATGTTTACATGGAAACACACATAGGCTGCTAGCAAGATGAATGGAAGAACTTTCTAAAATGGACTCCCAAAGTAATTCTGAGTTGATCGTTCTTCTAAAAGAACCAACTAAGGGAGAAAATTCTCACCAACATACTTACGCACGTACTACATACTTACAAATAAAGCGGAAACTAAAATAAAAGTTAAAGTAAATTGAAATTAATTTGATTACGTTAAAGTTTCTGGGGCACAAAGGAAATGAAAATAAGTGAAAAAAATTAGCAGACAGATTTTTAACTCTTTAAAAATAAAAATGAACTTATTTTCAACTTTTTTTTATTGTTGTTTAAAAAATGAAAATAAAAAAAAATAGTTAACTTTTAATTGAACATTTCCAACAGCATTAGCCCACTGGTAATACAACTTAGCTATGCTGCTGCTGTAATGATGGTGCACTTTCTTTGCTTTCTGAAGAGCTGCTGCCTCCCTGTCCAATTGCTGTTTCCACCAAGAAGTTGTGGTTTTAAATTAATGACTCTGGCCGTCTGTTTTCCAGATTGTCTTATTTGTTTTCTTTTTTTTTCCTTATTGATCCAGTAAAAATTGTTCGGTTTCTTTCTGTCTCTGTCGTTTTGTTTGAAAGCTTTTTTATTGTTGTTTTTTTTTTTTTTGAAAATTTTAAGCAAATTTTCATTTCATTCACAGTTCGGAGTCGTCCTACACAGAATTTAGTTACTTTGTATAGACTAAACTTTGTGTGTGCATGTGTGTGTGGATGTATGTGTGAATAAGGATCAGATATAGATATCATCAGCAGGATGTTGCAGATTTGTTTGTGGTCATTTGGCAAACATGCAATATGTAAGTAGAACAAGTAGACATTGAAAGTACATTTGTAATTGATTGACTGAATGACTGACGGATTGACTAAAATGTTTTTTTTTTTTCCTTTTTTTTTTTTGTTATTACCAGCAATTTTAAATAGCAATCATGCTGTTGCTGATATAAAACAGTTAAATAAAATTTTGGAAATAGTGAATGCCAATACAGGGTGGCCCAAAAAAAAAAAGGTGTACAAATAGTTTATAATTATTTTAAAGTCATAAAAACGGAATGACCGAAATAGGTTTATGACATTTAATGCTTTAATAGAATTTCTGGCATATGGCCTCCGCGATTGCGCCTTATGGAACCCATTCTCTTGGTACAATTTTGCACCACTTTATCGATCGTATCCGGTTTAATTTGTCAATAGTGCGTCGCATGATGGGTTCTTAATGACCAATAGTTGCTGGTTTATCAGCATAGATCACAATTTTGACGTATCCCCTTAAAAAGTATCACACGAAGGTCCATTTCTGGAGATAATTCGGCCACCAAACGTTTCGCTTAACCAAGTGATGGTTTCGCAACAAAGTGCTGGTTTCGTGTTAAAACAAATTTTTCCGCCAAAAGATTGGCAATGACACGAAAAATAAAATAATAAAAATAAATTTGCCTGTAGTGTTCGCCATTCACGGTAACGTTGGCACCAGTTTTGGATTTTAAGAAAAAAGGGCGCACCAAACAGTGATTTTTTGGGAAGTAAGCTCTCTCAAAAAACGAATACTATGCTTATTTATTTACCCGTCAAGCCACAAATTAGTCAACCTCATCGCTGAAGATGATTTGGTTCAACTTCCAGTTCATTTCAGCCCATTCACAGAACAAACGACGCAATTGATAGTGCTCTGGCCTTAGTTCTTGCACAAATAGGATTTTATGTGGACTTAGACCAAGATCTTTCCTCAAAGATGTTCCAAGTAGTGGACGGACAGAGACAGAGTTGCTAAAATGGCGTCGGATCGGTAAATTCGAGTACTCTGTCACACTCACGTCTACGATGGTGAAGTCTTCTTCTATACGCATGGTACGGCCTCAATTTGGATTAATTTTATCCAAAAGAGTAAATGTGGTCATGAATCGATCCACAGTTTTGCTTATTAACTGCTCTGATAAACGATTCAGCGATCCGTAAACCGGACAAAGTGCTCTATAAGTTTGGTGAATACGCTCACAAGAAAAATGAATCCATTCGTACTCAAATCAATCCGAAGCGGTATTAATAGTACGATGAGTACGGATTTTATTGAATCAAGTACAGAAAGATTGATTGATTCAACTACGGATTTTCAAACGCAAACTACCTAAATCATCCATATTCTATCCCGATTTCGTACTTGAAATAATCCGAAAATGAGATTTATTTAAGTAAAACTAAGATTGAATTAATCTCAGATTGATTCAAGTATTATAAAGTTGATTTTATCCCGAATTAGAAAGAAAAATTATTATGCTTGATTTACTTACTCGTCTTAAACCTTACAGAATGATAAAACAGCAACATCATGCCCGACCATATGATACCCTACACTACAGTGTTTAAAAACAAACTTTCGAGGGTGTATGCCTATATGAATAGGGATCTATTATGGCTTAAATTTCATTAAAATCAGTTTGATAGTTTCTGTGAGGCAGAAATTGCCCCCAATCTCACATCGTGGTCCTACGATTCGGCCCATTATCAATAGGCTTGGTCCTTGTGCCAATAAGAATTTAATTAAATTATCTCCAAAATTGCGACCTGTACTTTGGCCACAAGGTTACATGGACAGACAGACAGCCAGCCAGCCAGACGGACATCGTTAGGTCACCTCAGAAAGTGATTCTGAGTCGATCGGTATACCTTAAGGTGTTACATACATCAATACCCTCTCCGCTATTGTGGTGTGGGAATATTGAGAAGCGAGTTCAAATTTACTTTTTAACCCTTTGTGGTACACATGAGCCTGGTCAGACCAAAAAAAAAATAGCAAATCAAAACATGCGTAAGCCGGAGGGTTAAACACAAAGAAAAGTTTAATCTTTTTTTTTACTTAATTGAAGAATTTTATACTTTTTTCAAGAATTTTCGGGATTTATTTCCGAAAGTTATCCTATTTAGCATTGTTTTGAGTACGTTTTAGTGTTATTCGTACTTGAATTTTTGAGTACGACTCGGTTTTAAGGTAATCATACAAACCTTGATTTATCCCGAGCGTTTTTCTATCTGTAAATATATTTAAATAAAAATATAAACTAAACTAGAACTCTTGCCTTCAATTTTGCTTTTTACACATAAAAATAATGTGTGTTTTTTGTTTCTACACACAACAAGCAAACTACTTGGCTGGTGTTGTTGTATTAGTCTACAACAAACTTTGATAAGTCAAATGAGATAAAAACGCTTACTTTGTAATTTTACTCTTAGAGTGGCACTACTAACGAAAAATCTAATCTTTTTTACTTGGTTTAGGAAATTTCGGAATTGATTTTCGAAAGTAAACCCATTAAGGATTGTTTTAAGTACGTTTTAGTGTTATTCGTACCTGAATTTTTGAGTACGACTCGTTCTTAAAATAAGTATAAAAAACATAATTTATTCTGAGTGTTTTTCTTTCTGTGAAGAGCTGGAATTTCGAAAATAAATTTCCACGATTTGTAAACTTTGTTCTAGTGAAAGTCTTTGCATGGTGACTTGACAAAGTGTACTGGAAAAAAGTCAAACACACGTCATTTGTATGACAGCTAGTTTCACAGTTCTCCCTTTTTTTTTGTAATTTCAATTAGGCTAAAGTTTATTAAATTTAATTTTCGAATTTTAATTTATTAGTTCAACATAATTCATTTTTAAAAATTTTTCTTTTTAAACACAAAAAACTCTTGTAACAAAAAAAAAACAACATCTTATAACAAATCCTTTAATCCTATCAAAACAATGACAAACTACTTGCGCAACAAGTAAGAAGCAGCATAAGGATAAGTGTGATAAGCGTCAGTGTAAGGAGAGGCTACATACGATGCAGCATAAGGATAGTCAGAGTAGGCAGAATAGGCAGCAGCATAAGGATAGTCAGAGTAGGCTGCAACATAAGGAGAAGTATAGGCGGCAGAATATGCAGTAGTGTAGGGTGAATCAGAGTAGGCAACGATGTCCGGTTTAGCAGCAGCCAGGGCGACAACAGCCAACAAACACAAGGTGAACTTTAAATAGATATCAGACAATTATTTTTTTCTTATTTTGTTAAATTATATTGTTAGCAATTCTTTAAGACTGTTTATAATTTAATTTTTACAAATTAAGATTTTAAAACCCACTGTGGTACACAATAAATATGCAGGGGGGTTACCGCGTATTTCGATTCGAAAGAAATCATTTACGGATTCGAACAATTTGTACTGTGTATAACGATTTTCGAAATATTTGTTTCGAATAAACGGTCGTTTTTTAACTTTATTGAAAACAAAAAATCCCTTTCTTAACAGCCACTCTCTATTACGAACAAAAAGTGTTCATCACATTTCTCATTTTTTTAAAAATACAACCTCTGCCATAATTTCGAACGATTGCGAAAATCGTTATACACAGCACAAATTGTTCAAACTCGTAAATTATTTATTTCTAATCCAAATAAGCAGTAACCCCCCAGGGGTTCTCATAAAGCAATTCCGTTTGGCTTAAACTTATACTGGTATTTCCGTAACCAATCAGTTTTACGATCACTTTGTTTAGTTTAAGTGTTTTTTTAAGTGAAACAACTTTAAATTTGTTTCTTTATTTCGTATATGGACTAAAATTAGTCCAGCCCACAAAAAAAAAATCTAAGCCCGATAGCTAAAAAAAAAACTGAAAACGGATTTGAATTAAAGCGCGTTTAAAATTTAAAGTCCTCATATTTTTCTTTAAAGGCGAGAAAGTGTTTCGTTTTTGCAGGCTATGCAATGGAATTCAGAATTGCTATTTAATAAGAACACCCTTTACATTTTTTCCCACTTGTGTAACAGCGTATAATTTTTCTAACAACTTACGAATTTAAACATTTTTGTTTATTTTGTGGTTGGTTTTTGTGGTTTGTTGTATTATTAAATGATTTAATTAAACTGATAACAAATAATTGAAAACTGTTGGTATTTATAGTTAAACTGAATAACTACAAAGTTTTGTTGTTGTTTTCGTAAATTCCAAATATATATTTAGGCCTTAAAGTGCTAAACGTGTGCTTGTGTGTGGTAGTTAACAAACAATTTGTTTTTTTTTTTTTTTTTTAATAAATTTTATTGATATTATAAGTATTATTATTATTATTATTATTTAGTGCTTAATTGCAAACTACTTTAGCGTTCTCACTTTTGGGAATTTATGCCCAAGCAGAGGATTACAACTTCGTGAAAATTGCCAGATAATTTTTTTTTTTTTTGGGAAAAAGCACTTTTTTTGCTAGGGATTTTTGGGAATAATATAATACTCTAAATAATGTTTGTTCATGGCTGTACCGATTTGGTGAAGGTATGGGTGCAAAGCTTCTTCATACCGAGACGCTGGTGGTTCGAAGCCATTTCAAGAGCTTGCTGAAATAGTTTTTAATATGCTTTCTGTGCCAACAAGTTGCGCTTGCATTGATCGATTCTTTTTTAAAATGAATACAACTAAAACCAAAATAAGCAATAAAATGCAGTGTGAGTTGTTGCTTTGTCAAATTTATTTCATCTTTTCAAATGCTTAAGCCCAGAGTACAAGGAATGTAAAAATCCACATGCGCATGTGGTTCTGATGTCATAGCAAAGTCATAATGGCCATTGTGTGATGACGTAAAAACTACGTCAGAACCACAAGGTCATAAGGCCTTTTACATTCCGTTTTTTACAAAGAACATGTAAACCAAATTTACATTGGCTACTAAATATAATATAATGAAAAGAAAATTCAATCCTGAAAGCCGGCTGAAGCAGTGTTAACAGTACGCTAAGTACGGATTTCCTTTAATCAAAAAAGAAAAAAAAATGCTTGATTCAAGTACGGATTGTTCAAGTGCTCGGTACTTAGAACAGTCCGAAAAAGGGAATGACTTAAGTAAAAATGAGATTGAGAAAAATTAATTTCAAACTGTGATTGATTCAAGAATTTCTAAGTTGGTTTCAATCCCAAACTCGTACTTAAAAATAAACAGAATGACAGATTTTGTCGATTTTAACCTAAACACTTACCCCTGCAAATCAGAGAGAGATTTAAAAAAATTTATTTGTAATTGATCTTATAATACAAATAAAACTTAGGTTCACAACTCAACTGAGACAACTGGTTGTGATCAGTTGGAATTTTTGGAATGTTTTTGTTCATCGCAATATGGCCAAAATTGTAAACCATAATGCAAGAATTAAGAAATTACAACTCAACTGAGTTGAGTTGTGAACCGTAGTAGGGGCCTTAAAGTTGTGTGGCTCAATATGTTTCGCTTTTGAGTGGTCTCTCTGACTCGTAATTTGCATTAGGGAAAGCAAACAAAATCCGTACCAGTTTCGATCAATTTAGAAATACAGCCTCGTCATTTTAGTATTTCATTTTTACAATTTTTTTCTAAAACTGTTCTAAATTCATGTTTCAATATATGAATATTAATTTCACAATTTTACAAATTAATTTCCCAACTTCAGAAAAATAAATTGTATGCGATTTTTCTCCACTCATAAATGCGATCATTCAGACTTAAGTTAAATTGTTAAGACAAAAGTTAGTACTCATCTTTTTTTTTGTCCCAAAAAATGTTTGCTCTAAAGAATTACAGTTCTTTAAAAATAAAAACATTATTAAAAATAAATTTTTTAGCATTTATTTCGTATATAATGCAATATGAGAAAAAATACAAACCTTCATTTTGGCGAATTTAAAAAATCAGTCCGATATTCCCTACGCTCCTATTTTAGTGTCAAAAAACCCAACATGTAGGGATTTTCCCCTACATTTGGCAACACTGGATACCAGCAGCATGCCCGATTTGGTTTTTTATAGCCATTCTATTTTGAAAATTTTATGTATGTATTTAAAAAAATAATTTTAGCAAATAGAATTCGGGAATTTTTGCTTTTTATTTTACTTTTTAAACATTAAAATTATTAATGTTTTTCTTCTCGTAGTGTTGTTGTTGTTTTTACACGAAACAGACAAATCACTGTTTACCTACTTCTGTATTCTTTTTCAAGTTTCTACAACAGTATGCGTGTAAACCCATATAGATTGCAATGGTTAACGGAAAAAATACTATTTTGGATTGTTTTAAGTACTTTTTGGTGTTATTCGTACTTAAATGTTAAAATAGGAGTTGTACTCAAAGCAAGTGGAAAAAACTTTAATTTAATTTAAAAGCTCGTTTTCTTTTTGTGTAATTATTTTCTGGAGCTTTTTTAACGTTACTCTTTTTATATACTTATTGTTTGTCCAAAATTGAGGTATCATTTTAACTTTAATAAAAAAGAGTTTTTTTTTTTTAATATTAAAAATATTTATATTTCAGTTTATTACAAATTGGTTCCGGGTAAAAATTCAAAATTATGTCGGTCAAGTGACCCCCCCCCCCCCTACAGACTTGGCAGGCTCCCAATCTTTAACCAAAATTCTCAAGAACGTTTTTCAACAAACTGTTCTCAATGGTTTATATCTGCTTAATAATGTTGTTGTGTTCGATTTCAAAAAACCCCACAAAAAATAGTCTAAAGGTGTCAAATCGCACGATCTTGGTGGCAAATGCACTCCTCCTGCTGTGTGGCAAATAACACCATCCTGTTAAAATCTGATATTCTCTACATCTAAATCATAAAATTTCCGCCCTTTAGCGATTTCCTTAGACCGATGTACCCTAAATTTAGACACCATTTACAGGTGTATGGCGATATGTAGAACTTAAAGTACCTACAAATAAAATTATAGTATAAGTATGCATATTTTTCCTTTAACATAATATTATTTCATTTTTGAGGATCTGTGGGAATTTTTGGGAATAAAAAAATAGCTATTTTGGGGGAGGAAAAATCGCAAACCGGGGATAAGGTATTACAACAAATCTGAGAACCCTGAACTACGAAAGATGTTTGTAGAATTTAAAATTTAAAAATCGATTTTAATAGATTCTTAAGGGGATAGACAAACTTGGTCACACAACAGAAAATTTGGCTTATAGTTGGATAGAAAGAAGACGTGTTTGTGTGTGTGTGTTAACTTGTATGTATAAATATTTTACTAAATTTGTTTGTTCAAAGTCATCTTATGTTTTATATTTCTCGCTTTATTTTTTATCAGGACTGTGAATTTGTGTGCCTTTTCCAAATGGGTTCCATTACTTTTAAGCAAAAATTAGTCAGAAACAGATTTCTATTTAAATGTCCTTGTCCATTTTATGAAACATTTGCTGTAAGAAAGAAAAGAAAGTCTTTAATTCTCTTTTTAAAATGCATTCGTGTCCATAGAATGATACATTTGTTTTGCAGCACTCAAATATTTTGTATGCCTTCTCTCTTTTTGCTCCCAAAAACTACTTGTACTCGAAACAAAGTACACTCTTTCATTCTTCTTTCCCCTTTCATTTCCCCTTTCAGCAAACTCAAATGTTTCATAATATGGACGGGAACTACCAAATGCTCTAAAAAGATATTTGAACAAACGAGATATTTTGCATTGAGACTTTGAATAACACTGTGCTTCGAAAAGTTTTTAGAAAATAAATCACCTGAAAGTCTTTTATATATACAGCCAGTCCTGGCGTTTAAATGTCTCTGTTGACATCCCCAACACAAGTGACTTATTTTGACTTTATGGGTTCGCCTTGTATTTCATAGTGTGTCGCATATTTTTATAAAAACTCGTATGTAATCGCTTACTTGCATTACCGATCGACTTGTCGTGCTCAAAATGTTAAGCGGTGCACAAATCAGCTGCATGCCGCTGAAAATGCGAGCGACATCATGGACTGTTTTTTTTTCGTTTGCTGTTATTCTTTTCTTTTGCAAATTAAGTAAAGTTTTTTTGATATCTATAATAAATCAGTAAACATATAAACCATTTTTTTGTGGCGTTTAAACTACCATATGAATTTGGCAATATTTATCGTAGTGCTGCCACATGTTATTTGCTTTTAACTACTTACAATCAGCGTTGCCGTTTTGGTTATTTTTAACTAAAATTGGTTACCTTTTTTCTCAATGTGTACTTTTTTCCATTTCGGTTACTTTTTTCAACTGAAAAATAACCAATTTTTTTGTCTTACTTTTA
This sequence comes from Pollenia labialis, assembly GCA_949318255.1. Lineage (NCBI taxonomy): Eukaryota > Metazoa > Arthropoda > Insecta > Diptera > Polleniidae > Pollenia > Pollenia labialis. The sequence goes on along the minus strand of OX439140.1, from coordinate 141,763,557 downwards.
CATTTGTACTATTTTGTATTTACTTTCTAACGAATTTTTATGTAAGCGATTATCAACTGAGCCTAATACCATGTTCGCACGACAGCGTTTTTTCGTAATTCACTCTCTCATTCGTAATCCGTAGCCTTATTATGATCAAAATTACATAATTCGTCATACAAAATTTTGAGAGCGGATTATCTCATTTGTACGTAATTCAATTTTTATTACCCTGTGGATTACTTTAAAATCAATCTGATCTCTAATTTTTATCGGGTTTTCCCATCACCAGCTGTCAAAGCACTCAAAAAAACAATCAAAATATAACATAAACAAAAAAGTAAACAAAAGCAAAGAAATTAATTTTATATTATAAAATTGAATGAAATCCAAAAAAGTAATGGAAGCAAAAAAAGAAATTATAAAAAAAATATTGGTAGGAAGAAGGCTATTCGCAAAATTGGCGGAGGACACCAATATGGTTATGGGCAACCTGTTGAATGTACAGGAAATGTATTTGCAGCTTTTGAAGGAGCTGCAAATTCTTCATATTATAAAAATATTAATAAGCCCGGAAAAATTGATATGGCATTAATGAATTAATGTCTTGAAAAATTAATTAAATAAATTTATTTTTTTTAAATGTCAACAATTAAAGAATTTATTACTTACGACATATGTATGTTGTCGACCACTAGACTTTCAGAGTAGTAGCTTTTAAATGGAGCCAATAACACTTGTACATCATTAAAAAGGTCACAATCGGAAGGTGAACCGCCTGTTGTACCAATTTTCTGCTTTTCTCTTCTGTACATAAACACTTTTTTATTATTATGTTCAATGTATGTACATATTTTTATAAAACCTTACCGATACCGCGCGGTCACATTGTGCATCTTTGTTTTCAGCTCGAGTACTGTGTACTTATACCCTTGCGCTTCAAGCTCATAAACCATTTCCTGCAGTATATGGCTATTTTTCCGGCAATTACGTAGCTCACTCATTTTTTCTCGCCTTATCTTTAACAACGCCCGCTCGCTACATTATGTCCATTTGCTAACAGCTTTTCTATTTACTGAGAAAATAAATATTTTATATCAATGTATTTCTTTCCATTTCAACCGCAAACAAACAATTAAATTTAGCAATAAACAAAATTAATAAAAAAAAAAGAAGAAGAAGAAGAACTGTCAAACCCGATTAAGAAAATGCCGTGCGAACATGGTAATTCAAATATGTAATTAAAACAGAGAGCGAAGTAATCCAAAGCACCGTGCGAACATGGCATAAGCTGTATATACTGTAAATAATAACCACTATCTGGGGCAGTGAAAATCCCTGTTTGTAGGGATTTGTTTCTAAAAAATGGCCATATGGAAAAGATTTTTTTAATCATTAAAATGTTGGGACTTTTTCAGAGTTTCAGAGGGATTTTGGTGGGGACAATTTTTTGAGCGCGTAGGGAAAATATGGATTTTTTCGGACTGCATAGGAACTTTCCAAAAAAATTATAACATCACTGATCTGGAGTATCCTTTTCTCTACTTCTATCGAGGCAATATAAAATTGGATAATCTACATAGATTTATAGTCTTTTAAAGCTTAAAAGCTCTCACTCATACAGTTTTGAAAATAGACGATAAGAAGTGTTAGCTTTGTTTGAGAGTTACCAATTCCACAAAAAATCTTCGAAAAATTATAAGGCCTACTGTCACTTCCAGACCATCAGTATGATACTGACAAAATTTTATAGAAATCAATCCAGAAAAAAACCATACATAGATTATCTTTTAACTGAAGTGCAAAACATAAAGTATTTTTAATACAATAATAGTTTTTTATTAAAATTTAGGCTGTCAATAAGTTTTATAAACAATGGTCGGTCATTGCAAATTTTCGGTAATTGCAACAGTTAAGATTTTTCGAGTTACAAATATCGAGCTTGCACTGTATTACCTTAAAACCAATTTAGGGCCAATTAAAACATTGCGGATTGATCATCATGATTTGGATGATATTATGTTTATTAAAGATAATAATAGTACAATTAAAAATGTTGTTATACCTATACAAATGTAAATATATGTATTTATTATTTAATCTTAAAAATCCCCCCCCCCCCCCCCCCCCCAAAAACGCCATCGGCTTTTTTTAAATTGTGAAAGTATATAATATTCGTCATAGCTGAATGCAACTTGTTTTGTGTTTGATTAAATTGCAAAAATGGCTTAGTGCTCTTTTACGTTTTTTTTTTGCTCGAAATAGTGCTTTTTAGTGCTTTTTTAAATTTTAAAGTGCTTTTTGCTCTCAAAAAGTTGGCATCACTGTTGTTTATTTTTGAGCGTTATTGTTTTTGTTTGTTCAGTGTTATCGAGTAAAAATACAAATTATCATTATCATTCTCTCTTTATTAGTGTGAGAGCATTCGCACATGTGCGAAGTTGTGTTCAACTAAACCATCGTTTAAACATTCACTGAATAATAAGATTTTAGTGTAATTTAAAGGTTTCACATGTTTACGATTTTGTTCCATACAGGCCCATTATTAACATGAATACAAAAAGTTGAGGGTTTTTTAAAGCCAAATAAAACTTACAAAAGTGTTTGCTGTCAATCCAGTTCTAATATTCCACACACTTTTTGACATAAATGATCAGTATGTAAACAAATCATCATGAATAGACTCATGCTTGAGCAACGCTACCAAATCAGCAAAACTAACTTCGGAAATCAGTAAATTTTAAGGCACATGGCTCAATTACAGCTTAACGGGTTTGCTTATAAAAAAATTGACGCATGGCCAGTCATCATTATCAAATGTTAATATTTTGATGAAACATTGATATTTTGTATAACAATTGTGATTTTATTGAACTTTTGGTTCCAAATGGAAATTTATGTTATTTTTTACAGCAAATTCTAATCCTTCGCCGAGTTGGCGAAAACAATAGAACTGCAAAGAATTCTGATGATGGGAATTCTCGAAACATGTAAATTCGAGCTGACTTCAAGTCGGTGTTCAGTCAAGAATAAAAAATAACAAAAAAAATTTTAATTAATTTTAAATTGTAAAATCCCTTCCTTCGTTACAATAATTTTATGTAAATAAAATCTAATGAACTTAATCCTAATTTTAAAAATATTTAAAATTTCCATTTATATTTTGTATTATTTTCTACAGTTTCAAGTTCTATCGGTCTAAGAAAAAACACTCTTTACATTTTGCAAGCTTCCCTTACACATATTTCTACCCAAGTTGACCATTACCGTAATCGTCATCATCATTGAAAGTTTATTGTGCCACTAACCTGACCGAAACGACTAAAAGAGAAAAAACAACAAGAAAGTGTAAAAGACCCGCCAATGATTTAACAATAAAAAAGCCCTGTTTATACTAAAGATTTTATTTGTTTTATTTCCTTTTTTTTCGATTACTTCATTTCTCTGTCTTTCACTCTTGTTTGTATTTACTTTTTTTAAGGTGATTTTATGTTTTGGGTTTATTTCAGAGGTTGGTTTTTTTACTTGCTGCTTGAGCCAATTATGTCACTTTCGTTCAATAGCCTTTTTGTTTGTTCCCTTGGCACAATTAGACGACCATTCAAACTGACTCGTTTATTTGGCTTATAAGGTCGATTATATTCATCAATGAGAACTTTGTCGTTTAAAGCAAAATAAAAGAAGAAATTTAGAAGAATATCAGTAAAATTTTTATTAAACGAAAAGAGTAATGGTAATAAAAGTTTTTATTAGTTAAGGCAATTAAAGTCCGTTGCAATTTTGACAGATCGGCAACCGAAAAATGTTAACAATTAGTGCAAAAAATGAAAATAAGCAAATCAATAAAAAAAAAACAAAGAAATATGTTTAATTTCGTGCGTTTATTTTTTTAATGGCCAGCGAGAAGGAGTGCCTTGAGAGACAATTCTAATCCGCCATCTGTACTTATAAACAAATTTTCTTGCTTTGGGTATATTTTTGTTTTCTCAAAGATGCTGTGCATTATTCAGTAGAGACTATAAAACAGAGTCTAAAAAACTGCAGTCAAACTAGGGATGCCAAATGGGACCAGGTTTTTTGAGACCCGGGATTCGGGACTTTTAATTAAAAAAAAAACGGGATCCCGCCAAGGATCGGGATTTAATATATAAAGACCAATTTTTAAAATTCATATACATAATTCTAATTAAATGTTTATGAATAAGTATTAAAACAAATTAATTCATGAAGAAAATTAAACTCATTACAAAATAAAGCAGTTTGATGTATTCTTTTAAAGTTATATGGAAGAATAATGTATTAAAACTAATATGTATTAACGACCTCTGATAATCGATACCTTGTTTTATTGCGAACATATTCTGCCGACGAAACCAATGTTCGCGTTCAACACTTCTGGGTAGTATCGTAAATAAATAGCTACATTTATGCTTTATAACAATATTTAATTTATTTTATCTCAAATCTATGCAAGTATTAATCAAATAAAATAAACTTAAACAAATATGTGTCAAAAGCAGGGCTGTGGAGTCGGAGTTGAGGTTTTTGTGCCGGAGTCGTACACACAGAAAAAAATCAAGTTAAAAACGTCAAAAACAAGGTTGATTTAAAATTTTTAGTGGTGATTTTGCTTCATACGTGTTTCATATTAATTCAACCTAATTTTATTATTACTTGCGAACAACATTTTTTTCTTTTAAAATAACTATAATTCATGTTATTTTAACATTGCAGTAAAGTTAGAGCAAAATGTCAATTATATTGAAATAACAATCCGAATCACGTTGAATGAAAATTATTTCATGTTGAAACAACGTGAATTTCATGTAGAAACTAATTGGTGTGAAGAAGCTTCAGAGACAACATATGCATTTATTTTAGAATAATTCAAAACACTTACCCCTGTAACACATGTTTCACTTATTTTGTAGTCTCCTTTGTCAACAGATCAATCAGCAGAATGGCCCGATATGGTTTTCGTCATCATTCTACTTTGAAAACTAGATGTACTATTTAACTAAATAATTTTAATTAAAAGAATACGGGAATTGTCTTCTTTTTATAACATATTTTATGAATGAAAATAAAAAAATTAACATACTTAACTATGTATGCATGTTAATTTAACAAGATAAACTTTTGATTTTAATAAAAAGCAGGTTTTTATGGATTCAATATTGAATCCATATTTATTTATATTTTAATATTTTTTTTCATTTTTTTTATCAGTGAATAATATTTAATAAGCGTGATTAAAGATTATTTTAATATTATTCATTATAATTAATATGAAATAATGGTACATTTAAATAAAGGGCATACTTTTGCAGAAATTTACCATGATTCTCAATCAACATTTTTCCATGTTAATTTTACATTGGTATTTTTTTCTGTGTGTAGTACCCACAAAAACTCGCGACTCCGAAGTTTTTCGGCATAACAAATTTTAAAAAAAATTTCCAAAATAAAAAATATCTTCTTAAAACACATTTAAAATTTAAATAAATGGTTTATGAATACTGCTCTTATCTGCTGTTTTCAAATGACAGGCGATGGACTGAGTGCTTTTCATATAAATTTTTCTACATAATCAATCGCCTATCATTTGGAAACAGCACATTAATGTTTGCGTACGTTAATTTCTTCGCAAAAACTCTAATTTTTAGAAGGCTGAGTCTCATATACATTTAGCATCAAGATTATAGTATGAGTCGGAGTCGTGAGTCGGAGTCGCACTTAATAAATTCTGCGTTTGGAGTCGGAGTCGGAGTTAGTACTTTTTTCGGACGACTCCACAGCCCTGGTCAAAAGACCTTTGGTAGAACACCTTTTTGCATAACTTTCATTTTACGCGCGCAGTTCTATTATCATTCACTTAGAAAAAAGACCACACCGAACTTTATCTTCTGATTTTGTTTTCTGTGGTACAAAATGCATTGCATGTAACATTTATTTACTTGAGACTTCTTTTTGTAAACAGTTAAAAATTAGATTCATTGCCAGTATGATTTAATAATAATTTTTTTAAGTTATTTTTAACAGGGTGAATCGCGTTAATTTAAATATATGTGTATTTGATAAAAAAAATTAGCACATTTTTACTAAATCTAAAATCTCATGATTTTTATGTCCAAATCCCACGACTCGGGAATTGAATTTTTAGAATAATCCTGGGATTTCGGTATTCGGGATTTCGGGATTGACATCCCTAAGTCAAACCCAAAAACTGTTGAACAAAAAACGAAAATTTGTGCATAACTTTTCGGTTTTTGGGTTGGGTTGACAGTGACTGCTTACATTTAATGAATCAGAAGTAAAAGCATCAGTTTTTTTTTGGCCAAGGACAAATGAAGAAGTGAAAAAAATGGCAGTTTTTCTATTTTGACTGCAGTTTTTTAAACGATGCCATAAAGACTGAACACAAATTCATCGGCCAGCACAAATCTATCCCTCCACTCTTAAAATTTTTTAACTTGGTGGGAGTTCACACGGTGTCTTTTCAGACATGTCTAACAAAGATGTTTGTTTTGTTTGTAGGCCATCGGGGTAGAGAAGAAAGAGTGGTTGCACTGATTAAATTTAAAGCTTTAAAATCAAAGAAAAAACGTCTTTGTAAAATTGTAACGAAAATATCTTTGTTAGAAGGTGCGTCTTCAACACAAACGACTAAAATTCTTTGAAGCTTAATCAAAGAAATTATCTTTTCCGTAAAGATAAAATATTTGCTACAAAGATTTATTTCTTTGCTAATAAGCGATTGAAAAACGTATTTAAAATTAAAGACTTTTCTTTGTTTTTTTAAAGCTAAGCATCCTTGCTACAAAGACAAAGTCTGTAACTTTTAAAGAATTTTGTATTCAATACATAAGTGAACATGTTTGCTTGTTCACACATGTTTGCATGCAACGGTAAACAAAAGCGGTTAAAAAAACAAAGATAAAGTCTGTATCTTTAAAGAATTTAGTCTTCAATGTTAAATTTATATACGAATGTTTTTTTTATCCAAAAACTACACTGCTCCAGTAGACAAGCTGGTAGTGAGCTAGTCTATCAGCACCGAGGTTGCGCGATCGAATCCCACTAGAGACAGAAAAAAAAAATAAAAATAAAATAAGTAAAAGAATAAAATAAAGTAAAAATAGAAAAAAAAATTTTTTTTTCTTTATTGAAAGTATTCATGTTTAAGGACTTTTTTCATGTGTTTCCAAAGACGTACATCCTTGCCACAAGATTTTAAGTCTTTGATTTTAAGTATATATTTCATGGAAATCTAAAGATCTTTGCGCCTTTCCGGTAAAGATGTTTTGTCTTTGGGCACAATCTGACCAATAAAAGTCTTTGCAACAAAGTGTATTTTCTTTGATTTTACGATTTATTTTTCTCAGTGTGCCAACATTAGTTGACATCTGTATTATTGTTTCGGCTACTGGAAGCTCTACTAAATGTCGGTTGCCATACGCAATCGACTCATTAAGTTCAACTCGGACAGGCAACTAAATGTCGTAGTTTTAATCAACATTTTCCAACACATTTTCACATAATCACGACGAAAATTAAGGCTGCCTTGTTTTTAAAGATATCTTTTTTTGTGATGCCTAATAACCAAACATATAAAAAGAAATTTCAAAGACTAAACAATATCGTCCTTTTTTTTAGAAAAAAAGCAGCAAATTGGTACTTTGCTAATATCGGAACAAGAAAATCGCCAAAATGACGATAAATCGTCAAATATGGCAGCTCTGGTTTTACTATATTTATTTCTTTTCAATTGACACTTAATTACTGGAAATATTCCAGTTAAAACAAAATCTGTGCTGTCTGTTTTCGCATTCAAATACAGAAAACCTTTTTTTCTCACAAATCTAGAAACGATGGAGTTTTTTGTTTCACGCTTCATGTGAGAAATTTTACGATACGAGAAATACAGAAACGAGCAACTGTAATTGGGGTTTCTCTATCACGCCAGGTTTTCGAGATACAAAATAATGTTTTTATTCGTTTCTTACATAAAAAATCATTAGATTATTTAAAAATTAAAGAATTTTCAAAAGCGAATGGCGTTATTTGAACGTCGTTTGTATTTTGTTGGTTGGGTTTCACGTGTTCGAGTCCAGCAATAGTCTCCCATCATGCTTTTGTCTCAAAATCGTTAATAAATTCTTTGAATTTTCATTAAATCTTGGTAAGCACGCTACCCTTGTTCGCGCTCACTGCATCTAGTTTTTTTTTTGAAAAAAATCTAAATGCGAATGAATGAATGGTGCAAACGGTTTGTCAATGTTTCTGACCGCAAAACCAAAATAATGTAATAATGTAAAAAATAATGCATATTTATTTTAATGATCCTGATATTGCGTATCCTTTTTTTCCAACCAAATTTTCATCACACACAAATCAACAACAGCTTGAATCAGTAACACCGATCTCCCTGAGCTTTAGAATGAATGTGGTCTTCTGTCAAATTATTGTAAAATTGAAGTATCAGTATTGACTGTTTTACGGTATTGCCAGCATGCGATAAAAAATTAACAAGACCCGATAGCCCAATTTACCAGATTCGAATTCAGCGCACCCAGTTTAAATAAAAAACATGCTTCGTTCTTGCAGTAAATTTTGTTTCCAAATCTGTAGACCAGTGTAATATTTCATTATTGACTGCCGCGGGATTTTAACCCACGTTCACGGACAGGTTGATTTGTAACCACACCATCTCCTCAGAAATCAATTTAAAAAAGGCAAAAATGTCAAATCAACCTGTCCGTAAGCGTAGGTTCGAATATTAAACTATTTTTTTCTTACGCTAATTCCGCGAAGCTCTACGCTTGTCTGCAGGAAACCAGAGTCTTTGGCGGGAATCGAACCCGCATATACCGCTCTGAAATACTAGTTCACCATCAGCTAGTCTACCGGGGCACTCCGAATCTACTTCGAATTGAAAAACACTTTTAAGCTCTTCAAATATTCAGTAAGAAATTCTCTTCGAGAAATACCTAGAAATCCGTAACGTAGAATTAGGAAAATTGTAGTTATTATATATTTTATAACTCTCATGATTCAGATAATCTCTGTTATGGCTTAAGTGCTTTCAATACCAGCAAGCTTTGCAAGAAATGTGTTTAACTTATTGATCTTTTCTACACTTTATCCATTTAACGCTGTCTCATAAATTTATTTTACTTTCAATTCTGTAAATTTATTTCAGTATTTTATAGGAAAAGTAAACAAGATAAAACAAATTTTATAAAAAAAAAACGACAAAAAAGCTGTATTCTGAAGAGTCGAATGTGTGTGTTTCCAGGATTTTAACAAAGGATTATGCTGATATTACAAGTGGATTTTCATGTTCAATGTTGACATAGTAAAAGTTAAAAAGTTTTAACAAAAATATATACAAAATTTTCGTACATACACTCATACTTTAATACACGTTGAAGTTATTAAAAGGTTTGCAGTATGCATCGCACATTGGGTATGCATCGCACAAATACAAAAAAAAAATTTTACTACTGATACGATAAAGAACTAGTTATGTTTTTTTTTACGAAAACCACAGATAAGGGAAATTCATTCTATTAGAGAATATCCCGGTAGACTAGTTGATAGTAAACTAGTCTTTAGGTATGATGGTTGCTGGTTCGATTGCTTCTAAAGACTGTGGTTTGTTTAGCTACAACGGGCTAATGGCCTTTTTTACTATGGCACGATATCTTAAATTAAATGTAATTCTTATTTTTATCGGTTTTAGGTTTTTCCATTTAACGTTACCAATTTAATTATTAAAATTATGAGAAGGTAAGATTTATATCATAGTTTCGCCTCATTCAAAGAATTCTGAATTAAAATAATGTATATCGAATTTTAAACATTTTTTTGTATTGAACGTTACACGGTTGTTTTCGGAATTATTTTTACGAAAAAAACAGTCCACATAGCGCTAAACATTTATCTTAAACATTTTTTTTTTGTTGAAATTAAGAGTTATGAAATTTTTTTTAATTTGGCTTGGGATCCCACAAAAAAGTTCAAATTTAGAATTTTAAATAATAATTCTTGTCAAAAAGTTATACATAAATAAATAGCAGGCCAACTCTTTTTCATAATTAAATTAATTTATTAAAAATCGTTCGACAATTTTTATGTCAATACCAGCATTTTTAGTAAATTATGGCAGTAGTATCGGGAGTAGTATATCGACCCCTTTGCGTGAAATTATCGTATATGCCAATTTTTTGGAAATTTAGTTTTTGATGCAATCTTGTTCTACATTCAAAGAGACGTCACCTGGCAAAATATTGTAGGCGAATTCCACTTCGTCTTATCTTATCTTCTTATCTTCTTATCTTATTTTCATTTTGATATTGCAAGTGAAAGCAGAGAAAAGTAGAAAACTGGCTGTCCTGTAAAATTTGGTATTTGTAACATACGATAATTTCGCGCAAAGGGGTCGATATGTTTGGGATTTATGGTTAAATATGCACCGATTCCAATAAAATTTGGTAGTAAAAAATGTTGAATAAATCACAAATTATTTAGGAAATTGTTGTCATTTCTTTTTATTATGATAATATTGGTATGGTTCAATTATGTGGGGAACAAAATATCGGCCAGATGGCCACCGCGACCTCGGCGGCACACCTCCATGGTCCAAATTTTCGATTGCGCTAAGGCATATTTGAGGTTCTATGCCGTTAATGTTCCGAATTATCCCATCCTTTAGCTTTGCATTGTTGCTGGCTTACCGGCGTACACATTTTCTTTCAAATAACCCCAAAGAAAGAAGTTCAACGGTGTCAAATCACATGATCTTGTCGGCCTATTGACATCGCCACCACGTGAAATAACACGGCCATTTGTCGCGCAAAAGAGCCATTGTTCCGTTAGCTGTGTGAGAAGTAGCCCCGTCCTATTTTAACCACATATCGCCCACATCCATATCTTCCAATTCGTTATCATCTCACGATAATGAACACCATTCACAGTAACTGCCTGACCGGCCTCATTTTGGAAAACCATAAACCGCACCAAACAGTCATTCTCTGTGAATGCATTGGATTTTCGACAATCACTCTTGGATTATCATTCGCCCAAATGCGGCAATTCTGCTTATTGACGAATTTACTGAGGTTAAAATGTATAGATGGGGTATATTCAATAAATACATTGAATTTCAAAAATATCAGGGCAAGATCGGTTAAATTTTTTAATTTCTCTTCTAATAAGAGATTTCAGCATATAATTAAAAAAAAATCTTGCGGATTTCCTGCGATTTTCTACTCCAGTTGCTAAAAACGTATTGAGAAAACAGCAATATTGTTACGAAAGTTAAATTATCTAAGAGTTATTTATAGTTTTAGTTTTTAGGGCGACTGGCTTAACTACATTTTTAGAACCACCCTAATGCATGTTTGTAAATGTATGTACGTACACACAATTTTTCTCTTTTTTTTGTACAAAAAAATATTTCCTTCAAATTTATTTTTTTAAATAACCATTTTTTATACTGAATAATGTATATTTGTTCCAAAAAAGTTATCAATTTTGATAATAATGAGCTTCCCCGAATTAATCGTTAATTAAGTGGTGGTTCGCACTCTTCAAGTTTTAGCCGTCAAGTCTTGAGTTTATTGGGAGAGAGGAAAAGAAATGACATTCTCTTTTCCCTTCTCTCCTAAAAGCTGAAGGCTTGACGAGTCAAACTTGACGCGTGTGAACCGGCACCTACCTATAATTAAACCCTCTGTGCAACGTGCTGAAGGTCTAAGTAACTATTGCTCGGATATTTCTATAGTTTCTAAAGGTTTTTGTAACTCTAAATACATGATAAATTGTCAATTTTAGAGATGAGATAAGGAAGGTAAACACTTTGTAAATAACAACTAAACTACAACTAAACTACAACTGAACTGGAAGTGAACTAAGACTGCTTTCAAACAAAATGGGAACTGAACTTAAACTTAATTACAGTTGAAAAATGTTCCTTGTGACAAAATCACACCGTATTCGAACTTCGGATGGGCATTAAACAATGCTACACTATTCTTTAATTACATTTAAATTATCATGATTTTAAATTAAAATAATTTCATTTCAACAAGCACATTTTAACAACAACAATAACGTCTCTTCTTTTAAATTGAAAATGACCTACAACAATTCCTTAAAATACAAAATTCAATGCCATGGCCAAGAGTTCTATGCATTGAAAACATCGAAAATGTGTTTGTTTCTTTCCTATAAATCTCATAAAACATGTCCCAAAAACCAATTTGTAAATAAATTATTTTCAAAATATTTATTAAATTTTTGTTTAATGTTTAAAAAAAAAATAGTGTTACAGAAAATCATTATTCTTGGCTGGTATTTGCATTTATTTATTTAAATTTTGGCTTTGCAGTGTATTAGAATAAATAAATGAATATAATTATGAAATGCTTCTAGAATATTTAATTATAAATGAAAAGTTAAAAGCTAAAAAACTAAAAAAAAAAAAACAAATCACGCACAAACGAACACACATACACACACACACACCAGAAGAATCAACAACTCCCACACACAAACTTGTGAAAACAACATGTCACTTGCAGTGTTAGTGTTAAAAAAAAACTATAAATGTTTTTATTTTTTGTTTTTTATTTAAAATGTAAACAAAATTAAAGCCAAGTTTATACAATTTTTATTTTGTTTTAAAAAAAAAACCGACAAGTGTGACCTTCACCAGGAAGACGTGCCTGGCCAAAAACATAAAACATTTTAAACAGCTGATCTTTCTGTTTTTAATTAAAAACTTAAATTAAGTATAAAAACCAAAAGTTTTTAACCAACTACTATCAGTTCAATTCACTTCAGTTAATTAAACAAAAACCAATCAAAATGTTCAAATTCGTAAGTTTGTTAAAAAATGTGTATAATTTTAAGGAAGGATTGAAATAAAAATTTTATTTTTTCCTTAGTTCGCTTTATACTTGTTTGCTGTTATTGCCTTGGCTGCTGCTAAGCCCGGCATCGTTGCTCCTTTGGCTTACTCTGCTCCCTATGCTGCCCCTTACACTGCCGCTTACACCGCTGCCTACAGTGCTCCTTATGCTGCTGCATACTCTTATCCTTATGCCTCTTCCTATGTAGCTGCTCCTTATGCCGCCTACTCTGCCTATCCTTATGCTGCTTCTTATGTTTTGCGCAAATAGATTTAGGCGCTAAGGAATTGTTAAAAGTGTTAAAGTTATTTGTTGAATTTTTAAACTAAAAAAAACCAAATTAAAAGAAAACCAAAAAAATAAAATAATTTTACTTTAGAAAGTATCAAAAATCGAAAAAATATTGAGTTTTATTTGAAAAAAAAAAAAATAAAATATTATAAAGATTTAAAAAAACGATTGCCACATTACAGGTAATTTCGGTACTACAACTCTTACAAATACCACAAGCAATTTTTTTTTTTTTTAAATCATTGTGCAATGTCAAAAATAGAACCATAGATAATAAACAAACAACAATTGTAAAGCTATAGAAAAAAACTTATCGGCAGGGCTTTTAAGATCACCTGTAATGAATTCGCCTTGGACAAGAGTTTATTACAATTTTTTGATAGGTTAAGTGTTAATTAACTTTTTCTTTTTAATTATCCATTTCAAACATACTATAATAATAATTACTGACATTTCTTAGGCTGGGTTTTTGAGATCTCAGTTAAACTCGGATTAGTTAATCTGAAAACAGATTTGTGCCCCCATTTCAAAATTTGTAAACACAGTTTTCCTTGAAATGTTGATCAAAAATAAAATAATAAAAAAAATCTCATTTCGCCGGAAAAATCCGAGTTTCAGACTACGTTAAACTTAGTTTAAACCTAATCCACGTCTCATAAACCCGGCCTAAGTCAAATAGCTCAAGATTAATTTTAGTTCAGTTTTAGTTCACTAAAAGATATTGTTGTGTTTGGTTATACCCTCCACCATTTGTGGTGAATGAGGGTATCCTAAGACCCCATAAAGTATACATGTATACTTTGGGCCCTTGAGTAATTCTAGGTGTACAAAAGTAATTGAGTCTTAAACTACATTCAAAAATACTGTTTCTCTATAGAGGAAACATTAGTTTTATTGCACTAAAAGAGATAAAAAAAATGAAATACTTATCATTGGTCATTAAAAAAATATGCGAACAAGTGTCTGGTACTTTTTTGAAATTCGGCCCTTTTGGGAAGTAAATGGGTATAACTTGTATTTTGGAACTTCTTTGACCCTCTCCATCTATCTTTTAAACAAAAAAAAAAAAAAAAGTAAAGAAATAAAAATTATTCCAAGTTCGTAACTATACAATAATGCCTGTATTCATAAAAAAATTTTTAAATTAAATAAAAGTTTATAAAACAAATTTTGTATGAAAATTTGACTTAATAAAGGTTTGTTAAATTTAATAATCGCTTACGAATACGGGGGTAAAAATATAAATCTGGTATTTTTTCGAAATTCGAATGTTTAAGGGGTAGAACTCGTACATTTTCTTTTGGTACTTTTTTACAAAACATTTTTTTGTATTCATTGACATATACGTATTAAATTATGAGCTCCCATTATAATATTAATATTTTTAATAAATGCGGGGGAAAAAAGTATCAAAAAGGGAAATTAAATAAATATCTTTCGTTTACTTTTCCTTGCGGCATGTGATGATTTTTGAATTTTCTACAATATTAAACTTAGAAACGTAAAATTACAGGTAAAGGGTCCTGCGTAATTGAAAATTGTTGGTACTTTTTTATTCTCCATATGGTACTTTTTGAATTTTTGTTAATAGTGGACCTAGACACAAAAAATTAAACATGCAGGTTCCGAGTAAGGGGAGCTTCTTGGTACCTTTTTGTTCTACAACTGGTACTTTTTTCAATTTTCGCTAATACTGGACCTAAAAACATAAAATTAAACAAACAGTTCCTGAGTAAATAAGTATCTGTAAGGGGGAGCTTCTTAGTACTTTTTTTCTACAACTGGTACTTTTTTTTTTAATTTCGTTAATATTAGACGTAGAAACATAAAATTAAGCATGGGATGTCCAGAGTGGATGTGAATCTGTAAGGGGAGCCCGTTGGTACTTATTTATTCTTCAACTGGTACTTTTTTTAAACTTTCTTTTATATTGGACATTGAAACATAAAAGTAGAAGAAACATAAAATTCAACATCCAAAGTCCAGAATAATTGAGAAATTATTAGAAGAAATTTTTTGGTACTAGCTTGTTTTTCAGTTGGTACTTTCTGATTTTTTCTTTATATTATTGAACTTAAAAAATTAAACGGACTTTAGTAAAAAATTACATTCGGACCAGAGCTGGGCCACTTGCCAAATCTATGACTTACACGAAAAAAAACAAATCCTCGAAACAAGTTAATTCATATATACTCATACGAATGTTTTCTTCATATTTGCATAAATAATTATGGTCGAATTTCGACCACTGGGCAAACTCTAGTTTTAATAGATTTATATTACTATATGGATATCTGGTCTAATTAAAGCATTTTTAATAACACTAGAAATTGCTCTACCGAATTTTGTAATGAACAATCTATAATTTACGATAGGTCCGATATAAAATCCCCTCCTGAAAATTCCTTTAATACGCCTAATAATATTTCTTTAAGAAATCATGATAATTTATTTAAATTAATCAACGAATTGTTATACCGTGAGGTCAGGTTTTAAATAGATTGGCCTTAAATTTACAGATCACATATAAATACCACTCCTGAAATAAATATTCGAGCTCTCGGTGGAAGATATTAAAGATGCAGTACAGCAGAATATATAACTCTTACTTATTCAGTTCTAGTTTAGCACATCTGGATTGTAATTTCAGTTTTAGTTAAATTTTGGCTTAGGTTTAGATCAGTTCTAGCTTAGTTCATCTAGTTCATTTCAAATTTAGTTATGGCTTAGCTTTTTTTTAAGTTTTAGTTTAGTTCTAGTTCCTTTTTATTGCATTTCTAGTTTTGTTCTTTTTCAGTTCTTGTTCAGTGTTTGTGCAGTTCTCGTTCAGTTTCATTTCAGTTCAAGTTCAGTTCTAGTTTAGTTCTTGGTTAGATCTACTTCTTGTTCAGTTAAAGTTGAGTTCTTGTATTAAGGTCTCCAACCATGCTCGGGACTTTCATGTAAGTTGTATTGTAATGCAATTTCCGTTTACATTAAAATCCTTAATTTGGCCTTTTATTCGATTTTTTTAAATAAAATAATCTGTTATAGTGATTAAATTTAATTATTTATTCTAAATCATTCAATTAAGTTAGAATTTAACAAAATTTATTCATTTAAATTTACAAAACAACAACCATTTAACGATTAACACAAATATTTTTGAAAAAATTTCTACTTGCGCAACAAGTAAGAGGCAGCATAAGGATAGGAAGAGTAAGAAGCAGCGTAAGGAGATGCTACATAAGGAGAAGCTACATAAGGAGAAGCATAAGGGTAAGCAGAGTAGGCACTAGCATAAGGAGCACTGTAAGCAGCAGTGTAAGCGGTCGTGTAAGGAGAAGCAGCTACTACAGGAGCAGAGTAAGCCAAAGGTGCTACAATACCAGCTTTAGCGGCGGCCGTGGCAACTACAGCGAATAAGCAGAAAGCGAACTGAAATTTAAAGATAATTTTATAACATTTATTACATTTATTAAGGGAAGAAAATTTCAAAGTACTTACGAATTTAAACATGTTGCTTAAAATTTATTTTAATTGTATAACAGAACTAATTGAACTGGTATTATTTTATAACTAAAATTTAGTTTTTATACTAAAACCTTTAAAACATGCAATTTGTTTTTAAACATAAACATTTGCATATTTAAGCCAAGCACGTCTTTTTACATAAGGTCGTCTGCCAGTGTAGTTTTGTTTTCGAAGGGAGTGAGCATTTTGTGTGTCATGTTTTGCTCTGTCTTTTCTTTGTTATGGCATTTTGTTGTTCTGTTGACATTTGCTTTCCTATGACATATTTGATTTTGCCTTAAAAATTTTGGTAATATTTCAATGGTCTTATGGTAATTTACAATTTATGTGTTTAAAATATTTTACTTTTGCTTTTTAAAAAAAGCTTAGAATGTATTTAATTTCAATTAAACTTTTGCATTTACAAAACAACAACAACTTTTGTGGCTACCAATATCCTGCACTGTAGAAAAATGTACCGTCATTTTTAAGCCGGAAAAATTTTTGAATATAAATAATTAAGACGCAAAAATTAATTAAAAATTAAATGTGTGTGAAGATAAATGTGCCGAGTTAAATATGTTTCGACGTAACGGATTACGTCAATACATATTTAACTCTGGATGAAATGACGTAACGAAATAATTAAGTATAACATATTTAACAACCGCATATTTAAATATGTCATATATTTTTAAACTGGGCTTAAATATAAGATGTGGTTGTCTTAATAAAAAATACTTTAAAAAAATGCAGAAAACATATCCAATTAATTTGTTAATTATTTCCTAATAATTTCTATGGACAAATTAAAAAAATCGAACAAAAATAAATTGGAGTTGTCACATCCCTCTGTGTCACACATCCGGAACATATGAAAAAGAGCACTAGGGACCACACTATCCTTCTATGGTACCCACATGTCTGAATTGTATTTGTAATTTTTTTAAAAAAATTTCAAAAATTTAACTTTGAAATTTTTTTGGTGTTCACTATGGGATTTTGGCCATATTTGGACAGATCCTTCGTTGTCACTCATCCGGACCATATAGAAAATGAGGACTAGGGACCACACTATCCTTCTATGGTGCCCATATGCCTGAATTGTATTTGTGATTTTTTTAAAAAAATTTCAAAAATTTAACTTTGAAATTTTTTTGGTGTTCACTATGAGATTTTGGCCATATTTGGACAGATCCTTCGTTGTCACTCATCCGGACCATATGGAAAATGAGGACTAGGGACCACGATAGCGTGGTCCCATAATGCACGATTTTAATTGTGAGCAGTGTTGCCAATTTAGCATTTTTCATGCAAGATTTAGCATTTTATTAGAGTCTTTTTGCATGAAAAAAACTGATTTAGCATCTGGTATATTTTCTAGCATTATTTCCAAAATTTCTTGCACTTTTTAGTTCTTGTGGTATTTTGAATATTTTGCATTAAAGTTTTATTTTTTAACTTAATCATTATTTACTAACAAACACACAATTAAAATCAATATGCTCCGGCTTAATGTAGGTTTAGTGCAATTTAAACAGCTTTTTAGTATTTAGAGACGTTTTTAAAAATACGAAAAGTAATTTAAAATTAAATTATTTTATAGACAGTTAATGACTGCCATATTTATTTGTATTTTTTAAATACTCAAATAAATTCCCAAAAAAGGAATACCCAGACAACAGGTAAATACCCGGTAGAATACTATTTATATTAATGTGGATATAAATAGACTGAAATACAAATCAAAAAAGGAAAACATTTTCAAAAATTAGTAAAAGCTGTTCAGAAAAGCTTCACAAGGATTGGTTAAAGCACCTAAAGTTAAAATAATGGGCAAAGGAAACAGATGAAAAAACCTTTTGAAATTATTGCAAATATAAATTTAGTGGCTTGGAGCAACATGCAGAAACAAGGAAGCACAAAAATGCTACGGGCATAAAACCCCTTTCACACTCGGCAAGTTACTTGCGCAAGTCTCTTGCGCTACTCTTGGTTTGTAGACGTCGGCGGCAAGGTCGTGGTAAGGAAAAAGAATTTTGTACAGACTTGCCGAGTCTGAAAAGGGTCTAACTAAAAACCATCCAATCCCTTTTAAAAGAACTTGTTACAACTTTCAGCAGAGGCGGTATTAAGTTTATGTGCTGTGCACGGTTCAATTGCACCTGTCGATCATATGACAAACCTTTGTAAATGGCAATTTGACACCTCGTCGCGAAAGCTGAAGGTCAAAATGCAGCATATTATAGAAAATGTGCTTGGCCCTTACTTTTAAGAAGATTTTTCATTATTTTTTATATAAATTTTTCAGCATTTATTCTAGCATTTATTTATTTCGAATTTTTTACCATTTTTTTTTTTAACAAAATCTAGCATTTTTTCCTCAATAAGTTTTGGCAACACTGATTGTGAGTCACTCCTTATACCGTGTTCAGAGATGCACCTTTATTGACTTTTACGCAATAAATGCCATTAATGAGCTCAATTATCCAACCAAATTGCAATTTAGTTATTGCTCAATTAATACGAAATTTTTATAAATATTGAGTAAAATTAAAATTCAACACAAGTGTGTTTAGTGAGTAAAACCCAACTCACTAACCAAAGTGTTTTTAAATTTTTGACAACAAAAACAAAGGTCCATCCATTAGGTCTGCGCAAAAACCAGAAGTTTATATTAGTGGTATTCACACTGTAGCGATTCTTTGCGATTAGGTGTATTTATTTATTTGGGAACAGGGCTACCTAATAGATGCGGCCGTGCTCGTCGGATGGGGGGGTGTTCTGGTTCCCAATGAAAGATAATCTAACTAATTATCTGAACCGCTACAGGAGAACTTAACTTTAGGTAGCATAAAAATAACAAACGCGATACAGGGGCAGTAGGAAAACAGTGCAGCTTGAAGATGAATGGGGTGTAGCGTAAGATGTTAATTGCCACACCTGGTATAAACCCTCCCTCCATGCTGTCAAACGTTAGGATCTGGTGGACAGCCCAATGGAATTGATCTTCCAACGAAAGTGTCCTGGACTCCCAGACAAAGAAGCACTATGTTCTATAAAAACGAATTGATATTCAAATTTACCACTACGTTAAACAAAAACGGTAATAATAATATAACTTACCAAAATAATGAAAATTATAGAAATTCTGGAACAAAATCCACTAAATAGTATTTCCGCTTAAAGAATTTTCCCAAATAACCGAACTGTTTTATAAAAATTTTAGTTCATTTGAACTGACGACACAGAAATTATTTTTATAATGAGGAAAAATTTTCATATTTCATTTGACAAATGAAATCAATGCTTATTATAATTTAAAAAAAAATATAAAATGTAGAATTTGAATTTAATTTTGAAAATGAACAACTATTACAGTCAAAGCAAAAAAAAAAAAGTATTTGTTAATAGATAAAAAAGAAATTTTGAAAGTCGTCCTCACAACACCGAACTTGTTAATTTGTCACTCGGTAGTTTGTTAATTTGTTAAAGTTACCAACTGTGAACGACCCCCTTTTTAAAACTTTATTAGCCTGGTAACTTTCGTAGTAAAACAGCTGATTTATTGTTTAATTAACATACTTACTCTCAATGTACACGAAAATTGCCAAAATACAAATATTTTTTTAGAAATGTATCACAAATTACTTTTTTATTATATTTATTTAGAAACTGCAACAGCAGATTGTGAGTTACCAACTAACAACTATTTTATCAGGGATGCCGTGTCGTTAATTTGTAAATGCTAATCCGGTAGCGCGTTAAATATACAAAAACAAAATGCATGTAAAAAGTAAAGATTAACGACTAACAAACTAACAAGCTCGGTGCGAAAACCACTATTGTGTTTTCTTTGAAGATGTCAAAAGTTGTTAACATTTTGCTTAAGTTATTTGCCAATTGCTTATTGAGTTAGCTAAATTGTGTATGTGTGAACAGAAAGATACTTATGTCAATAAACCGAATATTGACTCCATAAAAAAGGTATATCTGAACACGGTATGACGATCAAGTTTATTTACTCCCTTGGACTTCTTTCTTTGGGATATTTTGAAGAAAAAGTGTAAATCAATAAGCCATTAGACCAATTCAAGAGCTAAAGGATGAGACAATTCGGCACATTGACGACATTGAACCTCAATTATGTCTCAGAGTCATTGAAAATATGGACTATCGGATAGAGGTATGCCACCGCAGCCGTGGCAAGCATTTGGCTGATATTTTGTTTCACACATAATTGTCATAGATCTTTCTATAATAATAAAAAAAAAATATTAAGATAATTCTCTGAAAACATTTTGTTTTATTTACAATTTATGTTCACGAACATTTTTTTTTTATCAGTAACACCATTTTTCACATAACTTAAGCTCCATTTTATTGTCTTAAAAAAACTCCCACATTCATTCCTACAATTTCCACAACTTACAAATTAAATAACGACTTTAAGTACTTTTCCAAGTACTACTTGTCATTTTAACTGATCACTTCCGTAAAAGAAGTCATTTTTTTTGTGTTTTTTCAATGATCAATTATTGAAACCAAATGTTCTTTCAGTTTGTTGGTAAACTTAATCACGTAGCAGGTGGTTTTGTTTTTGAAATGCTTATACGAATATGAACGTATAGAAAAACTCATTAAAACTAATCATTCATTTTGATTTGTACTTATAAATCTTATAGCTTCTTTAAATGAAACTAAGGAATGTTAAGCTTTTATTTGCTGCTTAAATAAAAACTGATATTTTAGATTATTAGAGGAGCGTTTAATTTATATCGAAAGAAATTTGTGCTCCAACAATGAAAAAACTGCTAATTTCACGATGTCGACAGAACGCTTTCTTTCGCACAAATACATTTGATACAAAAACTAATTTTTGAGATTTTGTTTTTGGATTGCATGTAGTTGTGCAAAAGACAAAGTTCTTTAGCATTTTAGAAGTTCTCTTTTAATACCATTGGTTTACAAGTTGTGTACGTCTTTTTTCGCTCCGTCATAAGCTAAGATCCCACTATCGGCTCAAATAGCACAATCTGTGACGATTTTTATCGTGCTATATCGGCGCACATTTAAAAACATTGCACAATTTATTCTTAGGTAGTCCCATTATCGTCGCACATTGTGACAATTTTTTTCGGTTCATATCGGCCAGAACTCAATTGCGACAATAGTCGGTACAATGCGGTCACACTATCGTGCTATTTGGGCAAATGAAATCATATGTTGGCTTGTTGGCAGACATAATTTTGCTTTAGAAATTCGCAAAATTCTCCGTCTGAATATTCCATTATGTTTCCTAACAATTTTAAATAATACATTAATCTATAATAAAAAATGTATTCAATTTTATTTAAACTTACTACACTTGTTTTTTTTTTTTTTTTGTAATTGTTATTTTGTAAATATATGTTTGTTTTGGTGAAAGCGAATTGTTTTTTTTCGTTTAACAGTACACATGTACTATTTATTTACCATTTTAAAACATAAATATTAGATAAAACAAATGCAATTTTGGTACAATAAAGCTCAAAAAGTATAATTTTAGTAGCCAGCGGTGCAATTTAAAAATTTCGTTTTGCCATCTCTTGTATCGGCGCTGATTGGCGACTGTGCTCGGCGCACAAGTGGCCGATACAAATCGGCACATATTAAACAATATGATTGCTCCACATTGTGCAAAAGTGAGTTCACATTATCGGCGCATCAAGGTTAATTTTTTTTGTCCACAGTCAGCACAATTTCGGCACAGATTGTCGCATATTAAAAAATTTTGACCGTTCACACTATCGGCTCATGAAATGCGGCAAAAACTGGTACATTGCGCCGATAGTGGGATCTTAGCTTTAGTCTATATTTAATGCAAACTCGAGTTCAGTTTAAGGTGAGTTTTGATGCAGTTCTAATTCGGTCTTAGTTCAGTATCAGTTCGGATATAAGTAGTTTAGTTCTAGAACAACTCTAGTTCAATTACAGTTCAATTCTAGTTCAGTTTTAATTCCGTAATAGTTTAGTTTTTGTTGGGGCTCGTTTGGAGGTAGACCTAGATCAGGATGACGATTTCCTAGAACTGGATAGTGAGCCTCTGTTATACTCTGTAATTGTAGTACTTATGCCTAATTTTCAGAATTGGATTTAAATCTATATTAGGCTAATTTTTATAAAAACTTAAATCGTATTTTAATACAGATTGGGTTTTTGAGTTTTAATTGAAAAGTCTTATTTAATTAAGATAAAAGTATGGTAGCACTACTAAATACAAAACAAAAATATAAACAAGTGCATTTATTCACAAGGTGGTCTAAAAAAAAGCAGCTGACTATTAATGCTTTACCTGTTGTTGTTGTATTGTTGTGATATTGAGGCCACCTTGCTTAAATATTACAATGGACAGTGACTTAAGTTCCACTTAAGTTTTTAGTGAAGAAGAGAATTTTGTATTTAAAACGATTTTAAAACTAAATGTGTTTTAATATCAATCCTGAAAATTGGCCATTAGTGTTTTATTATTGTGAGTTAACCTAAAGAAGGTTTTCATAGTTATTCGCCTTAAGTTGTGTCAATCTTACAAGGCGCCATTACAGTAAAACTTACGTCAAGTACAAAAGTGCCGAAACTAAACCTGATTTTTTTAATAAAACACGATTTTTTATAACGTTAAAATTCGACGATTTTTCATTCCACAACAGTTTTACCGTTTATTTTGTTACGAAATTTATAAGTTTTATTTCTATTTGAAAAGACAACAACTAATTTATTAATAAAGGTTGCAAATTTTTTTAGTTATAGTTTCGTTCAAGCTCAGTTCTAGATGAGATCTACTTTAGTCCAAGTTTAGATCTACTAAAGTTTTAGTAAAGTTCTAGCTGAGGGGGCCAATTCGTGTTTTATGAAAATGTGAAGTGAAACAAATAAATGTATTTTCTTTTTCATTTAAACTTATTACTCTAGCTTTTTTGTGCCCATGTTCTGCTACTCCCGCTTCGAGAAACTTTTCGATTGAAACGTAAGAAATGAAACAAAAATGCCAACAATTGAAACAAAAATTTTAAGAGCCGATGTTGACTGTAAACCACACCTAAACGTTAAGTTTTTTTCTGCATTTCATTTGAACCTTTTCAATTTCAGACTAACTCAATTTGAACCATGGAAAAAAACGCAATCGAGCAACGCGTTAAAGTTATTCAGGCTTATGGGCGTTCAATGCAAAATGCATATTGTGCACTTATGGTGTACAAAAAAAAATGTGGCTTTTAAAAAAAAAAAATGCAATTTGGTGTCTGTTTCTTAAAAATTTTGCTTCCAAAAACCATGAGTTTTTTAGAATAAAACAAGCCACCCTTTTCGGAAGCAAAATTTTGAAGAAAAAGACACCAAATTGAATTTTTTTTAAAAAAAGGCACATTTTTTTGTAGAAAAGAAAACACCAATAGTGATCTTTTCGGTCAATTTAATCGTCCAAATGTGCGTACAATCGGAAAAATTGTGCAAAACCGGGTCTTTAGGAGATGTGAAAACACCAGTGCATGCTCGTACAGCTCGTACAAAAATATTGCTGTTGTTCGCGATAGTGTGGTCAACTCGTCGTCGTGCCCTACAATTGCACTTCACACACTCGTAGTTGAAGAACATTATGCATAAAGACTTGCATTTACACGCTCACAAGGTGCAATTGACTCAAGAACGTCAGAAATGGCAAGAAATGGCAACAGTGGATGATCAATTTTCGAAGAAAATTCCCTTCAGTGATGAGACACACTTTCACCTCAGTGAATTCGTCAATAAGCAGAATAGCCTCTGTTGACGGCAACCTGGCGTGGTGTATTTAACAAAAATATTCACAATGTTATTTTCATTTATTGTAAACCGTAACGGATTTCTTAAAGTAAAACATACATACTTAATATATTATTTTTGTAACTTTGCTTGCTCATGTAATTATCTTCCTACATACAAACATATTAATTACCGTACGTACATAACAATTCTCTTATACCAGATAATGTTCTCACTTAGTTAAATCTCAGCAAGAAGTATTACTTTGATCATTATAATATCAGAGACAATACAGCTACATATATATTTATATTTATTTATGTATGCATATGCATGCATACTCATTGTACTTGCTATATATATTTATGTACATATGCATGTAATATTTATACTTGTTATAAATATTTATTTACGTATTGTATTTTTCTGTCAAATTTTACATTAAACTAAGATTTACCATTGATTTCATGCACTTAAAAAGATTTTTACATTCGGCGCTTAGCTGCCGCTGAATAAACAAGTTGTTTTGTAGAAATTATATTGTTGGTTTTATTTTTGCAACTTCTTGCAAAAATTATTGCAAGATCAAACAGCCTCATTTGGGCGCATGATGAATGAATAGTGATTGCCGGAAAACCAATGCACCCACAAAGAGTGACTGTTTGGTGCGGTTGGCGGCATCATCGGGCTGTATTTGTTCCAAAATAAGGCCGGTCTGGTCGTAAGATGATAACGAATTTTTTATGGCCCGAATTGGAAGGTATGTTTGTGGACGATACGTGGTTTAAACAGGACGGTGCCACTTGCCACACAGGTAACGAAACAATGGCTCTTTTGCGCGACAAGCTCAATGGCCGTGTTAATGCACGTGGTGGCGATGTCAATTGGATACCAAGATCATGTGATTTTACACCGTTGGACTACTTTCTTTGGGGTTATTTAAAAGAAAAGGTGTACGTCGATAAGGCAGCAGCAATTCAAGAGCTAAAGGATGAGATAATTTGGCACATTAATGGCATAAAACCTCAATTATGCCGCGGCGTCATCGAAAATTTGGTCCATCGGAGGTGTGCCGGCGAGGTCGCGGTGGCCTTTTGACCGATATTTTGTTCCATATATAATTGAACCATACCAATATTATCTTTATAAAAACAAATGACAATTATTTGCTGAATAATTTTTGTTTTATTCATGATCAACATCAGCCCTTTTAACCACCCTTTAGTAATGTAAAGTGCTATTTTCGGCTATGCCGAATCTTTTATCATATCGCTCCTTTATTGCAACATAATCAAATCTCAAAAAATCAAAAATTTTAGGTTTCTTAAGCAAAAATGTTCCTTCAAAGTTTCTTTATATTTAAAAAAATCAGTATTATAGCTGAAACTAAACCGAAGTGCCAAGTTAGTTTTTTTTTTTTTTTGAGATATGACTATGTTGCAATAAAGTAGCGATATGTATACAGTCACACCACCACATCAAAATGCAATACCTTTTTAATTGTACCTCACCAAGGAAATAAACTTTTGCTTATTAATGCCAAATTGTTTGGTTTAATAACGTCCAACTAAACGAAAATAAGAATTCATTTTATATGTGGATATTATTTCGCCTGCCCCTTACTTTCAGGTTCTTTTCACCTTCCTTCTCAAAATTTGTCACCATCTGAAGTAACAATTCTAGATATAAATTGATTAGTAACGTTTTTTTATGCTCACATTGTTTTCTAAATAGTTGAGTATGTATTTCTTCGATTTTCACTAGTGCTGGGATACATCGATATTTTTTACTATCGATATTCATCGATAGTTCAGATTTCACTATCGATATTACTATCGACTAAATATTTGGTACTTGAGCAGAAAAACTTTAACTTGTTTTTTATCATGACAGTTTTTAGAAATTGTGGGGCTGATAAGCACCTTTCTGAAGAAAGCGAAGTAACAGGGACTACATATAAGATATTTAATTGCAACTTTAGATATTGTCATACATTAGTTTTGATTCTCAACCCAAAAGGAAATTAATCTAGAGGATTTTTCCTCAAATGGTCGTACAAAATTATTTGACATTTCAGTCCCTTTGTCAACATATACTAATTTCGACATACAAGTTTTTAATTAGCAGTAAAAAAGCACAGCTAAGCAGTCCATCCACCTGCCATTCTTGTTGCTTGTATTCATTACTGTAATTCAGTGCGAATTAATAACAGCAAGTAAAAACTTGCGGCAAAAAACTGTGTGTGTATAGCTGTTGTTACATGTCTTCATAGCTGTATTTTAAATAATAGTAATATCGATATGGATATTTTTCCTATCGATAATTCGATATCTTAAGACCATCGATGGTTTCCCAGCACTAATTGCCACTGGCTGACTATCCCCAAAACAACTTTTCCATCGTTTTCACAAATAAATTTTCTTATTTATTTTTTCATATGAAAATATCTTGGCATTATTTTTCACTTTATCAAAAAAGTGAATCGACAGATTTGTGTAACTGTGAAAAATATTTTTTGTTTTATTCCATTTTTTCATGTGAAATTTTTTTTTAAAAATATTCTTTATTTTTTTCTAAACAGGAATCAAAAGTACTATGAAAATGTGAAAAAAAAAATTCACTGCACAGTTTCATAAAACACGAATTGGCCCCCAGTTCTAATTCTAAATTCGAGCTAAGCCAGAAACCCCAAATCGTTTTTACTAGCTGTTTTCAATAAGTACTTTTAGACACTGCAGTCAAAGTTGAGTGTGCATTTTATATGTTACACTGTGTTATTGTAGGCATTTACTTGTGTCTTTAATATCCGCTTAGATTTCTGTCAGTAAAACTATTTAGGCGTTATTGAGTACAAAGCTACAGTTTTAAAAATTAATTTAAAAAATTTCTTAAGGAAAATGTTAAATTTTATAATTATTTCAATTTAAATTCGTTTTTAAAAGTTCTACTCTATAAGAGTAAATTTCAAGTTTTTATTTTTCTTTAGTCGTATAAATTCCATAAACAATTCTTTAAAAGCCATTAAATGTCCTTTAGTTTTGGGATCTACTTGCGCAAGACATATGAAGCGGCATATGGATAAGCGGAGTAAGCAGCAGCGTAAGGAGATGCTACATAAGGAGAAGCATAAGGGTAAGCAGAGTAGGCACTAGCATAAGGAGCAGAGTAGGCACTAGCATAAGGAGCAGTGTAAGCAGCAGCATAAGGAGCAGTGTAAGCAGCAGTGTAAGCGGTGGTGTAAGGAGAAGCAGCTACTATGGGAGCAGAGTAGGCCAAGGGAGCAACAATACCGGGCTTAGCAACAGCCATGGCTACAACAGCTAACAAGCACAAAGCGAACTGAAATGTTTTAAAAATAAGATTAATTAATAAAAATTCTTTCCCTTAACACTTACGAATTTGAACATTTTGTTTTGTTGTTTAGTTTAGTTTGAAAGAACTTATTGAACTGATTTTTAATTGATAACATGTTGACTTTTTATACAAAAAAAAAAAAAAACAAAGCTGAAGCAAATATTTGTAAAATTTATTGATTTGCATATTTTAGATGCAAAACTAAAGCTTTTGGCTTGATAGTCATAAAGTAATGTCTTTTCCATGTTGAAGGTCAGTAGTACAAGCAATTAATTTGGCAGATACAAATGCTACGTGTCAGGTTTTAATAGTAATGTTGTCAGGCTTAAAATTTTTTTTAAAGAATAAAATAAAACGTGTAATTAGATTTTTTTTGTTTACTTTATTTAATTCCATTTTTTTTTGAATTTTTCAAACTAATTTTGGCCTGTATGACAGTTTAATTAAATTTTAAAATCAAATTTCCCTAAAATTTCCATTGTGATTTCTATAAAATGAATTTAATTGGAAATTGTTAATACAAAATACTTTTTTTGTTTGCTTAAAATGCAACAATTTCAGAAAACTAAAATATTGTTGCTCACAAATTGTTTTCGACTAATTAAATGTTATTTAATTTAGGCAAAAAGCTTAAAGAAACGGAAACAATTGTTTAAATGTTATGCATCATTTTAACTACTGAAGAATTAAAATTCCAGATATCATCAATACCACACACAATAAATTTGGCTGCTATTAACTACAGCCAATGACCTCCATACCATAAAAACCAAAAATATGCAAATTTTTTAAATTTTACACAAAATATTTTTTTAAACTTTTTTGAAGTATAAAAGTCATGAAATATTATCACTTAATTATCAGTTCAATAAGCTCTGTAAAACTTAACAGAACAACAAAAAAAAAATCAAAATGTTTAAATTCGTAAGACTTAAAAAAGATTTTTTAAAAAACATAAACAATTTTTAAAATACATTTAATCCATTTATAGTTCGCTTTGTGCTTATTCGCCGTAATTGGCTTGGCTGCCGCTAAACCAGGAGTAGTTGCTCCCTTGGCTTACTCTGCTCCCTTTGCTGCTCCTTACACTGCCGCCTACACTGCTGCCTACACTGCTCCCTATGCTGCTGCCTACTCTGCTTACCCTTATGCTTCTCCTTATGTAGCAGCTCCTTACACTGCTGCTGCTTACTCCGCTTATCCTTATGCTGCTTCTTATGTCTTGCGCAAGTAGATCCGAAACCAAAGGCTTTTAAATGGTACAACGAATTATTTTTTATGAATTTTATATGACTGATGAAAATAAAAATATTTAAATAAATAAAAAATTTACTGTTAAAGAGTAACATTTTTTTAAACAAAAATTATGTATTTTTAAACCAAAAATTTTACCGGAATTTTAGCTGGATTTTTAAGGCAAAGAGTGCTGTAGCTTATCTGGGTGTTGAAAGTGTTCCGCACCCTACGACTTAAAAAATTTTCCATGTTGCCCCATGAAAAAAAGTTATATTAAAAATCCAGCCGTATAAAGGGGGGTCCAACCATAATGCATGATAATAATTGGGAGTCACACCTTAACGTCAAGATTTTCGCCCAACTTAATTTGATATTTCTTTGTTTCAGTGTTTGCCAAATTTAACCAGGGAATGTTACACAATTGATCAACACGTTATGATTGGTGCAGGTTTTTACGTAAACGGGCGTTTAAATCAAAATGCATTTCGTGCACTTCGTGATTTTTTTTTTGGTCAGCATAATCGAACAAATGTGTTAACAATTGCAATTTTCTCAAACTGGGTCTGTAGGAAATGGAATCCACAAAGAGTGACTTGCTTCGTTTAATAAGCTGGTGGCATCAACGTGACGTAGTTCTTCGAAAATGTGGTCGGCCAAGTAGTTACCGTAAATTGTGTTGGCTATTGCGAGATCTTAACGGACTTCTTTTGGCCAGAAATTGAGAATATGGACCTGGACGATATGAGGTTGAAACAGGTTGGTGCCACTTACCACAAAGACAACGAAACAATGGCTCTTTTGCGCGAGAAATTCAATGGCCTTGTTTTCTCACGTCGTCACGCTGTTAATTGGCCACCACGACCATGTGATTTGACACCGTTGAACTTCTTTCTTTAGGGATATTGAAAAGAAAATGTGTACCTTTAATAAGCCAAGAAAAGTTCAAAGGGTTAAGCACGATATAATTTGGCACATTACACTGTGCGACAAATGGTAGGGGTCAGTGATCGGGAAGGGTTCAAACTACCGGGGAAAGTTATATCGGTAAAAAAGAAGTTATACGTGTCCCGGCGTTTCGCTGGGTCAGGTCAAGGAATCGAGATATATCGATTTGAAAAATGGGCTAAAAAACATCAACATTTTTATAAAAACCTAAATTTTAGGGCTGCCATACGTCCTATGGATAAGACTTATATACCAAAATATCAAAAAATTAGTAGAACATATTTTATAAAAAACTCAGAAAAATCAGTTCAGATACAAAAAAGTTATGATCAAAATTAATTTTTTTTTTTAAATACCCACTTTCGGGAACCATAGATCTCCCCGAGTCCAAGCTTTATAATTCAAGTAAATGGTAAATTTCTTCTTAAACAGGTCGGTATATAAATCTGTCAAATCGGTTAAAAAATGGCTGAGTTATAACCACAATACTGAATCCCCAAAAATTACTTATATATACCCTTTTTACCTTTGGTGAACCAGTGATGCCATTTAAGCATTTCAAGCCTACAATTAAGCACGTTATTTTTCTTTTTTTTAGAACATTTAAGCATAATTTGTAGGCATTTAGGCACTTTATGATATCATCTTTTCGGCAACATTGACGTAGAACAGGTCAGTCTTGCTTATGATTGCAGACAGGATGGCTGTACAGTTAAAAACATTTGTTATCGAATGCATTAACTGCTTCCTCAGGTGCAAAAAACTCATGGTCACCCAATTAATTCTTGAATTGCGAAAATAAAGAGAAGACATTTGTTGCCAACTTTAGCTTTCTCAGCTTCTAATCTACATTATACAATTGCCTTCTTACAAAAAAAGTAAAGGAAATCAATAAAAATTGTTTAAAATAAATTTAAAGTTCAATTTACTGGTCACGCTTTTTTTTGAATTTTTCGTCAAATATTTGGTAGGTCTGAACATACCTTTAGCCATCGTCCAGGCTTGCAATTTTTCCTGCTGCAATTTTTAAAGTTCTCTACCCATGTTCTGTAACTTTGGTGAGAACTTCTCGCATCGAAAAGATGTGAAACAAAATATTCCATCGTTTCTCGAAAAAAGAGAAAAAGTGTGTAAATTCATGTTTTTTGTCGATAGTCTAAAAGCGATGTCCGTATCATTAAATTTGCGTTAAAACGGCATCGATTTGTTTTTACATATTGTTGCGTTTTTAGGTTTTAAATGCATATTTTGACATTTTTGAGTGATTTTTTTTTTAAATCCATATTATATAACCTCTGCTTAGAATACAAGATTTTCAATATTTCGATAAAAGAACCTTCTATATTAAGCCAATACAGCACTTTACATGGTTAAGGCTGCCAATGGGCTAAACATATTTTATCTTAAACTGTTTTAAGTTACTTGTTTGCCATATGGGTTACATCAAGTTGCTGAGGAAATAAGTAGCCAATTCGTATGTATCCCTTTATTCCCCTTCCAGCGCAGCCAGAAGTATTAAGATGGGGGCCTGGCTAAATGGTCCAGAATTATATTCAAAAAACTTTGAGTAAATTAAGAATGTTAAAAGAGCTTATCGATCATGGGTAATTATGCAATTCAAAAAGAAAAATAATAAATTATATCTGAAGTCAATTTAGCATTTGTATTATCCATTGTATTTTAACTTCCCCACAAGAGTATACTAAAACGGTACTTTAGAGGGTTAAAATGTTCCACGAATATTTTCTGAATCAAATTTTACCAGGGGTCTTCTAAGACCAAAAAATCGTGCAATGTATGTTAAACGGATTTTCAAGAAATTAAAAAAATTTCAAGGCCGGAAATTTCGAAAATCTGTTTTACAGACACACTTTTGGTCTTAGAAGACCCATAGTGAAATTTGATGCAGAAAATATTCGTAGAACCTTTTAACATTCTAAACTTACTTTTCAAACCCCTTTGGCAGAATTTCTCGCGTTGCAAGTGTTGAGGCTGGTTTTATTTGTTGCACAGTGTAATAAATGCATTAAATTCCAGCCACTTACTATTGCATTTGGGCACCTCAGGTAATACGTTTTAATTAATTGACATAATCAATATTTCTGACTTCTTTAAGAAAAATTCAAGGCAGTTTTTTTTTTAATTTGATAGGCTTCTTTTAATTTTTTTTATTTCAGTGGTTGTTTTGTGTTTAAATTCAACAATATACAGCTTTAACAATAAATCCATTTTAAATTCCAATCTATTTACGCAAAACGTAAGAAGCGGCATAAGGATAAGCGGAGTAAGCGGCAGTGTAGGGAGCTGCTACATAAGGCGAAGCATAAGGGTAGGCAGAGTAGGCAGCGGCATAAGGAGCAGTATAGGCAGCAGTGTAGGCGGCAGTGAAGGGAGCAGCATAGGGAGCAGAGTAAGCCAAAGGAGCAACAACACCGGGCTTAGCGGCAGCCAAGGCAACAACAGCAAACAAACACAAAGCGAACTAAATAAATATGCGAAAAGATTTAAATAGAAATTATAAATTTTTTTTAATTGGCTTCCAAAACAAAAATAAACACTTACGAATTTGAACATTTTGTTAAGGTGTTTTTTTAGTTATTTTGCTAAAACAAAAAGTAGAAGTGATACCAATTTAAATTTTAAAGCCAGTATTTATACCCAAAAAAAAATTGAACTTATTTTATTTTATTGATCTGAATTCAAAATAAATATTTTGCATACTTTTCAGTTACGTCACGTATTTTTTATTGGTAAGGTTGCTAAACTTTTTTTTTCATTTCATGATTTCATATAATACTTTTGGCTATAAATAAAAAAATATATATAAAAAGAATTAAACAATCTTCTGCTACACTTGATGTTTAAAACATTTAAAACTAAATTTGCAGTTGAATCAAACAAAAATTCTGAATTTATTTGGTACATTTTACCTAGGAAATGGTTGACATTAATTGTTTTAAATTAAACAAAAAAAAAAAAAAAATAAAATATATTTTAAGCCAAGTTAGTTAACACCTAAGCAAGCGACCTTAAGCTTAAAGACGTGCTTGGCTCACAAAATACTTTATGCAAAAATGACATTTGACAGTTATAATTGCAAAAGTATAAATACCCTTATCAATTTAAGAAGACATATCAGTTCAAAAAGTTCTGCTTACCTCAAATCAAAATGTTCAAATTCGTAAGTATTCTGGATAAGAATTAAAAAAAAAAAATATTCAAATAAGAAAATAATGAAAAAATGTTTCTCTTTTTCTAGTTCGCTTTGTGCTTATTCGCCGTAATTGCCTTGGCTGCCGCTAAACCCGGTGTGGTTGCTCCCTTGGCTTACTCTGCTCCCTTTGCTGCTCCTTACACTGCCGCCTACACTGCTGCCTACACTGCTCCCTATGCTGCTGCCTACTCTGCTTACCCTTATGCTTCTCCTTATGTAGCAGCTCCTTACACTGCTGCCTACTCCGCTTACCCTTATGCTGCTTCTTATGTCTTGCGCAAGTAGATTTTTATTATTAAAAATAGATAAAGGATCTGGCATGTTAGTGAAATGGAAAAGGAGAACTCGTTAATGATATTTATATGACTGATAAAAAATAAATCAAATTTTTAACTTTAAAAGAGTTGAAGTTAACAAAAAAGAAAAAAATAAATAAATAAAAAGAAAAATTGTAAAGGGAAAAGATTTGTTTTTTAAAAATAACTTTTTGAATAGATGACGTACGTTAAGGAAATTTTCTTTAAGATAAAGAACATTTTATAAAAATTCTTTACTCATCAAAAATCAAAATGCGCTTGATTCAAGTATAAATTTGATTCAGTCTAGAATTCGTACTTGAAATAAACCAAAAGTGCAATTAGAAGGGGAACTTTATTTTTTATTTATTTACTTAACCGTTTTTAGTGTTAACATTTTTCGGGAAAAAAAATCCCGGGAAATTTAAGGGGAATTTCGGGAATTTTTTTTATTTAATTTTGCTTGATATAATTGTAAATATGTAAGTGCCGGTTCACACACGTCAAGTTTGGCTCGTCAAGTCATGAGTTTTTGGGAAAGAGGGGAAAAGATATGGCATTCTCTTTTCCCTTCTCTCCTAAAAGTTCAAAACTTGAAGAGTCAAACTTGACGTGTGTGAGCCGACACTAAGTTGTTTCAACAAATAGATCTTAGCCGTTAGGCAAAAAGGTCTTAAGTCAAAAAACGCATTTGAATTTTTGATTGACTTTAATTAAATTTTGTTCTCTCTTTTGTTTGGTTTAAATCACTTAGACAAGCACAACTGCTCCTAATCGTTAGCATCTGCTCTTAGGAAAAAAGTCTATGAAATACACCAAATAAATATTTTCCAATTTAACACAACGAAATAATACAGTTTCTCTTACAAGACATTTTTGCCAAACGCCAAAGAGCTGTTAATTCATATCCGATAAGTACCATTAGGTTTTCACCTGACCATTTTTTGTTATACCAAACGTCAAAGTCTATATAAAAAAATTCTAATATTTTGTCAACGTTTTTCTTTTTATATGAAGTTTGACGTTTGTTATGACAAAAAATTGTCTGGCAAAGACCACATGTAAGGCAATGTTAAATGTTTAATGCGCTGAAATTTCGTAAGAAGAAGAGTAAAAATATACAGAATTTTTAATTTGCTTAAAGACCCAGATTTATTTTATAAAAACCAAAAAAGTTGTTCCCATTTGCTTAAACATAAAAGATTTTTCGGATTAGAATCTGTAAGAGATGATGACAGAAGTAATTAATAAAGAAAACTTCTTTTCAATACAAAGAATATTATTTTATTTAAAAGGAATGACAAGTTTTGAAGGAAGTACTAAGAAAACATAAAGTACCTAGAGATTAAATAATGTTCTTTTGACTATAAAGTGTTCTCTGTGCTATAAAGGTAGAAAGGAAACGTGTTTTTTCATTGAAATCTTCTTGATAAAAATTAGAAATAGGCTTACGGGTAAATCAAAATTCCGAACGGTTTACAAGATATGAGCCTGAGAAAATGATCACTTTTTTGCAAAAATGACACCGAGACAGCAAATCTTTGGGGACCCATAAAAAAAGTGCATGACTTTGGGCAAAACTGGGAGACACGGTTCTTTTTTTTGGTCTTTTATCACGTAGTTTTGTCCGTATATGGTTATTTTTCCATGACTTAAAAAATTAAAAAAAAAATCTGGCAACTTTTTTTACTTGATTTATGTTTTGTTTTATCAGTGATGCCAACTTAGCTTTTAAGTTTAGTGGCTCGTTATTTTTCCCGTTAGTTCGTTTAAAAAAAAGCTAACAGGGGCTCTTTTCAAACGTGATATCATAACGTTTGACACTTTTAACATCTATCAGTGAATCCTCCCGTTTCTACCCTCTTCTTTCGCCACTTAACGATGTTGTCATATCTTAAACAGGGGTCTAATCACCGCATACGATATCGAGCAAAATTTAACGAAATTATTTAACTCTCGATATCGAATGAAATTTATTGAATTTGAAATAACAGCATTCGATATCGAGTAACTCGACATTACATTTCTCGAGTTTTCATTCGATACGTCAGTGTCTATCGTATGCAAAAAAAATCGATAGTTTATTCGATACTATAGTATCGAATGCGGTGATTAGTCCCCAGATATATATCGTTTTCGCCAGATGTTCCGACAGAAACGCAAATTGCAAACATTTAATAAAAAAAATTTTTACGAAAACTGAAGCAAATTGACGTTTAGCTACTTTTAGTGATTTATTTATTTATAATTTTCTTCTTTTAAGTTTCAAAAACAATTCCTAAAAGGAGGTTCGAAAGCTGAGCTTGGCCGCTATAATAATGGCAAGCAACAATTTAAAAAGAAAATTCTCCACAGAAATCAGGCACAGTAGGGTGTATATGGACGTGTTTTTCTAGATATTTTGCCAATAATAAATGCATAAAAAATGCTTGGTAAGAAAAAGTCCTTAGAAATTTTTTAACATCAATTAATAAAACTTAAAACTTTTCATCTCTCTTTGCTCTATAAAATTTCAATAACACCCATTTTATACATTAAAATAATTATTTTCTATCTTAATTTCATCGCTGTAATTATTGCCATATTTTATACGCTCACTGCAATTGTCTTGGCTGTCACTTGTAGGACTGTGTCAGCAGTTCTTATTTATTTTATCTTATTTCTGCTTCGTAATTTTTTTCCTTCATAAAACGTTAAATTCAGACTTTTATTTCTGTATGAATATTTTTTTTTTAATATTTTTTCACTTGTTTAATTCTCATTTCTGTGGTAGTGTCTTTAACATGTATTCATAAAAAAAAATTCTTTTCCTTATTTTTTTGTTCAGTGCAGTTTAAAGCTGTCACTTACAGTGGCAGCGGAGTGCGAGTGAGTGTATTTGTCTGTTTAATTGTGTTGATTGTTGAAAAGTGGCACATAAATTTTAAATGTTTATATGAGCATTTTACATCTTTGTTCAAATATGTGGAACGGGTGGAAGAAAAAGAGAGGTGTAGAAAATTACGTTTTGTAAAAAAAGGAAGGTAGCTTATGTATAAAAAAGTACTTTTTTGGAAAAAATTTTATTTTTAGAAGAAAAGATACTTGTTGTATAAAATAGAACTTTTGTAGAAAATAGATATTTTTGTAGAAAAAAGTACTTATTGTATAAAAGGTAATTGTTGTAGAAACAATTTATTGTTGTAGAAAATAGTCCCTTTTTGTGGAAAAAGGTACTTGTCGTACGAAAAGATACTTTTTGTAAAAAAGCAGTACATTTTGTAGAAAAAGGTACTCTTTGTAAAAACCAGTACTACTTTTATTTTAAAAGGGTATGTTTTGTTGAAAAAAGTTCTTTTTGCTAAAACAGGTACAATTCGTTCAAGAAGATACTTTCGGTTCAAAAATGTACTTGTCGTTGAAAGAGGTCCGTTGTGTTAATAATTTTGTAATTGGCTGAAAAATTTACTCCTCGTTGAGAATGGTACTTTTTGTTGAGAAAAATACTGTTCGTTGAAAATATTACCTTGTTTTGGTAAAGGAAAATTTTCTGAAAAAGGTTATTTAAAAAAAAAATTACATTTTAAATGGGGGTTTTTTTAGAGTGTCACAACTTTGAGTTTGCATAACTTCTTTATTTGAGCACCCATTTAACAGCTGATAGTTTCTTCTTGTTTAGTTTGCTTTGAAATTTCATTATGAATTGACATACACTAGAGCAACGCGTGCAAATTGTTGAAATTTTTAATCAAAATAATTCGGCGAATGGGCTGAAGCACAAATTGATAATGATTTTGAATTTCCATTCAAAATTTTATTTTTTCGAAACACCAGTACATCCACAGAAAATTACTGTTTGGTGCGCTAATAGGCGGCAGAGTCACTGGCCCATATGTCTTCAAAAACGATGATGGTCCGAATGCGAAAAGTTGTTGAATATTGGTGTTCCATATTGCGCCTTCTACGCGCCAGCCGTGGCCGACGCATGGCATAAATCATATTTAAAAATTAATTACATAAAATTTTCTTTCCAATAAAGCTCGTTTCATTGATATTAAAAATATATTTCCTTTATTTATTATGCTTTAAACTTGCGTCACTCTTAAAAGAACACCATTTATATTCAAAAAATATTATTTTTTTTTTAAATTATTCTCTAATAAAAATATAAATCTTATTTAAAGAGGTACGGTTTTTTCAAAAAAGTACTTTTTTTAAAATTATAATTTTTTTTTTTTCAAAAGTTACTAAATATATTAAACAAAACGGGAATTTTTATATAAAATCGTTTTTTTTTTTACAGAAAAGGCTACTTTTAGTTTAACAAATTTTTGAATGTACTTTCGTAAAAGTGTCTTTTATAGAAAGACGTTCTTTCAATGTAAAGTTGTTAATGTGGTTTTTATGTTCAAGATAAAGTTTTTATACAAAATGCACTTTTGTTTAAACAAAAGTACTTTTTGTGTGTTTTTAACACTTTTTGCAATATTTTCAAAATTTAACATCTGTTCTGCTACACCCTTTTAAAGTATTCAGTTGCGATTATTCGTGT
Organism: Pollenia labialis; assembly: GCA_949318255.1. Lineage (NCBI taxonomy): Eukaryota > Metazoa > Arthropoda > Insecta > Diptera > Polleniidae > Pollenia > Pollenia labialis. The sequence goes on along the minus strand of OX439140.1, from coordinate 141,725,526 downwards.
TTGTTGTCGTCTATGAATATGCCCGTCCATTCATTCATTCCATTTATGTTGAGGACGAACGATGGCGATGATAACGACATTGATATGTGCACAATGTTTATTTTATTTCCACTGACCCATGAGTGGCCATTGATAGTGCGAAAAATAATCTCCATATGGTGGGGGCATCAAGGAATTGTTAAATAAAATAATTCAAACATTTTTGTGAAAAAAAATTTAAATTAATCTCTACAAAATTTTACATTGTTTAGTTCTTTATAAAAAAGGTTTTATTCAACTTTTTAAAAAAAAAAAAAGAAATTTGGCTAAAAATAAAAAAAACAAAATTTTCTAAAGTAAAAGCAAACGTGGCAAACCTGTCAAAACTACACATTTCTACAAACCTTTTGCTTTGTTAATAAGGGGTTTTGACAAACAATTAAAGCATGATTGTTTGATTTTCGTTAAGAAATGTTTAATATTTTTAAAACTGTTTTCACTGCAAAGCACTGATGGGATTTGTGGTACAATTGTATCAAATTCGGTACAATCGAAACTTTATTGGTACACTGGTGCAATTCATCCTTTTTTGGTAGAATTAAAAAAAAGGCCCACGAAGTTTCAAAATTTCTTTTAGGTGGATTAACTAACGTTTCTCTTCAATAATACAATTTCTAATAACATATCTCCAGCCCTGACCAGAACTAGTAAAAATTATATTACATATTTTTAATTTATGTTCATGATGTTATTTATTTTATGCCCACACCACAGTAGTGGAAAATGTAATTAATATACCGATCGACTCAGAATCACTTTATGAGTCGATTGATTTATATCCCTCCGTCCAGCTGGTTGTCTGTCCATGTAACCTTGTGCTCAAAGTACAGGTCGCAATCTTTAAGGTAAATCGGTGAAATTTTGTACATACTTAGGTTTCAATCCAAAGAGACAAAGCCTTCTGAAAATAGTGAGAATCGGTTCCTGGGCGCCCTACAAACTTCTTTACGGAACAGTGTTTGTGCCTATAAACTATCTTTTTACGTTGGTATTTAGATTAAATTTGTACCAGACTTTTCTATAAATGTTGGTTTGGCGACGATAACTTTTGTTATAGCTGCAATGTCATATTAAAATGTTGTGCTGGTAGGTCAAAAAGTTACCATTGATCCCATATAAGCCCTCTTTCTAAAATAACTTGAATAATATTTGGCACAATAAGCTTTCACATGAATCTCAACGCCCTAACATAATTTTATTCTGGCGGGTTCATGATTGCCCATGGGTTCCAAATAGGGTACACTACCGAAAATTATCTTTATATACTGTGGTGTAGGGTATTAAATGCTTGGGCTTGACCGACTTTACTTTCTTACTTGTTTTGTTTTTGTTATTATTGAATAAAAAAGTGTTATGAATTCTTACTATGTGTGTTCTTTAATGTTATAGCGAAATTTTGGTACAATTTATGTGAATTTGGTACAATTTTGCCCTTGAAATGGTACAATTTAAGAATTTCCAGAACCCAACAGCTGCCTAGTGCTTAATTAATTTATTTTAGTAAATCTAAAAGAGTTTGTTAGTCGTGCTTAATTCCCAATTTTTATTCTTGATAAAAATACTGAAATTAATTGTTGATGGGATAAGTTATTCCCATGCTCATTTCACTGGTTGCTTAGGCCAGATCGGAAGGAAACTTCATCCAAAGATTTTAGAAAAACTTAAGATATTTAACAAATAAAACTGTTAAGCGAATAAGAATTATAAGCAACAGCTTAACTTGTAACAATATCAAAGCTTAAACCAAAACAACAACAATAAACAGTGAGTTCGTCCTTTCTTACATTCAACAATAAATTTAAGTGTTTTTATCAAGAATGAAAATGGGAAATTAAGCACGACTAACAAAATCTTGTAAATTAAAAATAAAAAATGTCTTTGATAATTTTAGTAAATATTTTGTAAAGTCGAAAAGAAGAAGAAGAAGAAGAACCATAAATAAATTGGCAAGGATTTAAGTTTTTTATTGCGTAGAATTTATTGAAAAATTTATATTCTATTTGCAAACGGAAAGTGTGTGCTTGCCAGGCCGTTTGTGTATTTTATTTGGCTCGGTTAAAATTATAACTATAGATATCCTACTAATTTTATAAATGTGAAAGTTTGAATGTTTGTTAGTTTGGGGCTCAATCACGCGAAAACTGATTGATGGATTTGGATGAAACTTGGTAGACGGAAAGCATATTCTCCAGATTCAAATTTTGAAACTTTTCCGTTTTTTTTTTTTTTTGATAAGTTTTGCATGCAGTTTGCATATGGTCAGGACGCAAATATATTGTACTTTTTAAGGGGATTGAATTGGTAATTTTTCAGGGGTAAAAATGGGATGAAATTGGTACTTGTTCTCTTTTTTATAAATTTGTTATAAAAAATTACAAAAACTTCCTTTTTAGGTTTAAATCTAAATCTAATTTGTAAACAAATTTAATACCTACATAATTTTTTATTTTTATTTCTTTTAGGTAAGTGATGCAAAATATCGTACAATTTAAAAATACAAAATTAATGTAAGTATTTTATATTTAATACAAAAAATGTGCCTTTTAAACTACCAAAATATAAAATATGCCTGTATTCATAAAAAAATTTCAAATTAAATAAAACTTTACGAAACAAATTTTCTAGGAAAATTTTCCTTAATAATCGTTTGTTATAAAGTTTTCTTTAATTCAAAATAACGTACAACATTTTTCTACTTCGTAAAGCTTTTACAGTTTAAAAGTTCTTGCTTTAGAAAATCAAAAACTCGCATGCTATAAAATTATTTGCTTTCAGAACTTTACAAAACATTTTATTATGTGTTGTTTACATGTTACTTTTTTCTGTCTTCACGTCCTTTTTCTTTTCGTCCGAAATTCTTCGCTGCTGTTAAACTAAATACAACGACTCTTTGAGTTTGCGCCTTTTTCAGCAACCGGCTTTTTTCCAATACAATTCTGAAACTTCAATAAGAAAAAAAGTTTATGTATTTCATTGTTGATAGTAAAAAATTCATTCATTATTTTTATTAAATACATTATAGGACATTTTCAACTAACAAAACTATTTTTCAACTAAACTTAAAAAAAAAATTTAATTTTTAGGTTATGTTCTTGTTTTTTTTTCATAACTTCTTTAACTTTTTTCGCAAAAGACTTTTTTCAAGTTTGTTTTCAACAAATGAAAACGACAAATTAAGGGTTGCAAATAAACAAAAAATAATGAAAAAAACCTTGTTATCATCACATTCTGATAAAAATAGTGGTAGATGCTTTCATAAAAAAGAGTATCCAACTTGAAGGGTCATTACACTGTTATAAATAAATACAGACGACAGCAGAGCTCACTATTTTCAGTTTTTCTTTATTTTTATCATCTTTCTTGCTCTTTAAGTGACAAAAGGGATGATGAACAATAAAAACTGTTTTGAAAACGAAGCCTTTATTTATGATTCAGGTAAATAAGAGAGATAAAATAATGTTTGGCAACAATTGGTTTGAATTTTTAATCAGCTGCTTACACTGTACATTTTTAAAAGTTTTCTGAGTTTGGAAAATATCCCCCGATACTATTTTTTAAAGGAAATTTAGCTGAAAAATTCTTTTAGTTAAAAAAAAAGGAAAAAAGAATGCAATTTTTGTAAGTTTTTACAATTATTACACTGTTTTGTCAACGTTCGTCTGATTTAGAAAGGCCCTTACTCGGGGTGACATCCGTGACATCCGTCACACAAATTCAATGGAATAGTAAAAAAAGTCGGGTCTTTAGCAATTTTACATTATGATACTCACTTACTTAGAAACTATCAAAGATGATAGAAAAAAGATAACGACATGATTGCATGATTTTTAACAGTGGCAAGGGTGGCCAAGTTTAAAGGTTCTTTAGATTTTCGAATTTCTTATATGTTACCCCCCGTTTCCACATGCATGTACTAGTTCGAAAAGCTCTTTTACTAACACCATCACATTTTTCGTACTTGCAGCTCAACTTGCAAGAGAATTTGCTTGCAAGTAATCTTTTGACACGCCTGAAGCTAAAATCTTGAAATTTGGACCAGAGATTAATCACTTTGGTACTTTTTTTTACAAAACATTTTACACTTTAATGGGGGAACAAATAGTATCAAAAAAAGAAAATACGGGAAATTTCATATTTTTCTTTATCTTTTTGATTCTACAACTGTTTTTTTTTAATTATCGTTAATATTGGACCTTAAAACATAAGATTCAACATGCAATGTCCTGAGTGAATGAGAATCTATTGCGGAACTTTTTTGTTCTTTAACTGGAACTTTTTGAATTTCCGTTAGTATTGGACTTAGAAACATACAATTCAATATGCAATGTCCTGGGTAAATGAGAATCTATAAGAGTGAAGTTTTTGCTACTTTTTTATTTTGAGACTGGTACTTTTTGAATTTACGTTGGTATTGGACCTAGAAAGATAAAATTAAACATGCAAGGTCCTGAGTGAATTGGAATCTGTAAGAGGGCTTTTTGGCACTTTTTTGTTCTTTAACTGGTACTTTTTGAATTTCCGTTAGTATTTGACCTAGAAACATGAAATTTAAGATGCTATGTGCTGAGTGGATAGGAATCTATAAGAGGGAAATTTTTGGTACTTTTTTGTTCTTTTGCTGGTACTTTTTAAATTTCCGTTAGTATTGGACCTAGAAACATAAAATTAAACATGCTCGGTCTTGAGTGAATGACAAACTGTTAGAGGGATATTTTTGGTACTTTTTGGCTTTTTAAACATTCTTGAATTTCCGTAAATATTGAACGTATCATCATAAAATTCAACATGCAATGTCCTGGGTGGATAAGAATCTATTAGAAGGAAGTTTTTGGTACTTTTTTATTTATTTACTGGTACTTTTTGAATTTCCGTTAGTATTGGATCTAGAAAGATAAAATTAAACATGCAAGGTCCTAAGTGAATGAGAATCTGTTAGAGGGTTTTTGGTATTATTTTGTTCTTTAACTGGCACCTTTTCAATTTCCGTATTTATTAGATCTAGAAACATAACATTTAACATGCAAGTTCCCAAGTTAATGAGAATCTGTAAGAGGGATTTTTTGCACTTTTATTTATTTATTATTAATTCAATGTTATACAAAAACCGAGCCCAGAGGGCATTATATGGTTTAAAAATACAGCTCAAAACATACTACTCAACAACTTTTTCGTTCTCTAAATGGGACTTTTTTTAAATAACCTGGTGATTTTTTCAATTTAATATTTATTTTTGTACACTAAATAAAAAAGCAAAAACGTGTCTGGTACTCTTACGAAATTCAGCCGTTTTAGGTAGTAAACGGGTAAAACCTGTATTTTGGAACTTTTTTGTCCACCATCTAGCTTTTGAACCAATACGCATAGAAATAAAAATGATATAACATATGTAACTTATCTAAAAAAGACAAATGCATATGTGATACTTTTTTCGAAATTCTAACGTTTTAGGGATGCAAATTGTACATATGTTTGTTACTTTTTTAGTAGAGTTTTTCTCCATCTATTTATCTATCATCGCAGAGCATACACGTATGAAGCTAAAAGATTAACATTTTGACCGAAGGCTGGCCTCTCGCCAAATTTATCTTTCTAAGCTCATACCTCCTAAACTAAAAGAGTTAAAAAACATTAACACTTATTGTTGTTCATTAGAAAAATTGGCTAACTTCGTATCTCCTAAACTAAAAGAGATACAAGAAATTGAATAGTTATTATTGTCCATTAAAAAAATAAACAAACAGGTGTCTGGTACTCTTTTGAGGTACGGCCTTTTTGGGGTGTAAAAGGACAAATAAAAACTAAAGTTTTCAAATTTAAACTTGTTTCAGGAAATCGTTTAAAAAAAAAATTAGTTTGTTTAAAATTTAGCTGTTTTACTTGTTTAGTAAATTTAAAAACAAATTTCAATCTGTTTCGAAATTTTTTAAATAGATATTAACATGTCCATGTCATCGTCAGTGATATTTATACGCCTTCAGAGAGGACGAGATTTCGCAGTTAGTGTACCCTGTGTGGAACATTATTATATTATGAGGTTAAGAATAATTTAAAAGTTCTTTTTTTTTATTGAATATTACTTAGATATCTTCACCTATATGAAACTTGTTGGCTTTCAATTATTTTAGCAATTGAGTTAATATGGCACCTAGGCGCAATTTTGAACCTACCACCATAACATTTTGTCATGCCATAGAAGCTATCCTAAAAGTTATTGTCGTCAAATTTTATGTCAATACCAACAATTATAAGAAAGTAAGGGAGCTCCTATGGTCAAATATGGACCGATTACAAAAAAATTAACAAAGATGATTTAGATTTCCATAAAATAAGTTTGGACCAAATTTAATCTAAACGCAAAAAAAATTAGATTATACATATCGCTGCTTTATTGCAACATAGTTATATCTAAAAAAATCAAACTTGGCAATATGCGATTAAAGTTTTCAAAACGTACCTTTTTATACAGACTCAATAAAATATATTTTGCTATAACTGCGTTTCAGTTTGAGATAAAATACTGATTTTTGTAATGTATGAAGGATTAGTTTTGCTTATCCCGAATTCGTACTTGAAATAATGCGAAAATGAGATTGATGAGAGTTAAACTAAGATTGAACCAATCTCAAAATGCGATTGATTCTAGTATTATAAAGTGGATTCAATCCCGAATTCGTACTTGAAATAAACCAAAAGTGAAATTGGAAGGAGAATTTTATTATGATTGATTGACTTACCCGTTTAACACCTTACATAATTTCAATTATAATACATCAGCATCATTTACGATATGGGTTTTACTTTAAAAACTTAATTTACGTTTATAACTGAAAATATAAACTAAATGAGAAGCAAGAGTTCCCAATTTTACGTTTTAAACATGAAAATCAAGCCAAATCCACTAGAAGGTGAGGTCAAGTCAACATATGGTGTTTTTTTTCGGTGGCCGACTTGTCAAAGTTTGTATACAAACTAATTTTTTATGTAAACAAGCCTACTTTTTTTACTAGCAATATTTTTGAACACCCGACCACATCAATTCGCCTTGATAAAAATAATGTACCTTGTTCTGTTGTTTTTGCTAGCAAATAAATGTTTAACTACTTCTGCACTGTTGTTGTAGTGTCTGCAACAAGCTTTGATAAGTTAAATGAGATTAAAACTCTCACTTTGTAATTTTGCTCTCAGAGTAGGACTACCAACAAAAAGAATTTTGTACTTATTTTAAAAAATTCCGGAATGGATTTTCGAAAGTAATCCCCAAGGCCCATTGAACAGGTCTGCGCAAGAAGCCTGATGGTCATTGTTTATGTTCTTTTGAGCAGTCAAAAGTTGTTTACATTTTGCTTACATGTGCATGTATACGTTTGTTTACGTTTATAGTATGCCACACATACACGTTTTTTCCTTTTGCTTTGTTTATGTGGTAGTAAGTTTTTTACAGCTTAAAAGAATAGTTTTTTGATTTTGCACAAGTAAGCAGACCTGATAGATGGGCCTTGGTAATCCCATTTAGGATTGTTTTGAGTACGTTTTAGTGTTACTAAAAGTAAGTAAAGGTAGGTATTATATTCTTATTTCTTCGACCTTTTTTTATTAAATATAACACTTTAATAACTAGTTTCCATAAATAAAATATTTTTTTTATTTACCTATACAATATTTCAATTTCCGTTAGAAATCTTCTTCAGGAATTTTATATTTTTTAAAATTAATTTTCAATTAAAATCCGAAATTTAACGCTTGCAGCACTTAAATCTATAGTTTGAAAAGCACTAGAGTCTTTAAAATGCCATAAACATTTCATCTGGCAATACTTTATTCCAATTTAACTAGCATGCTTTAAAATTGTTTTACACTCTACTTTAACGCATACAAATTGAAGAAACCTGTCTGAAAAAATACCAAACAAAAAACATAAACACTTGATTTAAATTTTTTTTTATTATTGTTTTCTCTCTCATTCGCATTTAAAATGAAAAAAATTAAAAAGAAAATAAAGCAAAACAACAAATTTCTTGCCATTGTTTACATTACCCTTAAACAGAACTTGGCAGCACTTGTTTACTAAAAAGAAGAGCATCATGATAGAGAGACATGAATTAATAATTCAATGGCATCACTTTATTAGTAAATAATCGTACGTCGTTAAGTGTAGATTGCGTTTTATTAGCGTTAAACTAAACGGATTGTCGCGTGCGTGTGTGTATTGTGTGTGTTATTTTTAATAAAAATTTATTAGATTTATCTATCATATTTTTATTCGGTATAACTACTAATTGCCGCTTACACAAAAAAAAGAATTATTGAAAAAATCAGTAATAAAAAAAATATGAATAATCGAAATATAAAATATATAAAAAATATTTGGCTAAGAATGTGAGAAAAAAAACCAATCAATGTAAAAAGTTAAAATGGTGTTTATTTTAAATTAATAAATTGTAGAAAAGAAATATTAAAAAAAATAAAGTACAACAGTGTTAAATATTTTATAAGCAAAAACAAGATAAACAAAAGTTTGCTAACAAAATAATTTTGTTAATTATGGTAAATTTTAAAGAAAAATTCCTTAAGATTCAACAATATTACAGCTAAACTTAAAGAAAAAAATATATTTTCTTAAATTTGTTTTGTTGTTGTAGTTGCTTTTTTGTTTGAAAATTCTTTTTTTGCTTTTAATACGAACCAAAAAGGTACCAAAACCAAAATTCCGGTTTAACCACTCACCGTCTGTGTCTGTCTGTCTGGCTGGTTGGTTGATGTTGTTGTTTTTTCTTTCTTTAATAACTGGTTTGTATGTGTATGTGCCTTTTTGTTAGCAACCTTTGTGCCCGGTTAGTATTTGCCCTAAACCTAAAGTGAATGGTAAAAAGGAAAAGCAAAAACACAACAATAGCAAATACAATTATTGTTTGCGTTTGTTTTTTGCTTTTTTGTTATTTTACTTTCACAGTTCTCTCGCTCTCATGTTTGTAACAGAATTTAGTTGTGTTTGTTTTTGTTTTAATTACAGCAAACCAAAGTAAACAGCAAAAACAAAACTCATTGTGTTTCAATATAATTTCCTTCATTACCGTTTTTTGTAGTGTTTTCTAAAGAACATACATATGTACATATTTGAGTGGATTGTTATCAAAGAAGAATTTAAAAAAAATAACAAAAAAGTAAAATAAAAAACATGAAAAAATAAACCGCCAGACATCAGACACTTTTAACTGTACAGGTGTTTAATCGCTCGACTTTGGAATATAAATAAAAAAAAAAACATATAGGTACATATACATTTGTATACATATATGTAAAAATGTGCTCGAATTTCAGAACGTTTTTAACGATTGTCATAATTAAACAACAACAACAAGTTTAAGAAAATTATAAAATTAATTACCAGATTTTGTAGTGTAATTAACTCATAAAGAAAAATACTAAAAAAAATCGCAAATAAAATTCAACAAAAGAATAAATGTATTTACCTATAAAGAAACAGTGTTAATAATAACAAAAATGTTTTTAAAGAAAATTTTCTGCTAATGAAAAATAATAAAAACAAAATGTTGTAAATCTTAAAAGTTTGTCATTCTGTTTAACTATGTACATATGTACCTATGTAGGTAGTTACTTTTAGTATCCAAACATTTTTAAAAAGTGGTACAAAATGTTTCAAAATTTCAAATTGAAAACATTTACGAACGCACCCTATGTTTTATTTTAAGTACCTATAAACACTAGCAAAGTATTAAGAACTGGGTACCGATTATTAATCAAGTATTTGTGCTGTTTTTGAGTACCTACTAAATGCTTAAAAGTATTTACTCAATTCTTTCGGGCCTGCAATTTTCGAACAAAGTGCAATCACACAGAAAAAGATCAAGTTAAAAACGTCGAAAACAAGGTTGATTTAAAATTTTTCGGTGGTGATTTTGCTTCATACGTTTTTCATATTAATTCAACCTGATTTTATAATTACTTGCGAACAAGATTTTTTCTTTTAAAATAACTACCTATAATTCATGTTAATTTAACATTGCAGAAAAGTTAGAGCAAAATGTCATTTATATTGAAATAACAATCCGAATCACGTTGAATGAAAGTTATTTCAAGTTGAAACAACGTGAATTTCATGTAGAATCAAATTGGTTTGAGTGTGTTATAGCAGTGTGAAACATATGCATTTATTTAAGAATAATTCAATACACTCACCCCTGTAACACATGTTTCACTTATTTTGTAGTCTCCTTTGTCAACAGATCAATCAGCAGAATGGCCCGATATGGTTTTCGTCATCATTGTACTTTGAAAACTTGATGTACTATTTAACTAAATAATTTTAATTAAAAGAATACGGGAATTGTCTTCTTTTTATAACATATTTTAAGAATGAAAATAAAAAAATTAACATACTTAACTATTTATGCATGTTAATTTAACAAGATACACTTTTGATTTTAATATAAAACAGGTTTTTATGGATTCAATATTGAATCCATATTTATTTATATTTTAATTTTTTTTTATAATATTTTTTAACAGTGAATAATATTAAATAAGCGTGATTTAAGATTATTTTAATATTTTTCACTTAAAATTAATATGAAATAATGATAAATTTAAATAAAGGGCATAATTTTGCAGAATTTTAATATGATTCCCAATCAACATTTTTCCATGTTAATTTTACATTGGTATTTTTTTCTGTGTAATGGAATATAGAACAGCTTTTTTAAAACACCACTGTGCGTAAAAGTACAATATGTGCTATTTTAGAAATTAAACTAAAGGTCAAAAACAAGCCATGTATCTATGACTCCCATTAAATCATATTGGGAACACTATTGTGCGAAATAAGTATTGTGTTCAACGCCGAACGCATATTCCTGATTCTGTCAAACATTTTTTTGGTTGTTTATACTTTTAAAAGATTTTTATCCTATCGTAATTTGCTACTATTTCTTAGAGTAACGAAAACATTCAACGAGAAACCCACAAATTCTTATACCTACATACCTAGAAATCGCTGTAGTTGTTCTGTAGGGTCGTTTTTAGTTAAAGTAGCTCGCTGTTGGCATTATTTACCTGTGCACAGGAAAAATTATAAGTAGTTTTTTATCAATTAAAAAAAATATTTAAAAAGTATTTAAATTTAATTGTCATAATTTAATCAATGATTTTTCTTTTGTTGAAAGAAAATTAAAAATATAATTTTGATTAAATTAACATTTTAGTTGTTTTGAAATAAATTTTTAATTAAAATAATAATTAAATCACAAAAAATTATTTCGTTGAAAATAATATAATTTAATCTTGTAAAATTGTTGTTGGAAATTGTCAAAATCAATCAACACATTGTTTGAAACGGCAAAGTTTTTTGATAATTTTTTTAATTAAAAAAAAAAAAAAATATTCAAAATATTAAATTTTTACAATTTTTAGTAATCAATATAATCATTTTGGTAAAAGGGGCAAAATCAACAAATGGGTTGCTTGATTCTAAAAAATTTAGTATAAAATTGGTGACTAGAGAACATTTTTAATTTTGTCTGTGTGGATCTTCGTATATTTTCTCATTCAAACAACGCATTCTGCTTGTAAATTCTCGTTTATTTTTCTGCTCAGGATTTAGACTTCTTTTCGAGTTTTTCTCTTTGTCTAAGCTTATGTTCAATTCATTTAGTATGACCTTATTTCGGATAGAATGTTCTGTAGTGGAATATCTACAAGACTTATCAGAGCTACTAATTTGGGACCTGTTAATTGATAAATTATTATTTTTAAAAATAATTTCGTACAATCCTTGGCTGGGGAGCCACTTGTATATATACATTTATGTAAGTGTATATACTTAAATACATATGAACATTAGAGCGACTCAAGTTGTATGGAAGCAAAATTCGTGCTCGATGTACCCTCCTAAAAATGAACCTTGGACTTTTTTAAGATGACATTTTAAATATTTCGGCTTCAGCTTTGACCTCTCGTGAGCTGGACCATTTTGAAAAAGGGTCTATTTTTGCATGTTTTGTTAATTTGAGAATCTGATTCCTTAACAATATATACAAATTGGGTATCACATGAAAGGTTTTTAAAGGCGCGTCCAACTGTATACACAATTTGTCCAAGGACGATCATACATGTCCTTTTTTTAAGGATTTTCTGTAAAAAACGGTTTTTGAATTTTTTGTTCGGGATTGGTTGTAATAAAAATGCCAAATTAACATATTTAAATCTTTAGTCGATTTAATTAAATACGTGTCTCAGCTTTGTTTGAAAAATTGTTCACCACAGCTCCTAGGATGCTTCTAGGATGACCGAACATGCATTATTTTTCATCCCCAACATTTTTTTCTAACATACATACCCGCTATCTCGATTCCGTAAAGGGGCTCCCATACAGAATGGAAATTTTTTTTATACAAAATGCATAATGGACTGGAATGGAGAAATGTTGGCGGACCTGTAAGGCCGCGGTAGAAAGTTGATCGAATTTCTGTTACTAGTCATTTATAACGGTAACGAATAACTTTGCAATGTTGTACAAAAATTATTTAATTAATAACCCATTGAGCACTTATTTACGAAAGTCCAAATTTGTTTTTAGATCTTCAGCTTTGAGTTCTTCAAAAAATGCCATTACCTAAATATTTAATCGATATAACGGTATCTAAAGTATTATATTATTAAATAGAAAACTTTAAAAGCTTTCATATCATGAACATATTTTATATGTATTGTATTTATTTATTAACTGACTAATATTAGATTTAAAAATATTTTTTAATATTTATATACACATCGTTCATTTAATTCAATAGTGGTATAACTTAAAAATTTAATTTTCGAGTTAGTGATGCAGATTTTCGCTATGTTTTTCTTTATTTTGTTTAAATAAAATGTGTCGTTATTTTTTCCCAGTGGTTCAGAAAATCCAAACCTTTTCTTTTGAGTTATGTCACGTTTGAACTAAATAAGCAACATACAATTAAAAATATCTATGTATTAATTAACTCATTTAAATTGACAGAAATCTTTGTTTTTTTGTCAGTTTTTTCTTTCTAAAAGTGAAGCGTTTAAATTCTATGATATTTCAAATTACGGGCTTAAGGATTTTCAGTTCTATGGTATGCCGAATGTCGGCTTTGCTTAGTAAAGTTTTTCGGAATTGACGGCTAACAAGTTTTGAACTTAATGATATGTTGAAGGCCGGCTTAGCTTAATAACCCTAGAGGGAAACGAACTGACACCAAAGTAGTCCCGTTATAGAGACCGGTTCTAGTTCTAACACTTTATATGAATAAGACCTATCGCTTTTACATGGGGTTGTCATTGGAGGGGGTCAATTGACACCATTTGACCAGTCAGAGATCTATTCACAATGAACGTGATTAGTGTCAGCTACTAAAATGAAGTTTATATTTTAATACAATGTAGTATAATTTCAATAAAACAAGTCCTAGAATTAAATTCAAAAACCAAATAAAAGAATTCACCAAAAAATGTGTCACAGCACCGTTGAAGACTGTACGGCAATTCATTACTTTTTCTACCTTTTTATTCTTCATAAACCAGTAAAGGGATTGGTTATACTTTCAATGGTCATGAGTCCTTTCTTTTTGTACTTGTTCCATTTTTACAAGTCCCAGGACCAGTCTGTTGACCAATGGACACAAATTTCCCGCAGGGAATGTTTTCCTGTACTTCCGTTCACATTGCCGGTCTTCGGAAAAGGGCTCAGGACCAATAAATAGGCGCTGAGACTCTCTATTTGCTAAACAATCTATAGTTTCGCTTCCTGCATGGCGCTCATGAAAACTTACATAAAGCCAGTGCTTATAACTTTGAAACTTGATATATATTGCAAAAGGGTGACTAAAACATTAATTTCTATAAAACATGTTAAAAACGTCGATTAAGTTTTATGGTGGTCCGGACGAAATGCCGATACGTTTCGTGGACTGTAAATAGGGTTGCCATCTATTTTCTTTGCAATTAAAGTACATATGGTTATTAAAGCTTAAAAAAGTACACAGTTTCAAAATAAAGTACAATTTATTTTACTTTATTGTTATATTTATCAATGTAGTTTTTATTGCTTTTCGCAATTGTTATTAAATATTTACAGTCTAAATTTGAAAATTGAAGTAACCCAGTAAAAAATGTGCTCCAAAGGAGCAGGTTTTATGTATGAATGCATACCTCAAATCTCTTCAAACCTGCTGATAAGATGACTGATTTTTGTATGGAGTGTTCCCGGTTTGGAGGACTATTTACTGCTGACAATAAGCGCTTTTTTAACATGCAAACAAAGCACTCCTAAAGCGCTTTTTTAAGGGATAACTATATTTCCATATTCATTGATGTTTTGCTTTTAATTGCTTTAATTTTCGTAAGCCATTATATATTTTCATTTGTTTTTTGCTTTAAAACCTCATCGTTGTCAGCACTAAAATAGCAGCTTTTTTCTATATTTTATTCATTATCATTTTCTGCTATATAAAAGCTTTCTTATTGAAGCGCTCGAATATGCGCTTTTTCTTTTTAGTGCTTTAAAAACCCCAAATTTTTTTTACTGGGGAATAATTGGATATTATTCTTTAATAAATTATCCTGTGGAAATCTAAATATTGAAAATAAAAAAATATTTTAATTGATAAATAGAATCTGGGAATTTATTTCTCATGCTGAGTAACATTTATTATACAAATTTTCATATTATTCGAATGTGTATTCTAATACCATGTTCGCACGACAGCGTTTTTTCGTAATTCAATCTCTCATTCGTAATCCACAGCCTAATTATGATCCAAATTACATAATTCGTCATACAAAATTTTGAGAGCGGATTATCTCATTTGTACGTAATTCAATTTTTATTACCCTGTGGATTACTTTAAAATCAATGTGATCTCTAACTTTTATCGGTTTTTTTCCATCAATAGCTGTCAAAGCACTAAAACACAAACAAAATATAACATAAAGAAAGTAAACAAATGTAAAGGAAGTAATTTTATAATATAAAATTTAATGGAATCCAAAAAAGAAAATAAATATTTTATTTGTATGTATTTCTTTTAAATAATATGTTTTACTTACTTTTTCTTTCCATTCGTAATACAAGTAACCGCAAACAAACAATTAAATTTAGCAATAAACACAATTAACAAAAAAAAGAAGAAGCATATAAACTGTCAAAACCGATTAGGAAAATGCCGTGCGAACATGGTAATTCAAATAAGTAATTAAAACAGAGAGCGAAGTAATCCAAAGCACCGTGCGAACATGGCATAAGTCAAATTATCGACCAAGTTCCCAAACAACTTCTTAATATAATAATAACTAGAAAAAGTGTAAAAGAAAGGCTCAACTATTCATGCAAACAGAAAGAACTTTTTACCATTTACTTTCCTTATTTGTTATTTTCCAAACGTTATAAACTTTCCATTTGTTTTATGTAAAAATTAGTTGATACGATTTAATTAATTAATTTATACAATTAAGTTACAAAAATAATTTAACTATGAAAAACTGATTAAAAAATGCGGCCGTCCAATATGGCTTTCAAACAACTTCGACTTAGACAAACAACAATGGCGCCTGTTGCGTTGTCAATTCGTCTTAGGGCATATCATCATTCAAAATAGAAATCAGGCAGTTAAAAAGAATAGTGTTCATTTTCAATTTTTTACCGAATGAAAGCTAAATACTGCATAATATTACTTAAAATATTGAAATTTACGCTTTTAGGTCAATCTGCTTAAAACATGGATTTGTTTCACTTCATTTGCTTCACTTGAATTGAATAGCAGTACGACATAAACCAATAATATTTTGAAATAAATTAACTATACAATACTATTAGTACCTTTTAAACAGCACAAACAACTATGATGAACTTAAGTTAGTTTCTTTTTCACCCTAACTCTGCCTCGAAATATAAATACATAACAAAAAAATGGAAATGACTACAAATTAAAAACATCATCTGTCACCACATCCGTCTGACAAGAAAACTTTTTGCAAAAATATATAAGTACATACCTACATACATATATATTTTCTATATATTTTTGCCTAAACTATGCAAAGCATTAGAAGAACATAAAGCTCAGTCGACAGTCCTATGCAAAAATTTACAACAACTGGGTGTGTTTTTCCGTGTTGCCAATGAAGAATTCCGAAATTACACATGGCTGTGTCGCAAATTACACATTTGAAGCAAAATTACATACACCAAACCAAAAAGTTATTTGATATAAAGATTTCGCCTTGCATAATCTTATTGATGTTCCTTGTTTGCATTAAGGCACATATTTATTTCCGATCATAAGCAACAAAGTTGGCCGAAGAACAGTTCACAAATGTGGATGTTCAAGCAACATACATTTTTAAAATTAGATTTGAAAGATTCTCTTTTTGATGCAAACAAGTTTATTGACTTAAAAGTATGTGTCCAGTATCAGCCAGTCTTTAAATAAACTGCACAAATAGTTTTATATTTTGTAATAGAACATTAGGAATTTATTCCTGAAATTCGAAAATCTGAACTCACTTCTTTTTTTTAATTCACGCAACAAATGTCAAAGAAATTACAGTCAAATTTGACAGTTTATGTCATACACTTATTAAAATAATCTTTCAGGCGCTGTTATAGCATAAATGAAAATAGGTATGTTGAAATGAGTGAAACCGATAACGCTTGCACAGAACAATTGTCCAAAATATTTCACCAATTAAAGCATTAATTAAAAATAAAATCAGTTTTATTAAATATTTAATCAAATTAATTAAACGTTTAATGATGTTAATTGAATAATAAAATAAAACTCAAAGAAAAATTCCACATAAAACTAAAGTTACATGCAAGCAGAAATTACACACAATATGTGTAACTACACACATGTTGGCAACACTGCTGATTATGATCAAATAATTTTTAAAATATTGTTTCGACTGAAATGATCAGAAAATGTATAATTTATTTTTACTATTTTAGAATATTTGCATAATTATAATATTTTTTTAATATTGTAAAAAGCTCTTTATCTATAAAAATCATAAACATAAAGATTTAAGTGAAAAACTTAAAAACGTCAAACTAAAATCCAGTCTAGTCTAGACGTTCGTTTATTTACAAAGCGAACCTTAAAAAAAATCTAAAACCAAAATTGAAAAATAGTTTTTTTTTTATTAAAGCAACTTATAAATAAAGTTGCTTTAATTCTTCTTATTGATGTTTGTGTACGTGCAAGAGACAGGGATGGAAAAGTGAATGGTATTTGCAATACAAAGAATATTAATTAAAATGCTTGATTTTCAGATAAATATTTAAATTGGAAAAAAGTAAAAGCCACTAAATTGAAAAAAACCTTATAAATTCAACCACCGGGCGGGACTTGTGAACAAGCGAGAGCACACAAATTTTGTTTGCACGAAATAAATGGAGTTTTAATTGTACACACTTTTTGCATGACAGACTAATAGCTTGTACCAAGGCGAATTAACTACAGGTGGTGTCGAAACGGAATCTGATTTTGTTAGTGCTTTGCTAAAAATGGCTGACATTTCGAGCTAATATCACTAACAATGCAATGCAAAAAACCCTATGTTGTTTCTGGTGTTTTTGGATTGTTGTAGTTTCGGCACCACCTGGAGTTGACTTGTACCTACTAATTGATTTTAATGCCTCTCATATTTATTCGTTTTGAGAGAAATTTTTGACATTCATGTTTTGTATAAGAGATGGAAAATTGGCGTATAAATTAATGGATATCCATTTTTCAGACTTAACTTTAAAAAACTTGGGAAATTTATGACGGAAACAAAATAATTGTTGAACATTAAATGCACCCATTTAGAGGAATAACTTCAGAAAATATCATTGGACCATATTTTTTCGAAAACGACGAACAAGTTGCGGTTAACCTGAATCGCATTCAATACCGGACAATGATTGAAATTTTTTCAGGTCCGAGGTAAAGAACAATTTAGAATTGTGGTTTCAACAAGATGGAGCCACAGCTTACACAGCTTGCCCAACTATAGCTCTTTTAATTGGAGATCGATTAATATCGCGTTTTTTTTTAAATATAGATAAATGCCAACATTAAATATAATCAGAAAGAAAAAAAAAATTGTTCCACTAATAACTCATAACGTTAGTTATGTGCCACCCTTAACATGTTCACCCCAACTTTACGTGTTGACAGTAATTTTAAATCTTTTCGATAAAATTTGGCGTAAATATCAACAAAAAAATCAACTAAACTAAATAACTACCCTAAAAGAAATGAATGAGCGAGTAGTCACATTTTTCATTTTGGTGTTAAGAAAATGAAAAATGTGACTACTCGCTCATTCATTTCTTGTAGGGTACATAGAGCTTAAGGTACGAAAAAATTATTCAGGCAGTACATTCGTATGCAACTAGGAGAAATTATGGATTTTTTTTTGTTTACAATTCCGTTTGCCGGTTACTGGCTTTAATAAATCTTTTAACATTTTAACAAGGACTAAGAAAATAATTTATTTGCAGTATGTTCATATACATATAATGCACAAGTTAAAATCACACACTGGCCGGCAAGTCGCCCAAGGCCGAATTTAGTCTGAATTTTTCACTTTAACCAACAATTAGCAAAACAGTAAGAATTTAATTATTTTTGCCATAATAAATAATTATCATTACACATCCCTGTTATAAATTGTACATACACGTTATGTATTAATGTACGAGTGTACCTCAAACAACAAAACAAATACAACAACAAGAATAACAAGGAGAAAAAAAATCTAGCAACAAAATACATACAACATAATGTTGTTGAATTATAATGTGGTGTCTGTATATTATTTGGTGGAGTGTAGTGTTTTCTTCTCGTTCTTTATTATATTCCCTGTGATGTTTTTAACATGTGCTCATCTGTGTTAGTGTGTGTGTGTGTGTTTACCCTGCAGTGCGCTGGACCGGTCCCAAATTGGTACTTTCACCTATCACTAAGGGACACTGTTAGTCTTTTTACCGGTAAAACGACCAGAGATTTTAACATGAGGTAGTCGTAGAAACAGTCAATTGACCCCCCTATAGATAACTATGGCACAGTCTGTTTACCGGTGCCACAGTATCAATCCCGTGGTTGATGCCGTCGTACCAGTCAATAAACTGGTTAATTCGGTCTGGTAAAATAAATAGTGCCACAGTATCAATCCCGTGTTTGATACCGAGGTACCAGTTAATTAACAGGTGAATACGGTCAGGTTAAATAAATAGTTCCAAAGTACTTTACATCTAATTTTCCCTGATAAGCCAGTGATTACTTATTAACATGTAAGAATAACACACAATATAACCAGGTTTTAATTTTAATATTGTTATTGATATATTTATATATAAAAGGAAATAAAATAAATAAATCAAATCATAAAAGAAAGTATTTAATTAGAACCAAAAGGGAATTCATTACTATAAATTAAATAAAAGTTAAATTAATTCATTAGGTAAAAGTAAATTAAATTCAAATTATTTCAATATTAGTAATTATATACAAGTTCAATACTTCAAAAAACTATTTTTTAATACTTTTTTGTTTTAAAAATCTTTTTTTTTGAAGAAATATGGCCTGGCGTAGTTGGTGTTCTGCTGAACCCGATTCAGTTGATATATCAATTGCGTCTGAAAGTGGACATTATTGTAAAGATTTTACACAGGTAAATAATTATTATATTATTAATATGTTACCTAACAGTACATGGAAAAACTTGTCCACTCGCTTCAAACCCATCTTTCTTTGGTTACCATCGACATAGTATTGGTCCACTAGTTCAGAGCTTAACACGTATTTCAGATTTTTAACTTTAACTTTTCACTTTTTCCCTTTATTTAATGTGTCTTGTCAAACGCCAGAACAATAACTGAAGTATATATTATGTGCACAACTCACCAAATAAATGAATAACGGATTATTTTTTTGCATTCACATTTACCTCACATAGCAACAAAATTCAACTTTCATTGACAATGCTTCTGAGCACAGGCATAACTTCAAATTAACACCTCTTCGATAACAAAGGGACAAAAAAGTGTGAGTGAACACCTCTTCGATAACAAAGGGACAGAAAAGTGTGAATTGACACTTATTCGATAACAAAGGGACAGAAAAGTGTGAATTGGCATCGCGAAAGACAACGTTGAGTCAGAAAAATAACCGAAAAATGGGTCAATTAACAAAATAAAACTGCAGGGTATGTTGTAGAAGGAGTACAAAGTGCGCAATTCCAACATTACAAAGTGCACACATACTTTTACTTACACTTACAAAACAACACACCACAAATTCCATACAAAACATTTTCACACAAAAACATCTCAACACCCTCTTTGCCTTCCTCCCCAAAATACTCCAAACCCGCGTACTCTTTTGTATAAGTTAAAGCACATAAAGAAACAAATAACACAACAGAATAAAAACTTACAACACAGCAACATAAAAATATAAAACAGCTAAAGAAAAAAAAAACACTTTCTGTTTTTAACCCTCCCCCAACCCCGCTCTCGGGCACATTCTATAAGACTACAGAGGGCATAGTTGTTGTTTGGATGAATATTTTTCTTTTGCTATGTGATGGGGGCCAACCACTTTTTTGTACTAACTAACATTTGGTACCGTATGTCTTTTGTGATGATTTTGTTGCTGCTGGCTTTAATGCCGGCATTATTGGAAGTTGCAACGCACTTTAAGAACGTGCATGCGAGTTTTTCGTTTCATCTATGTTGTTGCTGTTGCTGCTGCTTATGAACTTTTATTGTAAATGTGCTTAAATTTTTGTTGTAGGTACATATTTTGTTTTTAGACTTTACGAGTAGATTTTTCTTTATCAATTTTTTTTAGCAAATCAAAATAAAATAAAAAGATGAAAATTTTAATGCAACGTGTTGCCAGAAGTGTTTGATTTTTAAATTAAAAATAAATTTATTAACTTTGAGCAATACACATTGGACAATAAAAAAATTTTAATAGCTAACGGCCAATTTCACCAAGTTCAGTTATAATTAACTATCACTATAACTGTAAAAAAAAATACATAGGTACCTATATGGGGGATTCACAGCGCATTCATAAAGTCATAGGTATGTCTTAGAATAATAACACGAAAAAATATGACTGCTGTGAGCAACCCTCATAATTGAGTATGCTATTTCAAATATGAGTCAGCTGGTCAAATGCTGAATCACCATTGTAAATACTTGATGGAAAAATGCCAAGAAAAGGCAAAATTAATAGCCAGTTTGTGCGAAATTTACATATTGAAAGCTGAACTCGTAAAGGCTGACTCAAGTATGAAAAAAAATACGGATGTTTAGTTATGGAAAAAAACACAGCATAAAAAGTCTTAGCCCCGTTTTCACAACATACCGATAGCTAAAAGTAAACTTTAACCGGCCTTATAAAAAGCGTTCCATTATTAGTACTTTACTTTAACCTTAAGTGAGCGATAAAGTAAATTAATGGTGTTTTCTTTTCTACAAAAAATACCTACCACATTTTAAAAGGTGCATGTATAAAATGTCTTGCCGAACATGTAATACTGCAATTTTTTATTTGATTAGAACAAAACATAAAATTGGATCGCCCTGTTTTTAACAGCTGACAAAAAGTTTGTTCTTCAATATATAAAAAAATAAATCAAAAAGTGTGTTCTTGAAAATATAAAAAAAATATACAAAAACCCAAATTTGTTAATAGATTGATATTAAATAAATAAATAAATGAGCAAAATGAATGACGAAATTCCAATTTCTTTAGTTTATTTTTCATAAAATATGTAAACAAGAAAATACCTTTGCCAGATTGCCGATTTATTTTTATTGATTTGACGTTTTTTTTTTTTCCAAAAACAATTTTATAATACCGAATCCATTTAAATTTTATATCACTGACAACCGACCATTAACAATGTAATGCTTTCTTTTGTTTTTACTTTAAAATAAAAGAAAAAATAACTATTAAAACTTGAAATTTTTACTGTCCTGATTAGAGGCGATTTTTTCCCAACTTCGTCTGGTAACCCCATATATAAACAGAAGCCATCTTTTTACAGAGCATTATCAACACTCTCGATTTATACGGGGCGTAAAGTACAATCAATGTCTTATGCCATTGCCCACGCTGTCCTTTTAGAGAGCAAAGTATTTTTGAGAAACGAACACCAAATTGCATTTTTTTAAATAAAATGCGAAATTTTTTGTAGAAAAGAAAACACCATAAGGTTCATCCTACATGGTAATTTAAAATAAAGTTGTAATAATGGAACACTTTTTATACGGCTGATAAAATCCTACCTTAAGCTATCGGTAAGTTGTGAACGCGGGCTTTATTATTTTAGAATTTTTTAGCTCTCTATAACATTAAGCAGCTGAATAAGGAATTATAAGGCATGTTCTGAAAATCATTTTTTGTGAAAGTGATTTTAAATCACAAGAAAGGTGTTTGGACAAAAATCTTTATCCATAATTGTGATTTTAAACCGTTCAGATAAGTGGCCGCCGATTTAAAATTACATGCTTATTTTTTTCACCTTTCTAAACCAAGTTAAAACTTTTGTGGTTTTCAAAACACCCTTAAATAATAATTGTGATTTTTAAATCACAAGTGATTTGAAATTTTGAGATTTTCAGACCATACCTGTATATGAGTATTTTGAATGATTTTTTTAAAATATTACATTTTTTTTACTATACCTACAATGATTAATTTTGACAAATCATGAAAAAAGTTGCTGAATAACATTTTATAAAGCATAATGGTATTTTTTTTTGAATAAAAAGTAAAGTTGCTGAATATGAAAGATTTACCATTAAAGACTACCTGCAGTATTCATTTAAATATTTTTAATAACAATAAAGTTTTGGAAAACAAATTTTCTATGAAAATTTTTCTTAATAAACGTTTGTTAAGTTTAATAATCGTTTATGAATACGGTTTTAACTTATTTAACTTAAGACCTGATTTCCTGAACTTTTTTTAAACTTTTCTTTAAGTTAAATCTGTTTAACTACATCTTTTTTTTTACAAATCTTGGCCGAAAAATAGGTAATTAATTTTTTAGAAAAAGTATTTTGAAATATTTATTTTAATTTTGTTTAATATGACGTTTAATACGACAAATAATAATTTGTAAAGATCACCATTTTTGAATGTTTAAACAAAAATTTGTTAGCTGTATATTTAATATTTAGTAGTGATAGTATTTAGTGATTTCTATTGGTTTAATCTATAAACTAAGCGTAAGTTTTTCCACAAAATGGCAGAAGATCTTTGCTGAATAACATATTTTTTCAAGCTGAATAAGACAAAGAATTAATACTTTAATGCTATATTTCGCAAATTAAATCGTGTTTTCGTTCACAAAACAATATTTTTTATAATTTCTTAAAACTGATCAAATAATTTTTTAATTGCGGAAATGTAACAAAATGGCAACACTGGTAAATATTTCATTTTTATATAGGTGTCTGCGTAGGGAAGTGAATTATGAGGTGTAGGTTTTAATCAGCAGTTATGGTGGAGTAACGTGTTTGTAACCAAAAGTACAAAAGGTTGGTAGGTATTTAGCTAAGGCGTAAAGTTTTATGCGATTTTTATTGTATTTATTGAACTATAATTTTACACGAGCAAGGCGAATTTAGAACAGGTGGTGGCAGACTTTGACAGTTCTAGCCATTTGTAGTGACTTCGCCTTGGGCAAGAGATAGCCAAATGTCAACATTAATTTACTTATTTTCTAAAACACTTTACCACACGTCAAAAAATATTTTCACTTCAAAAATATTTTATATTTTCACTTCAAAAATATTTTTATATCTCAAAAAAAAAAACCTATTAGATGTAAACCATTTACAATTTTTACAATTTTTGCATGACGTGCTAAATTTCCAATTTCTCATTATTGATAAATATACTGAAATTTACTGTTGAGGGAAAGGTAGCTTCTATACGCATTTCAATGGTTGCTTAGGCCACAACTTCAGGAAACCATTTCCAAGGACTTTAGAAAAGCTAACATTATTATACAAATAAAACCTTAAAGCGAATAAGAATTAGAAACACTCAAAGTCTTACTTGTAACAATATTAAAGCGTAAAAAACACTAACAACAAACAGTGAATTTAGTTTATCTTTTCTTACATTCCCCTAAAATTGGCTGGCGTTTTTCCGACACGATTTAAAAAAATTTGTTTTTTTAAAAACTTTTTTTGTTTATATTTTTCTCTGCCATTAGTGTATTTAACATTTCTCTCTGATCTTCAACATTTTCAATTACATTTTCTTTGTTAAGTTTTTTTGTTGTCGTTCCTAATTTTTTTTATGTTCCCAACTTTTTTTATTTATTTATTTTACAAGTCGTTTGATTTCAAGCACCACTTGATTGTAGAAAAAATTAATTGAATTAAAGAAATGAAACCTCCGCCATTAATTTTATGACATTTTCATTCAACTTTGTTTTGTTTATTTATTTGGCGGTTGGTTGGTTATTCTTTATAATGTGTGTGTGTGTATTTAAAATGTTAAAGACGGTTTGTCATTGCCATATTTTTATTTAAAAATCTATGAAGTTGTTTGCGACACAACTGCCTCACATGTGGCGTGTTTTGATTTCCGACTTAGTACTGAACGGCCGTAGCTCTACAATGATCCAATAAGTTTTAATAATTTCTCCTAACTGTAGAAACTAATAATACCAGACATTTAATCGCATGATTTTGGTCGCTTATTTACTGCAGAAAGTTGGGATGTAAATCGTACAAAATTCCGTACACCTTGTATTGGACCCGGTGGCGTCTTGTTCAAGAAGAGTGTTTTTACGGTCGACATACATACATACCTGCAAGTTCATTTAAAAAAAATCATAACACTTGTTAATAAAGCTCATTACACTATAAGCTTTTGTAGCAGATGTAGCAGTTCCTGGAAAATCTCTTTGCAAGTCTTGAAACTGGAAATGTTTATTGGACTCAGAATGTGCTTCATTACCCATCAGAATAATTCATTTCTTTGACATCTAGCTTAGTATTAGACCACTGACCGAAGGTATCATTTGATTTCTGGGCATAAATGCCGTAAGGAAATGCTTAAGCCCTTATGACACTACATTTTTTTATTCATTAATTGATATAGGATTGATAGAAAGAAACAGTAAATGCTAGAAAGAGCAAACTACAAAAAATTTAAACAAAGTTTTTTACATAGAATAATAATTACCAGGTATGTTCATTAGAGAGAGTTTTCATTATTTACCCATGTAATGTCAAAATAATTTATTTGATTTTCGACGCTTGTTTTAATTTTTCCCATATTTTCGTTTGTTTGACGTTATATGGGTTTTGAAATTGAGAAAAAAATTTCTAATGACTATACCTTGTACTTATTCTACCATGGTTTTTTAGTTTTTTTTTCTCTTGTTATGGGTTTGTTTAAGGGATGGCGTTGAGAATTTTTAAAATTGTACCAACAACCTTTAAAAATTGTACTTTTTACCCTAATTGTACTAAAAGATTTTTTTAGTTGATATTAATTTTATTTATGTTTTTTAAAAACATCACAAAGTCTTAGTTTAAAAGTATCAACAAAAAAGTACAATTACATCAACTAAGCCATCCCTGTTCTGTTAATTTTATTAAATGTTGCCAACTTTTTGTTTATGAGAAAAAAAAGCGTCAAATCGCTGAATTTGCCCATAAACCGCTGATTCAGCAACACTTTTAATATTTCAAGCTTGAAATGTATTTTACAGTTTTTTTTTGCATAACTTCATTTTTATCGATAACTTTAGTACAATTTTTGACAGTTTGCCGTTTATCTTAATACAGCTGAACCCTTCGCACTTGGTAGATTTTTCTATTACTTTATATTTGCACTGTGCACCGAAAATTGAACAATGCATTAAAAATGTGGTGTCATAAGGGTTTTAAGCAAATTACAGTTTCATTAAACTTAGCAAAACGTTTCCTTAAGTTCAATATGGTTTGCCTCATATAATTAACACGTATTCGCACATTTGCTTAAGCACATTCTGGTTGGGCCTTAGGGCTTTCTTTCTTGCACCAGCTCAGATTACACTCAATAAGTTTAACTTAAGAGTGCTGCAGCTTGTAAATTTGTGTAGCGAGATTCTTTAGAAATCTTTTTCAATCAGTGCAAACATACAAATCCATCATCAAATTTCTTATGATTTCTAGAGGTTTGTTATAAAATTGTTGTTGAACCTAAGAACCGTGCACCAATCGAAACTAAAAATATTAAAAGTAATTTTGCCAATTTGTTGGGGTCTTCGCCTGAACCTTGATTTCACACTGGAATTAATCATGCATAACACGGTGATCTATAATTTGTAGCGCAATGTTATCTTACCGAGACCAATTATTAGTATTGCGGTTATTTTATTGAACTGCTTATTGTTTTTAATCCAAATTTTTTTTTATTTTAATCAGGCTAAACTTTATCAAATTTAATTTTCATAAAATTATTTTTATGAAGAAAGGAATTTTATAACATGACATTAATAAAATTTTTTTTGATAATTTTTCATTCTTAACTGACGGGGGAATTGAACCCACGTTCATGGACATGTTGATCTGACATGTTTCGATATTAACCACACTACATATCTCTTCAGAAATCTTTGCCGTTTAATACTCACTGCCATTGACGACGGCTGGTAGTCAATAGTCAAACATCAATCTATGTTCCGGGACGAACTACGCAGAGGTCGTTATTTGCCTTCAATTTTTTATATAAAGCCCTGCAAATGAGATCCTTCATTCATGATTACATTTATTGTCGTTCATGAAATTAAAAATAAAATCATTTGGATCTTCTCTTCAAATATTTTGTATTTATTGGGACTATCGAAATTAAGTTAGTTTTTTTTTTAATTTTTATGTTCATGTTTCAAACATGATTTTTATTTACAAACATGTCTTTTCACTTCCTTCTTTCTTTCCTTTTTATTTATCTCTTTGTTCTTTTTTCTTCCTTTTTTATGCTTAAAAGTTTCTTACCTTCAGGGTCTTGATGACGATTCCGTCCTAATGTTTTTTTTTTTTTTTTGTTTGCTGTCTGTTTCGGGCTCGTTGGTAATTTAAGCTGTTTTCGGTGTGTGCCTACTTCTGCTTCTTCTCTTTGGCCTAAGTAAAATTGGTTTATTGGCATCTTATCTTTTCAGTTTTTCCTTTTTTGTTTTTTTTTTCAGTTTTTATTATCGTTTCTTATTGTTTGATTGGTATTTGCAATAAATGGTCTTTTTGACTGTCTAAGCTTTTTCTCCTTGGAATGTGTCTTTATGGTTAAAAAAAAAAAAAAACATATTGACAGGCTGACTGAATGTGTAACTTTAAGTAAGACTTTCAACGTTAAAGTTTTTTTTTATGTGCCCATGTCGTCTTAGATTTCATGACTTTAATGCGTTAATATTTTTCATTTTCAAACATTTGCTTATGTTGTTTCTTTTCTTCTTATTTTCTTTGACTTTTTCTTGCTTTTTTTTGCATTAAAGTGCGAAAATTGTAACGAATTAAATTAAAATGACTTGTTGTCTGGCTAGAGTACTTACTGGGGTTCAGAAGGTCTTTTAAGTTAAAAAAAAAAACAATGCGATAAAATTTTATTACACTTCAAATGATGAAAAAATAAATTTAAATATATATACGCTCTTAGTTTTTGTAGAAAATTGATTTTTTTCGATGTTAATACCTTTTTACGAAATAAGTACGTGAATAGAATTTTATATTTGGAAAAAGTTCTAAAAGAATTTTATAAAGAATGTTTGGTTTAAAGATATTTTAAGTATGTCCCTAAAAAAAAAAAAACAGCAAGACGTATTGAAGAAATTGCGGCTGGTTGAAAAAAAAGGATCATTAAATTTCGTTCTTATAAGAAAAAGTGTTTTTGAAGGTAAAGGAAAAATAAATCTGCAGTTTTTAAACGAATGGTTCGATCTTTTTAAGGGGTGAGAATAAATTGCGGTTTTCAATAACAAATTGCCCGGTTCGATAAACTCCCCCACAAGCTTTTGAACGACCAACTACTTCAACCCCTTCTTAAAATGTGTTTTTCTTGATACCCCACCAGTACGTCGCTATAACTTAGGGAAATGTTGAATTTTAAAGAACTGTACACGGTAAAGTTATGGGACACTAATCCTTTAACCATTGCGGATGAAATATAAAACGAACAAAGGCAGATAAATACGAACAGCCGGATTGCCTTTTAAAAAGAAATTTTGATTATGAAGCGCGATTTAATTCCCTACCTAGAGCAGTTTTACGAAACCTCTAGCATTATTCTGTAGCTCCTTAAGCTGGGAGTCACACGATCAAGTTATGCTTCCAATTTTATTTAAAATTGCAATTGATGAATCGTTTATTTCAAAAATCAGTCAAGCAAAAAATTTTTGATCTTGAGTAAACCAAAGAAAATTTTTTATCTACTTTAAAATTACTTTTACAAAACTAATGGTTTTCAGATTTATCGGCTTTGCTTCACCATCACCATCGTTTGAATCATTAGTTCAAAAACTTACTCATACTTTATCAATAAATCATCCATACTTTTGTTATTTGCTTTTAAATATTAAATCAAATACTTTGTCGATACCGCTAAATCCGCATTCGGTAAGTCGAATCGCTTGGCATAAGTTAATTTTTTTTCATTTTATAACATTTAAAATAAATATACAACAAACATTATTTGCTATAAAAATAGTTTTTAGTTGTGCTTTTGTTTATGTTTTATTTTCTAAAGGGTATTTTTTTTAAATGGTCACCGCATTTACACCTTTGAAGCATTTATAATAATAACCTTCATCTTGTTATTTCACCGTTAACATCTCAACGGCCACCCTCTTTCCAGACGAAAATAATCTATATTCCATTGGTATCCAACCCAAAATCCAATATAACTTTTTAAAATCATATTAAAATAAGTCTGTGTTCACACTCTAAGTTTTTTTTTTTGGAAGACTGGGCTTATTGGTGAGAGATGAAGAGAACAAACATGCCATTCTTCGCTCCCCTCTGACCAATAAGCTCATGCTTTCTAAAAGAAAACTTTCAGAAAGTGAACCCAGATTTATTTTTATATGACTATAACCCTTATGTGTGTGGAAAAAAAACACCTTCTATAGGGTGGATAGTTACCTTGGTACCTTCATGCAAATTGTATGAGAAATCTAATTTTTTGTCTTGTATTGTACAAACAATCGATGGTTAATGATATAATATTAGAATTTTACTCTGGTTTTCCCCTTTTCATATATTTTTTTAAATCCTACACCCAAAAAAAACATTTTTAATATCAGCAACGTTTTGCACCCTTAATAGGGTGAAAAGGTACCTGGGTACCCGTATACGTTTTATATGGAGCAACTTGGAGGATCTTTGCAGAAAAAGTTGCTAACATTAGCAAAATAAAAACTCAGCAAGTTTTTTGCTGAATTTAGTACCTTTTGCTGAATTTCGCAACTTTTTCTGCAAAGATCCTCCAAGTTGCTCCATATAAAACGTATACAGGTACCCAGGTACCTATTCACCCTATTAAGGGTGCAAAAAGCAAATTGATATGCCACGCCCCCCAACTGATATTGTATATAAACACCTATGAAAATATAATAATAACAAAAAGTTAGGAGTTCTCATGAAATTGTAGAATTGTAGACTAAAATCTTATATAAAAAATTTCGATTTGAAAACGCAATAGGTACACAGGTACCTATCCACACACATAAGGGTTAAAAAAGATTTTTTGATAAAAACTCGGACTGTGTGAACAAAAAAAACTTTTATAGTGTGAACCCAGGCAAAGAAATTGGCTTTAATAAGTGGTTACGTTATGTCTGCATACCTTTTTAGGGGTCTGCGAAGAAACAATTTTGTTTGCGAAGAAAAATGTGGCAACACCTGTTCCATATATTCAGACGATCGTTTACAAAATTTTAAAGCCTATTTCTTTGTTTTTGCTTGCACATTTAAAAATTTCTTGCACGTACATATAAAGAAAAGTTTGCATTCGTATACCTGCATACCTTTTTAGGGGTCTGCGAAGAAACAATTTTGTTTGCGAAGAAAAATGTGGCAACACCTGTTCCATATATTCAGACAATCATTTACAAAATTTTAAAGCATATTTCTTTGTTTTTGCTTGCACATTTAAAAATTTCTTGCACGTATGAAGAAAAGTTTGCATTCGTAATTACTTGTTTTTAAAATTATTTTGCTTTTGTTTGTTGTCAATAAAAATGCCTTTAAAATTATTAGAAGAAAGTAGAATTATCATTGCCAGTAATTAATACTAATTAGGTTCACTCTCGTTCAATACAAATATAACTCTTATTCCTTTTATGATCAATTTTAAATTGTTTTTGCTTTCATTAAAAATATTCTCTTAATACCTACAACTTGTATGTATCTACTAGTGATATTACGAATATTCGTATTCGCATCGCTGAATATTCGCCCAATCTGTCAAAAACATCTAAGCTAAATACAAAGGTAATATGAAATATCTTTTTGTTTTATAAAGGCACAACTATAATATGCTTTAGTTGGCTTAAGCAACTGTGCAAATATATGTAAATCATATGTTTTATGAATCTGTCCATTTGCTTAGGCAAAGTGCGGAACTGGTCACATACACTTTCCTTACGGAATCAAATGTTTTTTGATTTTGTTTTTTTAAATGCATTTGAGAGTAGGGATTCCAATACCGGTGTAACCGATACCGAAATTGGATTAAATAATATAATATAATTGGAAAATCGTTTTATTCCTGGTGCTTTGTGTTTAGATATTTTTATTCCATAAATAATATTGAAAATACCGATAATACCGTTGTCGAGATTTCCTCAATACCGAAAATACCGCAAACTTTGGTATTAGAATAACTATTTGAAAGACTTTTTGTTAAGTTTTGAAAGAAGCTTTAGCACTTTTTAGTTGGGCCTTAAATTTAAATGGGTTTTTTTCTCCTCTCACTTTTACAATTTTTAAATTTTACGAATTTTAATGAAAGCCAACATGAAAACAAACAATTTTTGACACTTCGTGTTTAAATTGCCAATTTGCCTTTGCACAGCAGATAATGACGTAGGTAGGTTTACTTCGTATTAGGCCCGTTTTCACTACTTACCGATAGCTAAAAGTAAACTTTAACCGGCTCTATTACCAGAGCTGTGGAGTCGTCAAGAAATAGTGATAACTCCGACTCCATCTGCTGAAATTTTTAAGCACGACTCCGACTCTGACTCCAACTCCGACTCATACTCTCCTCTTGACGCTAAATGTATATAAGACCGGTCCGTATTTGACCTTAACTCTTTTTTGAATGCAGTATCTTTTAAATGGTTAAAAATAGCAAGAAACTGATTCTGTTAAAATTTTAAATCGATATTTTAATTCTAACATCTTCCGCATTGAGCTTTAATATTTGTATGTATGTATATGAGTAGGTGATATGAAAAACTCGTTCTATACACTTTATTTGAATTTTGGAAAAATGCAAAAAACATATTGCGCCCGATTTAATGAAGCAAATTAGTTGATCTTTTTGATTCTAAAGTGTTATTTATGCCATTCTTGGTTTATAACTCAAATTTTAAAAAATTGAAACCAACTGAAATATAGAAGCATAATAGACTTAATTTTGGAACGAACGAATTTTCGAAAGAAACGAGTTTTGCTACAATTTTTTCCTCTATCGATGTGTGAGTTCCCATAAGTAATATCTTATGTAGTTTTCGAGATAGAAATGTTGAAAGCAACACCAAGTCTAAAGTAAAGGGCATAAAGTGTACTAAGTGTTGTTCACCGCTAAAATTGTAGAGGTGAAGAACATCAGGAGTCCTTTTTTGTAAATTGTGAATATTTGTTTTTAATAAAACACTGACACGTGACGATTTTCACGAATTTCGAATAATAATGGTCGTTTTTCCTTAGTTGGAAATCAGCTAGAATTAGTGAAGGAGTTTCTAGACTTAGGAGTTCTCCTTGATTGTAAATTAAACTTTAACAAACATATTATCATGATGGTAAATAAAGATCGTGGCGTGCTTGCTTTTATCAAACGATGGCCTAAAGAATTTACTGATCCTATAATAACCAAACGTTTGTATACATCGTTAGTTAGGCCTATCCTGGAATACAGTTCTATTACTTAGGATCCCTATACTAATTATCACAAGAAGAGTATTGAATCTGTTCAAAAACAATTTCTCTTATTTTGTCTGGGAAATACAACATGGAATGCAAATGTGAATCTTCTTCCATATTCAGCAAGACTCTCTATAATTAATTTGCGTACTTTAGAAAGTAGACGCATCATGCTTAACGTTGTCTTTTTAGTAAATTTATTAAATGGTTAAATTTTCTCAGAGTTCTTGTTGAAGACAATAAACTTCAATATGCCTCTTAGATCTAATCGGAACTTCGCACCACTTCATCTACAGTGTATTCAAACTAACTATGCAAACGCTGACCCCTTAAGGAGATTATGCAAAACTTTTAATGATTTCTATAATTATACTGTAAATGTTAATATTTTAAAACATAACTTCAATTTTGTTCTTGAATGTAAACCATTAGTTAAGTATATTTATAGAATGTAGATTATTTTATTGGTCTGTAAGGATTATATTCCATAGACCGTGATTAAATAATTAAAATAAAAAAAAAACTTTGTTAATCATTCTCAGGAAAATTAAATATACTTTTATTAAAACATACAGATGCGCCTTCTGTTGTTACTTGTTAGGGAGATCGATTATTCGACTTTTTTCAATAACCGGTTTTCGAATATTCCGAATAGTTGCTATTTAAAAAACCCGTTTTTCGGTTAAGCATTAAAAAAACCGGTTAACCGGTTTCAATTCGAGTTATGTAAAATAAAAACAAAACAATTCACGAAGGTAAGGAAAAAACAAAATACATAGATATGACCTAAGTTATGTTCAGACCTAACAAATACCTATTTGACGATAAAATAAAAAAAAACCTGACCAGTACCTCAATTCTGTAACTTTTTTAATTTAACTACCGATATCGTTAAGTAACGAGAAATCTCGGTTACCTTAACGAATTTGTTATTCTCTATTTTAAATAAACGAATTTTTTTGGTTTAGAAATATTGACGACAAATATCGTAAAATATAAGAAAATTGTAAAAAATTTATTTTAACAAAACATGAATGAAATTGTTTAAATATTGCTTATATTTCTAAACAAATATGTTAGTTTATAATCTTTTTATGCATAGGGAAAAATTTCGAGGTGCCTAACCCACTCTAGCACAACATTCTGCTCTTACTTTTTATACCCACTCAACTGTGTATGAAGAGGGTATTATGTGTTTGTGCAAATGTGTGTAACACATTTAAATATAGGTTCTTGACCCAGCTTTAAGTATACAAATTGACACAAAATCAATTTTAGAATCCATCAAACGAGGTTCGTCTTTCTATCAGGCTGGCTGGTTGTCTTTATAATATAACCTTGTGCGCAAATTACAGGTCGCGATTTTGGAAATAATTTGATCAAACTTGGCACATATGCGTTTATTGTTGAAAGTCGAAACCTTTTCAAAAGCGGAGAAGCGGTTATTTATTTTTCATAGCCCACATGCAAACACCATTCCGGAGTAGGGTTTTGTGCCCATTACCCATCTTGTTTTATAGACATTTGGGTTTTATTAGGCCCAAAAATATTTAGTTGTAATATTATGTTGTAAAATTGAATTTAATTGAAAATCAGCAGGACAAATTTAATTAGAATCGGTCCATATTTGACCACAGCTCTCACACGAATACATTTATAAAAAGTTACCTTAGAAGCTATTACTATGTAGTCTCATAGTTGTAATCATAGTTATGGTAGTAGATATTTAGTTAATATTTGGCACAAAAATCTCTTATGTTAATCTTAACCTCACAACATACCCTTTATCGCGGAAATATAATCGCCCAAATTCTGTACTGTAGGGTCGGGCTTGATCGACAATACTTTCTTACTTTTTTTGTGTTAAAAATTAACTTCCTTGCACTATATTTTTAATCTTTTAACCGTACATTTATTATCGTTATTATTTAACAAGAACTTTTTTTGTATCGTTAGCTACCGACATTATTTGCTGGTTAAATTTGTTAAAATTTCATTACAGAATAGCTCTTAACGACAACGTTAGCTAACGAATTTGACTACTTAACGACAATTTGTTGTCGTTAAAAAGTTATAGAATTTCAGTACAGTAAATTGATTAAACTTAAGCTTTATTTTAAGAAACCGTTAAATCATGTTAAGAAACCGTTAAAGCATGTTTCCTGTAGCCAAACGTTTTGCAAAAGCAAACAATTCTTTAAGAAAGTAGTGGTTGTGTAGGGCGGCAAATATTTAATAGGTGTGAACAAAGCTTTATTAGAATTTGTAAAAAACTTTGGTTTTAAAAAATTTTAGGAATTTAATAAATTTATTATTTGAGATATTCTCCCAAATTTATTTTAAACGAGTTTTTTGAGAAGTTGCAAACAAAATTTCTTAACCAGGATTATATATTTCAAGTTTCAGCATAATAGAAACGAATAGTTATGTGAACATTCGTTTTGTATGAAATAATTTATCGATCACAATTTTAAACCTTCAATGATGACATTGTTTGATTCCTTCAATTTTGCTTGGTAATTTAATAAATAAAATTGAAGAATTTTTCCATATCGTTGATTTCGCCGGTATGGTGTAGTTTTAAGCATGAATATATGATACAACTACTTTAGAGTTTTTCAATCGTTATTCGCAGCATATTTTAGTTAAGTATTATTTGCAGTCTCTTAAAAACTACTTGGAACAGACTCAAGTCTTACTTGGCGTATATTTATGCCAAGCTTGTGGACCAATTAAATGTGATTTATAAGTCGTGACGGTGAATAACATTTGCTGCTTTTTAATTTAGGGCCGTTTAAGCAACATTATCTTTTAAATCAGTTCGATATTATCACCCGAGATGACATCTTTATACAGATATAAAATAAATTGTTAGTGTTTTTTTGACTTTTTTTACAATTTGCTTTGACATTTTTTATAAAAAGTTTCAGTTTGCCAAATATTCAATTAGAAAAATACTTAAATTACGGGTACATTTATAACAAAAGTAAGGAAAACGTATATAAATTACACATTACTCAAATAACTGGTTAATTTTGGGTGTTTCCACAGAAAATTACCTCTTATAGCCCAAAAATTAAATTATTATTTTGAATTTTTTTTCCGCTTATATTCTACAAAATAAATGTATCTATCATATTCCGAAAGATTAACTCTTATATTCTTTATACTAACAAAAATATGCTACTTTAAGTTACTCATTACAAATGAATTCAAGCACAAAAAACGGTTAACTTTTTTTAAATGTAACGACCGTTACTTTTAAAAATAAAAAATTTTTTAGGTAACTATTTGCTTTGGTTTGAAAATAAATCCATTTCTTAAACAAAACATTTCAAAGAATTTAATCAGATATTTTACTTGCGCAAAATTTTACAATACATGATGATTGTTTCCGACATTTGAAAACAGCACATTTATAAAGTATCGACCGTTACTTTTTTAATGGTCAAAAAAAGTATTGAAATTACATTTTTTATGAATTCTTTCGGTTGCTGATGTTGCTTGATTTTTCGTAAGTCCAAAATGTAGCAATCCTTCGTTCAGCGGAAGGATAAAACTAAATTTCTGTCAAATCAGACATAAGCTAAGTGTTACCATTCAAGAAATAAGCACTAGTTGAAAAAAAACGTTAGATGGCGGACCCGTTATTACCTATTACTAGAAACAAAATAGTAACACAAAACAATTTCAATTTAGCATATAATTTTTTTTATTTTAATTCATTAAAAACATAAACCTCCCTTCTTGGTTTGAAAATGCACGCACAAAAAAGTCGACAACACCTGTTTTCACTTACAGACGAACGAAAAGCTAACAGTGCGACCAATTGCATAGCCAAAGCCGTAATGTTAAAATTTAATGAAAGCTTTGTTAACATACAGGGAGCGTTTCTAACTAACATTTAGTTTGGGACATTGCCTACCTTTTCGACTATACCCGAAGTTATTCCATCTATCGACTGGAGTTAAATTTCAGATTGGGTATTCGTATTCGGCGAATACCTATTGCCCCAGATATTCGTATTCGCCAATATTAATTCGTATCATCACTAGTATGTATGTATGTTTGAAATTGTATGTGTAATAAAAGAAAAAAATATTTATTTATTCCCATCAATTACAGTTAATTAAATACCTCTCACTTTTTAATGATTATTTTTCATGTTTGCTGTAGTTGGTGTTTTTTTTTTGTACAACAAATTAAATGTGTTGGTTTCGCGTTTTTCAATTATTTTGTGTTAAATTGTTTTAATTTTGTATCACTTTTTTTGTTTGCTCTTTCCTACTTCATTTGTTCTTTCCTTTCATCCAGCCATCAATCATAAATTCTGGTTCAATTGTATTTTATATACATACCTACATTAGGGTGTCCCAAAAAATGTTTTCTTTATGATTTTCATTGGTGCTCAATCAAAATTTAAAAGCTAATAGGGTAAAATATTTTTGGTTTTTTTTTAAGAATTTTCGAAATAGGTTTAGAGGTCGCGCAAATTGAGTTTTTATAAAAAACCGGAGTTTTCGGCCTTTTTTTTAACTTTACTGATAACTTGGTTAATACCACGAGTTTCTGCACTCCTGAGGAAACAGTTTTAAAGAAAAGTATCTAAGCTTTATTCCTGTGTGAAAAACTTATAAGTTTTGGTGATGAGGTTACTCATTTAGATACCCTTAATTGCCATTTTTCGTAATTTTTCAAAAATTTTGTAATAACGCTTTACAACTTTTTAAGTTTAAATGAAAACGAAAAAAAACTAATGATGCAGTTTGAAAGACAAATTAATTCTTATTAATATGAATAAACAATTTTAAAATTTATTCTTACCGTCCCTGAGCTATACCCGTTTTTATCTTTATACCCAGTATATGTTATTAAAAAATATTTGCAGAATTTGCATTTTTGTCGGCAGTTTGGAGGGATCAAGGGCATCTATAATTTTCCCCACATGCCACACATTTCTTGTTTTCACAAAATTCATATATATTTTGAATAATATTATACATTTCGGACTAACAAAAAAATAATATAAAAAAATTCTTACTGGTACGTCGACGAAAACATTTATTCATATATGTGACGCGCAAATATAAAGGCACCTAAGGGTAAAAACCGGTTTTGTTCAGGCGAGCCATTTTGGTGTACCATCACTTCATAAAACGCGTCTATCTCTGGGAGGGAACACTTTTGGGGCATGGGATCGGTCTCATTCGATGTTGTCCCCATAAAAAAAAGTAAAAATTTATATTTTTTACCCTTAGGTCCCTTTTCGCTATGCGCTGCCACATATGCAAAAAACTTTTCTATTTGATTCGTCGGTCAGCTAACTCAAATTAATTGTGTTATGCAAAATCGTATAACGACAATATGATAGCGGAGAATACACATAAAATAAAAAGTGAAAATGACAGCGTGTAACGATGTAGATCAATAAATGTCAGAAGTTAATGACCAACTATAAAAATGTATTGAAATATACAATAATTATAACGAAAAAAGTATCACCATTTTTAAGGTACAAACAATAAAAAATAGTGTAACTCGCAAACTGTAGGACAAAATTTCATTTTTGTTTTTCTTGTTTCTTTAGAACTTATCGGTATTTAAAATCGCGTCACTAGTTTTTGTACCTTTCATATAAATTTGGAAAGTTATAAACCGTTTTTTACAGAATTTGTTAAAAAATTACAAAAATACTTAATATGTGGAATCGTAGTGGACAAAAATATGGCCGGAACTTAAAGTTTTTGCATATGGAA
Source organism: Pollenia labialis (assembly GCA_949318255.1). NCBI lineage: Eukaryota > Metazoa > Arthropoda > Insecta > Diptera > Polleniidae > Pollenia > Pollenia labialis. The sequence continues at coordinate 141,687,543 of OX439140.1, read as the reverse complement.
ATAAAGTTTGGGAAATTTTCTTTAGAAATATTCGGTCAAAAAATTAAATGAACGTGGTTATTGACAAAGTTTTGAGTCAAGTTTGAAAAAGCCCCAAAAAACCAGATTTTTAACAAAGACTTGAATTGCGCTACCTCTAAACCTCTTCGTAAAAATCTAAAAAAAAATTCAAAAATACTGGACCCTTTATGCTTTCAAATTATGCTTGAGCCTCTGACAAAAAAAATTTTTGGGACACCCTAACCTACATACATTTACAATAGAACTGAAAAAGAAAAATTAAATGTGGTAGTTGGTCAATTTTTGCTGTTGTTTACAATCAACACAAGAAAAATAAAAACCTTTTTTAATTTTTCAAAAAAACAAGGGAAACTAATGAATGAATGAAATGACTTTTTAACCAGTGAACCAGAAAAGTTCATTGTACTAAAAACAGTTTAAAAGCAAGTTACCAACTAAAAAAAAAAAAACTATTAAGAACAAAAATCGTAATAACAAAAACAAAAAAAATTAAGCCTGTTTTTCCATTAAAAGTTGTTCATACAATTTCTCACTACAATTCAACAATTTACAATAAGAACAATAACAAGATGTACAGGGTGACGGGGAATTAGCTACAAATGTAGGTACCTATGTAAGGCTATGCACTTACAAATGGGCATTTCCACCGAAACATCCACCTTAACCAAAAATATAAAACTTAACCCACAGTTTTTTCTTTCTTGTTGGGTGTCCAAAATTAATGTATAATTTTAATTTTAACAAGAGAAGAGTTTTTTTGAGATATTTATGTATGTTCCGGTTAAAACCGAAAAGTAATATGGGTCAGGTGACCCCCCTACTGGCTCGACAGGCTCCCAATATTTTTCCAAAATTCTCAACTACGATTTTTAAAAAAGTGTTGCCAATGGTTGTGGGGTTTTTGCTGTACACTTTCGATTTAAAAAAAACCCCACAAAAAATTGTCTAATGGTGTCACATCGCATAATCTAAGTACCCAATTCAACCATCAATTTGTATGAAGCGTCCCTTAAGTGGCGCCGCTATTGTTAATTGATAATGGCAATTTATTTATTTTTTGGTTAATCTAGCGGTTTTATCTCCATTTTTTATTTCTATCATGTGGGTTTTATTAAACAAGAATGTTAGCACTACTGTTCGTGACACAACATCGGCGCTCTATTCAAGTATGTCATAAAAGCGTTAAAGCTAAGCGGAAGAAAACGTTCCGCCTTGTAAACGTACGGCTGTGGAGAGTTCAAGGCTTTTCTTAGCTGCAATGGCGATCCTACCGGGATGCAAAGTTGAAGTTCACGTTTTTGTCAATTTTGTTTTATTTCTAAGGGCATCTTTTCTTCACAATTTTCATTTCTAATAGTAATTACGTTGTTGCAATTGTCGCTGATAAACTACTCTTGGATTCTCCGTAGCACAGATCCTGCAGTTTTGCTTGCTAACGTAACTTACAGCCTCATCGCTCATTATCAAATTATGTATGAATTCTTGATTTTTCTTTATTTCCTTTATTTCAATTGATTTTATATATTGTTCAATTGTGTAGTAATTTATATTTAATTCCCCAAGTATTCTTCACAAAATGTTGAAAAAAACCAAAGAAAAAAAATTAAAACCAATTCAAACCATGTAGCACTTTTTGTACCAGCCTATATACACTTCTGAGCAGTGTTGCCAGAAATTTTATGAATTATGACTCTAATTTTGTTGTCCTCAAAAATATCCATGTCAAAATGTAAACCCATTTTTAATTATTGGAAAAGCTAACGCATCAATTACGATTATTTTTACAATTTACAATTATTTAAATCTAAATTTATTGAAATCAAATTTTCCATATTAAATTTTTAAATTAAAGGGTTTCCATAACGGGTTATCTATTTTAAATAAAACACACATATTTCCATGCAACTTTAATTTCATTATAATGCCTGGACGTTGCTTTTAAGTACGAAATACAATGTCATTTAAACGACCGCCTCTTAATTGTTTGCAGCAGTCGATCCCTTAATGTAGTTTTCGATCACTTATTCGCATATTTCGGGCAGTATCTCGCCGATAACTTGACGAATGTTGGATTACAAATGCTCCAACGTTAGGAAACTATCTGCCCAACAAAAGATGACTGAAGGCGTCAAAGCGCATAATCTTGGTGGTAAATGGTCGTCGCCAAAACGTGAAATTACCCGATCGATTAGGACAACATTTTCCCCTCGGAAGGTGTACACGTTTGAACCACCGCTTTTGTAGTAAGTTTTCACAATTTTTACGCGTCATACGGTTGTTAAACGATCCATAAATAAATTACATAATGACAGATATTTAACAGCTGACAGCCTTGCCAGACCGTCGGTTTTAAAACCACTCAATGGATAGGCGTTTATAAATAGAATACTGACCTTGTTATTCTCTAGGTTCTATAATATTACGTTTTCTAATTTTTATTATTATTAGATTATTATTAATTACAATCAAATTATGTTCACAATTCTTCTATCCTTTTTGTTTACAGATATCAATTAAAAAAAAATGTTAGGAAAAATAAAAAAAAGTAATGCCAATTATCAAAATTCCCCTGTAGTTTTTTCACTTTTTCCAATTGAATTTAAATAGAAAAAATGAGAGAAAGGAAAAACTCCCGCGAAATTTTTATTCGTAATTGGTTTGATAAATGCGCTTTCACAGGTGTTGTTTTCATGAAGTTATTACAAAATTATATTTAACTAGAAAATTGGAACAGTTTGAGGTAATTTTTTTAAATAATCGACTTTGACGGAAAAGCAAGAAAACTTGCAAAAACTAAAAAATGGTACCAAAGCTTTTAGAAGAAAATAGTCATTGAAAGTACTGAAAAAAGAAATGAGAGTTCATATAAAAAACATCTTGAAAAACAAATTATTCATTTAACAATTAAATACGTAATTAAATTCTTAGCCTGATGTGGTCATACCCATCTCAGTTTTAAGTTGTACATAGCTGAACAATTTTTCCAAAATACTACTACATAAAAGTAATATAAATAATCCCAACAAATTCTTTCTTCCGAATCGAAATCGTCAGTAACCCCCCTGGATTGGTTTATTTTTTGGAGCTAAAATTTTGATGTGGGTTCCGTTCACACAGCCAATTAGACCTGGAAATGCAGCTTTTCAAAGAAATGCAACTTAGTCTCATTCTTATCTGCATCCGTCATGTTAAAGTTTATCCATTGTGGACAAAGTTCTCTCTCCATGACTTCCAGAGTCTTAAAACTAGTGTCTGGGACTGTCCAAACTTGAAATAATTTCCAACGCTGAGCTGGTACGATCCCCGGGCCAAAACCGCAATGTTGCAGCAAATTATATTGTGTTTGGAACAAACGTTCCCTTTTTCAAATGAGGCTCTATAATTTCCTACTGGGGATGCCAATCCCATAATCCCGAATACCGAAATCCCGGGATTATTCTAAAAATGTAAGTCCCGAATCGCGGGATTTTTATGTAAAAATGGGTTTGGTAAAAATGTGCTAATTTTTTTTTATCAAACACAACTATATTAAAATAATCGTGAGTCACCGTGTTAAAAATAACATCAAAAATTTAATATTAAATCACACTGGCATTGAATCTAATTTTTAACTGGTTACAAAAAGAAGTCGCAAGTGAATAAATGTTACATGCAATGCATTTTGTACCACAGAAAACAAAATCAGAAGATAAAATTCGGTGTGGTCTTTTTTTCTAAGTGAATGATAATTCAACTGTTTATTTAATTAGATTAATACTTGCATATATATATTTGAGATATTTTAAATTAAATATTGTCATATGGCATAAGTATATGTAGCTATTTATTTACGATATCACCCAGAATTATTTAATGCGAACATTGATGTCGTCGGCAGCATATGTTTGCAAGAAAATAAGGTATGGATTATCAGACGTCATTAATTTGTTTTAGAAGCATTTTAAAATAAAGGTTTTAATACATGATTTTTCCATATTACTTCAAAAGAATACATAAAACTGTTTTATTTTGTAATGAGTTTAATTTGTTCATGAATGGATTTGTTTTAATACATACTTATACATAAACATTTAATTATAATTATATAAATTTTAAAATTTGGCTTTTATATATGAAATTCCGAAAAATCCCGATCCGTCCCGGGATCCCGTTTTTTTAATTAAAAATCCAGAATCCCGGGTTTCAAAAAAAACTGGTTTCATTTGGCATCCCTATTTCCAACACATGTTTAAAAGAAGGTTTATTCAGCCGAAAATAACTTTCGAATCTTAAAAAGGTTACAAAATCCATAAGGCACTTGGGAACATTTAATATGTAAGTCAGTTACTTTTCATTGGGCAAATTAAAAATGGAAGATTTCTACCTAAACATCCTTCATTCCACTATTATTTTATTTTTATTTCCTTCGTCACTGGACGATTCCGAATCAGAAATAAAAAAAATTTTATTTAAACATTAATTTTTTTTACAAACATTTACATTCACATTTTGCACAACCAGCACAGAATTGTTTTTCTTATCAAAAACAGTAAACAAAATGAATCAGCTGATTCTTATATTAGAGATCTGTGCTGTATTTTATTATAGTCAACGGCGTCATAATACTCTTACAAAATACCAATTTAACATGCAACTGATGTTGTCTTTGATAAGAATTGCTGTTGCCTTAAAATGCTGTTGGTATTGCCGTCGCCAAATAGAACAAATGAATAACTTACTATGAGTAAAAATGCGAATAAGAAAAATATAAAATGTGAAGTAAAGTGCCAACACAATACTGGAAATTAGGAAGAAGATTTTAGCTTTTAAAGATTTTTAGGGCGAAGCGAACGCTATTTCACCTTTCAGCAGCAGCTATGGTGCCGAATTCTAAGCTAAGAGCTTATTAAATAATCAATTTAAATTAAAACAAATTTTAATAAAATATGCCATTTCAAAACAAAATTTTAAAAACATTTGAAAATAATGTTCATCTTTTTATTAACTTTTCAAAGCACTATCAAATGTGTGTCGTTAAAGAAAGCGTTTTATTTAAAATCAAATTTAAATTTTAAAGCAAACGTCCATGTTTGTTGGGTTGGGTATTCTCACCAGCTGTCAGTTATTCTATGTGTAATTTTTCGCTAATTGTTGTCGTTTTCTAGAAAAATAAGTGAGTGAGTGGCCTTTATTGCAACAACAACAACAAAACGTAATAATCTGTTGTTTTTTGTTTGATGAGGTAGAAATAACGAAAAGAACGACGGCCCAATGTAACCGACTATCTGACATTATGTTGAAGCTGAAACTAATACGGGTTTTGTTGTTGTTGACAACAAGGAACTACATATTTAGTTAATAAAAATTTAGGCTGTTGTTGTATTAAATGCATTTGTTTTGAAAAAGGTGACCAGCTTTTAAAAGTTTCAGTTATTTACGTTTTAAGGTTTTAGCAACGTTTCAAAAATATTGCAATTCGATTTTAAAAGATTGCGAATTCTTCGCTTTTGTCTCCTTTTTAAAATTGTAATGCTATTTTTTTTTTTAATTAAAAAAGTCCTCTTGCTTGGTAGGTATCATTATTATTGAAAAGTGTTGCCTTTTGGTTGTTATTTATCTGTGTTCAATTAATTTACGATGTCCCGAGAATTTCTCAAGGTAGAAGTACATAACACGCATTAGAGCGTTCGCGCTATGAAGACGTCTGTCAAAAAAGTTAAACTAGTGTTTTTTCATAGAAAAAGTTATACTAAAAACACTTTGACGCGTTTGCGGCTGAAAGTTGGTTAACTTTTTAACGCTTTGTGTATTTTTGACAAGTAATCAGCTGACAATAAATAAGAATAATTTAACAAATTTGTAATTATGGAGGAAAAACTTATTAAAGAGTTTATAAAACAACAAATAAAAAACAGCTGAATGAAAAGGCTTTTATAACGCGCGTTGTGTAACTTGCCATTTTTAATGCGCTTAAGTTTTTTAACGCACGATACCATCGACAAACTGACGCGTGTTATGTACCCATTTCTATCTTTATGGTCACCTTAAATTGATAGTGATCCAAGTAAAGCTCTTTTTTTTTCTTTTATTACTTTTTTTTTCTTTAAAGTTTTTTTTTAAACTCAAACAGAAAAAAAATGTGTTTCACATCTGATTTACTAGACTTTGGACAATTACGATTTAACTTCTTTTTTTATCGCTTTAACAAAAATCTTTTTCTCATAGGTACCTACATGTTCTGTTTTCTGTTATGAATATCCATTTAAAGCTCAAAACAAAAAAACACCACAAAGTACCGGGAAGAGGTAAAAAGTATGTAGGTACTTGTGCAAAAGGGTCTTTGTTTTTTATATATATTTTTTTTTTTTTTTTTGAAAAAAAAACAAGCTTTAGGTCAAATAACACATCTTTTTCTTTTTAAAAACAAAATTATAAAGTACTTATTTTACTTGTGTAAAAAAACTTTTAGTCGGGCCTTTGGGGTAGATACGTACTTTGTAGTAGATGTTAATATGTAGTTTCGTTTTCTTTGTTTTAATTTTTTTTTATAACTTTAGTCATGTGTAAAAAAAATATTTTTGTGGTTTTTACATACATATCATTTTAAAAAGCATCCAATTTACTTTGATCTACAACCGACTACCCAAAACCTACATAAAACATACACAGATATTCATACATACATACATGGAGCAGTTTGGACTAACTACGAAATTATGAACATCATTTAGGATTTTTTACCAGACCACATTGTTGTTGACTTCATTGTTTGGCTTTTGTGGGTAATTATGATGTGAGTAACAATAATGATAAGTGTAGACTGTTTTCCTAATGATGTTGTTGAAATATTACGATTATTGTACAAGGTACTTTTCGTTAAATAAAGTACTTTTCGTTAAATAGAGTACTTTTTGTTATATAAAGTACTTTTCGTTTCTAATGTTGAAAAATATTGGTACTTTTTGCTCTGAAATGATGTTGCTGAATTATTAACTGCCTGTTTTTAGAACGCGATTGCAAAAGTGACTCGTTAAATTAACATATAAAACAAAAACCAATTCTTAAATTTTGTTTTAAATGTTAGTTAAACGAGTCAATGTTGCACTCGCGTTCTTAAAACAGGCAGTAAGATTAATGCTAGAGTAATTTTCTTTAAATAAAGTACTTTTCGTTAAATAAAGTACTCTTTGTTAAATAAAGTACATACTTTTTGTTAAATAAAGTACTTTTCGTTAAATAAAATACTTTTCGTTTCTAATAATCAAAAATATACTTTTTGCTCTGAAATGTAATTTTTGTTAAAATTTTTTTTCATATTTTCTTTTAAATTTACTTTTTGTTAAAATACTTATTCTTATAGTTTTGCAAAATAATCTAATTTTGTATTAAAAGTGGTATTTTTAATTTAAATTCCCATTCTTGTTAAATGGAAGTGTTTTTTTTATCCAAGATTTTACTTTTTATCAAAATGGCGACAAGTTCACTCGTTGTTTATTCGTGAGTGAGTATAAAAGGGGAAAAAATCATTTTGTTTTGTTCATATACATATTTATGTGATAGTTGAGGAAAACTATAACAAACTGAATAAACAGCATTGTTAACTAAAGCTGCCAACACACGCGAGATTTCTGTATATATGATTTGTTCGCGTACTATTTCTCCACACACGACGAACAAATCACAAACGTCAGAAAGAAAACATGAATTGTGAAGCGGATTGCAATTTTTTGATAATTTATTTGTTTACGCAACAATAAAATAAATTAAAAAAAAGAAGGAAATGGACGTAACCATACATATGTAACCATACAGTTAATCAGTAAGAAAAATCAATTTTCTACTGGTTTAGACGTTACGGTTAAGTTTCATCTTACTGCTAGCTATAATCGTTCCGCAATAGTTACAATTTGACGTTTCATTGTACACTTAAATGAAAAAATTGTAAAATGTTAGCACGCAAGCCCACAAACCCATCGCATATAACATAAGCAAATGCTTTTTATTCTTAAGTTTCGTTGATGAAAAAGAACTGACTAATTTAAGGCTTTTAATTCATGTGCGATTTTAGCCATTATAAAGAAAAAATTCTGAACTCTTAAATTTTTTTAAAAAACCTTTCTCTCTTTATTAGAATACAAATGCAAATTGTAGGAATCAGAAAGAAACTTTTTTTTTTTAAAAGTTTATTAAAAAACTAACTTTTGTTTAGTCAATGCATCTGTTCAAAAATGTACTTTTTTTAATTTAACGTACTTTAGAAAACCACTTTTTTTAAGAAATTTTTTTTTTGAAAAATAGAATATATTTTCAGCTTTATGCAATTCAAAAAGTGCATTTTATATATAACTTTTATGCAAATTAGCATCTTTTATTAAAAAAAGTTAGTTTTGCTAAAAAAATATGCTTCTTTTCGAGAAGTCACTTACTGTCCAAACAGGCAAAAGCTTTGCTCAAATAAAAATTTCAAATTTGAAAACAAAATGTACTTTTTCTTAAAAAAATACAATACTTTTGTTTAAAAAGTAACTATTTTAAAATGTGGTACTTTTTTCCAATATAATGCCTTTTATTTAAAAACTTATTTTGTTTTGTTAATAAAACTCTAAATTAAAAAATTTTTAGTTAAAAATTTTGATTTTTGTTCAAAAAGGCATTTAAAAAAAAATACAATATCACTTTTACATCTGTTCGAAGGGTACTTTTTGTTTCAAAGGAAACTTTTAAAAAATTTCACAAAATTTTACATGCTGCCTAAAAAGTTTTTTTGTTTAAAAATTAAAGGAATTAAAACGATACATTAGAAAAATATGTTTTAGACCAGTTCGAAAAGGCACCTTTTGTTCAACAGAAAATTTTTATTACAAATTCAGCATTTTGTTTTAAAGAAACTCTTTTTTGTATCAAAAGGTACTTTTAGTTCTGCAAAAAATACACTTTATTTTCAATTTCATTCTAATGGCCAAACAGGTATTTTTTTGTTCGGAAAGATAATTTTACTTCACAAGTACTTTTGTTCGGATTTTATTATTTATTTTTTGTAAAAGTACTTTTGTCCACAATTGTGTTTTTTTTTAACTTGATTTTTATTTAAAAAAGCTACAATTGTGTTTTTGAGCAAACTTTCCCTTAAGAAAAAGTACATTCGCCAAATACCATTTTTAATGAAAAAGTACTTTGTATTTTGCAGCAATTACTCTTTTTAAAACACCCAATTTTATTCAAAATAGGTTTTTTTTAAAATAAACTTTTTGACAATAAAAATAAAATTTTTGAGTATAAAAGGTACTTTTTGCAAAAAACTACTTCTTAAGCAAAAGGTACTTTTTGCAAAAATAGTACTTCTTGGCAAAAGTTGTTTTTTAGATTTAAAAATTATATTTTTGTTTTTATTTTCTTACAAAAATTAAAAGGTTTAATTTATATACAACGACATTCTTGTAAAGTTTCTCCTCCAGCAAACACCAGATTTGTATTTGTTGTCATGTTTTTGTTAAACAATTTCCTAATGTTTCAAAAATAATGTAAATTTTTTTTATTTCCATTTAAAAACAAAAATAAAAAAATATTTCAAAAGAATTTAAAAAAACCTTTTGAAATATTTTTTTTTATGTTTTATATAAATGCAGCTTTTTGTTTTCCATTATTTTCCTGTGTTCCATTCTCTGCATATCTTTTTTTTTAATATTGTGTAATTTATTTTTATAAAAGTAATTTTATACAATTACAATAATTTTCCTAGTTGTAATTGTTCCAGACCAACCATTCACCAGACTCATGATGAGGGAAGGGATTTTGTGAGATGTGATGATGCTGGTTGGTGTTCTTTTGTTTAATTTCAATTGTACTGGTTTGTGGACAAAAACATTTTTTTTTTTAAATTCAGTTGTATTGGATGGTGTAATTTATAAATGGTTTTTTTGCGGTGTTGGGTAGATGAGGTTCCGAAGACATGATGTCATTACAATTTTACTCGGCTAAAATGTAAACAATATAATTTTCTTTAATGTGGCGCCGAAAATTCTTTTATTTCTTTTTCTTTTTGTACAAATTGATTGTTAATTTTATGAAACACAAGTGTTTTGGGTTTAAAAACAAATTGTGAATATAAAAAAATTCCCAAGAAAAAAAAATGAATAACAAAGCCCAAGGAGAAATAGGAAAGTGGAATTGTCAAATTATGATGGGACAAGAATTTTTTATTTCAATAATTTGTTAAAAAATTTCTAAAGCACATGTAAAAAATATATCTTAAAAAAGCAAGCCTAATAAATATTTAATTAACTCAGCTATTGCCTTGCCTTTTTTAAACTTGACTATTGACAAGATAGTCGAGGCTACACTGAAGTCTACACCATATTATTCACTATACACTACATGGTAGAATAACAACTAAAGACTGTTTTACACTATCACACAAGTCTTACGTATTTTGACGAAAATGCATATCTGATCTAATTATTGTTTGAAAATTTTTAAAAAAACAATAACAACTTATCATGACAGGGTTGTATTTTCCTCAAAATATTTTATACTTGTGTGATAGTGTAAAATAGAATTAAACAAGAAACTCTACATTAAAGACTTAAAATTTTATTACACTATAGACTGAACTACACAGAAAAAGTTCTCGCCAATTATCAATTAAACCATGAATAAAAAATTAAATCAGTTTTAAAGAAAAATTTAATCAAGTCAATTACACATTTACTTATACTTATACATTACTAAAGAAAATGTTGAAAATATCAAAAAAATATTTAGTTGATGCTACACTATTAATTTTTTTACTGGTGCAAATTTAATTAACTTTTTAATTGAAATCAATTTTTATTTCTTCTGTGTATAGACTTAAGACTTTTTTTGTTCAGGAGAGGAAGAACCCTTGAATTGCTCCCAAGTTGGGTATGTTGGATTCTTAACTTTCTAGTGATTTTTGCTTCTCGCAATGCATTGTTTTTTTAGTGTTCGATAAGCATTTAAAGTTGACCAATATTGTTCTGATTTTAGTATGACTTTAATTAACTTACCAGTCATTAATTCTTTGCCGTTAGGTAAAATGGTCTTTAGTCAAAAAAACCGCATTCTGAGTTCTTGATTGTCTTTAATTAAATTTTTTCCCTCTGCTTCTTATCGTATTTAACTTCTCTTAAGGAAAAAAGTCTATGTTATACACCAAATAAATACTTTTCAACTTCACATTACGGAAAACTACAGTTTCTGACTTAAGACCTTTTTGCCTAACGCCGAAGAACTGTTCTCATACACTCAAAAGAGAAATCAATCCATCCGTACTATAAATACCTCTTGGGGTTGATTTGAGTACGGATGGATTGATTTTAGTACGGATTTTCCTGAATCAAGTCAGAAAGAAATCAGAAAGAAATACATAGCTTAACCATATTCAACCCCGAATTTGTAGTTGATATCCCGAATTCGTACTTGAAATAAACCAAAAGTCAAGTTACTAACCCGTTTTAGTTTTTTAGTTTGCGCAAATTATCAATATTTATATTATTAAAATGATTTAACCAAAACAGCGCAAAAAGCCGAGTAAGCTTAACTTTCGTTTTTTATTATTTTCTTTAAATATGTTGACATTAGGGAATGGTAAATGGATTCCAAAATCGATTTTCGATTAATCGAACCTCAAGATCGATTTTAACATCGTTTAAGATTAATTTGCAAACTTATTCCTTAAATCACAAAGGGGGATACATTAGGATTTTTTTTTTTTGGCAAACTACTAGAGAAATTGAACTTAGATTTTTACAGTGGGTAGATATGACTACTGTTTATTATATTCCTGCAAAAAGTAAAAATATGTAAATTTTGAGGTGGGCTTTTCACATTTTATTGCTGTCAATCTGCGCCATCTTTAACTTTTGTTGCCAGTGTTGCTTCGCTTTAAAGAAATGTCACAAAAGCGATAGAGATATTGGCCTTTTATCGCATTTAGATTTCGTATTAAAATTGCATTCGCATCGCAATAGAGAGTAGCCCTCCTAATCTAATCATTGCTTGTAAATTTTCAAACAGCAATAATAACTTATAATGTCAGGCTTGTATTATTCTTAAATTACGAACGACCTGTTTTATGGTGTGTAACTTCATTAAGTAAGTAAATAGTATTACAAAACAAAACAATATTAAAAAAAATTTTTTTGCACAAAACAAAACATTTGTTGAACTAATGTTTTTGTTTATCATGGCTTGTGTTTTCTTATTTTTGTTTTGATCACGGATGCACCGGCCTTATTTAACACATTACCATTTCACTACCACAAACGTTTTCTGTCACTTTCCACTGATTTGGAAATTTTTCATAAGTCACCTTTTTACATCTCTGTGTACTCTGTGATATATGTAGTTATACACTATAGATAACACTATAGAATACAATTTTGATTAAACTATAGAATACAGTATAGATTACACTATAGAACACACTATAGGTTACACTATAGAATACACTATAGATTACACTATAGAACACACTATAGATTGCACTATAAAATACACTATTGATTAAACTAGACATAGTGTAGTCTCTATTAGATAACACTAGAAACTACACTATAGAATACACTATCGGTAACATTATAGTTTACACTATAGATTACACTAAAGATTTCACTTTAGGTTACACTATAGATTACACAAAAGAATACACTATAGATAACACCATAGATTGCACTATAAACTACACAGTAGACACATTTTAAATTAAATAATTTTTTCCGCATTTAATTTCCCTCCCACCCTTGTACCATAAGTATTACAAATCATAAACTTATCCCTTTTAGCTCCTTTGATTTTAAGATATCTCCCCTCAATATAATTTTTTTTTCAACATCTTCAAAAGTCATTAAAATTATCTCACCAACACTGGAGTTAAACATTTTTCAAATTTTTTTTAAATACATACATATTAAAACACACTTACAAGTATCATTAGGTTAAATGTTTTAAATTCTTTTATTTAGAATAACAAACAGTAACATATCATGTTTAGAGGCAGCAAAAAGAGAGTCTTAAAAACATCACATATCATCCAATAATAAAATTCAAAGCCACCACGACAACATTTGAAAAATGACAGACAGCTCAAGTATGCCCTCTCCCCTGAAGTGACAGACATGCATGCAGTTGAGAAATAAATTCTTCATTTAGGAAAAAACAATTTAAAATTATGAATAGAATTGATGAGTGAAATACAAAGAAAAGAAAATAGGAGTAAAAATAATAATGACACGGGAGAAAAAGATTTACAATAGGTTTTGCAAATTGCAATAGACGATAAGAAGAAAAAAAAAAGTTAAGAATCTTGGTCCTGTCAAGAAGGGAAACTCATTTCCAAAAATTTAGTACGCGTGAAGATACAAGAACAAAGTAAATATACATTTCTTACTAACACACTCTAGGTTTTTTCTCTCTCTCTCTCTCTCCTTCGATTCTAGTCAATCCATGGTCCTGTTTGTTTGCAACTCAATTTGATTTTACGGCAAAAATATTAAATCTTTTGGAAATATGTAAATGGATTTTCAAAATTAAAAAATAAGTTCACATTCAACAAAAGCAATTGTAAAGATTTTTTTGCCTAAAAGGAAATAAAAGAACAAAAGATTAAAAAAAGGTAAATTAAAATAAGCCAAAGATAAAAAGGGAGTGTAGTCAAGAGTGTAGGAACTCCTTCCTTCTCAACTGCCAACCACTTGACAGACAGCAGCCGGTACTCAAAGTACACACACACACAAACGCAAAACAACAACAATTTTAAAAACACAATTGAAACAATAAGAAAAAAAAGAAAATTTAATTGAAGGAAGTTGTATACAACAATTGATGGTTTTATCTCTATACCAAGGCTGCCAGATTTGACGATTTATCGTCATTTTGACGATTTTGGGGCCCAAAAATGGTCCATGATGATTTATACCCTTAATTTTACGATTTTTAAAATGACAAGTTTTGTCCTAATTAACAAAAGTTTTTAGTATTATACAGGGTCCGCCAAATAACTTTTTTTTTTTAAAATGCTATAAAAAAAAAACTACTGAATATTTTCTCAAATTTCTTTTTTTTTTGAAAGTAAAATCCTTCCGGTTAATAATGGAAAATAATTTCATTCAAATGGCTGCCGCGGCTGGCCATGCAGTAGCCTACACGATCGGTCTAATTTTTAAGCACATTATCGATTGTGTGCAGCTGTATTTCACCAATGGCTTCACGAATATTGTCCTTTAAAGCGTCATTTGTCTCTGGCTTGTCGGCGTAGCACCTATCTTTGACGGCACCCCACAAATAATAGTCCAACGGTGTTAAATCGCAGCTCCAAGGTGGCCAAACGACATCAGCTCTACGGCTGATAATGCGATCTTCAAAAACATGGCGCAAAACATCGAGTGTAGCTTCGGCTGTGTGGCACGTAGCGCCGTCCTGTTGAAACCATCAGTTGCCAATATCCTCCTCTTCAATTTTTGTGAACAAAAATTCGTTTAACATGGCCCGATAATAATCGCCATTCACTGTAACGGCCACTTCTTGTCCATTTTCGAAGAAAAATGGCCCAATTATGCCTCTGGACCAAAATCCGCACCAAACAGTGACACGTTTTGGGTGCAACGGCTTTTCAATGTATGCGTGCGGGTTTTCTTTGCCCCAAATGCGACAATTTTGCTTGTTTACATATCCGCTAAGATCAAATGAGCTTAATCTGAAAAGATGATTACTTTGGCAAAATCGACATCTTCTGTAAGTCGAACGCAGGCCCACTTAGCGAAGCGAAAACGCATACTTCCCAGCGTTATTCAAGCGTATACACAACCATATTCGTTCAGCGAAAGGATAAAACTAATTATCTGTCAAATCAGACATGAGCTAAGTGTTACCATTCACGAAATAAGCACTAACTTTAGATGGCGGACCCGTTATATTTCGTTATTTTTAATAACTTCTCGTATACTTTCGCTTATTTGGTTTCATAATACAAATATAATTCTGGAAATAGATACATTTTTCACAAATTTTTTTTAGCATTGAAATAGAATTTCTGATGAGTAAAATCATTGTTCGATAACTCACAGTTCATGTGCCACCCATTTTCGTACGTTTTTTATGAATGATTAAAGGTCTTATACGAGTCACGTCTGTAATTCTAGATTCTTAAACTTTTGTAGCATTTTCCAAATTTATGGCATCCTAAACAATACAAGACAAGCGAAGTCATCTGCTGACAAGCTTCGAGAAATTTCTTATAAAGGGTGCCCAAATTTGAGGTATCATCGGTCAATGATTATCCGAAGCATATTGTGGCGGAAAATTGATAATTTAGACGTAGAGAACATGCGGTTTCAACAGGATGGTGTTACTTGCCACACAGCAATACAAACAATGCATCTTTTGAAAGAAAAGTTCGAAATCGGATTATTTCTTGTCGAGGAGGAGTAAATTGGCCAACAAGACTTTTTTTTGGGTTGCTTTTTTTAATTCGAAAGTGCACAGAAATAATCGTACAACAGTTCAAGAGCTTGACAACATAATCGAGAGGATATCAACCATTGACAACAGGGGTCTAAAGTCGAGATTTGTAATGTCCAGGGAAACCATAAATATGCAATTGTATGTTTTTTCTTGTGCGACCAATGAAGGCAAAAACAATATATTTATCCGTTTTAGAGCCTTTTATGAATTTTGGCCTCGATTTGTTAGTGCATATTTTACCGTTAGCAGCATTTTTTTTGCATAATTTAATATTCGGCACAAATAACTCTGATATGAATTTTAATCATAACTTTGTTTTTGTGAGCCCATGACTGTTCATCGTTTCCAAATGGGGTCAAATTTCGAACATTTGTCTGTAAATACTATGGTGTATGGGCTTTACCGATTATAACTTTATAATTGTTTTTTTTTTAATTTAAATTTTATTATTTGGTTTTCAAATTAGCAATTTTTGATTTTTTTGGGGTATATTTTTAAAAATTTTCAGAACATATTTTCAGGTTTTTTCTGCATTGCATATACAATGCGCATAAAACGAGTTCTTGGAGATTATTTCTGGTTTCCCTGTTAATGTCTTTGATTACTCGATATCGAATGAAATCATCCTAAATTACGATACATTTCATTCGATATCGATTGTCATGATGCCAAAGAAAAAAATTTCGATAAAATTTGCTGGATATCGTATGCTGTGAATGTTTAAACCAAAATTAATATTTTTAAGGGAAAAAATGGTAAATTTTGCAGTGTAAAAAAAGTATTTCACTTACAAAAAGGGGGAAAAAGTTGGAAAAAGTTGCAAAATTAGACGATTTTGAAAAAGTCGCACAAAAAGTGTCAGAGCTTAAAAAAAGGTTGCAAATTGCAGCTAAATTCGCACAACGGTAACGCTGCGAATGATGTTGTGTACTTTTTTTTATTATTACAAATATTTGTTAGAAGGCAGAAAAATAATGTATTGCATGATTTAATATTAAACAGAATTCGCGAGGGAGTTTTTGGCTTAAAAAAAATTCTATAAAATATGCTATCGTAATTAAGTATAAATATAAAAAAAAAAAATAACTTTTCGTACCACTGTTTGGGACAAACATCTTTTATTAGTCCCAATTCACATTATACGATTTTTGTCGTTGCGATTATTGTCGTTTCCTCTTTGAAGTCCGTCTGATGTTTACATTGTACGATTTTTGTCGTTACGACTTTTTCTTTTGCAACTGAACTTCAATACATTTTTTGTCAAATGAGAGAACAAATGAGCGAACAAAATGAATCGAAGAGAGAAGAAGTTTCTGTCTGATAATCATTAATTATTAGAAATTTATTTTAAATAAGAACAAATTCCTAATTGTTGAAGGATAAAGTTCAAAATTCTTTTAAACTCATGTTACGAAAAAGAATCATTTTATTCTGCTTGTTATTGTTGAAGTTTAACACCTTCTTGTGTTTCCCTTCAATTGTCTTTTCTTTCCTAAGAGAATGTGCTGGTTTACACACATCAAGTTTGACTTGTCAAGTCCTGAGTTTTTCGGAAAGAGGGGAAAAGTGATTTTAGTGGGCTACAGACTTGACTTTACTTCTGAATTTTCTTTTCTCCTTTTGGTTTTTGTATTCGAGAGAGTTAAAGCAACTCTGTTTAGCTAAACCTGTTATGTCGGAACCAGCACTATTTAAAATATTCTTTTAACCCTACACCAACACGAGTGTATAATATTAAGTTTGTCTTTCCGTGCCTCATACTATAAATATTTTGCCAAGATCCTATAAAATATAAATGTTCTGTAACCTTGAGTTTGTTTTCTAGAAATACCCTAAATTCTGCCCGACTCAACAAAAAATTCTTATAGGCAGCTTGAGAATGTACACTGTTAGGGATCACACATCGGCATCACAGAAATGACGAGTTGGAGTAAGTTTTATACAAAATGTTATCAGTGCGATGACTCAGTAACATCGGAGAAAAGACTTATCAGGCTCGATTTATTAACAGTTTGTCAGTGGGATTCACTTAAGTCAAAGTCGCAGAATTTATATAAGTAAATAAACTTACCCGCTACACATAATTGTTTTAATCTTGATGTATTCCGCACTTTGTTAACAGACGAACTCTCAATTATAAGACACCAGCAGCATGCCCGATATGGTTGTCGTCATCATTCTACTTTGAAAATTCGTTGTATTCAACAAAACAAGTTAAGCAAATAGAATATGGGAATTTTTTCTTTTTATTGCACCTTTTAAATATGAAAATAAAGTTAATTATACACAGAATGTGGCATCGAATTGATGCCACTGTAGTCGTAGCATAGGTGACGCATAAAATATGACAACATTTCGTTATTGGATTGATGTCACTTTTCGTCTCATTGATGCCATTTGTAATAACATTGATTTCAAAATTCTGATATTAGGGCATCCTCAATATGAAGATGCACTTTTGTTAATATATAGAATTAACTTTACTCTTAAGTATAACACGTTTTATAGTTAAGACTTGGGAAAAGTCAGACTACAATCCATACAGTCCAGGATAAGACTAGATGTTTTAAGTCAATTCTATTCTAGAGTTTTGTACATGATCTAAACTGCAGATTTTCTCCGGTATACCCCAGTCCATATTAAATCACAATGACAAATTTAACGATTTATACAACATAATTTAAAAATTTTCTACAAAATCATTTTTTTTTCATTAAGAAAAACAAACAAAATTTCTTAAATTTTCAGTTCTAGAGGCCATAGAATTTAAATGATTGAAAGTGTTGGTTTCGTTTGCCAATGAAAAGTGTAAAAGTTTGCTTCCATTTATAAATAATAAATTTTTCTATAAAATAAAAACATTTCCACTTAATCTGCGTAAATATTGACATAAAAAATATCCCATTACAAATTAACAACAACAACAACAACAACAATATATATAATCGTAATAATAAGCATGATAATGGTAATAACGAGGGTTGTTAATAATGATTAAATAAAAAGTTAAAAGAAAATACATTTAACAACGCCTTTAAACAAAATTAAAAAATAAAAAGCTGCCAAAAAAACTGAGTTTAGTTTCTTTAAACATTTCAATAAAAATAAGACGTCATTATTTAAGTTCCCGGAATGAACTTTGTGTGCGCTACCTGTGATTATTTTGTAGTCATTCCATTGAAATTCTAAAAAAAAAATGTTTCGTGTTTAAAACAATTAAGAAATACAACTTGTAAACCTGTTGAAGCCAATTAAACTATTTACACCTGTAAGCAAAGTTTTTCGTTTGTAATGATTATTTTCCTTGTCATTACAATTTACATGCTGTTGGGATTGTAACACAAATTAAAATTGTTTTGGAAATTGCAAAAGGAGAAAAATAAAAAAACAGATATTCAACATGTCTATGCGTAGTAATAAGTTAAATATACCCACAAATTTTGTACAACAACAAGCTCAACTTGTGCAGCAGCAACAACAACAACAGCAGCAGCAGCAGCAGCAACAACAACAACAGCAAAAACACCAACAACATCAACAGCCACAAAGCCAACAAGAACATATGCAACAACAGCAATTTCTACCACCACCACAATATCAACAACAACAACAGCAGCTATTAGCCCAACTACAGCAGCAACATAAATTCCAGCAACAACAGCACCAACTATCCCAGTCACCACCACAGCAACAGCAACAACAACAACACCAACAGCAAAATAGTAGTCAACTGATAAACAATAGTCGCAATAATTTAGCCTCTCTTGTGGCCGCCATCAATGCCAATGAACATCACACCTACGGCTCTGCTGCTGGCGCCGGAGGTGGTCTTATTAAACCATCCTCTCCCGCTCCCCTAAATCCACCACCCTCCTACTCAGCCGCCATTGCCCAAAATCCTCCATATCAGTTTTTAAATCACTATCAAACTGCAACCAGTGCCAATGGTCAGGATATAAATCATCCAAATAACAATTCATTGGTTTTAGCCACTTCGCTAACCGAATGCGAAGAGCCAGAGGATGACCAACATGCTCTACAGTTGCAGCAACAACAACAGCACCAGCAACAATTGTGTGTTGTGGCGAAAATGCAAAAATCGGTAACAATAACCGTTACACCTCAGCGCAGTAATTCAATGGATTATTTAAATTTTGAGGAGAAACGGCAATTAATTGCCTCCTCCTTGTCGCTGTCCGATATATTACAGTGTAATCCAGTGAATAATGTTCAAGCGAACAAAGAAAGTTTGTCTGGTAAGTTAAATTAATTATTTGGGAAAACAGTCAGAGTATGTACTTGGCTAATGGATGATAGATGATTGTAGAAGATTCTATATCGAGGCATAACTACAAAAAAAGCTTAAGCGACAAAAACAAAATTTTACAGGAGAAGGTTTTTTTATTTCATATATGTAAATTTTTAATGAAGGTTTATCGCTTACGATAAAATTGTTTTTGCTATAAAATCGTAACGGTACCTTAAGTGTCCTTGACATTTTAGGAGATGACGCAAGTGTTGCCAATAAAGTCATTTATTAAAAAAACGAAAATGATGTCGCTCAAGCTTTTTTTGCGGTAATGTCTCGATATGTTTATGCTATAGTCTATTCTATCGTTAAGCTGATAGTAAAGTTGTATATGTTTTATATACTGCAGCGTACAGTTTAGCCTGTAGTTTGGTTTATATTTAAATCTTAAATTTAATCGGCCTATGGCTTAAATCAGAGTCTGAAATATTTTAGAAGTGCAGGTAAGTCATTCGTATTCCATAATTCTTTGTAAGATGAATTTCTAAGGAGATTTGTTGCGACTGTCAAAAACTCTAATTTAATATTACAGTTTGTATTCACGCTATAACACATGACAAAATTATTTTAACATGCAACACTGATCGAATAAAAATTATTATCGTGTAAAAAAATTTCAAAAAAACGAAGAAGTTGTAGGGGATCTCAAGTTATTTTTTCGTAATACTTGTCACTTTCAAAACACATCGCCTTCATACTATTAAACTTTTCTTTATAACTTGATTTTTTTACATGTCTAAATGGCAAGTATAATAGTGTAAAGTATGCTTAAGGCTAAGGTGTTGCCAAAAGACATCTATAGTAATTCTAAATTATTAAAAAAGAAAAATCTGCTAAAAATTAAATAAAATCTCTTCCGCGAGTGAGAATGCAGAAAATGTTTTGTTTGTAATTAACAAATTTTTATTTTTTATATGAATTTTAAAAAATATAGAATTTTTTTACCGTTAAATATTTAAAAGAACTGCATTCGGCTATTTTAACTAATATTTTATCATTTCTTTTGTAACCAAATTAGGTTTAGGGATCCGCGGAATAAAATTTTACGCTCATGGAGTCCGAAAAAATTTAAAATATTGCGAAATGGCAACATTAAATGCAAACAAAACACAGCCATCTCGTGTGAGACTTCACGTTTGTTTGTAGGTGTGTGATCATATGAGAAAGACAGCGCGTGCTGCAGTTTCACCGGGCTTTGGTTTAGATTTAAGTCTGTTATATAAAGGGTTTTTTTTTTAAACCCGATGGAACTTGAAACTGTAAAAAATAACACAAAAAATTAAAAAAATTAAATTTGGGTTTATAGAACTTTCTTGCGATTGTCCTATTCCCTTAATATTGCACATACTTTTTGTTTAAGCCAACCTTTGATTTACAGTGAAGCATTCTAAGTATACTAATATGTACCAATCTGAAGCTTCACTGTTAACCAAAGGTTGCCAAAGCTGTTTTTAAAATTTGTTGATATTTACAACATTTTCTGTTGTAATGTTGTTGATTTAACACAGAAAAAAATAAAAAAAATTTTCAATTTAAAAATTTGTGATATTAATTAAAAAATTGCACCAGCAAACAAATGATTAGTATGAATTAAACGTTTAATTCACTTTATTAAATGTTTAATTCACTGGATTAAACGTTTAACAGCCATACCTAAATAAGAGCGGAAAGCGTTTTCTAGCTGTCAAAAATGCTCATGCCCATACAATTTGTATGAAGCATCCCTAAATAGCGCGGCGTCAACGCTTTTCAATTGGAAAATCCGATTTTGACAGCGCTTATAGTAAAGTTGGCTGCTATTAATTATAAATATAGACAATTTAGCTATTTCTTGTCAATCTAGCGGGTTTTTCTCTTCTTTTTATTTCTATTATATGGGTTTTAATTAACAAGAAAGTTAACACTACTGTTTGTGGCACAACGTAGACGCTCTTGTTTAGGTACGGCTGTAATTCACTTTATTAAATGTTTAATTCACTTAATTAAACGTTTAATTCACTTGATTAAACTATTCACTTAATTAAATTTTTAATTAATACTGATTTTTTTTTGATTAACGTTTTAATTCGTGAAAAATTTTGGACAATTTTTTCTTTGAAGTAAACGTTTAATTCACTTGATTAAATTTTTTAATTAAAACTAATAAAATTTTTTATAAATGGTTTAATCAAAAAAAAAGTGGGCGAGAAAATTTTCTGTGTGTCATTCATGTTTGATAGTATGTACCATAAAGCTTAGTCTATAGTTTAGTCTTTAGGCCAGATTTTGGTATGATTATTTAATTCTATAGTCTAGTCTATGTCTACTACTAGAGAGTTGCTATACACTGTTGTAAACACTACTAAAAACAAAGATATGTTTTCGATTTATTTTTTTCCAACTTTTCATTGACCATAAATTATGTTAATTATATTTTGCTTTTAATTGCATTTTTTCATATTTATTAATCGATTTCAATCATTTTGTAATTGTATGTGTATGACAAATAATACCTCACTAAGTTACTTTAGACACATATGAATGTAATAAATAATTTAAAAAAAAAATCCAAAAGAAAAAAAGTTCGAAACAATAATATTGTTTACAACAAAATGTAATATCATGTGTTACTGTCAACCGTTGCGATTATCATAAATGTCAACGTCTATGATTTGTTGGTTGGTTGTTTCTATGAGAATTAATGAGTATCTTGATTGGCATGTCGGTTAAACAGTCAAACTGATAGTTGGATTCAAAAACAAAAGACATTTTTAGTTGATGTGTTTTTGTTTGTTACTTTGATTTACTCATGATTCAGTTAATTGTTGTGACAGATGATTAAAATTATTTTTAGTGACAGAATTCAATGTTTTGTTTTACGATTTTAGCTATTTTTATTTGGCCCTATGTTGTGTGTATGTATGTATTAGGTATGGTAAATAACGCGATTTTTCGATTTCAAAATGAAAATTAATTGAAAAATTATTTTTAAATGCATTAATTTTTTTTTAAGTATATTTGATAGTTTTGCCGCAGTTTCTGTCATATTAACTTTATTATATTTTCCAAGTTTACATATTAAAAGACATGTAAGCCGGGTTCATGTGCCTGCATGCAAATTCCATAAACTTTAAATAAAACTTAGACGTTAAAGATCATATTTTAGCGTATTTGCAAAATAATTTTTGTTGAAATACAAAAATTGGAAATAATAATTCTGTTACTTTATGTGTACACCCGATAAAAAAGTTACGGTCGTTTAGCAATCTTAATATTAAAAGATACACATTTAATCTAAAACATGAAATCTGTAGTTGTAGTAAAGCGTTCTAAATACATTGTATCCAAGAGATATTGTATAATAATAATAATAATTTTATTTTATCTATCTCATTGTGAGTTTTTTTTTTTTGAAATTATGCCATACAACAGTGATAGAGATACAAAAGCAATTCATAGTTAAACACATTGTAGCGTAAATCTCTTTTGTGCTTTAAGGATGTATGCTTATGATTTTACCATGTCTATGATTCTTTTGTGTTCAGGTGTATAGAATGTGTATGTTTTTAGTGTGTATACGAGTAAAAGTATCTGCGTATTGTGTATGTATTTAGTAGTCGGGGTGGTGATGTTGGTCGTATATGTCATTGTCCTTTACATATTGATTTTTTTTATGGTAAAGTACATTGTTTTTCTGCTACACATATATGTATGTACTTGTCTACGTTTGAATATTTGCAATCAATGGATTTGTGATTTGTGAAAGTGAGAAAAAAGTAAGGGGAAGAAAAATATTTAAAGAGATGGAAAATTTTTTCAAGTTTTACAGAAGAAATTTAAACGAAAATTTAAGCAAATTTGGCTTAAAAAGATATATATAAAAAAGCGAATTTGCTATCTAATAATATATCTGGCAACACTGTTAGGAAGGAATGTTGTTTATGTCATTAAAAAAGGGGAATGTACGAAAGTGAAGCTAAGATATTTTAAGAATATTTTTAGATATTTATAGTTAATATTATTCCTAAATGCGTTTTTGGAAACATAAACGGATTCTTAATACTGGGTATGATAACCAGTAAAGCGGGTTGACCTCCATAAAAATATAGTTATACCAGAATAAAAGATATGTCAGTGAAGTGCCTGCCAGCCAACATTCAAACATCAATCTTTAACCAGTGGTTACACTTGTACTTTAAGTTGTACAAATTAAATGTCGACGAAAGTGGAAAAAACATAATAAACAAATGTATTCAGGTCTTCAAGACCAAGTCTTGGCAGAAAGAATACAAAAAAAAAAACCGAGGAAATAAAGCAATATGTAAAGTATCAAAAGTAAGTACTATACATTTCAGCTGCCACCAATAGCCACCCTAGTACCCAGGTCATTTATTGTGACTTCATATATTTTTATAAGATTAGCTTCACTGACTGGGTGACCATCGCCCAACCCAATCCACTTAAGCCAGAAACTTGAAATTTTCTATGTAGACTTCCCTCCAAATGTGTAAATAAAAAAAGTAGAGACTTTTGGAAACTCAATTCATAATAGAATAATCTTTAATAATTTAAAATTTATTGATTTAATTTCCTCCACTTTAGAATTATTTTAAAATATTATATGATTATGTATGAATGTGTATGTATAGGGTGATTCGTTATGAGATTTCTACGACTTTAAGAAAAAGGAACAATTCAATCCATCCGTACCTTATTCAATCCGAACGGTAGCAATATAAAGTTAAGTACGGATTTTCTTGAATCAAGTACAGCAAGATTGATTCAAGTACGGAATTTTCAAGTGCAAAATACTTAGCGTTTCCATATCCAATCCCGGACTGGTACTTGAAATAATACATATATGAAATGGATTTAAGTAAATCTTAAAATGAGCTTGACTCCAGTATAATAAAGTTGATTTAATCCCGAAATCGTTCTTCAAATAATCCGAAAGTATAATTAGATTGATTCATACCTTAAACACTTACCCCAGACACAGAAGGAGAATATTATTAAGAAAAATTGATCAATAATAAAATACCAGCATTATGCCCGACATGCCTTTTGCTTCAAAACTTTGATGTACATATTTATTTAACTAAACGGGAACTCTTGCTTTTTAATTTATTATTTAAACATGAAAATAATGAATGGTTTTGCTTCTTGTTTTGTTGTTTTTGTTGTTTCTATATAAAACAAGCAAATAATTTTTTTAACTATTTGTGTGGTGCTATTTTCTACAACAACTTTTGACAAACACATGCGTGTACGCGCATATAAAATTCAATGCTGAGAGATGAGATTAATAAGTTATATGAGATTAAAACGCTCACTTTTACTCTCAGAGAGGCACTACCATTGAAAAGTTAAATATTTTTTTCACTTAGTTTTAGAATTTTATACTTATTTTAAGAAATTCCGGGATTGATTTCCGAAAGTATTCCCATTTAGGATTGTTTTAAGTATGTTTTAGTGTTATTAATATTTAAGAACAGCTCACACTTAAAGTAAGTATAACAACTTAATTTGCACGAGTGTTTTTCCATCTGTGTACGGCCCCTTATTAGCAAAATACTTAACTTAACGCTATGTAGACAAGTTTTCTATCAAAGTTTTGTAAATTGTAAAAAAAACTGATAGGTATCAGAACTTTTAAGGTTTACTCATTTAGCAGCTTGATATCGCACATTTATTACCCGACTAAAAAAGAGGTCTAAGTTAGCAGCCTCATCATCAATTCTTATTGATCTTGAGTTAGTAAATAATCAGGATAGCTTAAAGAGTATCCAAGTTGAGTTAAATAAAAAGGTTAAATTATCACTAATAAGTTAGAAAGTATAGTCGGTCAAGTCCAACCATTTAATACTTTGCACTACAATATATTAAGACAAATTTCCGGGAGATTGTCCTATTTGAGACTCATGCACAATCATGGACTCGGCAAAACAAAATTATGTTATAAGGTTACGAGTTCTTTGTGCTGAACATTATCTTCATCTCCAAATCTATATAAGTTTTCTTCGTCTTAAAGCGATTTTGATGAGAGGGCTTTAAAGGGAGCTATTGTCATCTCTGAACCTACCAGTGCAAATTTTTGTCATGGCATATTTGCTACAAAGGAAAAAAACAAGAAAATTTTTAACAACACAGTTTGTTAAAAATAAAATTTTAGTTCAACAAACTTTTTGTTTGTTTGATGAAAAAATGTATCAAAATTGCGCTTTGCTAAACAGCACTCAATAAAACATATTTAATTATGGAATAATTTAATATTTCTTCATATGCAATAAAAAAAATATTTGAATCAATAAAAAGACAGTATATTTAAAACTCTTGTTCATTTTTAATAGCTTTAATATCAATGCAATTAAAACTTGAGTGTTTGTAATTCTCAATCGCTTTAAAGTTTTATTTGTATATTATCTTTAGTTTTTCCGAAGTCTTTGGAAAAATTATTCCCGAAGATCTGGCCTAAGCAACCTAAGAAACTAGCTTAACCCCAAACAAAAAACTCAATAAATATACTAATCAACTTTTTTTTTTATCAATATGTACCGGAAAAATCGTTATCGCAAAAAATTCAAATACTTTTTTTAATCAAATATGCGATTTTCGTATTCAAATATAAAAATTATTTTTTTCTGTGTACTATAAAAGCTATCGTTGCCAAATTTTTTTATTAATACCAACATTTATAAGAAAGTTTTTGCATTTTAATGTATTTTTCGGAGTGGTATTTGTGTTGTCTAATATGGATCGATTTAAAAAGGCGGTTATGTTGCAATAAAATATTTTTTCAAACTTTTTCCTGGGATTCAAAAAAATTGATAAACTGAAATTTATTGTTAATGGGATAAGCTATTCCTATGCGCATTTAACTGGTTGCTAAGGCCAGATCATCAGAAAACTTCATCCAAAGATTTAATAAAAACAATTTTTTACCCACACTTAATTTAAATACAAACAAAATAAATTCGTTTTTAAACACAAAGACTATTTCGGATAGAAGAAAAGGGGAAACATAAATTATGATCGGATTCTCATTATTTTCCATAGGCTTCGTCGTGTGTACCAAATTTCATCAAATTATCTTTAAAATTGAGAATGTACCAGCGAAACGGACGGATGGGCAAATATTTTCAAGTGTTACATACATCAGCACAAACGCATTAGACCCTCTCCACTATTGTGTTATGGGTATACAAATTATAATAATTAATAACTTATCGTAAGTGGTTTCCACTTTGTTTGATCATCTGCTTTGATTGTATGTGTCCTCTTTTCTGACGTTTTTCAACGGTATTTGGCCTTTTTGTTTGAAAAGTTTTTAGTTTTTTTTTTTGAGGTACAGATGATGGATAAAGTTAAGCACAAATAGAAAAACAAAATAATGGAATGTTATGGAAACAATCTCCAGCAGACATATTTGCCATACGCATGAGTGGGTGAGATGTGTGCCAATATCCCCTCCGCCCCCGCCATTCAGCACTGAAAGGTGAGCTGAAGAAGAAGGTAGAGATTAAATTGATTAATTTGTTTGAAGTCATTTTTGTTATTATGTGCTTAGAAGATTAATAACTTTAACCCTTTTTAGCATTTATAAATAAATACACAAGTTCAGGGCTCCATTACAATGAAATAAATATACATCAAAGTAGCATATAATTTACCACAAGAGAGGATAGTTAATTAAAAATGTTTATAATGAAGACCTTGTTAACCTTTTAAACTTTTATTTAAAGGCTTTACAAGGAATATAACAGAGAAAGACACCCGCAAAAAAAAAATTAAGAAAAACAAGTATGTGTGCTATATTCGGCAATGCCGAATCTTATATACCCTTCACCATGGTGCGATAAGAAAAGACAATTAATTAAATACCGTTCTTTAAGTATAAATAATTCAACTTTGTGCCACGCCTACTTGATAACAAAGATGCGTTTATCTAATTAGTTTTAAGTATTAAATAAAAAGTATTGATTTCAAATTTTCAAAAATGTATAAACATTTTCTTTCAGTGTAAATAATATATAACACAAAGACCTTTTACACGAACCTAACCACAAATATTAAATTTTTTTCTGGCAGGTCCATGGTCCCCAAAAAGTCGAAAAATATGTTTTAAAATATTTTAGTGTAGGGTTTCCTATGGTCGGCCTAGACTGACTATATTTTCTTCCTTTGTTGTTATTTTTATTAATTTCTATTTAAGTCCACTGAACTCTTTATTTTTATAACAAATTTCTTAAAATACATAAAATTTTATTATTTCTAATTCGAAATGAATATTAAAAAAAAAAATCTTTTAATGTTTTTGAAATAAACATACATGAACTTGACATGTTGGCGCTTTGTATGCCATACAAATTCTTTTGAAATAGTAAAATATATTCATTTATTTTTTTTCTTAATAAATACCACAAATTCATGCTAGTTGGCCCACAATTATTTAAGCAGTAATTTTTAATGGATTTTGTGTGGCCATATTCTTATACAGTGTGCAACATAAAATTATTTTATTCAAATTATTTACAAAAACTTATTTTCTGTCTTAAAAATGTATGAAAAATTATTCGAAATATTAAGTTGATACAAATCTAAAGCTTTTAAGTTTTCCCTTAGCACAGTGGGAGGAGAAAGTGTACTTGCCGAAAAAGACCAACTGAAAAAAAGGGAACAGTCATTTTAAACCTTCTGCTTTTAATAAGGAAATAATATTAAAAACAAGAAAAATTTAGTACATATTTTTAAATTTTTTTTTATGATTTTTCATTTTAACAACATCGTTTTAGTTGGATATTTTCATGCAAATAAAAAATTCATAATCAATAATTTGTTTTTAAACAAAATTTTTTTTAAACAGCATTTTATAGTTTTTTTTTTTTTAAAGTTTTATACGGATTTTAATTAAAATTTTCATATTTTAATCAGGCTTAAGTTCATTCAATTTGTTTAATTTTTTGTTATTTTTATGAAGAAAGAAATTTTGAAACATGATATGAATTAAAATTTATTGATAATTTCTCATTCTTGACTGTCCGACAAAAATAAAAATAAAACAAAAAAAAAAAAATTTTTTTTGACAAAAAGTATGAAGAACAGAAGGAAGAAAGAAGATATCGAGCCCTTACCGCGAAAATAACGTAAGCACCAAAAATCAAATTTTACAGGAGAGAGTTTTATTGTTTTATTTCACATACATTTTGTATGGAATTTGTCCCTAACGATAAAATTGTTTTTGCTATAAAATCGTAACGGTACCTTATGTGACCATGACATTTTAGGAGTTGATGCAAGTGTTGCCAATAAAGTCATTTATTAAAAAAAACGAAAATTGAAAATGTGTGGGTTACGTTATTTTCGCGGTTAGGGCTCGATATAAATCAATTAAAATAGATTATCATTCATAGCAAATTTCGATCAACCAAAGTCACAATATGATTTCGTTTAAAGATTGATGTTTGACTAATGACTGCCAGCCGTCGTCAATGGCGGTAAATGCTAAACGGCAAAGAGTTCTGAAGAGAAAATGTGGTTACTATCGAAACATGTCAAATCAACCATAATAATAATAATTTGTCTAAAAATATTGTTTGCTGGGTTATGCACTATTTAGAATTTATTTGTTTTTGCGCCAAAACGACGCCAACATTTTGCCTCACTCATATTAATAAAATAGAAAAAAAAAATATTAGTAAACAATAACAAATAATAAATTAAATTAAACAAATTTTGAAATAAAAATACGCAATTTTTATACTCTTGATTTGTCACTTCAAATTTCTTTTTGATGACTTTTTTGTTTAATTTTTTCGTTCCCTCTCTTTCTTAAAACTAATGACTCATAAAAATTATCTGTTAACAAGAATTTAGATCAAATTAATAAAGTTAATAAATAAATGAGGTTTTAGGAATAATTTTTGATTTTTTTTTTAAATATTTCAGCTGTTCTTTGGCATTAATTTGCATAATTCTTTAACTTATATGTTATAAGCTCTGTTATCCGCTATCTTCATGATTTGCTCTATGTAAAGTGATGAATAGAAAAGTCGCTGTAGTACAACGTTACGAATAGCACTGCAAGCTGTTTAAAGGTAAAAACGGCAGTTTCAAAGTAGTGTCAATAGAAAATGAAGTTGCAGTTAAAGTAAAAGCGCAAAATTCGAAATTTTTAACTTTTTTGCGCTACAGAGTAGTGCTGGGAAAATATCGATAGTCTTAAAATTTCGAAAACATATCGAAATCGATATTATTATTATTAAAAATACAGCTATGAAGACATGTAACAGCAGCTATACGCATACAGTTTTTTTCTTGGTGTTATTAATTCACGCTGAATTACAGCAAAGAATACAAACACCAAGAATGCAAGGTTGTATGGATTGCTTAGAAGTGCTTTTTTACTGCTAATTAAAGGCATTTAGATCGAAATTTGTATAGGGACTGAAATGTCAAATATTTTTGCAATCGATAGTAATATCGATATATCGATAGTGAAATCTGAACTATCGATAAATATCGATAGTAGAACAGAAAAAATGGTTATGAATGTCGTCACAGGCTGGAATATGAATCAAAGGGGACTACAGAGCATTTGACAACATCAGCTACTAACCGCCCCAAACAGACACTTTTTGTGGGTGCTTTGGTTTTTCGACAATCACTCTTGGATTATCATTCGCCCAAAAGCGGCAATTCTGCTTATTGAAGAATCCTCTCAGGTGAACATGTGCCTTATTACAAATGATTTTCTTCGAAAATTTATCATCCACTGTCATCATTATGACCTTTGACGACGTTTGGAATGGTCAAGAGGCTTTAATTCTTGAGTCAATTGCACCTTGTAATCGTGTAAATATATAATGTTCATCAACGACGAGCGTGAGTGGTGCAATTGTTGGGCACGACGACGAGTTGAGATGGACGGCTCTTCAGCCGCACTTTCGCAAACAGCAGCAATATATTCTGTACGGGCATGTACTGGTGCTTACACATCTCCTACAGACCCGGTTTGCTCAAATTTGTGCACGATGTTCCCGAATGTACGAACATTTGGACGATTTAATTTACCGAAAAAATCACGAAGTGCACGATATGCATTTTGATTAAAACGCCCATTTTCATATTTAGCCGAAATAACTTTAGAGCGTTGCTCGATAATGTATCTTTCCATGGTTCAAATTAAATTAGTCTGAAATTGAGAAATCTTAAATGAAATGCAGAAAAAAATGACGTTCAGGTTTGGTTCACATCGGCCCTTAAAATTTAGATTTATTAGTAGAAATTTTATTCACAAAAGATTTTACACGAAATAATATGCATATTTACGTATACATGTATATGCACTTATGTATAAATAAATATCTTTAAAAGTTGCAACATTTGAGCTCTTATACAATTTCAATAAGGCCCTTGATAATTTAGATAACATGTCAATCAATTAACTTTTAATTTGATGTTTAAAATAACTAAAAAATGACTAATCCTTACTCAGCCTGAGTAATTAAATTTATAGATATTTTTAATGTTAAAATATCCATAAATTATTAGGCATGTTCTTAAAATCGAGCTAATTTTTAAAACTTTTCTATGTTAAAAGTTCATACTTCGAGGACCGCTCATATTTACAAGAACGACTTTTTAAACTACCATCGATTTTAAATTCGTGAACATATTTTGAATTGAATTGTAATATCGTTTTCTTTATAAACTACATTAAAAATGTGTTTTGAAGGTTTATTGAAGATTTTTAAATCCTTGACGCAGATTTTGCAGATTTTTCTTCTAAAATTTCTGGCAACACTGGCCATAACGATTACTCTAATATGAGCTACTCAGGACAATGCCACCAAAGTTTGCTTTCTTTTAATGTAAAAGGTATCAGCCCCCGGGGTACAAGATCGGCATGGTTTTGACCGGAAATCACGTGAAACCAATTTGTGTTCCATACACTCACAATATTATTACAGTAACGGACTGAAGTTTATTTAAGAAGAATTCCTTTAAGTCATTTTTAAATAAATAAACATTTCAAATTCAAATCAAATTTATTTTAAACTGATTCTAACAGTTATTCAAAAAACTAAGTGCATATTAATACGGATTTTCAGTTGCAGTTAATATTGTCCGTTCATTAAGTTAATTTCTTCTATATAAATAACTGAAAATTTATTTGTTTTTACGGAACACGGGGTTGAATTTTCGACACTAAAAATTAAAAGAACTTTTCGTTAAAAATAAATGAAAAATAAGTTGACCGGTTTTTAACTGAATTTTCATTTATTTTATTTTACAAATTCAGTTAATTTTACGTACAGAATATTGTGAGTGTACCTTTTCTAAGATGGACGCCACTATATTCGCCACAAAAGTATTCCAACCAAATGGTGGTTTTCGTAACCATGCTAGCACTATCGTTGAATCTTACCACAAATAAAGTGAATGCGTACTTAGGGTAAACGTGGGAACTACATTTTACTTCTAGGCTTGCGAGCAGGAACGCACCACAGTAAAATAAGGTGAAACAATGTTGTTCCGATGTTTAAAAAAATTACTGTACTGTATTCGTATCTAAATAAATTACATGTAAAAATAACCTTTTTTATGTTAAATGCGTTTCGCCACTACTTGAGGTCGCTAAACTTGTCCTAATTTTTAATACAATTTTACAAGAACAATTAAACTTAATTCATGTACTAGGAAAAAAATTATTTTTTTTTTTTTTTTAATTTCCTACGCTAATCCCCGCGAAGCGTTACGCTTTTCTGCAGGAAAGAAACCAGAGTCTCTGGCGGGAATCGAACCCGCGACCCCGGGGTTGATAGACTAGCTCACTACCAGCTAGCCTACCGCCAAAATTTTAAAGTTAGTTTTTGGTAAAAATTTCATTCTTCTTGATATGAGCCCACACTTAACTTAAAGTATGTAGTTATTAGAAATGCTCTGGGTGAATCTTTAAAAAGTGTTGCGTAACTAAAAAAAAAAAAGTAAAAAATATTTTGATGGAAAATGAAAAAGCCGAGTGAATACTTTTTTAAATTTTCTCTGCCGTTTAATAAACCAAGTGTCCGCCATTAAGAATCAAAAGAGAAACTAAACACATTTTAGTTCTAACTTAAAGATATATGATCCTTTAATATTTTTATAATTTACTACTTTAGATTATAAGCTATAAATATTTTTCTTTATCAAAAACTCAGCTAGATTGGAGAAGAAGGCGTGGCGTGGTAGCTCGCATACAAAGACAATTTAGATTTCTTTATATCAGGAGAATGGTCAAAGTATTTAAAGATTTTAAATTTGCAACAATTAGTTTGCTTTTCTTTGCAAAATATCTGTCAAATATATAACTGAATTGGAGAAATAAGCACAATATAGGTCTCTGTACAGCAGAACGGAAATATTAAAAGAAGCTAAATTTAGTACTCTTTTCTTCGTTATCGATACTCAAGATCTGGTATTAAAAAAAATTAGAGTAATTTTATTTCAATGGGGAAGCGCAGGGCACCGGTTAAAGCTAGTGTGTTCCTGATACTCCTGTGAGTAGTATACACGTAGAAAAAAAAATATGGTTGGAGGTAACCATATTCTAAGATCAACAAACTATGGTTGGTTTTTAATAATGTTTATGTTTGCAGGTAACCATATTATGTTTAAATATGACCATATTATGTTTAAAATCAACAAAATTTGTCCCTAAATCAACCATAATATGGTCAAAATTAACCATATTTTAGTCAATATTAACCATAATAATGGTCAAAACTAAACATATCATGTTCAAAATTATCCATAATATGGTCAAAACTTCCCAGACTTTTGAGAAAAGCAACCATATTATGATCAGGATTAACAATAATATGGTACATGCTTTTCATATTAAAGTTAATCCATTTTACAATTTGTTTGCTAAGTGTCAACTTATAATTTCATTAAATTTGATATTCACGTTCCACTTTTATGAAAAATCCCCATTGGTTCATATTCTAGCCTGTGACGACCTTCATATTACCTACTAGTTTTTTCTACGTAAATTAATGTGTTTTAATCAATAGTTAAAATAAAATGAATGAGAATTTTAGGCAAACCAAGTAAAATGCAAACGATCAGAATGTTGTTGCTTTTTAAACACATGTATTATTTTAAATTTAAAATTAATCATACAATGTTTTAAAATATTATAATTTCGAACATATTATTGTTATAAAATATTAACCATAACATGTTTGGAGGCAACCATAATATGGTTATAGCTTTTGGTTATAGCATAATATGATTACCGTGATAATAATATGGTTAAGGTAAACATAATATGTTTAAGTATATGGTTGTAGTTTTGTATTATTCAAAAATTATATTGTTAAAATCAAACATATTTGAAGTTTCAAGGGAGGTAAACACTTTATTGTTAAACAGAAACAAAATATTCTCAATCGTGAAAAAAGTTTTTTTAAAAACAACAAAAGTTTGTTTGTTGCCATTGCAGGGACCATGTTTTTTTAACCATTCTTCAACCATGTTTTTTCTCTACGTGTAGGGCAGTAATTTATCAGTTTCAAACAATCTTTGGAAAATGAATGTATAGAATTTATTGATTAGAATTTTAATTGGCTTATTAAGTTCTAGGTGGCAATGCTGCTTTGTACGTCCATTGATTAATATGAGGAAACATAAAATGGATTGCCTGGCCCACAATGTCGACAAGAACATTTCTTTCGTATTGTATTTTTAGTTTTTTTTTATTATTGTTTTCAATATAAATATACGAAAGGAATGTTCTTATCGACATTGTGGGCCAGGCAGCGAATTTCCAAAAATGTGATTTAAACTATTTTTTTTACTTTTCATAAATTTCGAAAAAAAATTAATTTTTATATTCTCAAGTATTTTTCATTTGTTGGAATATTTTTGTGCAAATAAGCAATTAACATTTTTCACAAACTAAACTACAAAATATGTTAAAATTATGTGCTTTGCATAAAACTATTAAATTTTCCTTAATTTGATTCAAACTGTTTTAAGTTGCTTTGGATAAAACCAATTGTAATTTTAATTAGAAAACTTCTCCTTTATGCCCATTTCTTTAATAAAAGTGTACAACGAAAACGAAAATTTGGCAATCTGTAATGGGAAGAGAAGAAATTCATGTTTTATTACATAAGAAATTAAAATCATAAATAAATAAACTAGAACTAACTGAATTAAAAAAAATTTTAGAAAAAATTTTGGAAAATGTTGCCTTTTAAAAAAGAACATATAAAAAACCTTTTTAAAAGTTAACTTTTGGAAAAGGTACTCTTTTATTCAAGTTACTCTTTGCTTAACCTTTAAGTGGATACCAGGTCCTAGCCAGATATTTTTGAACTATCTTTTCATATATTTGATCAATATAACAATCCCTAATTTTTTATGAATTCAATAATAAAGATGTTTTGAGGGGAACATTTTAGGTCAACTTAATTTTTGTATCTGTTGGCGTGGCTATCATCGTCAAGATATTTGTATTCATATTTTTTCCACCAGGGCCTGGCTAGGTCTTGCACTTATTTATATATCTGTGGTCACAAGGAATAACCACCTAAGTCGAAATAGTTTTTGCGTTACTGAAAAAATTAATTGCATTACAAAAAAAGTAATTCAGAATCAAAGATTCTTACGCCCACAATGCTAAGATAAAACAAATATAACGAAAATGTTATTTATTTCAGAAATATTTAACAAAAACAATATAAACTCAATTGTTTCTTAAGCCGACTTGGGCGGTTATCGTTTGGGACCACAGATATGTAGACTGTTGGTTTTTTATATTTTTTTCAATTCATTTACATATTAAGATTTAAAGCTTTTTAACACTTGCTAGTCCCGCGAAGCCATGGGGCTCATCTCCAGGATGTTCATTCTTTATTTTAATTACAAAAAATTAGGGTAATTGACAAGAAAATGTTTTTGCTGTGATCATAAAGCTCCATACACAGCCAGGCTGTGGAGTTTGGGGTTTTTATATAGAGCGCTTAGAGCTGAACCGAACCGATTCATTAAATATGTAATTTAAAACTGGTGCAAAGTTCTCCGCAAACTTGAACTCTATTCAGTTCTGTTATCCAAGTCAATGGCTCCAGAAATTAATAGAAGTTCACTTGCTCAAGCTCAAAATATTTTTGAATTTTCTTTTCATCTCTGAGGCTTCCATTTATTTGATTCTTTTATTCCTGTAGAGAACATAATGACCATTTGGTGTTTGCTTAAGGGTTAAAGGGGTACCCTTAACCTAAAGATATTATTTGCTTAAAGGAATCCTTGGCTAAAAGGCAAACTTTACTTTAAGGTACTCTTTGACAAAGATACCTTCTGCTTAAATGAACCCTTTGTTTAATGATACCCTTTTCTTAAACGTACCCCTTGTCTAAAGATACCCTTTGCTTAAAGGTCCCCTTTTTTTTACTTTTTACTTAAAAATATTCTTTAGCTGCAGATATCGTTTTGTTT
Source organism: Pollenia labialis (assembly GCA_949318255.1). Classification (NCBI taxonomy): domain Eukaryota; kingdom Metazoa; phylum Arthropoda; class Insecta; order Diptera; family Polleniidae; genus Pollenia; species Pollenia labialis. The sequence continues at coordinate 141,651,290 of OX439140.1, read as the reverse complement.
ATTTCGCATGCTAAAAATGTCTTATAATACCAAACTTTTTGAAAAGAAATTCTTTCTGCATCCTAAAATATATTTCTTATAAAATTTACTTTGTGTGGTAAATAATTCTTATCAAAGTAATTTTTGGGAATACAACATTTTTAATTTACAAGATTTTGTTAGTCGGGCTTGATTTCCAATTTTTATGCCTAATAAAAACACTGAAATTTATGGCTCATTTCACTGGTTGCTAAGGACAGATCGTCAAGAAACTTTATCCAAAGATTTTAGAAAAACTAAAGATATAAAACAAATAAAACTGTTAAGCGAATAAGAATTATAAGCAACAGTTTTACTTGTAAAAACATTAACACTTAAACAAAAACAACAACAATACAGTGAGTTTGTGTAAAAACAATGTTCTCCCATGCTATCAACATTTTGTTGCATGCCAGCAAATTCTTTTAAGCAAATTTTCTAGCATGAAAAGAAATATTTTCTTGAGTAAATTTCTTGATCTAAGAAAACAAAAAATTGAGGAATTACGCTCGATAAAAAAATTTCACATGTTAAAAAATTTTTCTACAGGAAATTATTTAATGTTTCAACAACAAGTGGTGTGGAACGATTGGCAATATGCACAATCCCTCATTTTTTAGTTTAAATTTTTCCAAAGATACCGTCTCCTCGCATAATAAAAAATATCCTTTTTTTTTCTAAAATTTCTATTCTGAAAAATAAAAAAACTAAAATTTCGTTTTTCGATAAAAAATTTTCCTAAGGAACATTTTTCTCGCATTCTTATACATTTTATCGCATGCTAAAATATAAAATTCTAAAAATTGCTAAAAAAAATTGGATCTCATGCTAAACAACTTTTGTAAATAAAATTTTATCGCATGCTAACAAATTTTTTTTCATTACATTTTCTCAGCTGCTAAAATATAATTTAAACTAACAATCAATTAACATGAGGGATTTTAAGACATCGTTTCTTCTTGATTCCCTTTTGTAAGCAACAAAATCCCTTTGCGTTTATACGATGATTTTTGGTTGCATGTCTTTTCTTCAGTAGGACCTTGATTATGCGTTTTTCGACTAATTCGATTCTATGCATTGATTTAAATTGCCTCTATTATCCGGCATTACCTCTGTTATCCGAAATTATAAACAAATTATCCTTTTTTCGTTTACTTTTGAACAGTCAAAAACATTTAAGTAAACAAATAAAGAGAATTTCCCAACGTAATTCCTTCAATATTTTCCAGGAATATTTTCTATTATATAATGAAAGCTTTATAAATTGTAATTTGACTTCGAATACACATTCGATTAATATGAACATTTATATAGTAAATGTTTTTCACCATGAGAAATAAATTCCCAGATTCTATTTGAATACATTTCATATTCACATAAAATAAGAAACACACAAAAAAATTTAGTATCAATAGTCGAGGTCTCACTGTACTTCAACCTTACATTTCAGAGTAGGAAAAAGAATGAAACGTCACAAGAAAAATTTTAATAAGAAATATAAAAAACGACATTAAAAAGCAAAAACCCTTCTTTCTTCTCTACACCGTTTGCCCACAAAAAAAAAGAGATGTCGAAAAAGCGACGTCGTAAAAGATCTCACTTAAATTGAGTGTAAATCTTTTGCTTTATAAATTATCTTTAACCTAAAGAATTCCTAATGTTTGATTTGCGTTCCTAAGATATAACTTATCTGATTAGATTGTAATAAGCATCTTAAAATACTTACACTCAAAAAACTGTTCAGTGTTATGGGAAATAATTTTCCAGCTGTAAATTCAATAGTTCGCTGTGAACGATGTATAAAGAATATCAACATTTTCCTATAACGTATATCCTGATCCATCCAATTGGAATGAAAAATAACATCTGACAAACGATTACTTTCATCCATCAAACATTGAGCGTAGTAGCACAAGGGAAATATCTCCACAACCACAGCCAGCACATAAAAGCAGGAGGCCACAATTGAAGCGAAATTTGTGGCAAATAAAAGAATGTTGATTAAAGTTGTTCCCAAAATGGTGGCCGTGATGGTGAATTGCACAAAAATGGTAATCGAAATAACCGGAGCCACTATGTTGTAAAGTCTGTCAAGGCAATTCAAGTTATTCAATTTCCGAAAGTTACTTTCAACAAAAGTACTCACTCTAAAATATTCTTATGATCAATTATACACATTTTCAGTTCCTCAAAGTTGGCCTCCAAAGATGTCGAGGCATTGTCATTCATATTTTTAATTCTCTTTAACAAAATATCCAAGTGGGCCCTTAAAATACTCACGTATATCACGGCATAAGAATCATCTACCACCTGCTGGAAACAGGCCACATCGAGGAGAAGCATTTCTATAAAAACAGCCAAATAAAACTGAACATTCGAAGCCTTAGAATCGACTAAGGGATTGTAAATGTTGTAGGGCAAGCGATGAAATATGACAGCACTTATACAAGTACTAGACGAATAACTCCAGTAGGAAATGGCAAATAAAACCACAAAACGATTTCCCTCCTTAATAAAACGTTTAATGCTCTTTAATTCCTCTTTGGTACGACAACGTTTATCCAATCTCCGGATAATCGGTTCACAGCTTAAAAGTTTTGGTAAGAGAAAAGCCATTAATACGATTTTTATGGAGCAGCCCAAAACGTTAATGGCCACTTGTGCCGACGTCAAGAAGTTACCGATTTCCAACTCTTCACCCGACATTGTCATAAAGCTCATGGCAAAACCCAACGGTAAGTAGGCGGTTACCAAACTATTTACCACAAAAGACCAGACAATATACAGACCTCTATTAGTTTTGGGCATATAGACACCCAGAAAACGAAAGCCATTTAACAGGTAACGGATGCCCATAACGGTTTCAACATTTTCAAAGCCTGCACAATTAGAAAAATTTTTAAATTTTCGAAAGATTTTTTTTAATAAAATGATTAAAAGCACCATTTTCCTTTCTTAATTGTTCCATTCGCTGCTTTTCTGTTGCAATCTCTCGCCCCTTTTCTTCCTGATTTGCTGCTGGATTTATTTGCTGAGCTTCCATTACAGCGTTTGGTTGCGAACCTTTCAAGTCTTCCATTTTGTTTAAGAATTTTTGTTTGTTAAAAAGTTGTCGTGCGTGTCCTTTTTATAGTGCGATTTTATGAATTTATAATTTTTTTTTATAAATTTTAAATTACAAAAATTAAATCGCATTGTTAAACAGAATATTTTAATTGTCCCTTTAGCTGGCAAATACAAAATGAAAGCGTTTGAGAATGTCTTTAAGGTTTGAATACCATTTGGGTTAGATGGAATACTGCGCTGGTGGACCACAATTTTTTACAAAATTTTCAGGTATTTGGGTTGTATCTGTACAGTACATCTAATCTTGAAAATTTGTTTTTAAATACTGTGGTGTAGTGTATCATATGGCTGACCGATTATGCTTACTTAGTTTTCCTTCCAGTCCCCAAAGTGTTAAGACATAATTAAATATTGTTAATTACAAATTCAATTATTATTTTTTCATACAAATAAATACAAATAGTTTTCGTAAAAAAGAATTTTAAATTTAAATAAAAACTTTTTACCACACATTTAGTTGAAGAAACAAACATTTTCCCAAGCTAAAATTGTCCTTTAACAAATTAGGCATATTTATAAAATAAATTAAAAAAAGTTGATTATTACTTTAAAAAAAACGTACTTTTGCTTAAAAAAGGTGTCGTTATTAAAAGGAGTTTTAGGACAAAAATAGACATTTTTATTTATTGGCAAAAAAACCTAAAATCCTTGTTTTTCAAAAGAGTTCAATCTGAAAAGTTACTTTTTCAAGGTTGCTGTTTGTAAACAGCAACTGTTCAGAAGTACTTTTTTTTAAGATTATATTTAAAAGGTACACAAAGATTACTTTTTAAAAAGTTTCTTCTTAAAGGGGGGACATTTCCTCAGGATGACAGTTTAAAAAGTAAACTTTTCAAACGACAGCCTGCTGTAAAGTAGTTTTTTTAAAACAATTTTAAAAGTGGTACTGTCTGAAAAGGTACTGTTCGAAGAATGACTTTTCCTTTAATAGTTTTTGAAAAAAATTACCTTTTAAAATGGGTACTTTTCCAAAAAGCACTATTATGCTTTTCCAAAAGATACTTTTTAAATAAATTCTTTTTTAAAAGGGTACTTTTCCAAATTCTTTTATTAATAAAGTTATAGTGACTTCAATACAGTTATTGTATTAAAGAGTACTTTTGGAGGTCATATCATTTAAAATGGGCACATTCTTAAAAGTACCAATTTGTAACGATGTCTTTTGAGAAAGAATATTTCTTTGTGGGGTAATGTTTGAAAAGGAGAACTTTTGAAATGGGTATTTTAAGACAACTTTATGAAATATTATTTTTTACTATCTACATAAAAAAGAGTATCTTTCAAATTGGCTAGACATTTAAAAGACATGTTTTAAAAATGACACCTTCTTCAAGAGCTTACGTTTCTAAAGTATATTTTGCAAAATGAGTCCTTTTCAAAAGCTGACGACAATATGTCATAGTCGTAAGTTCTTTTTCACATTAATTATAAAATTATAGTACTTTGTATACTATAAAAAAAACTAACTTTTTAAGAAAACTGTTTTTTTTGAAAAGAAAATTTTTAAAAATTTGCATTATTAAAAGAGTATTTTTAAATAAAGTATCATTTCAAATTACTACATAAACTTTTCTTCGCTAAGTACAGTTATCGATGACCAAGAGTTAAATAATACATTCGATAACTTTTCTAAATCTAGGTTAAGTTATCGATATCTTGTATAATTCAATAAATTTATTGATTTGGTTTCCTGAGTTAAATAAAACTATCGATAACTCTTTAAATCTTTAACAAAGTCATCGATACATTTTGTATTATTATCGAAAACTTTTTAAGCTATAAGTAATGTTGTCATTAGGTAAAGCTATCTATGTATTTGTTTTTTTTTAAATTTAGTAAAGTTATCGATAACAATTTTGGAATGCAGTAAAGTTATCGATAACTGTTTTGGAATATATTAAAGTTATCGATAACTTCTTTTTTGGTTATGCGAACTTTAAAAAACACTAACTTTGATTCTCCCTAATGAAGCAAGAAGAAACTTGTTTTCACACGATCAGTTTTGTGTATTTTTTTTTCTCACCATTTGTTTGTTGCTTTTATGCGAATTTTTATTCACTTCATGTTTGTTGTGATTTTTTTTTTTTGCACTTTTATTGTAAAAATAAAATGTTGTTGTTGCTTTTTTGGAGTAGGTTAGTAAGTGATTTTTTTTTTATTTTGTTTATTTTTTCTCACTATTTTTAATTATTTGTGGAAGTGGGGTCGCAAAGTGTAAATGGAATAGTGAAATGAACTGAATGTTTGATACGAGTAGTTTCGATTTTTTTTTTGGTTAGCTTTTTTGTGTGATACGTGAGGAGTGTCTTTAATGTCAATGAAATAGATGTGAGTCATTTTTAGATGTTTTTGTTACCAAATAACATTTAAGAATTTTATAGTTTGTTGATAAAATTATGAAATTTTTTTTTAGCAAAAGGAAGTGTTAAAAGTTATATTTTTTGATGTGATTTACATACATAATCTTTTTTAATTGCGGTTAGTTTTCTTTATTTGTACATATTTTTTTATAAACGTTATTTAATCTATAAATAAATCGAACAACAATTACTTTTGTATGTACAATAACTCAACCGCAAAATTGAAATCTTTTTTATTGCAAAATATTATTTTTTTATTGAAATAAAATTAGCAAATGTGTAAAAGTTAGTGATTTTATAAAAAGATTATGGCTGATTTTATAGTTTTAATTGAATTAATTGTTGGTAAGGAAAACATTTATTAGTAAGGGCATGTTTTAATATGCACAACAAATTTTAAAATATGCAATAAAAAAAATCTCAAAAAAAAAAAAACAAATCAAAATGCCTACCAAAAGCAAATATAATTTGGGAATTTTTTTTTTCGTTTTTTAAATTAGCATTTTCTTGAAAGTCCATCTTTAATATATAAGATATTCTGGTAGTGTTAAACATTATTCCTTAATATATGTACATAACTGAAGCTTTAATTATCTAAAGGTTAGCTTAGTCATCGTAAAGACTTGCAATTTTTGTTGCAGCAATTCTTAAGTTTTTTTAGTGAGAGTGGTGAAAAGATTGGGGAGGGGTACTTAGTTTCATGTATTCTGCAATTTTGTTTTGTTTCGTTATTCTGACACTTTTTAACCTGAAGTTGGCTGTAGGTGTATTTGTATTTACATATAGAGCAATTCCATATGAAAACGATCCAAATTGGCAAATTTTTGGACGACCCCTCTCCGATTTTAAAATAAATAGTCTCAATCGATTGCCCAGCAAAAAATAATGCACCTACATATTTTTTTTTTTTTTTTATAGTGACTGGTTTAGTGGTGGTGTACACCACTGTCATGTGACAAAATTGAAGAATTCTTCATAAGGGACCTCATTGAAAGTTGTTTAAAAAAAAAACTACTAAAAGCGTTCGCAACGAGTGATAGCTCGTTGGAAAGGTATTGAATCAGGTTTTAATTGAAAAATAAAATTTTCCTAATTTTTCTTAGAAATTTACCTTTAAATTTTCCCATGAAAATTAAATTTTCCGATTTTCCACAGAAGCTCCTAAATTTTCCGGCTAATTTTTTTTTTTGGATTCCTCATAATTTTTGCTTTAAGAATCAGCAATAAAAAAATGGGCCCCGACTCCTTGTTTGGACAGGAGAAGAGCATTTAAGAGACCACCTTGTTAAAAATACATTTTAAAAATTATTTTACAGTTAAAAATACATTTATGAAGAAAAAATCTTTCTTATTTTGCTGCTTATACTTAATTACAATATTTATTAAAAATTTCAATTGTCTTGGCATCATTATAAAATTAAAGTAACTTTAAATTTAGCACGTCGGCAGACGAAGAGTACCGCTTTACATTAATTGACATATCAGAAATATTTGGTATGAATGAAACTTTTGCGTTCCAGTTATAGTTTTGACATTATTATATCTGTTTTGAATTCGTCGCTCCATGGCATCGTGTTCTTTTTGAGTGCATAAAACTGTGTTAATGGCAATTTCCTTGCTTTGAATCCACGAAAACAAATGTTGTACATTTAAGATCTAGTCAGTATATGGCCTTTGCAAACTTGCCTTAGTCGTCATGCGTTTTAGGGTTCCCCCTAACGCATCGCATGGGCCCTTACCGTGGGACGTCGCCCAGTTTAAAAATATATGATACTATTTATGACATATTTAAATATGCGATAGTTAAATATGGCATATTTAAATATGCGATAGTTAAATGTGTCATATTTAATTATTTCGTTACGTCATTTCATCCAGAGTTAAATATGTAGTGACGTAAGCCGTTACGTCGAAACATATTTAACTCGGCATATTTATCTTCACACACATATTAATTACCCATTTTGTACTTCCAAAAATTACTGTGATAATAAACTATCATGTGCACGGCTTAAGAAAACTGAACTGGCAACTTGCGGAAACAGTAAAGCAAGTTGTTTCTGTTTTTTTTTCTTAACCTTTTTACAACTCAAAAATGTTGGGAGAATTCCAACCAATTGTAGTTGGGAATGTAAGAAAACCAATACTGTTTATTGTTGGTAGTTTGTGTAAGCTTTGATATCGTTGCGAATAGGATTTTGTGAGTGTTTGCAATTCTCATCCACTCTGCACACCCAGAAAAAAAACATGTTTAAATATGGTCATATCCAACAAAACTGTTTTTAAAGAACATTTTTAAAATTTTATGTTTAATTTAACGATATTTTTGTTATCGACAACCATATTATGGTTAAAGTAGGTCTCCATCAAGATGTCACAACCATATTATGGTTGCCTCCGAACATTTTATGGTTAAATATGACAAACATTTTATCAAAGTTATTTTCGGAAATACAAAATTAATTATTAAACGATTTCCGTATGACATGCTAAATTCCCAGTTTTTCATATTTGATAAATACACTGACATTTATTGTTGAGGGAAAGCTAGTTTCTATGCGCATTTCACTGGTTGCTTAGACCAGCTCATCATTTGCTTTTAAATTTACAATAGTATATTGCTCTTATCCAAGAGCAACATGTTATGATTGAAAACCAACCATGCTATTATAAGTTTTAAAAATATTTTAGTTATTAATAACCTTAAAATGTTCTTTAACTTTTCTTAATTTTTTTTGGGAGAATGTTTCCTGATGGCCTTAGCTACCAGTGAAATGCGCATAGAATCTAGCTTTTACTCCAACAGTTCTGTGTTTTTATCAAGAATAAAAATTAAGATTTAAGCCCGACAAACAAAATCTTATTAATTAATTAATATGGTATTCCTAAAAATTACTTTGATAAATGTTAATATTGTAAAATAAAAAGGTAAAAATCGGGTGCCCCAAAAGGGAATAAAATTTCAAATAGTGAGGCAACGGAAGATATTGAAAGCCGTTAACGAAAAGCCGTATCGGTATTTGCATCATTGCAAAGGGTATGGAGGTGCAACTATATTTTATAAAAAACCAAAATAGGGATTTTGAAGCTTGAGATAAATCCATTTTGCTGTACAGATGCGAAATTATTCACTTGTTACACATAATATGAAAACTCTTATGGCCGAAAAAGAAGAGAAAAGAGAAGCTATTGGAAGGGCACACACTTCGCAAGGACAATAACGAAGTCAACTACGGTGGAATAAATTTCGTCTAGTAAAATATTTTCATTATCCCATTATTAACGGTGGTGCATATTGTACGATGTTGGAAATGTTGTAAGGCCACCTTTGGCAAACCATATAATCAGGGGTGTCATCGAAATCGAAAACGTAAAACGAAAGAATTTGGCAGTCCTTTTAATCTAATTTTTACAATTTTTGTTAAGGAATTCTGTTTTATAGAGCATTATTTGTATAATAATTGTCATAAAATTTTTTTATTACAGAAACCTTATTGAATTATTATTTTATGTTTTCTATTTCCATGACACCCCTGAATATTTTGGTTTCAACAAGATCAAGCCACAGCACATATTGATGAAGGTGCCTCAATGGCTTTAATAAAAGACATCTGCTAGGAACACATTGGCGTCGTACGTCGTGAGCGTAAAAACACACGTTATTAACCAAAATTCCGTCGTATACGTATTTTGTATTCTTTTGATTAAATTATAAGAAAATTCCAAAACTATTCCAATTGTTGTGTGTTTTTATTTTCTTAAATTTTGTATTTAAATATTTTATATAGAAAACACTTTAAGGTAGAAAAGCTCTAATGTGTAAAAGTTAATTTCATGATTAAAACAAAATTAACAAGAAGCCAAATTAAACAAAAATATTTATTCGACAAAAGTTTTGCAAAAATATTTATTTAGTAATAATATTTTACCTTGTGGTATTATTTATTTACTTGGATATTATTTATCTTCTGGTTCTGTGGTGTATTTATTAGCTTTTTATTTACAATAGTTTTGCAAATGATCTCAATAAAAAAACAGATATAGAAAAAAAATATCTTCCGTCTCGTGACACCTCTGTTCTCCTCAACTAGAGAGAAGAAAAATTAACTATTTCAGTAGTGGGATTCTGTAACTTTTAACAATAACAACAGTTGTTATAATTGTGAACTTGTTTTGTTGTTTGCACTAACGATTATGTGATTCTGTAAATTGTTGGTAACAACATAGATAAAAATTAACGTCAATAAAAACAAAAATTCTGATAGTGCATACAAAATATTCCTGGAAAATATTAAAGGAATAAGACTATTAAAGTATAAAAGATTTGAGGATTGTAATTTGACTTACTTTCCGCCTGTAAAAGCTTCCTAAAAACAAAATGCATTCATAAAAAATTTTGTTACTAAAACTCCTTAAAGTTTTTGCTTCATTACACAACAAAGCTAACAGATGGGACAAAAATATAACGGCGGTTCTTCAAGTGTTAAGCGAACATATTTCGTAAAACTTTTAATAATGCTTAATGAAGCGTGCAAGTCTTTTTATTGATTAAAATCTATCGAATAATATTATAATTAATTTCATTTTTGTTATATTGTTTAACTTTTAAAACAAAATACTGATAATCTTTTTTGTTTACTATTTTTTTTGTATGTTTTGTTAGGAGGCCTTAGGGCCTACTGTTTTAAACAGTGTGTCAGAAAAGTTTGTTAACAAAAGTACAAGTGTATTTATCAAATATGAAAAACTGGGAATTTAGCACGTCATACGGAAATCGTATTAATAATAAATTTTGTATTCCCGAAAATAACTTTGATAAAAAGTACATTTAATTTATTCAAAATTATCATAAAGAAGAGATTGTTTATAATCTTTAGTATAAAGAAATTCTTTGTTTAGACACAATTTTCATTAATATTTGAAATTTAAATGATAATAACAGCAAAATTTCGAACCACCAGTACTACTGGTTAAAATATTGATGTTAGACTGTTGGCTGGCGGACACCGCAGTGGTGCAGTGGTTAGAACTCAAAAATCAACCCGGGTTCAAATCTCAGCTCAACCTAGAAAAATTATCAATAAATTTTAATAAAAATTCCAAGTTGTAAAAAAAATTCCTTCCTCAGTGAAAATAATTTAATGAAAATTAAATTTGATGAACTTCAAGCCTAATTAAAGAATATCAAGAAACCGTTCAACTAAAATCAAAATTATTCTTTTTTAATATATTTTTATTAACACTGTGCTTGGTGATAAAACAGACAAGCTGGGCACCTGGCGTTTTAACCTAATTCCGGTACTTTGTTTTTGAGATATACCGTTATTTCGAAAATGGAGGAGATTGCGCAACATATGTTCGCGTAACTCAAAATCGCTTAAGCTTATTGAAAAAACTAAAAAAACCCGAAATTCCGCATTAAAATTTTCTTTAAGCAAAGAAAAACTTTTTTCTAATAATACGCAGTCGTTTTAGAAACATAATAAAGAAACATAAAGAAAAATAATTTTTTTTTATCAAAATTTCGAAATTTTTGTTTGTTAAAAATGCATTAAAAATTGGAAAATGCAGGTACACTGATAGAAAAGGCGTCATAACGCTGAAGTATTTTGACATCAGTACTATGACAAGCGTCTTCGTTTTTGACCCCACGTCAGTTTTCATCATTGTGATGTCAACCTTATCGTCACTTGGCCAAAGTGTCATCAGGGTCAAAATTAAGTTATGTCATTAATGGGATGACACATTGGCATCACAGAAATGACGAACATGTCTTCAGTGCGATGACGCAGTAACATCGGAGAAAGGACACATTCGCATCAATTTAATGACAATTTGTCATTAAGCCAAAGTCATTGGAATCGACTTAAGTCAAAGTGTGAGAATATTATTATTTACTTATCCGTTACAGATGTTCGTTTTGAATTATGACCTTTAAGACTCGCAATAATAAGACCCCAGCACCATGCCCCATATGGTTTTCGTAAGCATTCTACTTTGAAAATTTGATGTATTCAACTAAATAATTTAAAAAATAGAATATAGGAATTTTTACTTCTTATAATACATTGTAATCAATATAATAATGTTATTAATATACAAAATGTGGCATCGAATTGATGTCACTATAGTCATAAAATAGATGACAAGTAAAAAATGACAAAATTGTACGAAGACGTAAGTCATTGGATTTATGTGACTTTCTGCATCATTGATGCCATTTGTAGTAACATTGATGTCACAATTCCGATGTTAGGTTATCATCAATATGAAGATGAATTTTTCTATCAGTGTATGCTCCTAGATGGGTCAAATGTATAGATTAATCGGTTTGAAGCCATAAAAAATAAATTAAAAAATCTAAGTTGGTTGAATTTTTTTAAATGATCTTTCAGATGTTCGTTGACTTTTTTCGCATTCTGTATTTGTGTTTTTTTTGCGTTCTTTTGTATTATTATTAATTTGTTTAACATAAAATTAATTATTATCATTTATTCAACCGTTAAATGCACATGTTACCAATATTGTGATAAATTGCCGAAAATAATTTACAAAAAATAAGAATAATACAATATTTTTCTACTGATTAACTAAGTCAGCCTCCAGCCAGTCAGCCAGTCGTCAAGCAAAAAATTATTTATACATTTACATAATTATTTAAAAGAACAATATTAAAAAGGCCTAAAATCTATCTATTTTTGGTTAAGAATACACTGAAGAAAATTCAAAGTAAACATTTGTTAGACAAATTGAATACTGAAAGATTCATACAAAAAGCATTCAGTAATAGCTTTTATTCATTTACTGATAAGTTAAAAGTCAAGATATTTCAGCAAAATTATGGAGTATAATAGGACTTGGCAATTAATATCTGCCTATAAGTTTTCCTGTACAAAAACGCGCACTATCGTCAAACACATGTTTGCATTTGTATCACTTGTAATCACTGTGTTACAACGGGAAATTCGAAATGTATGTTCACAATTTTTACGGCAGTAATTTTGAAATTTTATAAACCCTTTTTTTCAGTGCACAATACTCAAATGTGCGTTCACTCATTCATTAATTTACTGAAGCACAATAAAAAAAATTGTTTAATCCCACAATATCATGTAAAAAGTATTTATACGAACAGCCCACAAATATAAATGAAATATTTCATTTTGATACTCATAGACAAATATAGAAAGAAAGTCAGCCAGACAGACGTTTACACAAAATTTTGTTGAGTATTTTAGTCAGCCAGCCAGCCAGTGCCTCTGGTGGTCATGTCTAAATTAATAAACAAAGAAAGATCATTTTTATTTATTAATGTTTTTTGTTAATATTCTGCTGTGATAGGGTTAGGAAGTAGTTACTCATCCAACCAGACATCCATCATGCATCTAAGCAGCAGCGACACATTATTCGTATAAAATATGCGTATCATCAGGGGGAAAAATGCACAATTCAAAAAATTTGTTAAAAAAAGAAATAAAATCAAAATATTTTCGGAAGCATTTGGATTTAATAAACTTATAGACGAGCTTCCGAAGTTAATATTGACCACCATTTTTATACCAGTGGAATCTATTATGACCGGATACCGAATAATGCTGCCAGACCCAGGGAAGAGTGTCCACCGTAAGGGGGTGCCCGCTAACGGCAGCTTAAGTATATATTCTAGATAGATATGGTAACAATATTTTATATCAACAGAATCACTTCCTGAATCTATCTAACGTTGTCCGTCCGTCCGGCTGGCTGGCTGGCTGTACATTTTAAGTCGCAGTATAGCGGAGAATTCGATAAAATTGTTAAACAGTTACTTGTTGTCTGAAATACCAAGGGTACTGAAAATGGTGAGAATCGCTCGATAATTTCACATTGGCCCCATACATTCTTCTTTTCGGAATAGAGACTTTATTTTATTATTCTGGTATTAATTTTGGCCCACAACAAAACAACAACAAAACTACGAAAGTGGTTAACAAACGATTTGCTTGTTTTGTGTAGAAACAACAAAAAAAAATGGAAAATATACATTATGTTTCAAAAGTTAGATAAGAAGCAAAAATTCCCGAATGTTATTTGTTTAAATAAGAGAGCTAAATGCATCAAATTTTTTAAGTTAATTGATTAAGAGAAGGATATCGGGCATGCTGGTAATGTCTTACTATTGTGGAGAATATAAAAACAAAGGCGAAACAAACATATCGCTTATTTGCTGCAACGTCGTCAACACTCAGAATTAAAGTTTTAGAGTTAGTGTTGCAGAATTGTTCGCTATATTTTTCCTTATACTATTGTGTATAAAATTCATGTATACTTATTTAAAATTTGATAATGATTCCCTGAGATCGAATGATTTGGACACAGTGCCCATATCCCTCACAGAGCACTTTCATGAGAATTTCACTCAAAGTCAAATTTTCAAAAATGTATACAAATTTTCACAAATACAATTTGGCTTATAGATTGTTGTAGCCTTGTTCATGCTCTTCATTTTCCATTAGGAGTGGCCATATCGCTCACAGAGCACTTTTATGAAAATTTCACTCTTTCATTTTTTTCAAAAATCATAAATTTTAATATAAAAAGACTAATAAAATATCAAATAAGTTTTTAATATTAAATAAAAATTATTGATTTTTCATAAAAACTGTAAAATTTCGTGTAAATAGTCGTATTTTCTTTATAATACGCATGCGATATTTTTTTAATATATTTTTATCGCATGCGATATTTAAGAACAATTGTGATTTTTTTAAAAATTAATATAACTTTTCATACTTATCTTCACACACGTTTTAACACATTAAGACGAAAAATCTCATGTTGATGTAGATATCGAGATACAGTACACAGCCAGATGTATTTTAAGCCTTTGTCTGAATTACGTTATCAATCGTTCACACTACAGCAAAAAACTATTTAGTTGAAATTATTTTTTTTTACCAAAACATTTAGTTAAACAATTAAAGAAAAATCAATACTCTTAAGACTTCATTTACACTTAATTAATTAAAAAAAAAAAATCTTGTAAAACCAAAATGGATTGAAACTATTCAATGTGTGGAATACTAATTTTGGTTCAAAACACATATCGTCAAGCAATAATTCAGCTCTATTTCTAAATTTCTTTGAAAATAAAATTTCCCTTTTGTCGATTTTCTTTGTTAGGCCTATTAAATAAAGCTTCTTAGGGACGGTTGTCAGATCTTACAATGGTGCCGTTGCCAGATGCATTTATGTTACACATCTTACTTACAATGTTCACACAGTTGCAAGGCATTTTAAGGCAATTTTAATGACAACATTGTAAGCGAAAATGTATCTGTTTCAAACTGTTTTATAGTAGACGATTATTTTACGTCCTATTGAAAAATTGTCTTATATTTAACTCAATTTTTTTCAATCTTCTCATTATATTTTATCTATCACTTTTTCTTTTTTTTTAATTGTGGTTTTAGTTATTTAATTTTAAATCATATTAAATCTTAGATTACTGTTAACTACAAGACTAATAATATCAATTGTTTTTCAGAGGAAATTTTTTTATTATCGATAATTGTATAATTCATAGAAAGTGCATAACAAATCATGCCTGTGCCAAACCACTAAACAAATGACAGACGACAACTGAGTCATTTGCTAAGAAATCTAAAAAAAAAAGTATAAAAAAATTAAAAAAAAATCTAATAAAATACTCAAACAATGCTTAAGCACAACAGCAGTAACAAGACAAGATTAAAAAAAAAACACTGAAAGAAAATTTTATCACTAAATCTACAGTGCTGGTAGGCAGGCAAAAGCATGTGAAGGGAAATGCTTGGTGAGATTTCTTGTGATTATTGATTAAAGAAAAAATTATTATCAACATTTCGAATATCAGTGTTTAATTTTGAAGAAAATGTAATCTCTATTAACAAACTGAAAGAATCCAAAGGTTTTCCTTCTCTTTTCTCTTGTTTTTTATGAACCCGAAAACTTTTTAAAACTTAAGAACGAATTTAAAACAGTATTCGACAATAAACAGAATATTATTAAGCGTACGGTACACACTTCAAGTATATTTTTTAGTTATTCGCATCCTTAAATATCGTTCATTATTATTTTCCCTGAAGTAACAACCATTATGTAGTGTTCTATTTTTCATTATAAAACAGAACAATTGTAGTGAGTCTGCCGACCAACAATATATTTTAATATTCTGTAGTGTTCTTTTTTAGCAACGCTAGCATTGTTGTTGTTGCTAAGTAGTTTTCACGACCACAGCATGAATAGCCTGTGTGTGCATGCTTTGTTTTTGTAAAGCTTTTTGTTGACTTTTTGTTTTTCGTTTTTTTCACAATTATTTTGTAGTCCTACGAGCCAAAAGGGCGCAATGATGAAATGTACAGTACAGTGTAGAACAGTACTTTAATTGTTTCACAAAAATAGTGGTATTTACTACACAAACACTATTAGCCCCTTTAAGAGGAGTTTCCAACCTTTTTCAAAATAGATATTCAGGGATAGGAAAACCGCTGCCCTCAGTTAAGACGTAAACACTTAAAAAGTGGAATTAATATTTGTTATGGACCTTTTTGTTATCGCTTGAAATGTATATCCTCTTTCAAACATGATCATTTATCACATATTTAAATAACAATTATTTTTGCAAAAAAAAATCAAGAATTTAAAAAGCATATGATTTGATGAAAACAATCAAAACTCCGTTTATCAGCCATATTATTGTAATCGAATTCGAGTGCAATTGAAATCGAAACAATTTTCCATACGACCCTGTTTTAAAGGTTCATAAAAATTTTCCGTTTTATAAACGTCACACTTACATTTGGTTGGCTGGTTGGTAGCATGCCCATAACTATGCGTGCTGCAAGTAAAGTCGACAGAGATACCGGTTGGACGGTGGCATGTCATAACGTTAAGTGTCATAACGTCCGCGGACACTGTGACACTTTGCAAATGGAAATTATGACACTTTCAAAAGTGTCATAAGGTCCGTAATTACTAAAGAGGTTAAATACAAAAAAAGATCTACATACACGCTGAGAAAAACATGCTTTATTATGGTCACAACCAACAAAACTATTTTTAAAGAAATTTAACCATAATATGGTTGTCGGTTACAATGATTTGGTTAAATTAAACATATTATGGTTAAATTTTTTTTAAAAATGGTTTTGTTGCTTTTTCTCTGGGTGTATTTATTAAATATATAACGAAAACTCTTTTGGGCTAAAGGATTTTTTTCTCTATGGTATAACAAATACCGGCTTCGCTAACTAAAGCTTATCTGCACAGCCGGCCTTCGGCCGGGCGCAAGGATTTTCTCCTCTAAGGTATAACAAACACCGGCTTCGCTAGCTAAAGCTTCTCAGTATAGCCGGTCTTCGGCCGGGCGCAAGGATTTTCTCTTCTATGGTATAACAAAGACTGGTTTCGCTAATTAAGCTTCTAAAATCTGCCTTGTTTTCGAACGGAGGCCGACTACGCAGAGAAGCTTTAGTTAGCGAAGCCAGTGTTTGTTATTCCGTAAAGGAGAAAATCCTTGCGCCCGGACGAAGGCCGTCTATGATCCCAAATTTGTTCAGATTCTCGCTTGCAGGAATTTTTTGCATTATACATTGTGGACATTATGACACTTTACAAAGTGTCATAACGTCCGTGGATGTTATGTCACTTTTCTGATGGACATTATGACTCTTTTAAAAGTGTCATAAAGTCCATGGACACTGTGACACTGGACGTTATGACATGCCACCGTTTGGACACCACACAACTCGTCAAGATTAGGAACTCACGATTAAGCTTGAGCCAGGGCAATACTGAGGTGGCTGGAGTCAGCCTGTTGCGTTGAGGCATGTCAGCAAGTGGCTGATTTTCACCTGCGGTATCTCAGAGAGTCATGTAAAAAGTAATTCACAAATAATCTATGTCGTGTTTAATTAAACGCTGGGCAAACACATAGTAGCAGCATTCACTAAAAGGGAGACCGAATCTCAAAGCGTGCTTACCGATCGTTTAGTGGCCAGTAAGTACGTACAACAGTCCTGACATGTCTCTGCAACTGAAGTTGACAAGTCGCTCAGAGCGACCTATTTTGTATGTAGTCCATGTTACTTTGGTAGCCCTGCAGACATACTGTATCTTTTATTTTTCGTCAGCCATATCCAGATTCGGAGTTGATTTATTAAAAGTTAGCAGATGGACAAACGTTTGTTATGAATAAACTTTGTGCTAATAAGCTCCTTAGCTTAATTGACATTCTAGTTAGCAGCTCGTTGTACGTAGTATACAAACTGTGGCTAACTGTTTATTATGAATACGGCTGTATATGTTAACAATTTATTTGATATTTATTTCCTTCCGAGAAAAAACTATTTTGTTTTCGATTTTTAAAACTTTTTTGCTCACTTTATTTGTTACATGACTACAAATAAATGTCAATAAATTTACAAAAATATTAAATGCAAAAAATAAAAATAACTTTTTTGTACAAATAATCATCATCGTTATCATCATGATCTAACCTTGACTCAATATTGTTTTACTAGTAGTTACTGACATATAACTTTTGTTACGTTTTGTTTTTTCTATTTTTATTATATTTTTTCGCTCTTTTCTCTCTTTTATTTAATAGTTAGCCAGTAAAATATAAAAAAAGTAAAATTAAGTTTAATTTATTTGAAAAAAAAAATAAACAAATCAAAATCAAGCGGCGCAGTATCTACCCATTGATACACACGAATAGCGGATAAAATATGAGGGTATTTTAGGTAAATTATTGACGGTACCAGGGGAATTTCAAAAACAAACACAGTCCTACACACAAACTCACTCATACATCAATAGCCGCTGATTATGCCTCCGATACTCATGTACCCACTAAAAATAATAATAGAATAATTTGAAATGTTATTACTGGCACGACACTACTACTCATCATTATTCATTTAAAATTGTTTGTTATATTGCAGTGTGTTGAAAATTGTTGATAATGAAGATGATGATAATGATCATCAATTTCATTATGAAGATAACAAAAATGTGGTTGCTATTATAATTGTCATATCGTCATAAGGTCCTAAATAATATTTTACAATTTTTATGCGCATTTCACTGGTTGCTTAGGCCAGATCATCAGGAAACTTCATCCAAAAGATATTAGAAAAACTAAAGATATTAAACCAAATAAAACTGTCAAGCGTATAAGAATTACAGCAACAGTTCTACTTGTAACAATATCAAAGTTTGAACAAAATCATCAACAATAAACAGTGAGTTTATCTCTCCTTACATTCCCCACTACAATTGATTGGAATTCTTCCAACATTAATTGTAGTTGTAAGTGGGTTAAGAAAAAACAAAATAAAAACAAAAAAACTCGCTTTATTGTTTTCGCAAACAAAATATAAAGTGGGCTGCCAGTCAGTTTTATTAGCCCGTGCACTTGCCAGTTTATTATCAAAATAATTTTCGTCGGAATACAAAATTTAATTTAAATGATTTTGTTATTCGTGCTTAATTCCCAATTTTTATTATTTGATTAGAACACTGAAATTTATTGTTGATGGGATAAGCTATTCCTTTGCGCATTTCACTGGTTTTACAATTTTTTTTTTAAACATATTGTTGTGTTTGAAAGAAACTAAAAATGTTAATGCTGTGTTCATTATTTTGTCGTAACTGTACATTAGAAATCTAAATTATCAGCGCTTGCCCACAGCAGTCATATATATACATTTCTTTTAAATATTTTAAGACATATGACTTTACAACTTTATGACTACCTTGTGAATAGCCCAATTGTATTTAGATGTTTATCTCTTTTTTTTGCATGCAATTAAATATTATAAGGAATTAAATAAATTATTGAAACGGAAGTAGGTATTTGGGGTTTATGTAATAAAATAATTTTAAAATTTAGGAGACGGGAGAAACAAAGATTCATAGGACAGGCTTAGTAAGGAGCTTAAAGAGCTTACTTATAAATTAAGAAAGGCAATTCCCTGCTTTATCTGATAATAGAATAGTATCTACCCATTGATACACACGAATAGCGGATAAAATATGAGGGTATTTTAGGTAAATTATTGACGGTACCAGGGGAATTTCAAAAACAAACACAGTCCTACACACAAACTCACTCATACATCAATAGCCGCTGATTATGCCTCCGATACTCATGTACCCACTAAAAATAATAATAGAATAATTTGAAATGTTATTACTGGCACGACACTACTACTCATCATTATTCATTTAAAATTGTTTGTTATATTGCAGTGTGTTGAAAATTGTTGATAATGAAGATGATGATAATGATCATCAATTTCATTATGAAGATAACAAAAATGTGGTTGCTATTATAATTGTCATATCGTCATAAGGTCCTAAATAATATTTTACAATTTTTATGCGCATTTCACTGGTTGCTTAGGCCAGATCATCAGGAAACTTCATCCAAAAGATATTAGAAAAACTAAAGATATTAAACCAAATAAAACTGTCAAGCGTATAAGAATTACAGCAACAGTTCTACTTGTAACAATATCAAAGTTTGAACAAAATCATCAACAATAAACAGTGAGTTTATCTCTCCTTACATTGATTGGAATTCTTTTAACATTAATTGTAGTTGTAAGTGGGTTTAGAAAAACAAACAAAACAAAATATAAAGTGGGCTGCCAGTCAGTTCTTTTAGGCCGTGCACTTGCCAGTTTATTATCAAAATAATTTTCGTGGAAATACAAAATTTAATTTAAATGATTTTGTTATTCGTGCTTAATTCCCAATTTTTATTATTTGATAAAAACACTGAAATTTATTGTTGATGGGATAAGCTATTCCTATGCTCATTTCACTGGTTTTACAATTTTTTAAAAAAAAATATTGTTGTGTTTGAAACAAAATAAAAATGTTAATGCTGTGTTCATTATTTTGTCGTAACTGTACATTAGAAATCTAAATTATCAGCGCTTGCCCACAGCAGTCATATATATACATTTCTTTTAAATATTTTAAGACATATGACTTTACAACTTTATGACTACCTTGTGAATAGCCCAATTGTATTTAGATGTTTATCTCTTTTTTTTGCATGCAATTAAATATTGTAAGGAATTAAATAAATTATTGAAACGGAAGTAGGTATTTGGGGTTTATGTAATAAAATAATTTTAAAATTTAGGAGACGGGAGAAACAAAGATTCATAGGACAGGCTTAGTAAGGAGCTTAAAGAGCTTACTTATAAATTAAGAAAGGTAACTCCCTGCTTTATGTGATAATTGATTAGAAAAGAAGGATTTTATCTACAAAAAAATGTAATACATGGGAAGAATTAGGAAACATAATTATTTTCTCCGACCATTAGGAAAAGCTATATACATACATACACACATATATCTTCCCATTATTTTAGCATTTGGCTCAAGAGTGTGTGAACTTAATATAAGACCATTCAGAACCATCAAACAAACAACCTTTTTCAAAAAATTATTTATTTTGAATGTAAGAAAATATTATGTAAGCATTATAAATAAGGTTGAAACAAGACTGGGTCTTTAACATTTTGAAATCCACTAACGGGAAATTAACATACAGATGGCGCTTAAAACAGTAAATTGCCTACTACTAAATGCAAATAAAAAAATCAAAATAATCAGGCATGTTCTAAAAATCATTTTTGTAAAAGTCATTTGAAATCTCAAGAGAGGTGTTCTGGAAAAAAACTTTTTTCATAAATGTGATTTTAAACGGTTCAGCTAATTGCCCATTCACATTATACGATTGTTGTCGTTGTGGTTCTTACCTTATGGACGAGAGAGGAATTAAAAAGGGTACACAAGCGAGTGTACTCTTCGATTCATTTTGTTCGCTCATTCGTTCTCGCATTTGACGAAAAATGTATTGAAGTTCGGTTGAAAAAGAAAAAGTCGTAACGAAAAAAATCGTACAATGTAAACATCAAACCGACTTCAAAAAGGAAACGACAATAATCGCAACGACAAAAATCGTATAATGTGAATTGGGACTAAGTGGCCGCCGATTTAAACTTACATGCTTGTCTTTTTCTACCATTTTAAACCAAGTTAAAACTTTTGTGGTTTTCAAAACACCCTTAAATAATAATTGCGATTTTAAAATCACAAGTGATTTGGAATTTTGTGATTTTCTGAACATGCCTGAATGTTTTAATTTTTATATTTTTCAAATTATTTTTTTAAGATACATTTTAATACTTTCCTACAATTTGCTTTGAGAATTTAAAAATTTCATTTATTTTGAATAAAACTTTAACTGACAATGTCTAAAAATTTCATTTCATAATGTCAATTAATTGTACAAATATTTTATTAACATTTCAGTGTTTTATTTATCGATAATATCAGTAGCAAGTACACTAGATTAAATATATAATTACTCATACTTCAGGCAAATTGACAACCGCATGACCGTTTTAGCAAAAAAAATATAAGTTATTTTCGCAAATTCAATGTGTGTATGTGTTGAATAAAAATTAAATAGTTTTGAACATATCTAGCCCTAACCGTGAAAATAACGTCAGCGCCGAAAATCAAATTTTACAGGAGAAATTTTTTTTATTTTCTTTCATATAAATTTTGTATTAAATTTGTTGCTAACGATAAAATTTTTCTTGCTTTAAAATAGTAACGACACCTTATAAGGCCATGACATTTTAGGAGATGATGCCAGTGTTGCCAATAAATTAATTTATTAAAAAAAACGAAAATTGAAAATAATGTCGCTTAAGTTGTTTTCGCGGGTAGGTCTCAATTTAAACGATTTGGTAGTAGTTTGTTTTAATAGTTGTTAGCCCTACATTTTAAAGATTTCCTTTGCTTTGATTTGGTTACAAACCACTGCCATATATTGGTACTGGTATCATGAAAATAGCTCAGGCTTTCGGTAGATACAATCTGTTAAATACCTGCCAATTGCAAGCCCCAGACAGGCTTCATTTGGTTGCGGTACCGGTTTCTTACGATGTTAAGGTGCTCATGGACACCCCGGGGTTAAGCAAACGTTTATTTATTTTTGATAGAAACTTAAGACATAAAAATTGTTTTATGCATATTTTGCAATTTACGGAATCCTTAGGATTACCTTTCAATATTCGCTTATATTGATGCTGATCCATACAACCAATTGCAAACACCAATTGTTCTACTACTCTGGGTGCCATTGCACCACATACCGAAACACTTCCGTCGCCGTGTACGACTGTGGGTATAAAATTTAATACATATGTATAAAAATAATTGTTACTTATTCTTAAAAAAATGATTTTGAAAAGAAAAATTTTTTTAGAAATATTTGCTCTAAATACGATTCTCTTTTTATGGAGTTGCCAGATGATTTTATAAAATGAATTCAATAGGAAAAAGCCTGCAATTCTTTAATTTCTGTTTTAAAACACAATATTTTGTTAATATTGCTTTTATTGTATTTAATTATCAACAGAGCTTAATAATTTTTAATCAAAACAAGTTAGAAAGCTATATTCGGCTGTGCCGAATCTTTGATACCCTCCACCGACAGCTCAGTGGGCTTTATATGGGGCCTATAGTAAATTATGAACCGAGCATCAGGAAATTTATTAGTGTGAGTAGTGAAGTATTTAATTTTATTTTGATAGCATTATTAACTATGGTTTTAGGTGTACTAAACTGTTTTCCGGGAGTAGTGTTTATATGGGGCTTATGGGTAAATTATGGACGGATCTTCACGAGATTAACAGCGTGATTTCCAGCGAATAAAACAAATTTTTGCAAAATTTTATCTCATTCCGTGCCTTGTTCTACCATTTATGTTATTTTTTGTAACAAAATTATCATTTTTTTAGGTGGTATTTCCACATTTTGATTCATAGCTCTGGTTCTACCTCACCGATTTTGCTGAATTTCAATACCAAACTGCTTAGGATAACTACAAGCAATTTGGCACCAAGTTTGTTCATTTCTTTTGAGTTGTTCAAAAGTAAGCGTGTTTTCAACAGACGGACAGATGGACAGACACACGGACATGGCTAAATCGACTTAGAATCACTCAAGGCCCCAGAATATATATACTTAATGGGGTTTCACACGATATGACATACTTAAAATACCCTCTTCACAACTAATTGTGGTGGAGGATATAAAAAGCATAATTAATTGCAATTATATGCTAATAAAACATTACCTTTTTAATCCTGCAAAGCATGCACACACCCAATTTTTCAAGCAAAGAACTTAGCCTGGTTTTATAAATAAAAAACCAATTTATTTTCTATAATCTGACTGCTCTTATAACTACTTTCCTATTGGGTACGATATTAATTTTTGAATGCACGTTTGTTTTAAAATATTCTTTTTTTTTCTCTGTTCAAATTGCGTATGATTAATAATAAATTCATTTGTTTGTTAACAACAGCAAAAAAATGTTGTTAAAAACAAAAGCATACTATTTATTTAAAACAGCAATAACAACAACAACAAAATATTTATACTTAAAATTATTGTATTATACAATAAAAATATAAATGAAAAAAAACGTCGGATACAATAATTACAAAAAAAAAAAAAATAATAACAGCAAAAATTATAATTGCTACTGCAAAAATGCAATCATTTTTAAATCATTCATTGTAAAAAGATTAAAAAAAAAAGTTTAATTTTCTACAGCCAAATAGTCAGTCAGTCAGTCAGTTATTCGTCATGCATTCTTTTATTCATTCATTTCTACTCACACCATAAAAACGGTAAAGAAATGTAAACCAAAATGCAACTGTGGGCTGTCTGGTATTGCCAACCTGTTTACTTACACGTTGTGGAGTTGTTTTGATATTGATGTTTTTTTTAGAAGGCGAAAGGAAGTATGTGTAATGTTTGGGGTATAAGTTGGTGGCAGAGCTTTCAAATGTTGTTCGAGTCATATACCCAATATGAACAATTTAATTCCCAAAATTTCACAGCTATCTCCGAAATTCCCACTAGAAATAATATTTTTTCAATTATTCGAATGTGTATTTTTAAAAGCCTTTACACTTTAATAGTCTTATTCCTTCAATATTTTCCAGGAATAGTTTCTATGCACTATCAGAATTTTCGTTTGTATACTCACCATGAGAAATAAATTCCCAGATTCTATTTTTTCAATTATAGTTAATTAAAATGTTTATTTCTTTTATTTGTGCATATTATGTTCTCTTTATTAACCTCAGTTTTTTGAACAATAGAGTTGCCAGACTTAACAATATCAAAACAGTATACAAACATAATTCTTTGTCTGCGTAGCGATTTGTTAAATATTTAATTTCTTTAAGTCTTCAACTAATTTTCCTTCACTATCACTTTTGTAAAATTTTTGCTGCTTTATTTGTTATTTTAAATTGAACTAGCCCCGTTTGGTGTGCTTCGCCACCCCATAAGTAAAAGTATATAACCACACCTAAACGTCAAGTTTTTTTCTGCATTTCATTTGACATTTCTCAATTTTAGACTAACTCAATTTGAACCACGGAAAGATACACAATACGCGTTAAAGTTATTCAGGCTTATTATAAAAATGGGCGTTCAAATCAAAACGCATATCGTGCACTTCGTGATTTTTTCGGTCAATTAAATCGTCCAAATGTGCGTACAATCGGAAAAAATACTGCAGAAAATATTGCTGCTGTTCGCGATAGTGTGGCTGACGCCATTGCTTTTTTTATTAAAATTTCTTAAGGCTACTTAAGATAAAAATTGTATATTTTATTAATTAAGTGTATCTTAAGCTTTTGGATTTAAATCACTAATATTTTTTCTTTCTTTCTTTTTTTTAGGTAAGTTTTAATATTTCTTTCTATATTGACGGAATACTAACAACTAAAAGATAAGTGTCTGTCTGGTAAGTCATTATTAAAAAAATAAGTTGGGTTGCTCACGAAGGGCGGATAATGAGGTTATATGGTTATGTAGTTATATTAACAGCAAAAAAATATATTTAAAACAAATTTAAATACATGTATTTTGTTTTGGTGAATATAACTAAATAACCATATAACCTGATAACCAGCCTTCCGTGAACAACCCAAGTATTATTGTTGTATTTAAAATGATAGGATATTTTTAAAGCAAATATTCTTGAAAATTAAAAAATTTAATTTTATGCAAAAACTGCCGTGTTTTATTTGGACTTCTTAATTGATTTTTCAAAGTTTTACAATCATACTTATAAATAAACTAACGTCTCTTACTTGAAACATAATCTTACCTACTCACATGTGTATACGATTGTAGTTTAGGTAAAATACGTTAGTTTGCGTATAAGTGTGTTTTCGAAATATTTTATTTATACCAGGGTTGATAAAGTTGGTACAATTGTACTTTTTTTTGTACAATTCAAAACTAAAAAGTACGCTGGTACCCCCGTGACTGATTTGGTACTATTTCCAAATTTTTCAAACCTACATATTTATAACTGATATAAAATGGCAACCCGTATTTACTGTCCAATGACTATAAGCGGAGTTTAGTGTTTGGTGCAAATAATCTTGCGAAAATGCAAAATGTCGTGGCTTTTTTATGAAATCTTAGGGAACCTCTACTTTTTGTTGTTGGATTTACCAAAACAGCTATGATATTTTGCATTTGTACTTTTGCAAGACCATTTGCACGAAACACTGAACTCCGCTATTGTAAATAGATTTTTTCACTTGTTCATTGAACGATTGCTTTTGACACATTAGTATCAGCGGCAGCATATAAGCGTGCATTTTCTGATGGTATTGACAAATTTTTAAAAGATATAGGAAATCACTTCTGCAAAAGTTCTACATTGTAGAAGAGACGAATTCCTCTCAATTCAAGATTATTTTGGAACGAACTCAAAATATTTCCAAGTATTTGTCAACAAGATGGTTGTAACGTCAAGAAGTAATCAACAGAATTTTGGAACAGTGGGAGACCACTCCATTATTATTTTACTCCGAATAATTTTGAAGGAGATATTACAAGCGCAAAATTAAATTTTCTTTTTGTTGTATTAAATTTATGTTTTTAAAAATATAATAAAAAATCATTTATAAAATGCTGATTTAGTGCAATTGGGGCCGAAAAAGTACGATTTTAAAAGTTCGTTAGTACGATTTTGGTTTTTTCAATTATCATCCCTGATTTATACTAATGGTATTCACGTCAATTGTTATTTACCCTTGCAACTGTGCAAAAAAGCATAGTTGCACTTATTTGACGTGAGAGAGCCATTTTGCTTGCACCTTCAATTTTCAGAAATCATTTTTTAAACAACGCACCTTCCATTTGACAATATTCAAAGATGCATGCTTGCACTTGCGATTATTTCAAAACATTTTTTTAATAAGATTTAATCGTAAGTTTCTTCAAAATTACACAAATTGAATAATGATACCTACACTACAATAGTGGAGAGGGTATTAAGCATTTGTGCTGATGTGTGTAACACCTTAAAATATTGGTCCTAGACCCACCTTTAAGTATACCGATCGACTTCTGAGTTGAACTAACGATGCCCGTCTGGCTAGTTGTTGTCCATGTAACCTTGTGCGCAAAGTACAGGTCGCAATTTTGGAGATAATTTGATAAAATTTGGCACATAGCCTCTTATTGACACAAGGACCAAGCCTATTGAAAATGTGACGAATCGTAGGACCAGGATTAATGGAAGATAGGGGGAAATTTCTGCCTCCGAGAAACTATCAAACCGATTTTACTGACATTTATTAACATAGATAATTATAATTCCATATTAATATTGACACATAAGCATGATGTGTTTTTAAATACTGTGGTGTAGGGTATCATATGGTTGGGCTTGACCGACAATACTTTCTTACTTGTTTTATTAATTTACAAGTCGAATTATTCCAGTATTTTTAATATTTATACTTCTTCCATTTTGTTGACGCCATTCTTTTATTGTTTTATTTTTTACAAACACTACAATACATAATCACCCTTATTGTGTTTGGCGTATTTAAAATACGTCTACGACGGTTTGGTAATAGATTAAAGGAAATAATTTCATGTTTTTTTTATTTTATTCTTTTACTCTGATAATCTTGCATTCACCCAGACCATCGTTTGTGCGAAATAATTGTCTATATGGCTGTTGTTATGTTTATGCACTTTTTCGTTTTCGCAAGGGTGCAACTTTTGGCGTGAATAAATTTAATATTTTAAGTCTTGTATTCAAAATGCCTGATATCTTTAATTGAAAGTTTAAGAAGTTTGATTTTTTGGTTTTAAATCATTCTTAATTTTATCAAACTAAATGTTTATTAAATTATTTTAATGAAGGAAGGAATTTTACAACATGAAAAAAAAACAGTAGTGAGGAAGAAATATTTAAAGAAAATTAAAAATAGATATATAATTACAGCAAATTTCAATCCACCAAAACCCTTTGGTTAAAAGATAAATGTTGGACCTTAGACTGCCAGCTGTCGCAGTGGCGGAAATGGTAAAACTGCAAAAAGTTCTGATGACGAGAACGTGGTTGTTCTCGAAACATGTAAATTCGACCCGAGTTTAAAACCTGGTTCAGTCAAGACAAATTATCAATAAATTTTAATTCATTTAATGCTGATAAATTCCTGCCTTTATTAAAATAATTTAATGAAAATTAAATTTGATGAGCTTTAGCCTGACTTAAAATAAAAATTAAATTTGGATATAAAATTAAAAACAATTCGATTACTGACAAGAAACTCATCTTTGAAGTTTTTTAACTTTTTCTAAGCAGTCAACCAAATTTAATGTTACTCTTAAAATTAACCGCATAAATAGGGTTTTATTAGGGACTGCGACACTGAAAAGAAAAATCAATCCATCCGTACTCAAATCAATCCGAAGGGGTACGGATTTTCTTGAATCAAGCATAGAAAGATTGATTCAAGTACGGATTATCAATCGCTAAATACTTAAATTATCCATATTTAATCCCGATTTCGAACTTGAAATAATCCGAAATTGAGATTGATTTAAGTAAAACTACGATTGAATCAATTTTAAAATGCGCTTGATTCAAGTGTTATAAATTTGATTTTATCCCAAATTCCTGCTTGAAAAAAAACAAAAAAAGAAATTAGAAGGCGAATTTTATTATAATTAATTAACTTACTCGTACTACACCTTACAGAATGATAAAAAGCTCACATCATGCCCGACATGCTTTTTACTTTAGAAATCTTAACAAAAAATATAAACTAAATGAGAAGCAAGAGTTCAAATTTACTTTTCAACCCTTCGAGGTACACATGAGTCTGGCCAGACCTTTTTTCGTAAGCCGAAAGGAGAAAAACAATGAAAAGTTTAATCTTTTTTTACTTAATTTAAGAATTTTAAACATATTTCAAGAAATTCCGGGATTGATTTTCGAAAGTAATCCCATTAAGAATTGTTTTGAGAACGTTTTAGTGTTATTTGTACTTGAATTTTTGAGTACGACTCGCACTTAAAGTAATCATAAGAAACTTGATTTATCCCGAGTATTTTTCATTCTGTGTATAACTACTCCTTATTTCATAAAAGTCAGATGATTACAGTTATTTTTTGATGCTATTTCTTAAGCAATTAATAATAATTAAGTTGAATTTAAATTTTTGTATTTAAATTTCAAAATAACTGTTATTTTAGCCCTTGAAAATGTTAACTTTTGGTAGCTTAAAAATCTCTAACGTTATGTAGCGAAATCCAATGTCTATAAAAACTTTATGATGTTTCGTCTGTGTCATTTTGGAATCCAGAAAAAAATTGAAGTTGAATCATGTTATTAAAATTTAAATATTTTTTAAAGACAATAATTAGAATTGTGGTTATTTTGTTGAACTATTTATGGGTTTTAATCCAAATTTTTAATATTTAAATCAGGCTTAAGTTCATCAAATTTAATTTTCATTAAATTATTTTTATGAAGAAAGGAATTTTACAACATTACAAAATTAATTAAAATTGTTAGTGATAATCATTCATTCTTGACTGACCTGAGATTTGAACCCAAGCGGCTGGTTACCATGACATGTTTCGATCGCAACCACTCGATCTCCTCAGATGGTTTTGCCGTCTTACACCCGCAGCCATCGACGACTGCTGACGTCAATAGTCAAACATCAATCCTTTAACCAAATTGTATTTTTACCTTTGGTAGATCGAAATTTGCTTTTTTGAATGATTATCCATTTTAATTGATTTTACATGTTTTTCCTAACTTCTGTTTTTCCCGTACCTATTCCAAGAATTCTTCTTGAAGTCAAAAGTATATTTTTTTAATTTTTTTTTTAAGACCTAAAACAAATGAATGTATACATTGACGCAATAGGCAAAACTCTTACTGAGGGACATAAAGGGGTTTAAAAGCATTTTTAGTTTAAATTATTAAAAAAATAGCAATAATTTGGTTTTAATTATAATAAAATACAATTTGCTTAACAGTTTCGTGAAATTCCAGAAAAAAAGGAAAATGCAGGCTAGAGCGACTCACCAAAAAAAGTGCTCGATGTACCCTCCTAAAAATGAACCTTGGACTTTTTTAAGATACTATTTTAAATATTTCGGCTCCAGCTTTGACCTCTCGTGAGCTGGACCATTTTGAAAAAGGGTCTATTTTTGCATGTTTTGTTAATTTGAGAATCTGATTCCTTAACAATATATACAAACTGGGTATCGTAAGAAAGGGGTTTTTAATGCGCGTCCAACTGTATATACAATTTGTCCAAGGACGATCATCTATGTCCTTTTTTTAAGGATTTTCTGTAAAAAAAACGGGATTTGAATTATTTGTTCGGGGTTGTTTGTAATAAAAATGCCAAATTAACATATTTTAATCTTTAGTCAATTTAATTAAATACGTGTTTCCGCTTTTTTGGAAATTCGTGGTAGTTCGCGTTTTGACAAAAATGCAATGGGTTGGCAACCCTTCGTTTTAAATAGAGCAATATGGGTATTAAATTTTTTCTTTTGCCAAGTACATCATCTTTGTATGTAAATAATTTAGATTTGTGGAAATTAGATGCATTTTACACGGTGCTCTGGAATATACATAAATGGAATTATGCAGTAACTCTAATATGATAGCAGATTTAGTTTCTAGATCATGTATGGATGAAAATAGAACTAAAGAAAGAAAAAAAAATCATCCATGACTAACATTTTTTTTAATTTGCGAACAAAATATGCCGCCAAAAAGTCGTGGATCATTTCTTTTTTTCTTTCTTTAGTTCTATTTTCATCCATACATGATCTAGAAACTAAATCTGCTATCATATTAGAGTTACTGCATAATTCCATTTATATATATTCCAGAGTACCGTGTAAAATGCATCTAATTTATTCCATACAAAGATGATGTACTTGGCAAAAGAAAAAATTTGATACCCATATTGCCCTATTTAAAACGAAGGTTTACCACCCCTTTGCATTTTTGTCAAAACGCGAACTAGCACGAATTTCAAACAAAGCTGAGACACGTGTTTAATTAAATCGACTAAAGATTAAAATATGTTAATTTGGCATTTTTATTACAACCAATCCCGAACAAAAAATTCAAAACCCGTTTTTTTTTTACAGAAAATCCTTAAAAAAGGACATGGATGATTGTCCTTGGACAAATTGTATATACAGTTGGACGCGCCTTAAAAAATCCTTTCTTACGATACCCAATTTGTATATGTTAGTAAGGAAACAGATTCTCATATTAACAAAACATGCAAAAATAGACCTTTTTTCAAAATGGTCCAGCTCACGAGAGGTCAAAGCTGGAGCCGAAATATTTAAAATGGTATCTTAAAAAAGTCCAAGGTTCATTTTTAGGAGGGTACATCGAGCACGAATTTTGCTTCCATACAACTTGAGTCACTCTAATGCAGGCCTGTCACTAAAATCAATTCCGATCGAAAGTGGAATTGATTTCGTATCGTGCTGCACATAAAACGAAATCATGATATATCTGATATTGTTTAAGAGATTTTAAAATGAAAACAATTGATTGTGAAGAAAAATTTATATGAAAGTCACTGAGTTTTTTGGGTGCTTTTCATATAAATTTAACTACACAATCAATTGCCTGTCACTTGGAAACAACACATTAATCGTAAGACCACAAATTTTTTTTATTAAATGTTTTGTCAATTAATTGTAAACAACTCAAAACTTGAAACTCCTGCTTACTAATATTAATTAAATTAATGTCTGACTAAAAAAAAGTCAATTGTTTTAATTTTTTTTCATTGCTCTATTTGACACAATTATTTGCGTTGCTTTTTGTCTTTGAGCCGGAAAATCAACATCTTCGCAAACAAATACATAAATAAATTAACGTTGTTAAACGAACTGAGTTTGTTCGTTTATTCAAATATTTGATACTTTTGCCGAATACTGCTCATTTCATGTATGACATTTGTCATTACATATCAGGTACACGATTTTATGTTCTTTTCTTTTTTGAACTTTCACTTTTAGATTTTGCGAATTATTGTTATAAGTTTTACCACAGGTGGTAAGGGTGTATATAAATTTGTCATTTCGTTTGTAGTTTTTAAAATATTGATCTAAGACCCTATTCTGGGTCCTGATGATAAGTTGTTTTAACGATTTCGTCTATCCTCCATTAATTGGCATTGAAATTTAGCCACGACTTCCCATAAAATCCCCTGTTGTGCTTTATATTCGTTATCCGTACTGTTAAAATAATTTTATTTTTTAACATTTATGTTTGTTATTCAAAAACTACCAACAAATAATGTTTTTTCGTATTTATTTTGTTATGTAGTTTGATTTTTGTCGGTTTAAATATACATATTTTTTAAAAGTATAAACTATTCAATATTAAGTAATATGCTGTTTAATAAAGAACAAATTTAAAAATTAATGCAAAAATCAAATCATTTGTTTAAAATGACATGTAAATAATCCGTTTTTTTTAATAAATTTTAAGTTGTTAAAAATAAATTTTCGTTTGAATTAAAGTAGATAATATTTTGAGTGTACACAGAAAAAATTATTTTTCGAATTCAAACAAAAAATTTGTAGAATCAAAACATTTTTTGTCTGAAATCGGTCCTACAAACAAATTCGCATATTCAAACAATTTATTTGCATTTTGTTTACTAAAAAAAAACACTGATTTTTTCAAACAAATAATTTACAGAATCAAACAAAAAGTTTACTGAAATTCATATAAATTTCAAACAAATAATTTTGCTGAATCAAACAAAAATTTTTTGCACAAGCAATGACGCGCACCCAAGCTATCACTGAAGGAGAAGAGAAGATGAAGGCAGAAGCAGAGCGGCGGCTGGCTTTAAGACACATGTTTTGTTGGAATAATTTTTGAACGAAGTCACACAATGTTTTTCTTCATCACTCACTGTTGCTGTATCCTTTCCTTGGCTAAAGAAGAAGAAATGTAACAAACAACGGCAGCAGACCGACTCGATATGTTTTTCGTCATCATTTTATTTTTGTATTTGATGTATTTAAGTAAACAGTTTTTAAAAATTGAATACGGGATTTTGTTTTTCATTCTTTTTTTTCCAACTTTGAAACCAACAAAAAATTAATTTTGTTTCTTATAATGTGGTTGTTGTTTCTGTTGTTGAAAAAGAATGAAACCTTTTTTTTACCTGCTATTTTTTTTGTTTTTTTACTAATAACCTCGTCGCGCTATTTTATCATCTTTCTTCTTGTTGTACTATTTTAAAGCGTCCAAAAATAAACTGTATGTGTTTTGTGTTGTTGTTCTTATATTTCACATAAAGAAGTGTTGCTTACGATCAAATAAAAAATGCAAAAAACGACAACATTAAAGAGCGTTAAATATTTCATACAAAATTATGAAAAATTGAAACCAATAGCGCGTATATTATATTATTGAAAAGTTGTCAACATTTTTGTTGGTTAAATAAAAATCAAACAAAAATATTAATTGAATCAGTAAAAAAATTTGTAGAAATTAAAAAAAATTTCAAACAATCGTTTGTTTGAAAATAATTCGGCAATAATTTTTTCTGTGTATATTTACGTCTTTATTAAAATATACAACTGTGTTGTATTCCAGTTTTTTACTCATTCATACTTCTTGTACTCTAACTATTATCCTATACTCGGAATTTACTTTTATATTATTAAACTCAGACTTCATCTTATACTTAAATATACTATTTAATTATTGTTAGTTCATAATTAAAATGAATGAAGATTCAGATAAATATTAAAAAAAACAAGTGTTATATTTATACACATTAGACTTTTTACTCAGACTTCCATCTCTTTCTTTGACTATCTTTTCTGTCAATCATTTTATATAAAGGAAATTATTTAATACCTAGACTACTGTCATTCAAGTCGAAGGTGGCAGGCGTTTTTAGATCTTAAAACTTGATGCGCTCAAAATCAGAGTTCTACAAAATACACTAATGGCTATTAAATCAGTGAATGTTTAAACCAGCTTTGGCGCTGGTTTGCCTGGATTACGAAGTTTTTCGGGGTTATACATTTACTCATCGTGTTTGTTTTTACCAGAGCTGCTTAAAATGCAAAAACTTAAACTTTAAACACTACCCGATATATTATCTGTTTTTCAAAAAAATATTGTGGCAACACTACGGTAAATGTTGTTATATTCATATGGTCTGTATTGGTATTGTAAATGCCCGATTTTATGCTTTTAGAGATTGCTTATACATATATGTTTACTTAGCTATAGATTTGCTGGCTTAAACACATGTTTAACCAAAAAGAGAGTCGAAATTGCCCTGATTTATAAGCCCTAAACTACGGAACGTTAGTGTACCGTCCTAAATTTTGCCACTACACAATCATATTCTATACAAAAATACAAAAAAAAAAATGTGTTTATATACAAAGATTGTGATCGAACGAACACAAATATGTACTTAGATAACGTAATGATATCCTTTAAGCGCACTACACTTAAAAAAACCCGAACGCCTACTCTATCATCAGCTCACAATCGTGGTGTACCGTATATAGCTTGTGTACAAATTCATAAACACAAAAGAAGCTTAAGAGTTTTTGTTTGAAAAAAATACACTACATTAGTGTACAGTTTTTCCTCGAACTCTGCTCAGAATACAGTTTTGTACTTAGAATTTCAGCTTATAATTAGGCATCCGTATATATAAAGACTACAGTTTAAATTTTATACCACTGGTTTATGCTCTTTATATGTATAACGAAACTGCAGTCTTATCATTTTATAGCTATCTTTTGTTCAGAATGCGGTTTTTACTAAAACTACTGTGTTATACTCAAACTATCTGCCGTCCTATATTCAGACTATTGTCTGGTACCTTGGCTACCGTAAAACAACTACAGTTCCATCTTATATCAGCATTGCTGTCTTATTTTCCGACTTAAGTCTTCTATGCAGACTTCAATTTTAATACCAATTCTTCTTTTATAATTCTTCAACCGTTTTCTCTTAATCCATCGTTAAGTATTCCAAACTTGGTCTTAAATATTATGCTTCACTTTTGTTTATTTAACTAGTCCTAAAAGTATACAACATTTAATGTAGCCTAAATAAAAAAAAATACCTTAAGTTATGCTTTATTTTAGAAATTGTTTTTCTTTACAAAAATAAAAATGTTTTTCAAATTTTCCGTTTCCTTTAAATTCATATTCTAACATTTTCTTCTGCTATATTATTCTAACATGCTGTCACCCCAACTTTGACCGACAACTACTAATTAAAAATTCTATTTCTTCATAGAAAATTTAGAAAAAAAAAAAATTACGACAATGTTCGTTGCGTGGCTGAATGGTGGCGCTAGACTGAATGAAGTTAGTAAATGGAGAATTTTTTGCTGTTGTAGCTGTTGTTTAAGTAACTTGACAAGCTGTGACTTGGAAGTTAAAAAGTCTCTTTGTCTCAGTGGCAACTACAGCAAAAACTACAATAATAAATAATGCGAACAAAAAAAATTTGTTAACTCTTATACGCTGTTTTACTTCCGTGTCATTATCATTATTTCCGGTTTATGCTAAATGGTGTATAAATTGAAGCAAGAAAATGATTGAAGGCATGTCTTAAGGAGGAGAACGACGTGGTATTTAAATTAAAAAGGAACCATTTTTATTTTGCATTCACATGGAACTTGGGAAAAACGTTTGTTTTAGCAATTTCATTTTATTTGCTATGCTTCTATTTCCTTGACTTCAGAACCATGTATGTACAATGAAGTATGAAAATGTTTTCAGAACGTGTTTCGGTTTTCTCACACTTTCTTGTTTTTTATACAGGTGTCAAGTTTTTGAGTATAGATAAACAGGTGTTTAATTGAAATTTTATTTGTTTTAATCTACATGAAGTTGGTTGTTAAGTGTTATAGCAGATACAAAAAAACTTTTAGGGTTTAAACTTGAAAGGAAAAAGTCTTACTGTCTGTTTTTAAAACTAAAATCAAAATTTTCGTTTAGAAATTTATATTGGAAACAAAATGAAATTTGAGTTTTTTTTGTTGTTTCAATATAAATTCCCAAGCGAAAATATTTATTTAAAACAGGCATTTATGTGTTGTTTCCAGTTGACAAGCAGTTGAGTGTGTAGTAGAATTTATATGAAGAGTACTCAAAAATCTGAGTGATTTTCATTCATGTCACCTGGAAACTGCACATTAATTTAATTTCTTCTAAAATATCTTTATTTAAAATTAATATTTCAACCAGGCTAGGAATGGGCAAAAAATATCGATATATCAAAATATCGATATTAAAAAACAATAATCGATATATATCGCCGATATTTAAAATACCGATATATCGATATTGAAATACGACTATCGAATTTGATATTTTTTAAAGTCAGTCTTCATTAAGAACTCAAAATTTACGCGTTTTTTAAACAATATGTTTTTAAGAATTGGAATCATTGCATGCACCATATGTTTTTTTAAACTGCATATGAAGATCTTAAATGCTTGGCATTTATAAGAAGCAGTGCCGGATACAAGAAACAGATTGACTGGAGAGCACATAAAACAGAGAGTGCTCCTGATGTCCATATCTGGTGATTACTGGTTTGACTAAAACCAGTTGGTACTTTGTATTTTTGGGGTGCAATTCAAATTTTAAGGAAAGTTGGTACTTGCATGACTTATTTACTTCTATTTAAATTTTTCGTAATTTATTTTATTTTAGATTTCATATTGTTTTTTTGTATTCTTCCCTTTTGTTTTTGTTATAATTGAATTTTTTGTTTTGATTGAATTTTTTGTTTTGATTGAATTTTTTGTTTTTATTAATTTTTTTCAATAAAATGAAACAATAAAAAGTTACAATGTAATTACATATAATTTTTTTGTTCATAAATATGTATGTACAAAGGTATATTGAATTTTTTAATTTGGTATCGATATTTTAAAAAAAATAAATATCGATACTCTAAAAAATATCGATTCGATATATATCGATATATTTTTTCAATTTGCTTATCCCTAAACCAGGCTACAGTTCATTGAATTTAATTTTCATTAAACTATTTTTATGAAGAAACGAATTTTACAACATGAAATGAATTAAAATTTATTGGTCATTTTTCATTCTTGACTGCACTGGGAAACGAACTCACGTTTACGGACTGGTAGATTTGACATGTTTCTATAGTAACCACACTTTCGCCTTAGAATTCTGTGCCGTTTAACACTCACCGCCATTGATGATGGCTGGCAGTCAATAGTCAAACATTAATCTTTAAACCAAATGGTACATAAACTTTGGTAGATCGAAATTTGTTTTGAATCATTATTTACATGTTCTTCCTTAGCCTGATAAAAATATCAAAATTTCGATTAGAAACCATAAACGGTTCAATAAATTAAACAAAATAATATTAATATTTAATATTACAAATAATTTAATTTGAGTTTCAACCAAACGTTGAATTTTGTGTATAAAAACTAAAGCCTATCTTTAGGCTTCAGTAAATTTAATTCTCTAAAGTCTACTTTTTCTTTTAAGAAAATGTTGCTTGTTTTTCTCTATTTCCTTACAATTGTAGACTAGACACTTAATATTGATTTTTGCTTTGTACATTTTATTTTGTAATGCAAAGAACCTTTTTTGCTAGCTTCCATATTTCCTTTATTTTCCATTGTGAAATAATAACGGTGGTTTCAAATTGGCTCTTAGCCAAAAACCAAAAAGGGAAATCAATTGTTGGCAACAGAAGTCTTCACTACAAAACTCTTCATTATAAATACTAGACTCTATAGCCACCAACTCTCGGCACGAGCTAAAACTTAACAAACAAATTTATGGAAAAGGTCAACAAATAAAGTGCTTTGTGAAAAATATATGCGACTATTTTATAGATGGCACCAGAAGTCTACAAAAATTTCCAGTAATTTCAATGAAATATTAGCAAAAAAAAGCTAAAGTCGACATGTGGAGCAATAAGCAAAAGTGTTTATTTGCCATGTAACATATAAGTGTTAAGTTTTGTATTTTAAAGGCTTATGAAATTTGTCAGGATAGTTTTTTGTTAGAGAAGAAATTTCACAAGGAATACTAATAAAATTTATACATAATCATGAGTACGGTTTCTACAAAACCACTGATTGAACGTGTAGAAAAAATTATATGAAAGGCACTAAAAAAACTGAATCCTTTTAATGAAATTTTGGTTTCTTTGGTCTCTAGTGTCCAGTAGTAATTTAGTCTACTGTCCTATACCAATTGACGGTTCAACAATTTTGCACGCTATCGTTTGCATTGAAAATTTCTGTGAAGAGCACTCAGTTGTAGAATTATTTTCCATACACAATTCTATACGAACTTACCTTAAACAACTTTTCAAGTTATACTAGTTTACTTGACTATTCTCAGACCACTGTCTTATACTTATACTACTGTTCTATACTGAGACTGCCATCTTCTGCTTGAACTTAGGCTTTGTATAGTTTTATATTAAGATTCTCAAAGAATTGTCCAAAATTAAGATTAACGCTTCAAATGTCTGTCTTATAGTCAGATTACTTTCTTATACACCAAAGCCCCGATTTGCTTCGATCTGATTTGAGTCGAGCAGATTTGCATTGTTTCGACTTTGTTCGCTTTTTAAAATGGTATGCAAAATCCACTTTGCGTCGTTTAGATTCCGATTTGCGTTGATTTTAAAATCGTTACTCAGACATAGCAGCATCTGTTAATAACGTAATAAAATCTGGAAATCTTTGATCAAAGGAATCTTTAACAATTCATCAAACCTTAGGCAATTATGTTAACAAACCGACAGGGTCACTTGATCAAGTAGATGGCCTATACTCAGATTATTGTTTTATACTTAGACTGCGACTGCGACTATATACTTAGACTACTTTATAATGGTCTGTCTATCAGAATTGTATCTAATGTTTTGACCACGTTTCTATACACAGTGCCAATGTTCTGTAACTCTCGCGTCGAGAAGCTTTCGAAATGTGTGAAATGAAACAACAATGCCATATATAAAAAACAAACAGCTGTTTTTCTCACTAAACTGTGTCTGTAACTTTTTTGGCGAGCACAAGCTGTCACGTAATGAAATTACTCGCCAATTTACAAAAAAGTGTGTCTGTAACATTTTTGTGAGAAAAGTTCCCGCTTTGAACTGTCAAAAAAAACTCACGAATATAAATGGGGCGAGAAAAAAACTATTAAAAATGCAAAGAATAATAATAATAATAATATTTTGTTCTTGGAACATTTTTTCATTGTTTTATTATTTTGCTTTTAACAGTTAAATAAAATTGAGGAATTTTTTCAAAGCTCGTTTACAAACAACAAACATTAAAGTCGCACTTTACATTATTAGGTTTAGCCGACGGTTGTCTTTTCGCCGCCATCGTTGAAAAATTTTCAATGATATGTGCTACTGACGTTCTTAACCACTGCAATGTCACATCGTGTGCAATGTTATGACATTTATAACGTAACGGCGTAATCTCTTTTGATACTTTTCGACATGAGTTACAGACAAAGTTTTTTCTCACTTTTCGAGAAACGATGGAATATTTTGTTTCACATCTTTTCGATGCGAGAAGTTCTAACTAAAGTTACAGGACATGGGCACAATACTCTAATTATAGGACAGTATACATACTTAGACTACCGCATGAAACAAGGTGGCGCAAAAGTTGTCACTCAATGCTGTATATAACTGTAAAAACTGTAAAAACCAGAAATTGGGAATTATTTCTCTTCATAAGTTACTTTATTATATTCAACATTTTTTATTTTTCTAAATTATTCTATGAGCTAAATTTCAGTTATGTATTTTATAAAGATTTTTTTGTAAAAGTCATATTCCTTAAATTTTTAGGAATGACCTTATAGAAGATAATAGTCTGGTAGTGTATAGAGTCACTCCAAAAAATTTAGGGATGCATAACTATTACAACAAGCTTTATAAAATACATCTCTAAAATTTAATTCAAAGAATAAATTCGAAAAATTATATTCGTTTTAATTAAAAATTTAAGCAAGTGAATTAAAGATTATTCAATTGAATTAAACGAATTAAACTATTGACTAATTAGACTAATTCTCAGTCTTTTGTATTATACACAGACTACTCTGACTTATGCATCAATGTTACCTATTTTGCGAGTTTGCACTATTAGACGTTTTTATTTCTGCAAAGTATGCGACATGGTTTTGCGTATGTAAACAAACCCCACATGTATTTTACTAAAAATATTTATTTTTTTTAATAAACAATTTAATTAAAAATAAAGAAAATATGGATAAAAATCTGTTACCGGTTGTGTTATTTTAATTTGTTATTTCTTATTTGATAATCAGTTTATACTTTTTTGATTTTGCCTAAAATTCCACGTGAAATAAGTGCAGCTTACATTATTTCGCAGTTGTAAAAAAATGTTGCCAGAAACATTTCGGAACTTTTTCATAAAATAAACCGAGTACAACTCTATCAACATTCAGGGGTGTGCTGGAAATCTAAAACGTAAACGCAAGAATTTGGAAGATGTTTTTAAATACACTTTTAATCTGATTCTTATAATTTTTGTTATAAAATTCTGTTTTATAGACAATTATTTTTGTAATATTTGTGTAAAATACTTTTATTCCAGAAATCTTATTTACAAACGACTTTTAAATTTCTTGCGTTTTACGTTTTCGATTTCCACCCCACCCCCTGATTATTTCATAGACATTCCGCACAAGTTTTTTCCATATGCGTTCTGACAACATTTCACGTGAAATGTTGTCAGAGAACAATTCTTTATTATACTGAAACTTCTCTTTTATACTCAGATCACACACAGTCTTATACTACTTTATACCAGCGTTGAAAAAACTGCAGTCAAAGTGGAAAAACTGCCATTACATCCACTTCTTCATTTGCCATTGGCCAAAAGAAAATTGTTCCTTTTTCTTCTGATTCATTAAATGTGAACAGTCGCTGCCATTCCAACTCGAAAAGCGAAAAGTTGTACCCAAATTTTCGTTTTTTGTTTGACAGTTTTTTGGATTTGACTGCAGTTTTTTAAACCCTGCTTTTCCTACATCTTATACTACGTTGTTTATAAATTGATATCTATGAAATATTTCTTACATAAATAAAAACTTATCCACAAATATTTAAACTTCATAGAGAGACAGTTTGGAAAAGACACTTGCTCATTTTTATCTGCCTTTCAACTGACTCATCTTTAGAAATTCAAACAAGAGATAAGTAAAATACAGAAAAAA
Organism: Pollenia labialis; assembly: GCA_949318255.1. Classification (NCBI taxonomy): domain Eukaryota; kingdom Metazoa; phylum Arthropoda; class Insecta; order Diptera; family Polleniidae; genus Pollenia; species Pollenia labialis. The sequence continues at coordinate 141,610,062 of OX439140.1, read as the reverse complement.
TATAGTACAGGGTGGCCCAAAATAAACAAAGGGGTTTGAATTCGTTATAACTTTTTATTTGAGTAATAATTATTAATATTTTTTTTAATACACTGTATAAATGAGGAATATTTGAAGTTTAGTTATGAAAAATAATATTTTCTGCTTTGCAAATTCGTGCTCTTTCACACATTTTCCATAACCTTTCGCAAAACTTCAGGTGTTATGTTGTTTATTTCGTCGCGTTTATTGCTTTTAAATTGCTGGATGGTTCTAGGCTTATTAATGTAGACTTTTCCCTTAAAATAACTCTAAAGAAAACAGTCTGGGGCGGTTAAATTCGGTGAACGCGGAGGCCAATTAAAATCACTTGTACGCGAAATAATTCGTCAACACAATGGATCGTTGATTTGAAAAATAAAGCTCAACAATTTGGGCACGTTGTTCAATTACAAAATACCGAAAAGAAAAAAAAATTATAATAAAAATGAAAAAAAAAATCATTTAAATTAAATTTTGCATTCCCACGAAAATTATTTTGATAATAAACTGGCAAGTGCACGGCCTAAAAAACTGACTGGCAGCCCACTATATATTTTGTTTGCGAAAACATTAAAGAGAGTTGTTTTTGTTTTTATTTTGTTTTTTCTTAATTGTTATGGGGAATGTAAGGAGAGATAAACTCACTGTTAATTGTTGATGATTTTGTTTTAACTTTGATATTGTTACAAATAGGACTGTTGCTGTAATTCTTATACGCTTAACAGTTTTATTTGGTTTAATACCTGATGATCTGGCCTAAGCAACCAGCGAAATGCGCATAGGAATAGCTTATACCATCTACAATAAATTTCAGTGTTTTTTATCACATAATAAAAATTGGGAATTAAGCACGAATAACAAAATCATTTAAAATAAAAAAGTTATTCAAACCCCTCGGTAGTTTTGGGCCACCATGTATAAAAATGTATATTTATAATTGAACAAAAATTCTTCTCCAAAAAAACCCAAGCACATGTTTAAAAATTAATTTATTTAATTATTCAATAAACCGCCATGAATCACTGTCAGTATTGGAATTGTAAATTAAGCCTACATAATATTTAAACTACAAAATACTTGTAAAAAATTTAATATACAAAAAATGCCAAAACATTAAAATAACTAATTTTTTCAACTTAAAAAACAAGATATTTTGTTCAATTTTGTGTGTGTTTGGCTCTTTCATCGCTTTCATAAAAAAATAATTTATTGATAAATAAAACCTTTTAAATATTTAATTGAAGTGTGGCGTACAGAACTGAAATAAAAAGATAATAATTGTCTTTATGAGTTCTCATTTATACCTACACACATACACTAGCACCCAAATAAACACTACTCCCATACACTCTTAAATTCACACATACACACATACACACACACACCCAAAAAAAAGATAAATTCGAGGTGTTTGTTGTTTGAGATTTAACTTTAATTACTGTTAATTGTTTTTATACCAACACCACAATAGTGGGAAGGGTATTAAGCGTTTGTGATTATGTGTGGAACACATACAAATAATGATTGTAGACCTTAAACTAGGTATACCGATCGACTCAGGCTCACTTTCTTCTAAGTCGATCTTATTATGCCCAACTGGCTGGCAGGTTGCCTGTCCACGTACAAATATGGGGTGAGGAAACCATATTCTAAGAGTAACATACTTTGGTTGGATTTTAACAATGTTTATGTGTGCAGATTACCATATTATGTTTAAATATGACCATAGTATGGTTAAAATCAACAACAATTTTCCCGAAATCAACCATAATCTGGTCAAATTTAACCATATTTTGGTAAAAATTATCCATTACAATGACCAAAGCTAACCATAATATGGTTTAAAATAACCATTTCATGGTCAACATTTCCCAGAATTTTGACAAAATTAACCATATTATGGTCAGTATTGACAATTATATAGCCAATGGTAACCATATTATGGTTATTTATTTCATCCATTTTTTTTTCAATTTGTTTATTAAGTGTACTTCAACCATGTTTTTTCTCTGCGTTTAACCTTGTGCGCTAAGTACATGTCGCAATTTTGAAGATACTTTAATGAAATTTGGTACAACCATTTCAATTGCTATAAGAACGAAGTCTATTAAAAATTGTTAGAATCAGTCAATAATTTCACATGGCCACATACAAACTTCTTTCCGGAAATAAACCATCTTATTATGTTGGTATTTCGATTAAATTGTGCTACGAAATTTAATTGGGATGGTTCCATATTCAACCAAAGCTCCTTACAAATACTACTCCCAAAAATAGCTTGCAGTGCCATAACTGCCGAATATTCACGGACTCGGTTGATAAGGCTTTTTGTTTAGCCGAATTATTTGCAAATAATTCTCACTTACCAGCTATCAGTCAGCCCAACCCGGACTCGAAAGAGAATACTTTTTTTTACAAAACATAACCTTTTTAAACAGATTTTTGTTCAACAATTGGTTCATTTTTTTTGGAATATCCTAATTTCCTAATTGTGGTTGCCTTAATTTCTGCTCTCCGTTAAACGTTTTGAGTTTTCCATTTTCTCTGTTTTGATTTCGTTATGAAATTCCATATTATTTGTTGTGGTTGTTGGTGGTTGGGTTTCACCTTTTACTCTGTCATGGTTGGCTGATTGGATCTCAGTTTACACTGATTTAGTTTAATTTTGATTGTAAAAATGTAATTTTTGTTATTTTTCACAAATTTGTAAGTTGGCTGGTTGGAGTGTCGGTATGTATCAGATCGAATCGGTGTTTGAGGTTAATTTTTTTTTTTTTGTTTGTTTATGTTGTTAGTAGTATAACTGTCATTGACTGGGTAATTAAATTAATTTTATATTTATTATGACAGCAACAAAAAAATGTTATTTGTTTCGAAAACTCTACTTTTTAAATTTTTTTTCAGTAAAACACTTTTTTGTGTGTGGATTTAAAAAAAAAACTTTAGTTATCAAAGTTTTTCTTGGGATTCAAAAAATTAATTAACAAGGTTTTGTTTGGATTTGTTTTGGAAAAACCTGAACAAATGGAAATTTTAATTACGGTTGAGTTATTTTTTAGTTTTAGAAATATTTAAAAATACTTTCATTTAATGCCAAAAAAAAAGAAAAGTAACGGACAAATATAATTGTTAAAAAAAATTTTTAATAATTTTTTTTTATGTTATTTTGTTGGAAAATGAAACACCTTTTTTTATTTAATTTAAAACTTTGCACTTTGTCGGCATTTTTCAAAGTCGTAAAGCAAAAAAAATATAACATTAAATAGGAAACTATATTTGTTTACACTAAACATTTTGTTTGACCACTTTGCTACACGCAAGAAATCAAGATTACGCCATGCGCAAGGGTTGCCAAGTATAAAAGTCCCGAAAATTCCCGAATTATTTTAAAAGAAATGTATGCAAACCCGCAATTGACCAACAAATGTCGTAAGTTTGCCAGCTTGAAATTATTAGACAATAGGAATGCAGTTCGAGTGACGCCATTTGTACGATATGCGCAAAAAAATTCAACTTTGTTTTTGGGATGGCGTAATCTTTACTTCTATCTTTCTTTGTTGTTCTTGTGATAGGTACCCAATGATTTGATTTCAAATTTAATTCACTCTCGGTGGTAGTCTGGTTTTACACTATGAAAGTTTTTTTTTCAGGAAGTCTGAGACTTTTAGGTAATCAACAATTCTTTTCTTAAATTTTTCATATTATTTTCAAAATAAAATAAAAATAAATTATTATTAAAAATAATTCAATTAAAATTAAATTTGATGAACTTAAGCCTAATTAAATATCAAAAAACAGCAATCAAAAACCAACAGTTTAATGAAAAATCACAATTTTTATTTTCGTAAAAATTTTTTTATTTTAATTGCATAACCTTTATTTTGTATATAAAAATTTCAAAAAAAATATGGAAAAATATGATTTAAAAAAAAAAAATTCGAAAGTTTTAAAGTCTTAAATAAATCCGTCTTATATTTCAACTAACGTCTTTTATTCGAACTGAAGTGTAATACTCGTAACTTATAAGGGTCCTAAGTAGAGTCCAATCTCGAAAATTTGTCTTGACATACTGTAGTGTAGGGTATCAAATGGTCGGTATAAACCAACTATATTTTCTTGTTTTATTTATATAAATAAATTAAAATGTATTGAGAAAAAGATTTCTTAACATTTTTTTATTTGGATATGGGTATTTCTCTGAAATGGTCCACCGTGACTTAAAAAATCAAAGCGCTCGCATAATTTTTTTTATTAATTTAATTAAGTTGGATTAATGTTGTAGTATATTTTTATTTTTTATTTTTCATTTTTGAATAAAATTTTAATTTTTTTGTTAAAAACTTCTGAAAATATATGTAAAATTACTAAAATATGTGTGAAGGTAAAAGGTCTCACGTTTACAATTTATTTTTTTCTTCGCCAACCTATGCATAGTTGCTTTTGAACAAAACATGATTATAAAGGCCCATTACCCTTATAAAAACATTTTTTCCGAAATAAAAACTTCCTACAATTCACTTACTTTCGCACTTTTTCTTACGGTCCTAAAAGGAACTTCTATTTTTGCCACGTGAGTAAGTCAACTTTGATTGCATGGCATTTGGGTACCCAGTGCTCAATTTACCATTATATATACTTTTTAGAAAGAACTCATCACCAACAATGAATTCATTTTAAAATTCCAATCCACTTCTATTTTTTTAATATTCAAACACAATAAAACGCGTACAAATGTCGCGTGCATAACCAGAGAAACACCCATATAAAAGATAAAAGTCGTTTTAAAACGTTTCTACCAACCCTCGTTAAAATGGCGACATTATTAACACTAAAGTCAAAGATCATTGGTAATTTAACTACAAAAGCATAAAACTACAAAAGAATTTTGGTTCATAACACTGTTTTACAAATTTTCAACTGAGTTTAGGACAGAGCTTGCTGACATCTTTTTCTGGTATCAACTTCAGATAGTAAAAGGGGAAGACCAAGCACTAACAACGGGCGAGAGGTACCGCAACCATTTCAAAGATTCCTATCTGGAGTACTGTTACTTCCCCCAACGTGCATTATAATCGTGTTTGACACGAAAAAGCATTTATGGAATCGCGATTTAAATGTAAACATAAGACCTGTAGGAAGCTTAGCTCTTGGGTTTGCAAAACATTAAAGGTTTTCTTTATGCCATAACAAAAATTAAAAACAATTGGGGGATTCACAAGGTAGTGATAAAGTTGTAAAGTCATATGTCTTAAAATAATTACAAGAAATATATATGCATGACTGCTGTGGGCAACCGCATACATTTTTGATTTTTACTGTACAATTACGACGAATCAATGAACACACCACACCATTAAAATTTTTATTTTGTTTCAAAAATAACAATATTTTTTTTTTAACAATTGTAAAACATTATTTAGGACATTATGACGATATGACTTGATTGCACGCCTTTTGAATCCCCAAATGTTTCGCATTGCTCCATGCCTAACTTAATTAACATTTTAATTGCAAAATAAATTTTTGCAACTAAATGTATAAAAAATTAATTATAATATTTTGTTTTTTACTATTTTTCCCTTTATCTGGGTAATAAAATAAATAAATAAAGCTTTAAATGCAATTTGAAAAATCAGGCTCTTACGGGTTTACAATAGTTACAGTTATTTGTGGCTTCTTTTAAGTTAGAAAAACCTTTAAAAAAAAACTTTAAATTCCTATTAGAACTATTTGTCACGTTTTGCCAATTTTAAAACAATTACATTTGAGCTCTTAACATTTTAAACATACATATGTACATTATTCATATCTCTGCTAGACATGCAATCTAATCTTTTTACAATCTAAATTTTTTTTGCATTGTGTCAAACATGATTTTTTCATGTTTCCTATCATTTTCTTTATCTAGATCAACACCCATTTAGCAAGACTTAAAACAATTTAAACTAAAAAAAAAAAAAAAAAAAAAAAAAAAAAAAAATTAACGAATACAATGTTGTGTAAAATTGTTAAATATCATGCAAATAATTAATTTTAAACTAACACACACATAAACACTCTCTCAGACATATCCCTGCAAACAAATGGAAGATATCGCTTATAAAACAATAGTCTTGCAATATCCCCAAGTTGTCATCTAGAAGAAAATAATCAAAGTAATTTTTAATTTTCTAGACAGACATACATATTTGTACGTCATAAATAAAAAAAAAAAATAGAAATAATTGAATCTAAAATATTCTGCTAAAGGTGAATATATAAATGAAATAAATCTGTTAAATATTAATCTTTTCCTTTTGAACTTAATCAAGATATTACGCAACACCCATAATGGATGCAATTTTAAGGGACTTGGTTGAAACATTTGGTGGAAACCATAGATGGGAGTAGTGCACTCATTTTGCAGTCACAATTTTGGAATCATTTTCTTGATGTTGAGTGATGAATCGAAAATTTGAAGCCTCACTAAACAAAAAATTTTGCACTTAAAAAACAATAGTTTGATTTAAAAAAACAATCATCAGTTTATTGCAACTTTTTTTAAATTTAAAATCAAAAACTTTTTTTGTTCATGATTAAAGCCAATTATTTTACCGTTATTGACAAAATTTCATTTTGTTTAATGTTCTTTGCTTATGCCTTCCCTCCAAAAAAATTAAAAACCATGCTAATACAAAGTTTACTTTTTTAAATTTTAATGATACAATATTTGTATGCAGCTTTTTTGATTGCATGTCCAAATTTTGCACTATTTAAATTTAGTGCATATTTTTGCATTCAATCTGCGTTTAGTGATAGTGAAAAAATTTGAATTATAACTAAATTTTTTTAGTGGTAGTTAAAAGATAACAATCATCACTAAAGCTGGTAAAAAAAGAGTGCAAACTTATTTCAATGCAGTTTTATTTGGTGATAGTGCACTGCTTTAAATCAATATTTAGTGCACTACCCCCAACTGTGGTGGAAACTACATAATTATTTCAGTTTACTTAATTTAAATATAAACCCCCGTATTCACAAATGATTTTTAAATTTAACAAACTTTTTTAAGGATTATTTTCATAGTAAATTTGTTCTTTAAACCTTTATTAAATTTAATTTTTTTTATGAATACAGGGAAAAATATATATTTTTTGTAATTATAGTTTATATTTATGTATGTAATTAAAAATTTAATTTTTACACAAATGAATTTTTTTTTAAATGCAAATTCTTCTTTTTATCGTCCTAATGATATTTTGGCGATATCTTTCTATTTTCTCATTATTGGTTATATGGAAATATTGCTACTTTAGCATCTAGAAGAATTGCTTTCGTATTGCTTAAGGCCGTTACACACTATCCCACAAAGTTTACGAATTTTTCAAAAATCTAATTATTCTTTGAACATTTTCAAAAAACAATAACAACTTATAATGACAGGGTTGCATTTTCGTAAATTACTAAAGACTTTGTGGGAAAGTGTAAAACGTCTTTTAGGAGTACATATTAGTATCGAGACACGTTTAGTATTTTCCGCAATACGAAATCGATTATTGCCGCAATAACATTTTTCATCCAGACAATACGTTTGGCAATACGCATGGAGTATTTCTGTGTTTGCTGGGATGAAACTCAAATACATCAACGCAACATTGTCATTCTCATCAAGACTGTGCCTCCAATATGGAACACAATCTTTTCAAAGCTCCTATAGAAAAAATGCCTTTAGGTCGTTGTGAGTCTACATTTTCTTTGTTTGCCACAATGATGAGTTCTTTAGTTTTATCGGTTTTTATTGTTTTAGCAAATACTTGTAAAGCACATTAAATGGGTTTTAGGGTTAAAGTTTTTCATGTCATTTTAGGTTAAAGTGTGGTTTTATTTTATATTAAGGAAATCGTTACTGCTTAAAATGTTGGCAAAATGAGTTATTCTAAGAGATAAAAGACAAACTTAAGTAATAAATATTAATTAGAATTAGTTAATTGTAATTGTACCAAAGAGATTTGAATTAAAGGAGGAAAATATCTTTCGTATGAATCCACACGCAGAAAAAAACAATGGTGGAAGTATGGTTAAAAAAAACATTATGGTCTTCACAATGCCTACACACAAATAATGTTTGTTTTCAACATTACTATTGCGAGGATTTATAAAATTATGTCCCTTTTTTAACAACAAAATCGTCGGCTGAAAGTGTAAATCGGCTAAATCCATTTTAAACAGTACATGGCATTTTTGGTACCGTTCGAAAGACAAATTAACGACGTACACTGGGGCCAAAAGCCCTTTTTTCGAGAATTTATTCGTAGCTTCTCAGCTACAATAGTGAGGCACACTAAATTTAATGAGCGTAACTCTTAGAACAAACTTCATGGTCCAACAAAACTTTAAAGTTATAAGTGGGGGGAGACGGGTACCCCCCATACAAAAAAATAATATTAATAAAATAATAAACATAATTTTTTTTCACGCTCACTCCTGCTAACTTCCCTGCAATAAATGACTTCACATACGTTTTATGTGAACAATTATTTTTCATTACTTCTCTTTTAAGTACTAATAATTACACAAGAAACAAATTTTAACTTTTTTTGTGCGGTCTGGAAACTGAATATCCATACAAAAAGAAAAAAACGTTCATGAAACACAGATATTTAAAATGTAATTTGTGAATGGAAATCGACAATCAGTCGTTGTACACCGATTACAATGAAACATTTCATTCGAAATTATGTTATGAACAAAACTGTGATTTTTGTCGCATTATTATTTTTTATGAATTTTTGAAAAACAGAAATTTTTTTTATTAATACGATTTCCGTATGACGTGCTAAATTCCCAGTTTTTCATATTTGATAAATACACTGAAATTTATTGTTGAGGGAAAGCTACCTTCTATGCGCATTTCACTGGTTGCTTAGGCCAGCTCATCAGGAAACCTTTTCCAAAGACTTTAGAAAGGCCAAAATTATTATACAAATAAAACCCTAAAGCGAATAAGAATTATAAACACTCAAAGTCTTACTCGTAACAATATCAAAGACAAAACAAAACACCAACAATAAACAGTGAGTTTATCTTTTCTTACATTCCCCTACAATTGGTTGGGTTCTTTCCGACTCGAATTGTAGTTGTAAGTGGGTAAAAAGAAAAAACAAAATTAAAAAACAAACTGCTTCATTCTAAATTTTTTTTATTGTTTTTCAAATATAACTTTTTTTCTTCAAAAATTCAACCATATCTCTGAAATTAAATGGCAAATTTTAAAACAGTTTAAGCACGGCTTAAAGATCATAATGTTGGCGAGTTTCGGATTTTTTTGTTAACTCAATATGGTCAACCGTTTTCAAAAGTTGTGCCAATATATGTAGTGAAAGTGCCTTAATTTTGGACATAACGGTATATCAAGAAAAGTAGAACTGATAGAGACAAATGGAGATTAGATTTGAAATCAGCGAAAAAATTTGCAATCAAATTCCAGACCTCAAAATGTCTGTTCCGCAGTGTTATTAATCGTAAAAAGTAATATCATATTTACAAGCTTTTAGTTGGTAAACTCAACGCGTGTTGCATCTAATTCGTACATAACATCTAAGGCGCGCCGATAGTCACTCTAATTTTTTCTACAACAACGCAGATTTGTTCAACCTTTAAAATACTGTTTAAATCTTTAACCTAATTAATAACTTTATGTCCACTTAAATTGAGAAAATTAATATTTTGTTTATATATATATATATCCCTCTAACTCCCACTGGAGCATAGGGCGCCCATATTATCTTAAACAAATTAAACCACTTCCACAAATAATTTGTTTACAAATTTTAGCAACACATTTGAATAAATACCTGTGCTTGATGGTTGCATGGCTATATTCATTTCTTTTTGAATTAACTTTTGGTAATTCGGATTTATTCACGAAAAAAATTAACATTTTTTAACCTGTTTTTTTAAATTTTGTGGTAAAATGTTTAATTTCAACGCGTCACTACAAAAGCACCGTTACATTTTTTTTTGCATACTGATGCAGAATTTAACCGAGTACTCTTAGTTCTCACGGTACTTGAACTTTTTTGTTTCATTAATCCGTTAAATCACTGCCTTTGGCCCCTGTGTGCGATGCATCGCGTTCGAAAATCACTTATTTCAATTTGGAACTCAATAGTATATAAGAAAATAAACCAAATATTTATAGGTTTGCTTCTTACGATAGAAATCGAAAGTATTAGACGTTTTTTTTTACTGCGCTGTAAAATTTGCTAGAAGTCAGCTAGGAGGTTGACACTCTAAGGCGACCACATGTTTTCCTCCCTTGAAACTTCAAACAAAATTGTAACTTGCGTAAAGAAAAGCGAAATACAATTACAAGTTGACTCAATAAGAAAATTGGAAAAAGGACTAAAATAAATATCCATAATATGGTTAAAATTTACCATATTATTGATAAATCTGATCATAGTATGGTTTCTTTTGAACTAATGATTAAAAATTTTGACTATGTAATAGTTAGTTTTGGCTGTATTATGATTTATTTTCACCATAATATAAATTCTAACCATATTATGGTTAGTTTTAACCAAATTAAGGTTTGTTTTGAGCAAATTAGAGTTAATTTAACCATAATATGGTTGCCTTTTAACATTAACATTGTTGTTTAAAGACAACTATAGTATGTTGCTCTTAGATTATGGCTACCTGCAACCATATTTTTTTTGCGTGTAGGGGGGTAAAAGTAATAAAAGATTATAAAAGCTTTTTGTAGGGAGATTTAAAAAATATCGCACACAAAATCATAAACAGCCACAACTCAAAATTCAAAAATGTTAGGGGGAGGCAAAAAAAAAACTGGCTTCAAGAACATGGTTGTAATTTTTTAATCAAATTGAATTCCACAAATATTAAAGAAGACATGACGCAAACGAAATTTTCGGGTCGTATAGATAAACTGCCGTATTCATAAAAAATTTAAATAGATTTGGATTGTATTTTAAGAAAAACTTTTATGGAAATTTTGCCGTCAAATACATTTCAAACATACTTAATTTTTGTAAATACTGATGTTAATTTGTGAACTGGTTTATGAAAAAACAAACACTTTTGTAAAATTTTGAGTTGTGACTGTTAATTATTTTGTACGCGATATATATAAAGAAATATTTATAATTGTAGTAAAGTAAAACATAACGCTAGGCTCTTTTTAAATGTTTTAAGGTTATGCTGCTTCTTCTAAATAAGGCATTCTAGCCTATTTTTAGGGGTCAATGTGTTACTTATTTTGCAAAGATAATCGTTAATAAAAGTCTTTGCATACATGCATGATATAAAATTAGCAAAAATTAATTACTCTAAAGAGATTTAAATAATGGAGAAATATTTGTTAAACTGAAATGTATTAAGTTAATTTCTAGAAGCCACAAATAAAATTACGACATACTAAGATACTTTATAAGTAGCAAACCTTTTTTAGGAGTGAGTTTATGGCAAGCAAATTTTTTGTTTCTTTCCCACATAGTTTTTAAAGTATTTTTTTTAATTTCAGTCTTTTCAAATAATACAAATTAGTTAAATATTGTAGTACTAAAGGCATTTGAATAATATACATATGTATATTAAAGTCTATATTAATAAAAACAAGCCTAACTATAGGCTTTACTAAACTTATTCTTTTTGTTTTTAGATATTAAGCCTGTAAAACCTACTTTATTAAGATTTTACTACATTAATGTTATAATACTGAATTAAAGCATGATCTTAGGTATTACCATATTTCTGTTGTTTATTTAAAGCATATTTTTCGAAAATGTTAAGAATTTTTAAGAAAAGTTTTTACAAATTTAAACATTCCTCAGCTCATTATTGGCTTGGCGCATATGCCAAAAACTTGTAGTGGAGAAAAACGAGGTTTAAGGTTTACATAAAGATTTTTGAAAATATACCCGAAAAAATATTTTTGTATTTCCACTGTTTCCGGTGAAATTTCAAAATTGTTGTTCTTTAAAAAATTGGAAGATGCAGCTGGGCTTATAACAAACAAATTTGCAAACAAAAAAAAAGCCATAAGTGATTAAAATCTGTTCACAACTTTTGATTTTGTTCACAAAAGACGAAAAATTTCCATTAAATTTAAGAATTTCATAAAACGCAATACTTGTATGGGAGCCTCCTTAAAAAGTGGTGATAAAAGGCAAGTATATTTTTGGAAAATGATAAAAACAAAAAACTAATGGATGTCGGTCATACATTTTATCCTCCTTGGCAGTTATGGGGCTTTTTCTTCAATATATTCCTAGTCTGTATTGAATATTTTGTATGGAATAGGAATAGCGGGTATGTGTGTTAAAAATAATGGCGATACAAAATAAAGTCGGATTGGTCATACATTTGACTCATCTAGAGGAGCTTCAGGAGCCAAATTTGAGATTTTCATTAAACTGCCATATTTGCATAGGAGCCCCCATAAGGGGTGGTGGTGATAAGGGGAAAGTATGTTTAAAAAAAGTTTAAGCACACAAAACTAATGAAGGTCCGTCATACATTTGATGTCCCTAGGGAATGCTTTGGCAGTTATGGGCCTTTTTTCAATATATTTCAAGTCTGTATTGACAATTTTGTATGGGAGCCACCTTTTTTTTGTAAGCAAACGCACACAAACGTATATATTGAAGCTGAATTGACGTGTGTAAGAAAAAATTCGCATCATTCGCTGATGTTTGCTTTTTTTTGTTTCTTTTATTAAATGTGAGATTTAGAGAAAAGTTATTTTGACAAAAGCTGTTGAAAACTACACTGTTAACAACTTCTTTGTAAAAGATTTTTATGTAAAATTAATATTTTCCAAGTTATAAGGCATAAAAGTCGGACTTAACGATTTTTCTTAAACTTTGGCGAACATGAGGGACGGTTTAGCCTTCGCCGATTGTCCTAAAACTTTTTTTGTGTCGCGTTTTATCAATACCCACCGAATTGGGGGGTTTTGAGCATGGAAAAATAGAAAACAAATATGCTCCATACAGTTTACCCACATTTCTCCCAACCACTTTTCTTCGAGCCATTTCTTTAGGTTCGAAACCAAGAAATAGTTACTCGGAGCTAAAACGGAGATAAGGGCGGATGTCAAATTAAAAGTGAAGGGCAAAACAAACCACACAAATTGCTTGGCAAAACCTTTTGTGTGCTGTATTTTGCCTTAAATGTCATTACCAGTAAGAGGCAGGAAAGGTTTAAAAGCCACGGTCTTATTGAACTGCCCTCGTACTTTCTTAAATTTAAAGCATATTTTTTTAAGAACTTTTATAGATTTTTTTAAACTAAAAGTTTGTGTAAAGATTTTAAAACTGATTGAATATGGAATATTATGAAAACTTTTTTCAGTTTGGCCTAAATCAAAACAACATGTAACCTCAAATGGGTTAAACCAATATTGGTGTTATACTTTGTAAAAAAAAATCAAACAAAAAAGTCATCACATTAAAACAGCCCTTTAAGGCAAATATTCAAATTACTTTTTCAACATTTATTCATACCTTTCACACTAAACAAAGCAAAAAAGAAAAAAAAACCAGCTAAATATAGTGAAAAAAATCTGTTGAAAAATTAGAAAATTGTTTGTGGTTTATCCCATCACTGTTGGAAAAACAACATGACACCAACGTTGCCACAAACCACAAAAACTAAATAAATTAATAAAAAAAAAGTTTAATTAGATTAAGAGATGTCAAAATTAAAGTGAACTTAAATATTTAAAATGCGGGAGGATTGTCCAAATCAGTTTTTAACTCCAAGTTTTTTTTTTTTTTCCTTAAAAACTTTTTTTTAATCTTAAAACGAAAACAAAATAATTGTCCAAATCAGTTTTTAACTCCAAGTTTTTTTTTTTTTTCCTTAAAAACTTTTTTTTAATCTTAAAACGAAAACAAAATTTTACATGTTTCTTTCTACAAATTTTTTTTACTTTTTTCTAAAGAAAAAACAAACAAAAAATTATTTTTTTGTAAAATTGTCTGTTTTAAAAAAAAGCCTGCCGCACAAATTAACGATGGTTGGTAAAGAATAAGCAGGAGTAGGTTGATAAAACATTTGGGGCATGTAAATCTTTTTTTGCAAAAAAAAAAACAAGGAAACATTACTAGAATCTTATTTATAATGTAGTAGGAAAAGTACATGGATTTTAACTTAAGGCTGAAGGAAATTTGGTTGGTGAATATTTCGAGAATTACTACTAGTAATGGATACTTTTAAATAGAACAAACAATTTTTAATTTTATCTTTTTTTTGAACAAAAAAAAAATGATTTGTTTTTTTAAAATAACAAGTTGTTTTAAAGGGTTGCCTCTTTCTAGCTCTAAATAAGATAATTTCAGCAAGACATTTTTTTAAGATACCTTTATGAATAAATTGCAATTCTGGAAAACAAATATTGGGCTTCAATTGTTTAACTCTAGCGGGCTCACACGTTTAGGTAGCCTTATAATCAAAACTTGGGGTTTTATAGCCTGAATCGGTTTCACATTAGGGCTTTCAAAAGCCCGTTGCCACGATTTGCTAAACTTACATGTATTAAAATTTTTTGGAAAAAATCGTCAACTTGTCTTACATAAATTAACGAAACTATTCAATTTATCATTACTACCATGGAATGTGTTCAGGGGTACTCTCTATTGCGATACGAAAAAAAATTTAGCAAATCTAGCGATTGGTACTCTTTAATACGTTTGCGCATATGTCTTTCGCATCTTTTAATTTTTTTTTTCTTTTTGTAAATCATCGCTTTATTTTATTTAAATTATCCAATTTTAAATATTTTTACACACTTTGGCATTTCATTATTGTAAATCCGCGCCATCTTTAATTTTTATTGCCACTATTCCGCTTAATTTTCAGAAAATTTTGCGAAAGCGATAGAAATTGTTTTCGAATCGCAATAGAGAGTAGACCCTGGTTTTCGACATTCGTACGGTTGTTTGTAATACACATTTTTCCTCAAGACCATTTCCTTTTGTAATCGATTGGCCGGTGCATCGTACAACCGAGTTGCCAATTTAGCGCTTTTTAACTGTCGAAAAGGCGCATATTTTTCTTTTAAAAAGATTTTCCGATTTTCTTGATTTTTATATTAAATCAAATTTCTTGCATCAAGAAACAAACGCTAGCGATTTCATTACATTTTTAAGAAAATGCTCAAGAAAACTTCGTTTGATTCAATTAATATTTATTTGGATCGACATGTTAACAAATCAATCAACAGTTTCTTATTTTATATTAAGTTTTCTTGAACTAACTAGTGCAACACGTTTTTATGAAAAAAATTCAGGCTTTTTTTTCTGATTTTGTAAAATAAAAAGCAACGAAAAGTGTATTTAAATTTTAGTTTAATTTGAGTCAACTTTTTGCTTAAACCAGGCAACACATGTTTACAATAAGAAATTTTTAGCTTGCACGAGAATGGTGCAAAATTTGCTTGGTTCAAGACATATTTTCTGGTTAGGCTTTTTAAAAATGTTAATATTTTATTAATGCTGCTTTTTGATTAGAAATAGTTCACAACCATGCGTACAACGCATTACAGGGAAAATTGGTTTTTGGGCCGGACTATTCGTATGTGGAATAACCTTCTTACTTAATGAAGTCTTTGCTCTTAGGTTAGGTTAGGTTAGGTTCAGAAGGGTTATGTGCCCAAGGGCACACTTCCACTCGGAGACCAGTACGGTCCATTGTGAATCCCTTCAACATGATGAAGAATAGATAAAGAAGATAGAAAAAGAGAAAGGTTAAGAAAAGAAGTATGAGGTTGATAGAGTATAGAATATAGGAAAGTTAGTAGGTGATGTGAAGAACAAATTCCCTCTCTACTGTCCCCTCAACAGAAACAACCGCACTATTTCCCTGACAAACCCCAGTAGATCAGCTGGACTACATCCAGCGATGCACCCCAGTTCGTCGTGAAACCTATTTCCTAGCCACTTCTGTCTGAGACCCTGCACCCTGGGACAATGGCAAAGTACATGCTCGATCGTCTCCAGCTCCTTCGAATCCTCGCACAATCTGCAGAAGTCCGATATGGCGTTGTCCCATCTGCCCACAAAAGCCCTGACCGGACAATGACCCGTCAAGAACCCTATAAGCGTTCTAAGACTACTCCTATCCAATCCCAGTAGAACCCTGGTTGCCCCCGCGTCCAATCCGGGCCATAATGCCCTAGACACCCTGCAATCCACTCTGTCCCCCCAGGATAGGTCTTTGCTCTTACTTTCAACATGAAAAAGTTCAAAGCGAATGTCTACAAGTTGTGCTTTTTCTATCCTCCTTCCCATAACCTACTTTCTAGTTCCAACACAGTGCAATGCATTAGCATCAAAAAGTAATTTCAATTTTTGGGAATACAAAATTTAAATTTCAAAAGATTTTGTTATTCGTGCTAAATTCCCAGTTTTTATTATTGATAAAAACACTTGAAATTTATTGTTGATGGGATAAGCTATTCCTATGCGCATTTCACTGGTTGCTTAGGCCAGATCATCAGGAATTAATTAATGTTGAGAGAATTTCAACTAATTGTAGCGGGGAATGTAAGACGAGATGAACGCACTGTTTATTGATGTTGTTTTGTTTAAGCTTTGATATTATTACAAGTAAAACTGTTGCTATAAGTCTTATACGTTTAACATTTTTACTTGGTTTAATATCTTTAGTTTTTCTAAAATCTTTATGGATGAAGTTTCCTGATGATCTGGCCTAAGCAACCAGTGAAATGCGCATAGGAATAGCTTATCCCATCAACAATAAATTTCAAGTGTTTTTATCAATAATAAAAACTGGGAATTTAGCACGAATAACAAAATCTTTTGAAATCAAAATATAAATATGTGGCTTGACGATATTTTTTGTAAAAAATATTTTTTTGCAAGAAGTACTTTTTGCAAAAAGTATTTTTTTGTTATAAGAACTTGTTTTTGCATCAAGTATTTTTTTGCAAAAAGTACATTTGTTGCAAAAAGTACATTTGTTGGAAAAAGTACTTTTGATGCAAAAAGTACTTTTTGCAAAAAGTATTGTATTTTTGTAAAAAGTACTTTTATTTTGATAAAGCGTCTATTTTGAACACAAATACCTTTATATCTGGAAAAATACTTTTCTTTAAAACAAAAAAAATTTTCATACAAAAGAAGTACCGTTTTGTACAAAAGCCCTTTTTTAAAGTTTTTTTTAATAATACATACTTCGTTATAACAATTAGACTTTTTTAAGTGCCTAGGAAAAAAGTAAATTTTTGTTAAATTGTTTTTTTAAGACCCTATTTCCACACACCAAGCTTACTTTAACACAATCTTTTTAATTTTCTTTCACTTCGGCTGACGCAGTGTTCAAATTTAGCGTTATTTTGCTGTTGTTCGTCACATTATAAAATACGAACAAAGAAGAAGCAGTTTGGCGAGTACATCAATGTCTGTACTCACTTTTATTCTTCTTTCTCGTTTCTAAACAAATTTATGATTTACACCCAATTAACATGATGGCTTTTACGACGTAGTTTTTCATCATTACCTTTTGAAGCAACTTCCAAAAATCCTTTGCGTTCATACGATGATTTTTGGTTGCATGTCTTTTTTTATTTACAGTAGAACCTTAATATTTGGTAATTTTATTAACCAATTAACCGGGAAATAAAAAGAATTTTTTTCATTGATTTAATTTTTTTTTCAACAAATTATTAGTTTCCAACCGAAGCAAATTTTTAAGGCCGATGCCGAAGTTCGGCCCAATTGGCTTGATTCGGCCGAAGCCGAACTTTACTTATCCGAATTTACAACAGGAAAGAACTTCAAAATTTTTAAAACTATTAAGTTATTAACCAGAAAATCTCATTTATTTATAAAAAATTTTCTTTTTCGAGTATTTTTTATAATTTTCTTCCACTTCAATGTGAGGCATTAAGTCCTGCATTTCCCATATAGAAACTTTAAATTGTTTTCGATATTGCTTGCTTCTTCACCTCTTTAAGAAACAATTTAATTTACCACAACAGAATTTTTGATGTAATGTTTTGGTGGAATGATTTTGTTACATTTTCATAAGGTCGGCCTTCGGCAAAAATCGTTTCGTTTACTTTTGAACAATCAAAAAAAAATGTAAATTAACGAAGAAAGTGAATTCCCCAACGTACTGGAAGCATGTTCCACCAAAATTACTTTTTTCTCTCACTATTTAAACATTAACATAATAATCCATAACACGCTTAAATAAAATAAGAGACACACAAAAATAATTTTTAATCTGTCGGTCACGTGTGCTATCGATAATCGAGGTCTTACTATGGTTTCTACCTGAAATTTCAAAGTAAGAAAAAGAATAAAACGTAACAAGAAGAACTTTAAAGAGAAATACTATAAAAAAACGACATGAAAAACACAAACTGATGCTTAATTTTTAGGATTATATTTATAAAATCTATATTAAGTTAATTTTCATAAAAACTTAAATCGTATTTAAATACAGATTGGTTTTTTGAGTTTTATTTGAAAAGTCTTATTTAATTAAGATAAAAATTCCACTTAAGTTTTTAGTGAAGAAGAGAATTTTGTATTTAAAACGATTTTAAAAATAAAAAAGAGACGTCGAAAAAGCGATGCCGTAAAAGCCCACGTGTAAATTGGCTGTTTGCAAAGTGAACTTTGCTTGTGAGAAGGGAATATTCTTAAAAATGTATTAAGAACTTTTGTTTGTTGAAAAAAAAGAAAAAAAAAATTTTTTTGTGACAGAAAAAGGGTAGAAAAAAGTAACTTTAGTGAATATATTTCGTACCCTTTTTTAAAAGAACACGATTTGGTATAGAAAACAATTTCAAAAACCGGGCTTTTTGTAAAAATCTTTTCCATTTATTTGGTACTTTTTGTTGTTGTCTTACCAAGTAGTTCATTTAATTTTTATCAATTGATATTTTTTCTTGAAATTACTTATTTACGTACATATGTACATACATACATATACAAATTTAACTCTTAATAAATTACAATTAATACCAATTAAATCGTTGCTTTAAAAAACTCGTGCTACTTTTTTTAAAGATTAAAATCGTTTTTTTATTCTATGCAAAATCTACATACATAAATAAAAAAATAACAAATAGAACAAAAATCTCCTAAGCAGTTCAATGAAACTTTCAAAGGCAATTTACACAGATAATAAACGCACAGATCCACATGTACATTTAATTGCAACAATACAAAAGCAATTGAATACTTTTTTAATTTCCTATAAAACTCATTATTAAAAGCCGAATGAACAAAAAAGAAGCGAATCAAAATCAATATGGTTTCTGTATGATTTTGATGCTGTTGTTTTTATTGTTACCATGTTAAAATTATTGTAATTATATGTAAAAAACAGCAACAACAACAGTTATATCGTTATCATTATCAACATCTTTGCATTTGCACATGCATACACACATACGAGCACATACATACACATTTTCAACATTATCGATTAGATTGTGTAGCAGGCAGCAGTAATTTATGTATTGAAAGCGTAACTAAAAGAGATCAACAATGTACAGAAATAAAACAGTATACAACAATAGCAACAACAACAAGAAAAATATAAAGACGAATACATAATATGTATCACTGATTGGATTTGTGGTACAATTGTATCAAATTTGGTACAATCGAAACTTCATTGGTACACTGGTACAATTCATCTCTTTTTGGTACAATTTAAAAAAAATACCGACCAAGTTTTATCATTTCTTTGAGGTGGTTTAACTTACGTTTCAATTATAAAATGCTTATGGCGTTTTCTTTTCTAAAAAAAAAAAGTGTTGCATAAGTGTTACATGTGACTTGGCAACATTTTTAGTTGCTCCTCTAATTTTTAAGAAGTGTTTCATATTTTACGTTTACGAAAGAACACAAATTTCGGCATTCAACAATAAAGTGCAATTAGCGCGAGGTTAATTCAATTACAGGTGGTGGCAAGACTACAACAATCCAAAGCAACAGATGTTGTTTTTATTGCATTGTTAGTGTTTACGGCTCGAAATTTGCCACCACCTTGTATTGAATTCGCCTAAATCTAGTGCTGTACTCATGCCCCTTTAATTAGAATGAGTGTTGAACATGTAGAATTTTTTTAATTTTAAAGGGAACATCATCAGAAAAGAACGCTTTACACTTTTAAAATAACACATGTATTTCAAAAAAGAACATTAAAAAAGGTAAAAGGCAGAATAAATGCAGAATTTTGCTCAGAAAAGAAAACGCCATTAATAACATACATACATATCTCCAGCCGTTACCAGAACTACTAAAAATTATATAATTGTTAATTAATGTTCGAATATAATACATAAATATATGTACTCGTATCCCTGTAGTGCCTCCAAATCGCGGCTTGAGCAGATTGTTTTGGGACACTGTCAACCAAGTGTCTACCAGGCCTGCCATATTTGCCGATTTTTTGCCTCTAAATTATCAAAGTGCCGATTTGCCGATTTTTTGATAAACACCTCAAACACGATAACTTCTTGTTTATATGTTAATAATTTTGTGCAACACTAGAATGAATACTTGTTACATTTTTGAAATTTTTTTTTGAAAAATATTCAATTATGAAGAATGAAAGAACTAAGTCCAAATCATTTTTAAACTTTAATCAATTTAATTAAAATTTCTTTTTCTGTAAGGAAAATATAAAATACTTGTTATTTAAGTTTGAAAATGAATAGACACTTACCAAAAGGGAAGGTTAAGCTAACTAAATTTATATTCACTATCAATGCAAACAATTGTAATCAAAAAGTTATTCTTATAATCCTTATTATATGTATGTAATTGAGGCTGATGCAGGTACATCCGATAGCCAATCTAATAAAAGGAAGTGAAGGAAATTTGAAAAATTTTTGGCAAAAAAATTCAAATATAAAACGTGTGAATTTTAGTGGTGCATTTCCAAAAAATTACTTTCCTTTCACATTCTTTCGAAAATGTGGAAAGTATTATAACCAAGTAAACCTAAATAAAACAGTATATCGATGTCCCTTAAAAAATTAAATTTGCAATAAATTTTTTTCTAAAGATTATTTAAAGTTTACTAATTCGAACTGCTTTAAACTGAAATAAAAATGGACTAAATAAAAAAAAGAAAAAAAAAAATTTTAAATTGTACTAAAAATTTTCAAGGCTAATAGTATTGAAAAAAGTACAGTTGTACTGACTTTATCATCCCTGGTCTCTTTGCACAATTGGAAACAATCATACGAACGAATACGAGCAGTAAAGTCAAACAGTAGTCAGTACAAGTCAATCGTACATTTTGTTAAAGAGTATCTGTATGCTTGTGTCTCTGTTAGTCCGCGTCCACACTTGAAACTTTTGTTGCAACAAATCTTATGATTCTTAGGTAGATTGGGTGAACCTTCAAAGCTTCGTGTACCTTGCAATTCAAACTTTTGAACTCAAAGTAAGCTGCAGGTGCCTGTTTACATTATGCGATTTTTGTCGATGCAATTTTTCTGGTACCTTCTATAAATTTACATTTGAGTTTACGTTGTGCAAATTTTTATATGTGTCTACAAGTAAAGCCTGCCTGAAGAATAAGCGAACAAATAAACGACCGATACGAATGGTAAGAGCACAGTTTAATGCCATAAGCAAGCGACTAGAGTAGAAACTCTCTCAAGGAGGACTCACGTTAGTTTTTCTTGTTTCATTTTTTCAATAAGCTTCTGTTTAAGACGAAAGTTGGAGGTCAACTATATGCGTTCTTCCCTTTCATGCTTCTGGCAAAAAAAGTAGAATCATGGATGACAAAATATATTTAATTTTCAATATTAGCGATAAATAATTTGTAGGGTGGATTCATGTTTGTAAAAATTGTTTTGCTTAGTTTAATATTTTATTTATTTTTTATTCTTTATTTTGTCCTTTTTTTGTGTAGACGTCACAGTTGATTACAAGTAGTAGCAATTCGTAACCACTTATATTTACACAAATGTAAGTTTAAACTTACAAGTATAAAGCCACTTGTTAAATATCAATTCTGATAACAATTCATGCAAACGATTTCGACATTTGCTCGCCTAGACAATGCAAACAGTGGAACCTTGACCATTACAAATTTTTTGTAATTCAAATCAAAATAAAAAAAAAAAAATCAAAACAAAAAAATTTAATTTTTTAGAACTGTAAACATTTTAACCTGCAAGAAAACTAACTATTTTCTTATAAAATTATTTAGTTTTTTTTATGTAGGTCTTACTGTTACCGCAAGAAGATCTTTGTAAATTCGGTATCAGCTCTATAATTTGAAGAAGCGGCAATTGAAAGCACATGCGCTTGCTAAAATTCTATTCGTTGAACTCCTCATTCCTCACATTTTTAATGACCAGTTTCATTTTAATTTTTGTTTTTCCATTCCTGGTGTTGCAGTCTTATTGCAACAATTATTATTTTAAATAATTTTTATCATGACAGCATGCTGGTTTTTCATGTCAGTTGAAAGAAAAATACACTTCTTCGCCTAATTTTAAAAATATGCGCTGCATTTAATAGATTGCATTAAAAAAATATAAAAATCTTTAAAGTTGGTGGAAATTCACTTGATTTGTTTGCTTTATAATTGTAGGACATTAACTTAAATATAGATTTTCACACATAAAAAGAACTCGTTTTTATTTAGATGGGAAAATTGTAAAAAAAATAATAAAATGTACAACAAATTTTACAGTTTTAATTGTCTCGTTAAAAATGGCTTCGGTGGAGCTTCTATAAGTCCAGTTGGTCATTTAGGCAGCAAAATTTAAAAAAAAAAATCAAATCAAAAGGTGCCAATTTTTTTCTAAAAATGATGCAAATTTTAAAAACTTATTTTAACACTTTTTTACCGCAGTAAATAGAAATATTGCAACTATATTTTATTAAATTTATTTTTTAATAAAATTGATATACATAATCAAAACTTTTTTAATATTTTATGAACAATATGGAAACTCCTTAAATTTCTTGTGCGAGAGATTTTACAGAAATAAGTTTTTACAAGTTTAATCTGTTAAAAACTGTTTTACATTAAAAGTGAAACAATTAAAACTATTCAAAATTGTTGTCGAATATGAGAAGATTTTGCATTGAAAGAGTTACAAAATAAAAAGGTTTAACAAATGGACTTAAAATATCGATCTTTATTGAATATAATTACTAAAAAGTTATTGTATACAACAGAATTGGCTTTAACCACGTTTCGTTATAATAGTTCTTCAGTTATTCAGGGTATTGCTACTCCTTCGCCTACTCTCTTTATTTTAATTTTCAAAGGCGTAATTTACAAAAAGACTGACTCCTTCCAAGTTTAAAATTACTCACTATAACAGTTCTTAAGATATGCGAAGTTTAACATTGGCGTTCTATGGGGTCCTGCACTTCCCCTGCTGTTATCTTTTTTAAAAAAAATTGGTGTAGCGGCTCTTAAGATATGCGATACTTAAAATTATCATCCTATGGAGGGTACAACTTCCCCTGCCCCTATCGATAAAAGGAGTATAATTAATTTTGGGGCTTACGTGATGTTGTAAAATGTATGTTTCAGGAAAAACGATTCAGTATTTTAGGAGTCTATAAGCCAACAAACAAACAAACAAAAAATTTTCAATTTTATATAAATTGATAAAAATGTGGCAACTGCAAAAGCAACTTCGCAAATCTAAAAAAATTATGATGTTTTTGCTCTTATTCTTTCTTTAGCTTTAAAATTAAAAAAAAAAAAAAAATTATTAAACAACTTTTGTACCGGTCACTTTTATATAGTTTGTTAAAACTTTCTTTAAAGAAAGTAAATAGAGTATGCAAAAATGTTAGTAACAATTTTAAATAAAATCGAAAAATTTGGCAACCCTGAACATATAGTTTTAAACTTTTAAAAAAGGTTTACAATTTTTGCTTTCAAAAAGAAAAAAACAAAGGTTTACAATTATAGCAAAGAAAATAAATTTTTTAAGTTAATTAAAAAATATGGCAACTCCAAAAAGCAACTTCATATATCTAAAAAATGCGCTGCTATTTTTACTTAAATATTTTGTTTAATCCTTAAAATTTGTAATAAAAATAATTTATAATTAAACAACAGAAATATATTAATATCATACAAGTGGCAACCCTTAACAATTTATTCGCCCTTTTCTTTGGTATTGTTTGTTTTTATCTTTATACGAAGAAATTTAAACTGACCAAATTAATAAAATATTAATAAAAAATTAAATAAAATAAAAAATACTCGATAAAGCTAAAATTTAACTTAAAATTTGAAACTGAAACAAACAAATGTGGCAACCCTAAACACATTTTTTTTTAAAGTTTTAAACTAAGTTTGCAAAATTTTCTTTTTGCAAAAGAGTAACATAGGAATGTTTAACAAATATAGCAAAGAAAAAAAAGTATTTTTCAACTGATTAAAAAACGTGGCAACTCCAAAAATAGAAAACCATATATTGGTATAGTTTTCAATCAAATTTGATTGATGTTCTAAATATCATGTGTAAAAGAAAAATTTGTGTAAAAGTTCAGTTTTCTTAAATATTTATTTTAAATAGGTGGCAACTTCATTTAAGATTTTAAATTAATTAATAAAGTTTTAATTTTGCTAGGCGGCAAAGCACAACCCACAAGTTTTAAAAATAAGCTTTATATAAAAAGAAAACATGATTCTTTCAATTCGTAGTTCCATTCGTTCATTTAACAAATTTTCGTACAGTTATTTAATTCTTCTGAATAAACTGATGTTTAGCATTTAAAATTTCATATACTTCATACACTGACATCATTACGTTTTCTTTTTTATCTTTTTTTTTTAATACAAACATTTTTAACACAAAATAATTTTGTCTCCAAAACTGAATTCAATTTATTAATTGTGTTTCTATTCTCGTGAGCTTTTCGCAAAACAAATTTTCATTAGCTGTTATTTCTATTAGCAGTTTTTACTAAAAGACGTTTTTCTAGAAATCTCGAGAAATTTATTGTTCCAAACCGCTAAATTGCCACAGCATTCACGTGACACTTTCGCATAAATTCCCAATTAACTGAAGAAAAAACGTCAAGCGTTCTCGCATGCAATCACATCCCAGTGGAGCGAGACAAATTTAAAAGCACGTAAAATTATTTTTATTGTTGTTGTAGTTGTTTTAAGCGTTTGCCAATGCTAATCAGGCAGCTGCTGGGGAAAGGGGGAACAAAAATTACTAATAAAAAACTTGAAATTTACGACAGAAAATTTTCTTAAAGAAAAATTGCTAAAAAAAAAAAAACTCTAAAATCTTTTTGTTAACTAACGTTAGCCACAATGGAATGAAGTAAGGAAAATTTTATAAAAAAATTTTTAAAAAATGTTAGTTTGAATTAATGATACAGCTAAAGTTAATTATGCTTTCGAAAATATTTTAAAATATTTTTTTTTATTTATGTTTTGTTAAAGTTTGCTTAAACCCATTGTGCACACATGACAATTTAAAATGCTACTAGCATTTCGTAGCTGCCTTTATGCCAACCCCTTCCTGCTCAATTTAAGTAGTTGTGAACGTCACCATAAATTTTCATATAAAATAATGATTATTTGTTTCGTGTTTTTCTTTTGTTCAATGTATGTATACGAGGGTTAGTTAAACATTTTTTGTAAGAAATACAAAACAATATTTTTTTTGCATAAATTTGTTTCAAATTTACATTTGGGGAATCTTTTATGAAAGTTTTCTTTATTTAAATTTAAAAAAAATTTTAAATAAAATAAAGGGTTAACCATTTTTCGGTTTCAAAAGTAAAGTTCCATTTGACATTTCGATTAAACTTTTATTTCATTGTAATGTCTGGATCTTGCTATAACGTACGAAATACCATGGCATTTGAATGACCTACTCTAGATTTGTTGCAGCAGTCATTTGTGAAAGGGAAAGAGAACATGCTATTCTTCTCTCCTCTCTCACCAATAAATTTAAACTTTCTGAAGAAAAACTTTCATAGTGTGAACCCAGACTATGCGGCAATTTTGTTTGCTTAAAACCCCGTTTAGCCAGAACCAAATTTTGCGATAAACAATCTAAGTAAACTAGGATAATTTTTGCAGTGCGTTTAAGCGTGAATCTATTCTTAGTGATTTACAGAAAATGCTGACCATAAATTTAAAAAAGTGAGAGCATTATGACAACTTGTTTGACAGCTAATCATTTCGTAACTTCTATCGGGCTTAAAAAAATCCATTGGGAAAGTTTTCTACGATTTGGTTAGTTGAATGCGCTTGAGGGATTTTCTGGTTTTGCCGTGTTTTCCCGATTTTATTTCTTTGCTCTCAAAATGTTGACATGTTTCTACAGTTTTAAGCGACTTCTTTTAGGGGATAATTTTGTTGTTCACTTCACCTTGCGTTGAGAAAATTTTCATATAAAATTTTTTGAATTTTTGAAAATTTAAAAAATTTTATATGAAAATTTTTTCAACGCAATGTGAAGTGAACAACAAAATTACCCCCTTAATTTATCTAGTACTTACTTTTTTTAACTTTAATATCCCTCCTCGTATGTTAAATGTCGTTTAATAAAATTGTGCATTTAATGAGTTTTTCTTAAGCATTTGTTTGTTTTATTTGCTTTTTTTTCTTCTTTTTCTTACGTTTTTTTTCTCGTACGATTTCGTACTCCAAATACCGCAAAATTTGTTAAGACTACCTTGATTACAGCAGTCTTGAGATGTTGTGAAAGAAAATCTGTAATTAGTAAAACATAAACAAACGTATGTACATATATGAAGTGTATAAAGAGAACCATCGTTCTTCTCTTCATCTAAATTGCATGTCTCATAATGTAAATTCGTTAGCGTTTTAAAGCGCAGTTAGATCTGAATGAAGGCAAAGTATAAAACTAGTCAATTGAAAATGGGGGCTATAGGAAAAATTTTAAAGAATATAATTCGCTTTTGATATAAGGACCAACTGTACCTTCCAGCAACCCTTATGGAGTTATAATTTCAAGATCAGTAACCAGTGAGTTTTTGTTTAACCTGCCCCTAAAGAATACCGGACCTTGTTGGGATTGAACTTCAACTCTAAAAACTCTGCCAATGAAGCTGATTTATGGCTTTTAAACTTTTCCAACTAGACCTTTTTAACTTCTTTATATCGCAACCGTCAGTAATTGTTTAAACTACTTCTTCCACAATATTTTCTCATGCTCATGTTCGTACGTTATTAGTTAGGACTTGTGTGCAACAAATTGTTACCTCATAAAATATTTTCTTGGTTAAAGTTTTTCACATTCATTTTCCATTTAACTAAAAAATTTTCTACTACACAATAATATTTACTCGCAAAAAACAAATAATATTAGATTGTCCGTCTGTCAGTTATAAGAGCTACTGTATTTAGCCATAAACAAAGCAAACAATAAAGCACAGTAGGGCAAAATTATAAAAAAGGCAATATATTCACGCATTTCTGCGGGATATTTTTAGCTGCGCAATGTCGCACTCTTTTTAAAGTTTTATAATTTTCGGGCACGTCGGGCAATCGAAATCACGTGAAATTGAAATCGAACAAATTTTTAAAACTCTCCCGTGTTCAAAGTTCATAAAAAGTTTTTCTTGTATATACTTTATACTTAAAGGTACACTTTCCCCTACTCAAATTACATTTGAAATCAAGAAAAGCTACGTTCATTGTTGAATTCAATTAAAATTCTTTATCGATTTTAATTCATGTGATTTTGATTTCCAGAAAATGGCCGTATAACTCGCATTTGCTCTCGAATATCAATTAAAATTCTTCATTGATTTCAATTTCACGTAATTTCGATTTCCGGAACATCTCAGTAAAAACTTCGCCTACAAAATAATGTGTTGAGTAATCAGAAAAACATAAAAGCCCTACTTACAATTCTACTGAAAGAAATAATGAATTTTACAAGGGACGTCCCAAAATGAACGCAAAATCAAGTATGTCATAATTGATTTACCTATAAACATCCAGAAAGATGTACCTTTAGAAGTAGCCATACAAGTAGATATAAGAGAAAGCTTCTAAATAATGAGTAAAAGAAGCTATTCATTTTGAAAAAGTAAGCAAAGTTTTTACTGGGATGGTCGTATAACTCGAATTTGCTCTTGAATATCTTTAAATTGTTGGGGTTGACTTTGTTGCTTATTTATGTATGCAAGATCTTTAAAAATGAGCTAATTTATAAGAATCTGGAGCTTGTTCAATCAGTTTTAACCATCATAATTAACAATAAAAATACATATATCCGTCGTTTATTTAATACTTTGTTGTATCATAACTACTAACCAATAGCCTAGCACTCTTTTTCCCAAACTTTATTATATTGTCTTTCATATTTACTTATTTTTGGGGAACATACATATGTATTTGCATGGAAATTGTCTTTAGATTCTATTTTTAAATTCTTTTTTTTTCAACACTCACCCAAGAAAAATAACATAAGTTTATAAAGTACCTTTTACACACTTAACAAAAATGGTAATCTTAATTAGGACCCTTTGCACTGTATAAGAGGAAGAGAAAAGTGCTGCTAATTAAATTCAATTCAATGGTAATCTTTATTTAGCATTTAAATATAAACTAATTTAAGTTTTTTTCATATTTTATATAAAGGAAACAAAGAAAAATAAGCGTACATAAAAAAGGGAAAATATATTAAAAAGTGTAAAATCCCCAAAAAATCACCGAATTTTTTTTAAATCGTCAAAAAATCCCCAACCCTCAAATGACTTTCCTTGTCCGTTTTGCTCATATGAAATCCCAAGTCTGAAAGCACTGTCTGTTGCAATACAGAATGAAACGCTGCATTAAAGTTGTCCTAAAAGTAGTTGGTTCTTTGAAAGTAGCTTATGTTTTTAGTGGGGTATAATTTTTGGTTTCCTATTTAGACCATCTATCCCACTGTGCAATTTCCGTTACTAAAACTCATCTCCTTAATATAGACATTTTCATGTTTTCCAAACAAAACAAGTCGCTATTTATACCCGCGTACCTGTTTCCATTTATTATGACTTTAAGAAAAAAAACAAAACTGGTGATTTGGAATGGGGAGTTGCGACTCAAAAGCACATCTTTCTTTTGATTTTATAGCAGTCAGTGTGTTATTAAAACAAAACAAACGCCTTAAACGGAAAGTGCTCACCTCATATCAGCAGCTATTTATTGCATGTGTTTGTGCATCCAAAACAAGTCCAAATGAAACAAATACAAATCCCAGAGAAATATGTTCATATCAAGTTAAAAAAAACAAGTGCATCACAACGTTTAAATATGACCAAGCAGGAAGTGACTGTTTAAACACGGTGTTGATAATAAAAATAAAAGTGAGTCTGAGTGATTATGACGACGATTATGGATGAAGATGATGATAAAGAAGTTGTTGCCAGGCTGATATTTCAAACACATAAATGTTGAGTGTGTGATCAAATGAAAGTAAAATTTAAACGGTTACGACTTAATGAGTTTTGTAGTAGAAATGCATTTTTTTTGGAATACTTTTAATATAATATAAAACTCAAAAAGTAATTTCAATTTTTGGGAATACAAAATTCAAATTTCAAAAGATTTTGTTATTCGTGCTAAATTCCCAGTTTTTATTATTGATAAAAACACTTGAAATTTATTGTTGATGGGATAAGCTATTCCTATGCGCATTTCACTGGTTGCTTAGGCCAGATCATCAGGAAACTTCATCCATAAAGATTTTAGAAAAACTAAAGATATTAAACAAAATAAAAATGTTAAACGTATAAGACTTATAGCAACAGTTCTACTTGTAATAATATCAAAGTTTAAACAAAACAACATCAACAATAAACAGTGCGTTCATCTCAACTTACATTCCCCGCAACAATTAGTTGAAATTCTCTCAACATTAATTGTAGTTGTAAGTAGGTTAAGAAAAACAAAATAAAAACAACAACAACTTATAAAAGATGTTGTCAATTAAGTGTTTTTTAGGCCGTGCACCTGCCTGTTTATTATCAAAAAGTAATTTCAGTTTTTGGGAATACAAAATTTAAATTTCAAAAGATTTTGTTATTCGTGCTAAATTCCCAGTTTTTATTATTGATAAAAACACCCGAAATTTATTGTTGATGGGATAAGCTATTCCTATGCGCATTTCACTGGTTGCTTAGGCCAGATCATCAGGAAACTTCATCCATAAAGATTTTAGAAAAACTAAAGATATTAAACCAAATAAAAATGTTAAACGTATAAGACTTATAGCAACAGTTCTACTTGTAATAATATCAAAGCTTAAACAAAACAACATCAACAATAAACAGTGCGTTCATCTCAACTTACATTCCCCGCAACAATTAGTTGAAATTCTCTCAACATTAATTGTAGTTGTAAGAAGGTTAAGACAGACAAAATAAAAACAACAACAACTTATAAAAGATGTTGTCAATTAAGTGTTTTTTAGGCCGTGCACCTGCCTGTTTATTATCAAAAAGTAATTTCAATTTTTGGGAATACAAAATTTAAATTTCAAAAGATTTTGTTATTCGGGTGTTTTTATCAATAATAAAAACTGGGAATTTAGCACGAATAACAAAATCTTTTGAAATAATATAAAACTTTTATAATAAAAACACGAAAAGTTGCTAAATTTAATAGCTTTACAAACCAAAAAATTAACATACTTTTGATTTGTTTTTAAGTTGGACTTGTGTAGTATATTTTTAGGATTAATATAAATATCCAAAGCAAAACAATGAAAACCCTTCCATAAATTAAGCGTTAAGCAAATTTGTATATATTTTGTAAAAGTAATTAGATGTGTATTGTAAATCAAAATAAATGTTTTTATAAAAAAAACCAACCCAAATAATTATATTTCCCCAAATGCTTGACAACAACATACCTTAAGGATGTTTACAAACATTAATTTGATGCCTTTTTTTAAGCTTTTTATATTTAGAAATTTTTAAATCATAAACAATTTACCTTTAAAAATATTAATAGTGTTCTTAATTAACTTAATTTTTTTATTTTTATTCTCTTTTTAGCTAAAAAACAAAATGGTGCTGCTTTGCGTACAAATAGTTTAGGTTCTGGCACGCGCACACCGCCCTTAGAACGCAAAAGCAAATTAAGCGCCTTGGGGCGCTTTTTCAAACCCTGGAAATGGCGGCGGAAAAAGAAAAGTGAAAAATTTGTGGCGGCCTCAAATTGTAAGTAAAATGAACAATTTTAAAGGTGAAAGTACTTTTCGAAATATTTTCATAGTTGCGCCTTTCACTTGAAAAAGTATTTTTAAGTTAAATAAAAAAAAAAAAAAAATTAAAAGTGCACTTTATGTTCATAAACTGCTTTTGTTTTAAAAAAGTACATGCTGTTTTAAAGTTTTTTTTTTATTTTCTCAATAAGTGCTTTTAGCTAAGAAGGTACAGTTTGTCCACTTACGAGAAAGAACTTAAAATTATAAAAAATTCCAATAAATGAAAAGCTAAAGAAAAAAAAGAAGGGCTAGATAAGTTACTTTAGTTAATGCAAGAATATTAATTTATAAAAAAAGTTATAAAAATTCCATAACATTTTGCAACGGATTTGAAACTATCCGAAGAATTTTTCGAAAGAATGAATTTAATAGTAGTATTCTTTATTGCACATAAGAAGCTGTGTGAAAATGAACAAAAATATTAAAAGATTAAACTGCAGTTTGCACACAGTAACGCTGGAGTAGACTTTTCATTCGGAAAACACGTTTAATATACGGATGAAGTAAATGAAATTAAAGTTATCGGTGAAACCGAAATATTTGCGTCTGACAGTCAAAACAGGCGTTTGGCATGTGATAATCTATAGTGCGATTCACTAACTTAACGAACCGACAATCGTTATATTTGTCGACATTTATATTCGATTTAACGATAGGAAGATTCTGTAATTTCTTTTTAACGATAGCATACAGCTGTATGTTTGTATTCATTTAATTGAATATCATGTGACATTTCTGTCCACAAAACGTCAAAATACGCGAATGACAAACACTTTGAAGCCATTTTAAACATAAAATAAACTTGATCGATTTAAAAAACACCACGTAAGCAATTGTCGCTTAAATAACGATAAACATACTGCTTAAAGTAACAGCAGACTTTAAGCGACAGCGAATATCGTTAATAGCACATTCGATAAATGTCTATTAATTATAGTTAGTGAATCGCACTACAAGGGTGCTTTTTAGGCTGCTGACGTTGGTAAATTGCATATTTCTGGTGTTATTAAGAAATGGCTATTGCATGCATCATTGCTCTCGAGTGCTCAAAACTCTACCACAATTGCCAGACTTGAATGTAAGAGAAAACTTGTGCCAAAAACTTAAAACTCAATATAAACCCACATTAGATTTAAAACCAGAATATGCTTAAAAGTGCTCTGGAGCTCCACATATAAAAAATATGTAATTCTGTTTTACCACCTTGAAATAAAGTATATTTAGTTCAAGCGTACCATTTTCATTATGACATAAATTTTCTTAGACTTTTCTTAAGAGCCAAATACACTTGTCAAATGCTTGTCCAGCAGGCGAATTCACTCGTGTACGTGTGCTGGACGCAATGTTCGCCGTAATATCTAAATTTTTTGATTTTCCATCCAGCATCGTCGGTGTGACACATACAAAGAAATTTTCACTAGCACAGTGCAACACGAAAAAAATAATCATATACACGCAAAGAAAAAACATGGTTGATACAATCACAATCGCAAACTATCATTAATGTTTGTGATTATGATTGTGTTAAATACGTCTTAAGCAACAATATATGTTTAGACATAATGTATATAGCTAATTATTGCCCCAAACATATTATTATGTTTAGAAGAAAAACGTAAACAATATCTTCAACCATGTTTCTTTATATCCCAACACCATGCAAAATGTCTTTTTCACCATGTTATATGGTTCTCACAATAAAACCAATAAACAATTTTATTTTAAAAATATATTTTTTATTAAAAATTCATATTTATGTACATATACTTAGCATATGTAAAAAAATGTAATTAAATACATACATTCAAGACTAGTAAAAATAACACAAACTAACCTTTTATTTTTTTATTGGAAAATATTTGGGGCTAATGACAAAATTTTGCGTCTAAAATTCTATGCCGGTTTTAATGTTGTTGCTTTTGTTGGCTGCAAGAAAGACAAAGTAATTGCATATTTATAAATGTATGTATGTATTTTTATAATTATGTACATATATATAAAAATCTTACCTGTTTCGATAAACATATACATAATAATTTATTCCGTTAGTTTTGAAAGGCAGCGTGGCCTTTTTCTCCCCGAAAAAAGTTTTATTTATTTTGTAATCGTTCTTCTTTTCTGATTAACTGACGCTCGCGTATAAATAATACACACTGACCATAAATGTTTGTTAATTTAGAAAATGTATTTTAAAGCAAACATAAATTATGGTATTAAACATAACTTTTGTGTGCAACTTATATTCGGCCATGTTCTGGAAATCGAAACCACGTGAAAGTGAAATCGAACAAATTTTGAAAACTTTTCCGTGTTCAAGGTTCGTAAAAATATTTATTTTTAAATACGTCATAGTTTTAGGACCACTTTCCTCTACCTAAAGAACTTTTGAAATCAGGAAAAGCTATGTTCATTTTTACAAAAATTCAATTAAAACTCTTCATCGATTTCACTTTCACGTGGTTTCGATTTCCAGAACATGGCCGATTATGATTTTAATTGCAAGTTGAAAATAAAAATATTTTAGTAGCAAACATTTCACATATTTTAAAATGTTTAGCTAGATCAGAGTAACTTTTTAGGTGTAAAACACCATATAATATTATTATAGTGAATTTAAAAATGTTAAGGACAAAAAATATTTGTTCAAGTTATATTAGGACTATAATAAATTTATTAGGGTAAACATATTTGGCTAATATAAATAAAAATGGTGGTAGTGACCACTCATTAATCATGTTTTTTCTCTGCGTGTACCGACAAAACTACGTGATAAAAGACCAGAATGAAATTTTTCACTTTTGCGGCTACCTAAACGGTGTAAAGAAGCATTCCTAGAAAGTTGTTTATTGATATCTTAGGTACATTTTTGTAGTTGGTTGTTTCCTTGCATTTTTGACCGTTTGCTACTTATGGACCTGGAAAGGGGGGAAAAAGGTAATCAAAATCTATTTTTTAAAGTTTTTTGCTATTTTGATCTTGAAGATTAAGTTTTTTTTTGATTATATGTTCACAATTTTTGTTCTTTGTGGCAGGAGCTACAAATATGTCTCAGATGGTAAATCAAAATTCCGAATGGTTTGCAAGATATGAGCCTGAAAAAATGATCACTTTTTTTGCAAAGAGGACACCGAGGTCCAAAATCTTTTTGGACCCATATAAAAAAGTGCATCACTTTGGGCAAAACTGGGAGACACGGGTCTTTTTTTTAGTCTTTTATTAAGTAGTTTTGTCCGTATATGGTTATTTTTCCATGACTTAAAAAATTACACACAGTTTTATTCATGGGTGGAACAATTTCACTGTGAGTCACTGTACTTAAAGCTTAAACAAAAAAGCGTTTTGAATAAAGGGACTTCCTGTTAAAAAATAGCTTAAGGCCTAAAATTGTAAGTAAAATTAAAATCAAATAATTTTAAAGAAAAGCAGTACTTACTTTTTAAATGTACAATATAAAAAATATACTTTTTGTTAAGAAAAGAATTTTTAATAAAAAGTTACTGTCCCTTGAACAAGTTAAAGCTTCAGTTAAAAAGAAATAATAAAAAGCAAAATTTTTTCTTTTAATTAGTTTTTGTTTTCTACTTCTTGTACTTGTAGGTACTTGTTGTTAATTAGGTACTTTTTTGGTAAAAAAAAATACACTGTATTGTAAGGTATTTTTTTTAACCACACCACAATAGTGGGTGTTATGCGTATGTTGCCGGTGTTTGTAACACCTTAAAATATCCTAGATCCACCTCAACTCAGAATTACTTTTAAAATTGATCTAACGATGTCCGTCCGTCCGGCTGGCTAGCAGGCTGTCTGTCTGTCCAGGAAAACCTTGTGAGTTAAGTACAGTTTACAATTTTGGAGGTATTTGATGAAATTTGGTACAAAGGTTTAAATTGTTACTTGAAACAAGGATTTAAAAAGTGGTTTCTAGTTTTACATATCACCCTTACAAGCTTCTTTACGGAATAGTGTCCTTGTGACCATAAACTAGATATCTTAATATTAGGGCGGGTCGATTTAATAATCGATCATGGCTCAGTGAAAATCGTATTCTAGGGATCAAAATAAGATAAATAAATTTTTTCATTTACATATGTTCTGACTAAATAAATTTCTAAAGAGAAAAAATAAATAAAATAATAAAAATACATAAAATAAATAAAAAATAACAAAAAAAAGTGCCAAAAATGGTGATTTTTTGAAATGTTTGTGTGGGGAACCCCCCAGGGGAGTTCCAGGGGGTGTGCCACTGGCATGGGTGGTTCGGCCCTCCAAAGTTATTGGGGGTCGGTCATACATTTGGACTCGATTGGGGCACTCTAAATGGGTCACTGAGCCATGGGCGATTTTTTTGCCTCCCCACAAATCGACCCGGCCTACTTAATATGCTGGTATTTAGATAACATTTTGTCCACACTTATTTTATTGCAATCTAAATTATATTTGGAATCGGTCCATATGCTCCCATATAAATACTACGTATTACCGAAATTAGTTTTAATGCTTTGACTTCGTTTAAAATGTTAGTTTTGACATACAATTTGGTAACAGTTATAGCGATATCTAAATATTTTCTTCTTGCTATTTGTTTTTTTAAAGGAACTTAGATATTAAAATTCTTTGGCAAATAAGATACTTCTGTGAAAATAGTTTTTGTAAAGAATTACCCTTTTTTAAAAGTCTACTAAAATTTAATAAGTTTTTATATATTTTTTTTCATTTTAGCCCTTGAACGCAAAATTTCTGTACGTGCCAATCGAGAAGAACTTATACAAAAAGGTATACTTTTACCGGAAAGCCCGCTGGGGAATATACCAGAACCAAGTGAGTAACTAACGAAAATAATACAAGCAAGAAACTTTAGTCGATCAAGCCTGACCATAAGAGACCCTACACTACAGAATTTAGAGAAACATTTTAGAAAGTGTACTCTTTTTGGAACCCATGGACAACCATGGATACGCCGTAACAAAATTATGTTATGAGGTTTAAATTCATTTAAAAGTTCTTTTAAGTGTTGCTAAGTGATTTTTGGAAGGGGGTTTATAGAGGACCAATCTATGTATGTTCTATTCTGGACCTGTTAACACAATATTAAGCTGACAATATTAAGTGACTTTCGCGAAATTGTATGTCAATACCGTCATTAATAAGAAAATTATGTCATTAAAAGCTTGATTCTCGTCCCAACCAAACATTTCTTGATTTTAACGTATTTTGTTCTTATTTAGTAAAGTATTTTTAAATAAACAAACATTTTGCTTAAACTCATATATGAGGCTATGAGCGCAGAAGTGGTGTGTGTGCCTCATATTTAGAATAAGTAATTTTTGGCTTGAACGAGAATCATTCAAAATTTTCGTGGTTCAAGCCATATTAATAAATAATTCAATCCGTGTATTGCGGGAGTTGCATTTCTATGGAAGTTTTGCTCAAATATGGACCGATTCCAATCAAATTTGGTAAGATTATTTGGAATGCAATAAAATAATTTGGGACCAAATTTCTATCAAATCTAACTCTATTCCGAAAACATAATTGTATGGGTACTGTGTGAAAGTATGGAATGTTTCTAACCAGTGTTACCGTTGTGATACTAAAGTATCAATTTGACCCCTTTCGTCGAGGTCTTGACAACTTTTATGACCCTTTTTTTAAATTATCCTTTTGTATTTTTTGCCACTTTTTGACCCTTTTTGGAAATAGCACTCACGTATTGTTTTTTTTTTGTCAACACTGCTGAACGTTAGTGCTAAACAAATTTTTTCGAAGTAAGTGGAGATGGAGGATGGACTTCAAGTGAAGATTTAATACCAAAACAGAGAACGCACACTCCTAAAAAGTAGTTAGTATTCGTAAGGTGGTTGTGTTGAAAGATTTTTTACGACTTCTAAATTAGATTTTCGATAGTAAAGTACAATTTCCCTAATAGCAACCATAGGTTAGGTTCCATGGGCAGCCAAAGAGAGACAGCTCACTTGGGTCCTTTATTGGTCCCTTTGTGATACCCAGCGCCAATGCCCATCAGCAGTTACTCAGATGTCGTCACTGCAAGGTCCAACCAAATCGTCTTCCTAATTAAGAAAAGAAACGATTTAAGTTCTATCCTGGATAGATCCTCCAAGCAGGCAAACACCGGTTCCCCCAGGTTTTGCTCTCTAAAGAGTATGTAGCAAGTTTTATGCTAAAATAAGTTCACCCCTTTTAAATCGACAATATTAAAAATGCCCTGTAAAATAGGTGACTTCGGTTTAGGTATGGTGCTATTTTTAAACCGGCGACGATTGCCTCAAAGAGCAACATAGCTTCGCAAAACTTTAAATACTCGAAAAAGTTTGCAAAAATAGCGCCATTTAATTAATTAAAAGTCCCTAAAACCAACTAATTTTGGCGCTATGCGCCCACGATTTGACGTAAAAGCAACAAATAAAAATAATAAAACTAACAGGAATGAAAAAATTCGGTAAAAATTTCTGTAACTCCCAAATATTTCGTAACAGCGGTATGAAAGCAAAGTCTAATATTTATTGAAAATCGTTAAAGCTTTATAGAATCAGAAAACTAATAGGAAAATTGCTTTAATCGCGAACGATTGCAAAATTGGAAACAAACCCTAAAATTTATTTGAAATCGCTAACTCGGCAAAAATAAAGAAAATGTCGGAATAGTTACAATGATGAAGAACAAAATTTTTGTCAGATGTTAGAAACAGCAAAGGGAATTCCATAAAAAATAAAGTTTTTTAAGCACTGCCTACATGAAATAAATATTTTTTGTTTGTATAAATTTTCTTATTATTCGAATGTGTATTCTAAGTCAAATTACAATCCTCAAAAGCTTTTAAACTTTTATTTTATTTTTTTAAGTGCATAGAAAATATTCCTGGAAAATATTGAAGGAATAAGACTATTAAAGTATTAAAGCTTTTGAGGATTGTAATTTCCCTTAGAATACAGATTCGAATAACATGAAAAGTTATATAATAAATGTACGCACTATGAGAAAAAAATTCCCAGATTCTATTTTTTGTTTGTTTATAAAAAACTTGGTCTTATTATATTTATTAAAATGGGCAATACTGCTTTTAAAAACCTTGACCCTATTTTTTTATTGAAATACCCTCTTTTTGACCCCTTTTTCTGGAAAATCAACTTTTTGTGACCCTTTTCGAAAATGTCCAACGGTAACCCTGTTTCTAACCAATTTTAATGGGTTCGGTGCTTGTGATTATTAATACCTATTTACCAAATTTACATAGACAGCCAGCCTGCTAGCTGGAAGAACGGACGGACATCGTTAGATCGACTCAAAAAGTAATTCTTAGAAGATCTAAATACTTAAAGGTGGGTCTAGGGCCAATATTTTGAAGTGTTACAATCATCAGCACAAACGCATAACACCCTTTCCCCTCTTGTAGAGTGGGTATGATTATAGTTAAGGGACAAATAAACTGCACAAGCAGTTTGACAACAACGACAAAATTAAACAATTTTATTTTGTCCTACTATTCCTTTATTAGTAGTTTATTACTTTTCATTCTTTTGCACACGCAATGTTTACTTTGACAAAGACTTTTCAATTTTCGTCTCTTCTGCACGCAAATTTTGTGTTCTTTTGTGTCTTTTGTTGTTGTCTATCAAATTAAACATGCAACCAAATATAAACGAAGAACAAAGAAACTTTGCGAGTACAACAAAGTCTGTTGTCGCCTCCATACGTTTTCCACTTCTTTGCAACTAACTAGGGTGTTCAATTAATCGGGTTTTTGTTTTGATCGATTGATCGATTAAACGATTATCGATTTTTAACTTATTCGATTAAACGAATAAAATTTTAAAATTAATCGATTAATCGAATAATTCTAAATCCAAAAATTTTATAGTTACGAATTTTTTTTTCGATAATTTTAGAAATAATTAGTACTTAAGTAAATAAAGATTTTTTTTTAAAAAAACTTGCCACTGTAGCTCCAAATTGTTGCTTCATTTTCGGGCATTAAGATTTTAAAAGAGTCAATACATATAAATTTTGAATTTTGAAACTTTTCACGGACGTTCCATCCTCTGCTATGTTTCTGCAAATAATTTCCTTTAGAGAATCGATCAAAATATCTTGTTTAAAATATTTATTCATTGGACCACTTGTAGCCCCCTTTGATTTTGTTGGTGGAGCATTTTCTTCTTTATAGTCTACACAGTGAAGTTGTTGAAGAACATTTATGTTAATACAATTTTTGACACATGTTACATTTGACATTATTAGATTTATCTTTCGTACACTATTTTTGAACCAAACTCACTCTCAAGATAGGAACACGCATGAACGATTTTGTAATGAAAGCTCATAAAAATATTCCAATTTATCTAATTGATTCTTTAAGTATCTTTTACTTTTGCCAGAACAACACGTAAAACCGCTAAAAACTACGGCTATTGAATTTAAATTATTGTACGATTTAAATTTTACTTCATTTCGATTTCGAGAACATACCCGATTTATTAATATAAATCTTTGAGTTAACATTCCCTTGACTTTTTTTTTTTTTTTTGTAAAAAGAATTATTAAATTGTGTTGAAAACCATAACTGTTTTTTTTTAATTCCAACGGACACATACATTTCGTTTGTTTATTCGACTTAAAACGTTGAAAAAAATTAAACATTTAACAGAAATGCTGTATATTATTATCATTCGATTAATCGGTATAAATTCTTCGATTAATCCTTTAATCGAAATTATCAATTTTAAATTATTCGAACAATTAATCGACAAAAATTAATCGGCTGAACACCCTACAACAAACTCAAGACTTTGCGTGTGTGAAGGGAGTCTTCGGAATATAAATCGTCGTGCCGAAGTAATCTTCACGTATATCACAAAATTTTCGTTTTTTTCGGAAAATTAATCATTACAATATTAAACTTTAAATAAAACTTTTAGAAAACAAGACTGGTGAGGAGGTTCATTAGAGAAAGAGACCTGGGGCCTAATTCTGGCAGTCGTGATCGAGTACTTTCTTGATTTGAAAGCAATTTTATTTCAGTCGGTACTTAACGAATCGAAATTATTTTTTCAGTATTGTGAAACTAAAATTAATGGTTTATAACACTGAAAATATAATGCCGATTCTTTCAGTATTGAATGAAATAATAAGATAATAAATTGCTTTCGAATCGAGAAATTACTCGATCACGACTGCCAGAATCAGGCCCCTGAGGATTGCGCAGATCGATATATCTGTTAAATTTTCCACAGAAAACGGTTTTATCTAATTATTTTTTTTTTTTATTGTGATAAACGTGAAAATAACTTTGACACTACGAAATGCTGCAAAGTTCAAGACAGTGTTTTTTTTTTAATTTCCGAACTACATTTAACAGAATCCTGGATGCAAATTATAAAAGTCGATGTTGCTATAATTTTAATAGAAATTTCGTTCAATAGTAACCATCTCAAAGAAATCTAGCTCCTGTTTTTTACTCAGGCAGACAATGAAATAAACTTTTATTTTTTTTTTAAGTTTTACTATTTAACACGAAACTCTGGTTGATCTTCAAGCGTTTGGATTCACAGACACACATAAACTTCATTTACCTTTAAAAACCAACCTGCCAATAAAATCATTAACTGTGGTCAGTTATTCACTGCGCCATATTGACGATGAAATGGACTGACAGCCTCTGGACTCATTTAAAATTCTCCTCAAGTGGTCAAAATAATTATTGGCTGGCAATGACAGACACACAAACGAATTGAAAACTGAAAAGAAAACAAGTCTGTAGAAAAAAAAACATTTTAAAGTCTGGTTGTCCAAGTTCTCCCGATTAAACGTCCCTTATAATTTGTTTTGTTTATCTTTTGTGTCGTTTTGTTGCTTTTAGAATATTTCGATTCATGATTATTTTCTTACTAAATGCTTTTACTGGCACTGGAATTGCTGACTTGTCATCGGCTGAAAAGAAAAGAGTTGATAGACGTAATATTTACAAGACACATCAGGAATATGTAATTAATTTCAGATATGATGAAAAATTCTTTAAAGTTTGTGCAGAAGATAAAATAATTAAACAAGCCAGAGTTATAAATTCGGCTATGCCAAATTTTATACACCCTATAACGTACCGTACTTCTCCAATCCCGTCCACATTTGTTTAAATGTTGCATTGATAAGCAAGATGTCTGTTCTCTTGATATACCTAAAAAACATAACAAGGGCTTCTGGGTAAAATAAGAGGCAGTAGTTGTTTTCTTGCTCATATCTCAGACTTGTATAAACCGAACATGCTGAATTTCAAAAGCAAACAGTTCCGGACTATATATGACATAAATAACAACCTTTTCCCCATAATTTGTATATGGGGTCTTCGGAAACCCCATTTCAACTGACACATGGACGGAAGGTCAGACGAACATCGTTAAATTAACTTCGCTTCTCAAAAAGATATGGAGTCTAAGATTTATATTGTTTAAATTACAAACGAAATGACAAACTTATACGGTGAAGGGTATAAAAAATAAAAGGAAAATGTGTGCAAAAATGAACAGAGAAATTTATTTTGTATTTAAAACCAAAACATGGAATACAGTATTGGACAAGGGAAATATGCTTGAACCTTTTACTACTTTACACGACTGATTATGTTTTGACTTAATAGCAAACTATGGTCCAGTATTAATTGCTGTCATAAACGCTAAAAGCTAAACAGATTTTTAATGCCAACTATTGTTTTATTTCAACTAGATAATGACCGACGTAAGCGATCGAAGCTTTATGGTAATGCATAAAGTAAGCTATTGCTATTCAAACATATTTAACATTGAGAACAGAAATTTAGTCATCTTTTTAATCTGTGTTTGTAGTTTTTAAGATAAGGATTGTTTCCTTTTTTAAACAAGTTTAAGCGGCCAATGTTTGTGGTTTAAAGTTAATTAACAAACGTCAAAACATGCAGATGAATAAAAAAGCAGCTGTTAAACTATAAACAAGGAAAACAGTTAAAAAAATATATTTTATATATTTTCACTTTTAGACGACAAATTTTTTTCTTCTCGCTTAAATTTTCTTTTAAGATGTACATACATTTATAAGAAATAAAAGGGTGTTATTTCTTCATCTTCTGCTTAAAAGTCTGGGATCACACTATGAAAGTTTTCTTTCTGAAAGTCTGAGTTTATTGGTGAGAGGGGAAGAGAACATGCTTTTCTTTTCACCTCTCTCACCCATAAACTCAGACTTTCTGAAAGAAAACTTTCATAGTGTGAACCCAGACAAAGCGAAATGCATTGGTAAAAAATTTAACATTTGAAATTTTGCGAGGTTAAACAAATGGCAAAATATTAGTACTTAATTAATTTTGTTCTAATGGGTCGATAACGAATAGAAACACAAATTCATTTGCTTTACCAAAGAGCAACGCATTAGTTGCAATTAGTTCAATTTGGTATTACCCAGCAAAAACTTTACTTACCTTGTAAGTTAACAATATTTTTCGGCTGAATAACTTCTTATGTTTGTTTGAGGTGCCCACAGAATTCAGTACTTACAATCAGCGTTCGAAAATAAACAGCACATTATTTAGCGTTCGGCTCACACACCCAAGAACGATATCTATTATTTTAGTGTTTGCGTAGACATACACAACCCTTAATACCGCTCGTAACTATTTTCATGAAAGAACCGAACATTATTTAATGTTCTGTTCTTCGTTAAAAAGCAGAACAATTGTAGTGATACTGTAGAAAAACATTATATTTTAATGTTCTTTAGTGTTTTTTTTTTTATAACAAGTACATACAAATTTGGGTTGCCAGATTTATTTATTATAAAAAGCTTTAAAAAAACAAGATATTTGAATGTCTCGTGGGACAAAAAGATAAAATATGGAACTGTACTTGTAATTGAAACAAATATATATATATATATATATAGAGTTTTCCATTTAATATTTTGTTTTTCTTTTTAATTTTCTATCACAAAATGTATTTTATTTAAAATCTTAAAAAACAGCAATAAACAAGATTTATCTGTTTGTTCATCTGGCAACGTTAAGCACATGTAAAACGAACGAACATTAATGAACCGAACCGAACATAATGAAGTTTGTGTTTTTAAAAAAAAACCGAACGGAATTAAATGTTTTCATCTTTTGTTGAGTTGGATGAAAACAGTATTATTTTAGTGTTCGAAAGATGACTAACAGGGAAACGTTATTTTTTTTAATGATTTTCTACACAAACACTATTAGCGTTTGTGTTTTCCACAAATCTACCGAACCGAACACTAAAGAACGATATTTAGTGTTTATTTTCGAACACCGCTTACAATACACTTACTAGAAGTCAAAAAGTGTCTAGTTATTATTTAACTACGAGTAAGTTGAATTGTAAGTACTTACAATTTATTTACTAAAAGCGAAAAAATCACTAGTAAAGAGACCTAATAAGTAGTTACTGAGCTCGTTACGAGTAAGTAGATATTCAGTACTGAAAACAACACAACTTATAAGTAGTTATTGAGCTGATTATTAGTAAGCAAATATTCAGTAGTGAAATAAATAGAAATAATAAGTAGTTGCTGAGTTCATTACTAGTAAGTACTTATTGAAGTTTTCAGAATAATGACAATTGTAATGACAACTACTTTCCAGGTAATATATGAAATAACTAACACCTATTACCATAATTCAAAAAACGAACAAGAAAGTAATTCAAAGTGAAAAAAGTTAAAAAATATGATAAGTTTTGTGGACCTATTTTGTGCAGAGGAGCCGGTAAACTTGGCATCTATTAGACGCTATTTAAGAAATTTGTTAAAGTGTTTATCCTTTTTCTTTTGCTGCTCGTTAGTATTTTGGACGTCAGGTCTTGTTATAAAACCTCAGCTCGGTTTGTCCTTTAGGATTTAATGCCACCTACATTTGTAAAAGGTCAAACTTATTTCGTTTAAAGGGAAATAAAGTGGATCTGGTCATACATTTGACCCATCTAGGGGCGTCCTAGGTGCTGGAGGGGCCAAATATACAAATTTCATTAAACAGCCATATTTGTATGGGAGCTCTCTAAGGTGTTAAGAATAAAAAACCAATGGAGGTCGGTCATACATTTTATCAACCTATGGGCGATTCCTTGGCAGTTATGGGACTTTTTCTTCAATATATTTCCAATCTGTATTGCCTATTTTGTATGGGAGTCCCCTTAAAAAAATGGAGATATCGGGTAGGTACCCAAATTATCTTAAAACGGCATGTGCCGGCTTGTCTGTTTTTTCAACTAGCACAGTGTTATTAATAAATGAAAAATTTCCTTTGAAAATGTGTTCAAAAACCCTTTTATAAATCAAAAATATTTTTTAAGAATATGAGGGTTATTATTTATTTTATTGTAAAAAAAATAATTTTTCATTTATTAATAATTAAAATTTTAAAATTGATTCTTTTTTTTTTTTGCTGTAATAAACTTTTATTAAAAGATTTTTAAGCCTATTA
The DNA here is from genome assembly GCA_949318255.1 of Pollenia labialis. NCBI lineage: Eukaryota > Metazoa > Arthropoda > Insecta > Diptera > Polleniidae > Pollenia > Pollenia labialis. The sequence goes on along the minus strand of OX439140.1, from coordinate 141,565,327 downwards.
AGCCACTTTTTCAAAAAATTAATTATTTTTCTGTTGTACACGGTTGGCAACACTGGCTTTAGAAGCTTTTAACTTTTTCCTAAAGCCAATATTTTGCTGCTGTCTATCAAAACATTGCTCATCTTTTATTGAACATTACAACTAAAATGTTTTTTATATTGTTGTTGTTTTTAATGCCAAATGCAACATGAAATATTATTTGTATATTCTGCTGCTGCTGCTGCTGGATTTTTTTATTGATTGATACAGCAATTTGTGAACAGTTTAATCTTTCGACATCTTTTCATCATCAAATTAGCTGGTGAATGATTTAAAGAAAGTCTTTGAACGTTAAAATTATAAGTTAATAGTGATTGTAAATTAAATGAATGCTCTTCAAGATAAAGAAGAATTTTGAAAAATATGTTTTAAGAAAAACAGTTAGATTTTAACAAATACATTGATAAGTGGATGGTGATTTTGGTTGGAAAGTCTGGCCAGCTTTTGATTGAATTAAAATTGTTGAAACTTGGTAACGATTTCTTTTTTTATAATTTGCTTTTACAATGAAATTTAAGATATAATTTATTATGAAAAAACAAGGTAAAAACATTTGAAAATGATTTCGGGCATATGGGAACCGTGGCTGTTTTTGGACATTCCAGTCGAACAATTTTGGGCCACTCATACGACCCTTGCAGCTGTTATGTTGCGTATAACACGAACAATTTTAGCCCCAAGGCGTCAATTGTTGCTGGTTTATTAGCCCATCCTAGAGACTTCACGTAGCCCCATAGAAAATAATAATCAAAAGGGGTTAAATCGCACAACGTTGATGGCAAATTATCAGGTTCAGTTCTTGAAAACAAATCGTCGATCCGCCATAGCGCCATTCTGTTGAAATCACATATCACTCGGATCAATTTCGCGTATATTTTCAAACTAGAAATCATTGATTGTGGTTCGTAGCACAAGATCCGGCTTCATTTTCAAAGAAATAAGGTTCGATAATGCCACCAATATGTAAATCAAACGGTGCAATTTTCTGGCTTTGGTACAGCCTGTAGAGTCTGTACTGGAATAGTCCCACTCCATATGAGGCTATTCTGCTTATTAACAAATCCGTTAAATCAAACATGAGCCCCATCGCTGAAACAATTTTTCGATAAAACATCGATGACTAATTTTTAAAGGAAACTGTGGTAATTTCGTAGCGTTGTTTAAGCGTGGATCTACTTTTTTTTAATTTGCCTGAAATAACTGATCATACATGGCAAAAAGTATGACGCAGTATGACGGGTTGACAACAAACCTAAGTTCTTTTCTACGTTCTATCGGGCTTAAAAAGACTCTCTTTGTTTTCCTTGGTTTTAGCGAAAATTCCACCAGCACCAGTGGTGCATTATGGTATACTTAGTTTGTCAGTCCATGTGAACTTTTTTTAAATGCATCGAAAACCCCATAACGTATATATTCTGGGTTCTTAAGTAATTCTAAGTCGATTTAGCCATGAATGTCTGTCCGTCTGTTGAAAACACGGTAACTTTCGAAAGACTCAATAGAAAACAATAAATTCTCAAGATCTTTTTAGTTCTCCTAATAAGTTTTGATTGAAATCCAGTACAGTCTGCTCAGTAGGAACAGAGTTATGAACCAAAATGTGGAACAACCTCCCTGAAAAATTGATTTTTTGTTATAAAATAAGCATAAATTGCTGACAGAATGCACTGATTCATATTTAATTTTGCACACATACAAACGTTGTATATGACTGTTAATCATACTATACAATTTGTTTAAAGATCTGTTCATAATTTTTAATGGACCTCAAAAAACCCACCCTCGGAAAACACTTTAGGACCGCTAAAACCGTAACGTATCATGGCATTGCAGTAAAATTTGGTCCGTTATAGATTTATACAAATGGAAACCACTCCGCCAAATTTCGTACAGATCGGTCCATAATTAACCATAGACCCCACCCCTTATAAAGCTCAATCACTTTAATACGCTAATAATCTAATAAAAATAAAAATTTGAGCGATTGTTAAATTTTAGTGCATTTTTCAGTTATGATTGCGGATTTCTGAATAACCTAAACGATTTTATAGTTTTTTTAAAAAAAATTTTTAACGGAAACTGATTTTGTTTTCGAAGTAGGTATTTATTTTACTTTTGTTGTACAATTTAAGTTACTCAAAATTATACACAGATGTCACCTGTTAGAAAAGCTCTTATAAACAATAGAAGCTTTTTAACAGTAAAAACTTTTTAAAGAAAACTTTACCACTAAAAGTTTTTGTTTTACATTTCCTAAAAACGCTTTTTATACTTAATGTTAATTTTTCTCTCTCTTTCTTAAACTTGTCTCTTAACTTTTTTTAGATGACGAATCATATTACAACAATTCCAATACCGTTAATAATTCCACAAACAATTCTAACGGTACGATTCTCCCCTCAAACGTCCAAAATAATTCCATGCTTAATGCTACCACCGGTGGTAGCAACATTGGCAATTGTATTAACTCTTCTTCCCAACAACAACAACAACAACAGCAGCAGCTGCAGCAGCAGCAACAACAAGTTAACAATGCATTGGCGATACAATTCCAAAGTAATGCCATGCATAATGGTGGTTCTTCAGGTGGTAGTGGAAATCAATCATCCAATAATCCTGCCTCCAATACACAAAACAATAATTCAACGGCCGGTGGAAATACAGCAAACAACAGCAATAATAACGGCAACAATATGAACAATACCAATGGCAACAATACAATTTCCGGTAATAATACAAATGAAAATTCAACATCCGGTGGTGTGCCGCATTCGCAATCGGCTCCTCATCAATTGGGCGGCCAGCAATTGCAACAACCACCACCGCTGACTCCACTCGCTCAGCATCATCAGGCGTTGGCGCAACAGTTGCAGCAACGATTTGCCATCAGCAATAATAATGGTAAGTGATTTGTTTTTATCTTTTTAAATTTCTTATTATAAATTTAATTTATGAGTTTTAGAAAACAGAAAGTAGAAATTCAAAGAAAAGAAGAGAATTTTATTGAGGTTTTTTTTTTGTTGGAACCCTGTTGATTATTTTGTTGGATTTCTGCTGTTTGTGGGTTTGTTTTTTACCGGTTAGGACTTAAGAAAAAGGAAATTTATTTAATGTTTCTTTTCTGGGGCCGTTGCCCAGACAAAAAAAGACGTTTTAACGACTTAAAAAGTTTTCTTACTTTCTTCCTTTTGTAATCGTCGTCTTTATTACTTTTGTGATGATATTTTTGTTAGTATATTTCATCAACATGTGAAATAATAATGTTGCTCTAAATATGTTTTTTTTTTGTGTCGCTATTGTTGCTTTTATGTGGGAAATTCCTTTGCCACCCCTCTTCAAGTCAAAGTACAGAAAAAGTAGACGGTTCGTTTTGGACACATTGGTTTGTTCCATTGTTAAAAGGCTAATGAAAAAATACTTTTTATTTAAACAATAACTGAATGTAAAATTGCATTTAAGTAAAAAAATTGAGATTACGAGAATTTTATAATTTTTTTAAAAAGTAAATTAAATAGGTTCAACAAAAAAGCACCGTTTAAAAAAATAGGTACGTTTTTAATGAAACTATTGAACTTTTCCTAAAAACAGAAAATTAGCCTACGTAGAAAATATTTTGTATGTAAAAAACTTCTAAAATTTTATTTTTTTAAAGAAAAAGTACCGTTTTGAAAACAAGAACCTTTTTTTGTTTTGTTGTAAAAAGGTAAGTATTTTTTTAAAAAAGAACTTTATTTTGAAAAATTACTTTTTTTGTAATATGTAACCTTATTTTGAAAAGTACTTTTTTGTGATCTTGTCTTTACTATTTATTTGCAGAAAATACTTTTTCTACAAAAGTTTTTTTAAGTAAATTATACGCGATAATTTATATAAAAATACGGTTTTGTAAAAAAGTACGTTTTTGTTAAAAAGGACGGTTTTGTGAAAAGTACGTTTTTATAAAAAGAACGTTTTTATAAAAAAGTAATTTTTTGTAAAAAAAAAGTATTTTTTTTTTTGTAAAAAGGTTAATATGTATTAAAAAAAAAATACCTTTTTGGGCAATATTACTTATGATCTTATCTATTAATTTCTAAAAAATACTTTTTCTACAGAAGTTTTCTTTAAGTTAATTATGCGCAATAATTTGTATAAAAATACGGTTTGGAAAAAAGGACGTTTTTATAAAAAAGTACGTTTTCGTAAAAAAGTATTTTTTTGTAAAAAGGTATTTATTTTAAAAGTACATTTTTGTAAGATTTAAACTTTATTTTGAAAAAGAATTATCTTACCTATTAATCTGTAGAAATTACTTTATTTATAAAATTTGTTTAATGTAAATTATACGCGATAATTTGTAAAAAGTACCTTTTTGTAAAGTGTACCTTATTATAAGAAAGTCCTTTTTATGACAAAGTACACAATATGTAAAAAAATAACCATTTAGGAAAATCTTATCTATTAATTTGAACGGGTCTTTAAAACTACGCTTCTTGTAAAAAGTTGTATTGAGTAAACTTTAAAAAAAATTATTTTTAATAGAACCATTTTAAAGAAGACATTTTTTAAAAGCTTTTTAAGTATTTTTTCAAGTTAAAGAACAATTTTTTTGGAAACATATGTACATATGTACATATATGTGCTTTATAAAAAAAATTTAAGGAGAAAGGAAATAAACTTTTTTTTTAATAAAAAGTTTTAAAAAAAGTACATTTTAATTTAAGGTACTTTTATCAAATGATTTATTTATTTTATAGGGTGGCTTATTTCTTAAAATTGACGATGAAAATTAAAAAATCATTTTTGCTCTGCTCGTCAATATTCAAATTAATTTTGTTTATTTAATGCACATGTTAAAAATGATTTGTTCTTGTTTCTTTTTCATTTGAATAATTTGTTTATCTTGAACAAAACTAAAAGTTGTTTTTGCTGTTGTTTTGCTGAAAATTTATTAACTAAATTAATTGCCATACGACTCTCTTGAAAATTGTTTGATAGAAAATCTATTTAAGAGAAACTTGTTAACTCAACCAAACTAAAGGGATGCCACATTGTTTAAGATTAAAAAAAAGCTTAGTGACGGAATTAAATAATGCGCAAATTTTTGTGAACTTGGGTTGATTTCATGTAAACGAAAAAAAATTGTACTCGTTTAAATTATAGCTGCCTACAATTGGACACATCATTTACTTTTTACTCAACAAGATAAGTTTGCACTGAAAAAAAAAATTAAAGCACAATTGAAAAATAAAATTTTTAAATTTATTCATAATAATTTAATGAAAATGGTCGAAAGTCACTAAAATTTGAAAAAGAAAACTGTGGAATTTGATTTTAAGCCGCTTATAGTTTACGATTTAAAAGTAATCAACGATCTAAATGAAATTGAACAAATATTTTAGAATTTTCTAAGTTCCAATTGCGGGCGTATTGCTGAAAATAGCAACAACGAAAGCTATTTTCACTCGTTTTATAAAAAAAATTTTTCTTTTGCTAAACTTTCAAATTTAATCACGCTTTTTTGGATGTCTCTGAACATACCTTAAGAATTATAGTTTTTTTGGCACTTAAACTTGTCGCAAATAAGAAAAAATTTAACTTGAAAATTTTCTAGTGTTTTTTCTGGGTTTGGCAATCCACCAAAAAATTCAGTAATAAATCGCATTTTTGCTGAAATGGCACTTTTGGAAGAATGTCAGCATTTGTAGAAATGAGCAGAACTCTCAAGTCATTGTAGAAGCAACAGCGCGTACAGCGTTTTCTACCTGTCCAAAATTCTAATGCTCACACAAAATGTATGAAGTTAACCCAAATAGCGCAGCGTCAACGCTTTGCAATTGGAAAATCCGATTTTGATAGTGCGTTAAGTAGTGAAGTTGGCTGCTATTGTTAAAAAATTATGACAATTCACCAATTTTTTTGGGCAATCTAGCGGTGTTATCTAAATTTTTACTTGTATTTTGTGGGTTTTATTAAACAAGATATGTTCACATTACTGTTCATGACACAGCGTTGACACTCTTATTTAAGTTTGTCATTGCTAAGCGCTAGAAAATCATAAGCCTTAAATGATGATTTAGATTGGTCTGTTCACACTTAATGTGTGCTGCTATTTTTGGGCCATGGAAATCATTGTCTTTACAATTAACGATTGTCAGAACGTGCCAGTCAACGCTGGTTAAGAGGCATACTTTCCAACTTTTTCGTACCTCAATTAGTTGACATTAATTTTTTTAAAAAATTGTGCCAACCGTTCGGAGTCACACAGCGCACGTCCCAATTAATTAACTTAACAAAACTTTTGACTAGCGATAATTTTACGTAATGTGATCCTGTTAATTGGCAACCAAGATTGTGTGATTTAACCCCATTGTATTATATTCTTTAGGTTTACATGATTCAACTTTTAATGCCAAACTTTTGAGTTTTTAGCAGAATGAAGAAAGGGGTTGGTACGGAGATGTTTGTATTCATCAGAACACTTTGTATTTTTATTCGTAGGTGTAATCACAAAGGTGGCTACATGTACATTTTCCTCTCTTTTTCTCTTTTTTTTGTAATAATATACCCTGTATTACAAAAGATTGAATTTCAATGGCTGGATTTTTTTTATGCGATTAATTGCGATAACGATAATCGGATTGCAAACCCTGGGTTTAATCTAAGGAATACACATTTTTACCTCACAAGTTTCCTGGCAATTAATAAATAAAAATTACTTCTGATATATGGCCTCCGCGACTTCTTCTTATGAAGGCCAAACTGTCGCTCTTATTTTGCAAAAGTTTTTGAGCATACTCGGTCTTATTTCGTAAAAAGTGCGTCGAATGTTGGCTTTTAAATGCTCAAGCGTTCCTGGTTTATTCGCATAGACCAGAGATTTGACGTACCCCCACAAAAAGTATTCCGAAGGTGACAAATCACGTGAAAGAGGTGGCCAATTAGCAGATTCAGTTTGGTGAGATAATTCGGTCACCAAACTTTTGACTTAACAAAGTGATATATTCATAAGCTGCATGGCATCTTGCACAGTCTTGTTGAAACTATTTCCCCTTCAAATTTAAACGTGCCTCAACGCTGAAGTTGATTTGACGATACAAATGTGGTTTAACTTCGTGCTGATGCTCAACCCATTCACCAAATACACGACGCAATTGATAGTACGCTGGATTTAATTCTTTAATAAGTTGGATCTTTATGGGTGTAAAAAGCTTCCCTAAAAATTTTACAATTAGTTGCGTCGGATCGATGAATTCGAGTTCTCTGTTGCCCTCACGTCTACAGCGACGATGGCTTCTTCTGTAAGCACAGTACGGGCTTGATTTAAAGGAATATTGTCCAAAAGAGCAATTGTGGTCATGAGTCGATCCTTAGTATTGCGCAAAAGCAGATAGACCGTAAACTTGACGAAGCAGTCTTTAAAATTGGCAAACAGAGCGCAAATTTTGGCAATAAATTTCCAAGATTTGTAAACTTTGTTCTGTTATAAGTCTTAGTAAGTTGATTTGCCAAAGTACACTTAAATATGTCAAACACACTTAATTAGTATGACAGCTAGTTTTACAGTTATCTCTATCGGGAGTTCTATACGTATAAAAAAAACTCCCTCTATTTAGCCAAGTTCTTAGGTGGAACGTAGCCTACAATAATCCAATATCCAATCAATTCTATTTAATTCTAACAATTTTATTTCATTTCACGTTGTATACGCCTTTCTTAGTTCGTCTTGAACTTGTCGGCTCCATGATTGAGCGGTTCAACTTCTGTGTCGGCTACCCTGTAAGTTCTATGCAAGGGATTCTTTGGTAATATTTCCCTTAATGTGAGCCCTTTAAGCAAAAATAGCTTAATCGGCATCATTTCCAAAATTTGGTTTTTTTTTGTTTTAATCTCCTAAATTTCATGGCCACATACGGTACCGTAACGATTTTATAGTGGAAACAATTTTAGCTTAAACGACAACCTTCATACAAAATTTTAATGAAATAAGATAAAAAAACCTTCTCCTGTAAAATTGTGTTTTTCGCTTAAGTGACCTATTTACCGCATCTTTCATATAGATGTTGTTTCGTACTTATGTTTGGCCAATGAATTTGCAATATTCTCTTAAGACATCTGTTTACGAATGCCAATGCCTCTTGCAGATGTATAACATGTTTCTCACCCATAAAGAAATATTTATAAATATATGTACATATTTGAGTCTACACAGAAACAAATTTTTTCACCAATTATAGCATTAATCAAAAATTTAATCAGTTTTTATTAAAAATTTAATCAAATGAATTAAACGTTTAATCAAGTGAACCAAACGTCTAATTTTTTAATTAAAACTGATTTAAATTTTGATTAATGCTTTAATTGGTGAAAAAATGTTTTCTGTGTACTCTTGGCCAAGCGTTTTAAATTGTTTCAACTACAGTAAGACAAAGATAGGAACACTTTGAACAACATGAGTCAAAAATACAATGTTAATTGCTTGTTAGCGTAACTTGGTTAAAAGAAAGCTTCTCTGTGGAAGTGCCAATATACAGACGTAGATTGGTGTAACATTTAATCTGTGACGATTTCCAGACATTGTTACAGGCTCCAAATGCTTTCCTTGCTTTTCTGATCCGTTTATTAATACCTTTTTTCAGAGCCCCCGGTTGAGATTAATATGCTAGTGAACTAATTAAATTCCATCAATTCTTCCAGCAAAATGTGATCTAAGATTATAAGTCTTGTTTTTCCGGCGTTAATGCGCATGAATTTGGCTTTAGAGGCATTAACTGCAAGGTTTATTTTCCAAATATTTAAGGGGTGCTCAATTTAGTACATGTCTTCATTTTAATTTAAAACTAATATAATTTACTCTTTTAAATTGAAAAAATTAAAACAATAATTTTTCTAAAAAGAATTTTGCATCTTTTTTTAAGGATTAATTTAGTTTCGTAAAATGTTTATAGTTGGCAGCACTTTATTAACATCGCCAAATATGGCATCGCCTTTAACTAGATAACAAGAGTTTGTTTCTCTTTTTTAATTTACTTCTATGACTCTCTTCGCTGTTGCTCTGATATGCTTTTTTCGCTTAATAACAACTCATACAATTTCTTCTCTTTATGTTATTTTCATTCATATTTATTCTTGTTTTATCATGATTGTTTATAGCAAAAATTATTATGCGTTTTTTTTCGCATACCCGCCTTCATTGAACTCAACTTAGTTCGCGTTTATTATACGCAGCGTACGGCGGTTTATTCGTTAATTTTTTATACTCGTAATATAAATCTGTAGAAAAAAATAATAAATAAATAAATAATTGTGTGAAAAAATGTTTGTGATAATCTGTATAAATATTGCTTTTTGTAATTAAACGACACCAAATTAAAATAAATTAAATGAATAATAAGCAACAAGCAAAAAAAAAAAATTTGCAAAATTGATTAAGAAAGGAAAATATTTACAAAATATTGCTAAATGATAAAGTAAATAATTTAAAAATTATAGAAAAATATTTAACAAAAGTTTGTAGAAAGAAAAATTAAAAAAAAAGAAAAATTTTAGCAGCAGCCATTTAAGGCTGAAGAAAAGTGAAGATGAAAATGTGGAAAAGAAAGAAAATTTCAACATAAAAAAAATCTAAAATCTACGTTCTTTTTTTTTTTTTTGATGTAATTCATTTTTGTGTGTGTCTGTAAAATTTTACACGTGTTTATGTGTATTTGTGCTGTAATTTAGCGTTTTTGGATTCAAAACAAAAAAACAACAACTGAAAAACATGATTCCTCTTTCTGTTACAAAATTAATTTTTACTTTTCTTAGGCCCGTTTTCACAACTTACCGATAGCTATAAACGTAGGATTTTGTCAGTCGTATAAAAAGTTATCCCTTATTACAACTTTACTTTAACCTGTCTGGTCATTTTTTTTATCGCTCATTTCAGATTAAAGTTAAGTTTTAATAATGGAACACTTTTTATAAGGCCGGATAAAGTCTACTTTTAGCTATCAGTATGTTGTGAAAACTGGCCTCAACGAATTTCTCATTATTTTAGCTTGGAAATTTCATATTTTTTAGTCTCTATTTCAAAAATGTTGTTAGTTTTTTTTTTTTTTTTTGAGAAATTTTAAAAAATCGAAGTCTTTGTTTTTTTTTTTGAATTGTACAAAATTATCAAAATTGCAGCAAAATTGCGAAGAATTTATTAGCCATTTAGAGCGGAAATGAGTTTATTACCTTAAAAAATTTACTTTAATAAAAAAAACAAAATTAAAAAAGTCCAAAAATACCAATTTTTTCGTGTGTTTACTTTTAACAATAAAAAAAAAATTTTGCTTCAAATTTACGAGGGTAGCTTAAAAATTCAGAAATTCCAAATTAGTATTCATTTGAAAACGATACGAAGAGCCTGGCCCACGATGTCGACTGCTTTTGCTCGCTTGCATTTTTAATGACTAAGAGGGAATTTTCGCCCCACCATTTTTTTTGTATATTTCGTGAGAATAAATATTTAAGCATAACTGCTCAGGTATTTGGAAGCTTAACCAAAAGCTGTTAATTTGTCTAAAACTATATTTAAAATTAAACGCCTTCAAGGACATTTTGACTTCTCTTCAGCATTTTAGTACGGATATATAAACATTTTCATAGCAAAACTAGAAAGCTTAATTACAAACGGAATGACAGACTCTTAAACAGCCTTTCCACCTGTGGTGTAGGGCATAATAAATAGGCCACTTGTGTCAGAGCAACCAACACACACAGGCTAGAATTTTATTGTGTGATTCATTAGGATTATACACTTTGATATGTTTTTTGGAGCAAGCAGCCGAACTTCTCGAGGTAGAAAATTAGCCTGTGAAACTTAATTCTTAAGGTCTCCCGCGACTTTGGGCTTAAACCACAACAACCAAGTGATCCCCGAAGGGTCGTTAACAGCTATACCCTGCATTTCAGGGCCATGTGGACGATTTGGAAGTGCCAAAATGCCATTGACAGAGTTAAAAATTTATTTGGAAGATATCCGAGTAGAAACATGGACAACAAGACAGACTTGCAAACAAAAGCAATGAATTTATTCTTAAAGGTGCCGAATAAACCACACAAGCGGCTTGATAACAACAACAAAATGTTTGAAGGAATACAAAACAATGTTTGATTTTCGTATAAACATGCTTAATAGTACGAAGCATATCTTTGATCAAGCCGCTAGTGTGGTTTATTTGGCCCTTAACAAACAAAACAATGTTGTAGATAAAAGTAATGTTCGAAACAGTGGAAAATTAGATTGAAAAGTATGCTGAAGGAGATTTAAAGTAAAGGGTGGTTAAATTTTAAGGGCCGAAGTTGATTTTGAATAAAACAAAAATTATTAAGGAAATTATTGTCATTTCTTTTTTATTATGATAATATTGGCAAGGTTTAATTATGTATGAAAAAAATATCGGCCAAACGGCCGATGGTCCAAATTTTCGCTGTTCAATGCCATTAATGTGCCGAATTATCTCATCTTTTAGCTCTTGAATTGTTGCTGGCTTATCGACGTACACCTTTTCTTTAAAATAACCCCAAAGAAAAAAGTCCAACGGTGTCAAATCACATGATCTTAGAGGCCAATTGGCATCGCCGGCACGTGAGATAACACGGCAATTGAATTTGTCGCGTAAAAGAGCCATTGTTTCGTTAGCTGTGGCAAGTGGCACCGTCCTGTTGAAACAACATATCGTCCATATCCATATCTTCGGGCCATAAAAAGTTCGTTATCATCTCACGATCGGTTTTTCCACGATCACTCTTGGATCATCATTCGCCCAAATGCGGAAATTCTGCTTATCGACGAATCCACTGAGGTGAAAATGTGCCTCATCAATAAAGATGATTTTCTTCGAAAATTTACTAGCCACTGTTCTTGCCCCCATTCTGACCATTGACGACGTTTGGAATGGTCAAGAGGCTTTAGTTTTTGCGTCAATTGCACCTTGTAAGCGTGTAAATGCAAATCTTTATGCATAATGCTCATCAACGACGAGCGTGAAAGGTGCCACACTATCGCGAAAAGCAGCAACTTTTTCTCAGTACGATCATGCACTGGTGTTTTCACATCTTCTACAGACCCTGTTTGCTCAAAATTTAGCACGATTTTTCCGATTGTACGCACATTTGTACGATTATTTGTGCCGAACAAATCAAAAAGGTCACGATATGCATTTTGATTTGAACGCCCATTTTCATAATAAGCCTGAATAACTTTAGCGCGTTGCTCGATTGTGTATCTTTCCATGGCTCAAATTTAATTAGTCTGAAGTTGAGAAATGTCAAATGACATTTTGACCTGAAAGGGTAAAAATAGACAAGAATGTATAGCAGGTCCGTCCAACATTCAAACGTGCCACATTTTGCATCACTGCTCCCTACATATTTGTACTGAAAGGCAATATTATCCGAAAATAATTGAAATTTTAAAACCAGGGCCCTAATTCTAGCAGTCGTGATCGAATACTTTCTCGATTCGTAAGCAATTTTATTTCTAAATCTTTTTTCAGTATTGTGAAACTCAAATTAATGCTTTACAGCACTGAAAAAATAATTCCGATTCGTTCGATATTGATAAAATATTTAGATATTAGATTTCTTTCGAATCGAGAACGTACTCGATCACGACTGCCAGAATCAAGCCCCAGGCCGATTTCTCAAAACTTAAGGAATTTAATTAAAAATAAATTTATGTAAATAAATAATTAATATTCTCGTAAAAATTCACTTATTCGCCACTACTTAAGGCTATTTTACACTATCACACAAGTATAACGTATTTTGAGGAAAATACAACCCTGTCACGATAAGTTGTTATTGTTTTTTAAAAATGGTCAAACAATAATCAGATCAGAGATGCATTTTCGTCAAAATACGTTAGACTTGTGTGATAGTGTAATACAGCCTTTAGTAAAAAACAAACAGAGTCTGCTATAAAATTTTTCAACTGACCAAATCAAAAGAACTTTTCTGTTTGCCCTCATTTTAACACAAGTGTTTAATGTTATTTATTATTATTAATTTTTTTTTTTTTGCTATAATTTTTTGTGTTAAATAATAAAAATTTTTTGATAAAATTCATTACAAATTGCTTTATTTTTTTTGTTTTTTTGCTGAAGGTGAAGAGCAAATTAATAAAAATACAACAAACGCAATTTTTTTTTAAACTATTTATAATCGTAATTAAACAGTCAACAAAAATAGAAAACAAATGTTATTTTTCGATATGATTACAAAAGAAAAAAACTTAAACAATAAACTTTTTAATTGCTCGATTGTGTGGCCTAAATTTGATTATAATTTGAAATAAACTTTTTTTCCTGTAATTAAACAACGTATTTATGGTACTTTTCATGATTAGAAAATGCGACCTCAAAATGTTTGAAGTGATTTTTTTCGAGATTTGGAAAAACAATGTGTTTACAAAATAGTTTTAAACTGAATATTTAAAAAATTAAATAGATAAATAACATGAGACATTTGTTTTAAAACTGATAAAGTTTAAATAAGAACAATTTAAAAGTTAGTTTTGATTTAAGTAGAGGGCGCTAAAATAACCAAGTAATCATTAATAACTGTTGAATTTATTTAAGCAGGGTTTCCCTTTATTTTTTTTTTTTTTGAATTTTAAATATTTTAAAGGACTCAACTTTTTTTCCAAATTAAAAACTCGTTTACACAAAACAGAATAATATATTTCTCTTTCATCGTCGTTTTATTTAAACAAGTGTTTGACCAGTTGTCGAAATTCGACCATAATTATTTATGCAAATATGAAGAAAGCACAAATACATATAAGTATTTATATATTTACATGTTTCGAGCATTGGTTTTTCGTATTAGCGGACCGATCAACCTCTGGTCCATATGTTATTTTCCACTTAAGTCCGTGCATGTTTTATTTAAGTTTGTAAGTTCAATAATATAAAGAATAAGAAGTACTAATTGAAAAACGAAAAAAGTACCAAAAAGTCTACATTATAATGTGTAAGTTCAATAATATAAAGAATAAGAAGTACTAATTGAAAAACAAAATAAGTACCGAAAAGTCTACTTTTATAATTTCTCAATCATTCTGGATTTTGTATGTTGAACTTTATGTTTTTAGGTACAGTATTAATAAATGTTCCAAAAGTATCAATTTAACAACGAAAAAGTACCAAAAGATCTCTCTTGCAGATTATCATTCCGTTAGGACCTTGCATGTTTAATTTTATGTTTCTAGGAAGAACCAAAAAGTACAAAAAAATTCCCACTTTAAGATTCTCATCTGCTTTGGATATTTCATGTTTAATTTTAAGTTTCTGATCCAATATAAACGTAAATTAAAAAAGTTTCAGTTGTAGGACGAAAAAGGATAAAAAAGGTTTTCCTCGCAGATTCTTATTCACTCAAAATCATGCATGTTTATATCAACGAAAATTTAAAAAGTACCAATTGAAGAATATATAGTACTAACACTTTTCATCTTAGAGGCTCTCATTTACCCACGACCCTGCATATATAATTTTATGTTTCTAAGTTAAATTCAAGTTCAAAAAAATTTAAAAGAGAGAAGTTTAATTTCGTGTAATTTCCCTTTTTGATACTTTTTCTCCCCATTATCAAAAGTTTTAATAACTTAGTGGGATCCCATAATTTAATACGTATGTATATTAAAATACATGGAGGAAAATGTTTTGTAAAAAAATTAACAAAAAAAAAAAGGTACGATTTTCACTCCTTTAACGTTCGAATTTCTAAAAAGTGCCAAATTTATATTTGTATTTTTTAGATAAGTTACAAATTCGGTAAAATCTTTATTTCTATGTTTATTGGCTTAAAAGATAGAGAAGGCGACAAAGAAGTTTCCAAATACAGTCGTTACCCATTTATTTTCCAAAACGGACGAATTTTAAAAAAAATTACCAGACATCTGTCCGCTAATAGTTCAATGAAGTATTAATGTTTATTTTTAATTTCTTTTAGTTTAGGAGATATGATGCAGCAAATTTACCTATTTTTACCCTTTTTTAAACAGCCCTAACGAACAATGCCGTGTGAATTGATTCCTTTCAACTTTTTCTTCTGAGTCTTTTTTAACCCTAGTTCTACGCCAATAAGCCGCAATCAATCACTGTTCCCAAAGCCAGCATTTAACCGGAAATTCCTCTAATATCACGCGTAATGTACGGCGAAATTTCTAAAATATTTATCTCTTGGATGCATTGCTGCAGCGGACGGAATAAGTCAAAACATGTTACAGCCAAATTAGTAACACATCAATAATAATAAATAATGAATCGGCAAAGGCAAAACAGTTAAGAAAATTGTTCTCCTCTGTTTGTCAACCGATTTAAACAAAAAATAACCCATTTTAAAGGTATTTACTAACAGCAGTGCACTATATATATTTTGTTTAAATCTGAGGGTATAAAAAAGGGAAAAATCCAAATCAGCAAAACTGAAAGTGATACAAAACAATTTAATACTTATCGTTGTTCATTAGAAAAAAAGGCGGGCAGGTATCTGGTACTTTTTTGAAATTCGGCCTTTTAAGGCAGTTAACGGGTAAAATCTGTATTTTGGAACTTCTTTGTCGCCCAATCTATCTTTTAAGTCAATAAACATAGAAATAAGGATTATACCAAATTCCTAACTTATCTAAAAAATACAAATATTAAAATGGTGTGAAAATCGTAACTATTTTTCGTACTTTTTTTTAGAAAACATTTTTCTCCATTCATTGGTATTTTCATATTAAATTATGGGCTCCCACTACAATATTCAATGGGGGGGAAAAACTATCAAAAGAGGGAAATACGGGAAATTTTATTTCCTTCTTTTAGTTTTCAGTGCTGCAATGTGCTGATTTTAAATTTAGTATTAAGCATAAAATTATAGGTGCAGGGTCCTGAGTTAATGAGAACCTATGTGATAAAACATTTTGGTACTTTTTTGTTCTTCAAATGGTACTTTTTGAATTTTCGTTATATTGGACCTAGAAATATGAAGTTTAACATGCATACAAATCTGAAGCGTTGAGCTTTTCGGTACCTTTTCTTTTCACAACTGGTACTTTTTGAATTTTCGTTAATATTTGATCTAGAAACATAAAATTTAACATCCAATATCCTGAGTGGATAATAATCTATGAAAGGGAATTTTTTAGTACTTTTTTGTTCTTCGACTGGTACTTTTTTAAATTTTTGTAAATATTTGACCTAGAAATAAAAAATTAAACATGCAATGTCCTGAGTGGATGAGAATCTGTAAGAAGGATCTTTTTGGTACTGTTCCGTTTTTTAAGTTTTGAATTTCGTTATTAATACTAAACCTAGAAAAATAAAATTCAACTTGCAGAGTTCAGAGACTTTTTTGTACTCTTTAGTTTTTCAATTGGTACTTTCAGATTTTTTTCAAGTCATTGAACTTACAAAATCAATTTAACATTGACGGAGTTGAGTAGAAGATAACACATGGACCGGAGTTTTCACCTAAAAGTACAGGACAAATTAAAAAAACATTGTAAGCCCGGCTTGAAGATAATATTGTTGCCGAGTTTCGGATTTTTTTTAACTCAATATGGTCAAAGGTTCTCAAGTAATTCCAATATATGTAGTGAAAATGCCTCAATATTGGCCATAACGGTATATCTCAAAAAGTAGATCTGATAGAGAAAAATAGCGATTAGATTTGAAATCAGCGATCTAAAATAAGTAAAAATTTGCAATCAAATTCCAGACCGCACAAAAAAGTTGAAATTTGTTGTGCTATCGTCGAATTTTGACTACAAGGCAAACTGGTAATTATAATAAGGCTTATTTTTTGTACGTAAATTGTGGTGGGGAACCTTGCTTATCTTTGATTCCTACCTTTTTTCCAGTGGTTGATACCCAGTAGATCCTGTTAAGTTTGTAAGCCTCAATTCTTTCCCCTAATTTTGATTTTAAAGAAAATTTAATATTTTTTGTGAAATTTACAGTAAATTTAAATGAGCCAACACGCGACATATTATTACAAGACATGTGCTGTTATTAAAAAAAATTATTATTGTTAAACCTTTAATGGGTTTAAAGTTTTTTTTAACAATTAGAAGTCAGTAGATTTGCTGTAGTGTTAAATGAGCCGGCCGATAGGTTGCGCTGATAACAGTTATTTTCAGTGCAATTATTTGTATGTGAAACAAATACTCAGTAAAAATCTAACCAAAATAAAATTATTTTGCCAGTTTTTTCAGGTTCTTTATTAATTCTAAATAATATACATATTTCCAGCGTGTTTATAAACGATTATTAAATTTAACAAACCTTTATTAAGTCAAATTTTCATACAAAATTTGTTGTGTAAAATATTTTTATGAATACAGACTTTTTACCTGTCTGCCTTATTGAATATTCCTTTCGCCTTTTGCCTTTTTTTCTTTGAAGTATGACTTGTGTATAAAGTTCATTTACTTTTTTGTTTATACAAATAATAAATAACAAATTTCTTTTTAATTAATAAGTTGTTGTTTTTTTTATTTTGGGTGTGTAATTTTCAAGCAACTCACTCACCCACCATAATTCAAAGACCAACAACTTTTATTTATTCCTGAGGTTTAAGAAAATTCTTCGAACTGAAACACGCAATATTTTGTCAAGCATTAAAAAAATGTAGTATTTCGATTGATATACGGGTGGTTCCTTTGTTCTTCGTCGTCCTTTAATTATGTTTAATATACAAGTTGCGTTAATGCTTTAATATAATGCCCAAAAATATGCTTTATATTTTCAAACATTGTGTCTTCCTTTTTCTTTTATGAGGAACTTAAATAACTTTTTGTTCTTTTCATATTTTATGTTAAATTTTTATTTAAACGCTCTCATTTTCCTGCTTTCCGCCTGTGTCTCTCTTGTTTAGTTTGCTTTTGTTTGCTGATTACTCGTGTTTTATTTACCCTGTCTATTTTAGTCCTACATTCTTGCTATAAAAAAAGAGAGAGAGAGAGTTTATTTTTGCAAGTGTATTTGTATAGGTGTGTGTTTGCTTTTCTATTCTCCTTCTTCTTTGTATGCAATTCGTTAGATTTCCTGGAAAAATGTCGCTTTTCTAAATTAAAAAAAAAGACTTTAACGTTTGTGTGTAAACTTTTCTATGTAAATTGAAATGAATTTTGCTGTTATTTTTTTCATAAAATAAAAAAAAAATTCTGTAAAAACATATAATTTGCGGTGTTCATTTGATGTATTCTCGTTGTTGTTGCAAAAGTATTTTTTTTTTCTTTCTATAAATTATAAATGTCAAAATGAAATGAAACCAAACCGAACTGAACTGAAACATATACGAAAAAAATAACAGTGTCTGAGGTCGTGAACCTCGATATAAAAGAAAAAATGGATAAACGATAGAAAATAATAAAAAAAAGAAAAACAAACATTTTATACCGTTAAAATCTGCTAGACAATACAGTTACACTTGCATACATACCACACACACATAGGAATGCTTTAATGTGTCTGTATGTATGTGAGTTTTCACATATTCAATTTAATCAAATTCCTAAGTGCTGTAGTTAAATATATGAGTATGAGTGTGTGTGTGCTTTTAATTTTAATATTCATAAAAAATACAGTCAAAATAACATGACAAATTTTCTTTCTTTGTGTGGCATTTTTTTATTCTTGCTACTTTTAATATTCTATATTAATAAAAGTGTCTGGCAAAAATTGTGTTGCGGTTGACTTTGTAACTGAAAGGATATTTAACTTTGTTTTGTCTGCTGCTGAAAATTTGATTAGTCGTTGGAAGTTATTTAGATTTTGTTATAATTTCATTGAAGATAATTAACATTTTTTTTAACAGCCATTAAAAAAGGCTATTCATTTAAAAATGGGTTAAGCTCTAACTCAAATAGGATATTTTTTGTAAAAAAAGAAACTTTTTGTACAAACAAAAGCGTTTTTTGCAAATATATATTTTTCTTTCCTTAATGAGGTACTTTTTGTTCCCAGATATACTTTTTGGGCAAGAATATATTTTTTGTTAAAAAAAATTACGGTTTCTTGTTTCACATATTATTTTTTGTTCCAAAAGTTACTTTTTGTTTTGAAAGGTACTGTTTGTTTCAAAAGGTACTTTTAGTTTTTAAAAGGGTCTTTTGTTCCAAAAGGTCCTATTTATTTTAAAAGTATTAACTTTTGTTTCAAAAGGTACTTCTTCCTCAAAATTTACTTTTTGCTTTAAAATGTACTTTTTCTTCAAAAGTAACAAAATATTGATTTTTTGCTTTCAAAGAAACTTTGTTTTAAAAGTAATTTTTTGTTCCAAAAGGTATTATTTCTTTAGTATATACATTTTTGTTTAAAAAGGTACTTTTTTAAAATAGGTACCTTTTGTTTCAAAAGATATTTTTTTATAATGTACGGGATGTGTATAAGGAACTTTTTATTTCAAAAGTTACATTTGGTTTCAAAAGTTACTTTTGCTTCAAACATTTTGCTTTCAATATAAAAAAAGGTATTTTTTTCTTAAACCAGTCGCTCCTTGGGCAAGAAGATACATTTTTATAACAAAAGTTACTGTTTACTGAAATGCTACATTTAGTTAAAAAATTAGTTTGTTGGCATAAAAAGAATCTTTAAGTTTTAAAAGGTATTTTTTGCTTTAAAAGGTATTTTTTGCTTTAAAAGCTTAATTTTAGTTTTCATTTTCTAAAATTTGATATTTTTGGTTCAAATAGTACTTTTTATTGCAAATGTTACTTTAGCTCCAATGTGTACTTTTGTTTAAGTGTAATATTCTACCAGACATTTTTTGTTCAAAAAGGTACATTTTCATGAAAATGGTACATTTTCTAAAAAAAATGTATGTTCTCAAAAGGTAATGTTTAATTTAATGGGTTCCTTTTTTTGGAAAAATTTAATTTCTGCTCAAAAAGTTTCTTTAAACTGCTACATTTTGAAAAAAAAATTAATTATTTTTAAAACTTGCTTTTTTCCCAAAAGGTACTTTTTCTAAAAAGTTCTATTTGTTCTAAAAAGAACTTTTTTGTAAAATGGTACTCTTTTTTTTTTTAAGAAAAAGAGTTTTTTAACAGATTCTTTAAGTGCTGGTTCAAACCCTTCAAGTTTTAGCCGTCAAGTCTTGAGCTTTAAGAAAAGAAGGGAAAAGAGAAAACATATTTTTTTTTCTCTCTGACCTAAAAACTCGAGACTTGATGGGTAAGACTTGAAAAGTGTGAACCAGCACTTAGTTTAAATAAATATACACTATAAAAAAGTAAAAGGTTTTGTTTAAAACGCATTTTATGTTTAAAATAAACTTATCTGAAAAGTACCTTTAAAAGAAAAGTACTATTTATGTTTCCTAGTAAAAAAGAGAAGTTAAATTAGCGTTGTTTTGCTAAAAAGATGATTTTTTCAAAAAAAGTTTAAGAATTTTTGTTTGTACGTTTTTGAAAAAAGGTACTTTTTTATTGAAAAGATTTATTATTTTGCTAAAAAGGTTCTTTTTTTTTGAAAAGATTTATTATTTTACTGATAAGGTACTTTTTGGTTAAAAATTTACCTTTTTCAGTTTTAAATTGGTAATATCTGTCTTCCTTTATTTCTTTGCCTTATCACTTTCTTTAAGTATTTAAATTTATGTAGCAGCTTTAATTAATAATTTAATGGAATTAACAACATTTAAGGTTCATTTAAGTTTTATTAATTTATTACTTCCTAAAAATTTATTTGTAAAAAAATTTCTTTGGAATTTTTGCTTGAATCATAAAAAAAATTCTTTTTGTTTTCTTGCATTAAAACATTTTTTGGAATTATTGAAGCAACAAATTAACAATAAGCAAAAAGCTACAAAAACTTTTTTAATGTTTAGTTAAACAAGTGATTGGAATTTGTATCTATAGAATA
Source organism: Pollenia labialis (assembly GCA_949318255.1). Taxonomy (NCBI): domain Eukaryota; kingdom Metazoa; phylum Arthropoda; class Insecta; order Diptera; family Polleniidae; genus Pollenia; species Pollenia labialis. The sequence continues at coordinate 141,544,421 of OX439140.1, read as the reverse complement.
TTTTCAAATAATTTTAAAAACAAATTTATTTACAAACATATGAAAATGGGAATAAAGCTACAGTGGTTCAAAGTATTTAAATTGTAAATAAATTTTAAAACCTACTCAAGAGAAGCAGCTAAAAGATCTTATGGCAAAAGCGTCTGTTTGCCTTTAAAGCCTGGTACTCTGTTCAACATTTCACGTGAAATGCTGTCAAAACGCATATGAAAAAAACTTGTGCGGAATATCTATGAAATAATGTTGATAGAGTTGTACTGTGTTCATTTTGTTAAAAAGTTCCGAAATGTTTCTTACAACATTTTTTTTACAACTGCGAAATAATGTAAGCAGTACTTATTTCCAGTGTTTAAAATTCAGTCGCCAGTTTTTTTTTTTTGACAGGCAACTATACTGAAAATAGTTCGACGCATCAATTTTCATCCACACTCATACTTAAATCAGTTGAACTGTATGCGCACAGTTACTGAAAAAACAGTAACAGAATTTACTTTTTTTTCAGCAGTCAAAAGAATCAGCAGCCGACTCACTCAATTTCATACACACACACTGCTGAACTTGCGACTGAAACACAGCAGTTGATGTGTTTACAGTAGACGTAAACATTTTTTTTTAGTTTTCAAAACAGCGTAGCTAGAAACTGGCAGTTCGACTGTATAGTCGCGTAACACAAATTGGCTGGTGACTATATTGAGTTCTGTATAGTTAAAAACACATTTGTTTTGTTTTTGAAAAGAAAAGAGAAATACAATTACATACATTTGTATGCATTAATAGAATGAAGAAACTTATTTGTAATGTTTGTAATGTCAATTATAATACTTTTTATTAAAAAATATTTATTTTTGCTTTATTAAGGTACGTACATATTTAATGAAAAATTAAAAAAATGTTTTTAAGATAAAATGAAAATAAGATTTTATATAGAAAAAATAGTAAATATAATAATTTTTTTCTGTTAGTTTTAAATATTATAAGTTTCTACTAAAATTATTTATAGGTAGTAATCTAAGTTTTTTTTTGTTTTGTTTATACATACATACATATGTAGGTATTTTAATTATTATACATTTATATTGATTTATGTCTGTAGAACATTGTCCTTAAATTAGTTAATTCAAAATATTATATAAAATTATTTAAGTATTATTTTCAAGATTTAAAAACTATTTACAAAATATTATTATAAAAATTATATTTAAATAGGATTATTTCTCATATAACTAATAAAAAGAAAAGACTTAAAGTTATGTTTTGATGTACTAAATTCCATAACAAAAGTATGCGACAATTTATTAAATAGAGTTCAAGCTCTAATAAAAGGACTATTAAATAAAAAATTAAAACGATGCAGTTGAATAAAAAACATTTTATGGACACGAAGATTCCTGCAGGGAACGTTAAAATCAACAATTTATGTGTAAATAACCAATTTACTTAAAAATAAATGTGACAGTAGGTAAAATTTTTGGGTAAGAAGATGTGTTTTATTGATGTCTTAATGAAACTTTACCATTTTATGGTAACTATTTAATGTAAATTTGTCCTGCCACAATGCCTTTATACATTTTTTGCAGGCAAACTCAGGTGCGCATTTGGTATTTTGTAAAAAGTTATGATATACCATTAGGTAGAATAAAAATGTATGCACAGATATTTGAATGAATTGTCCTGTTGCTTTTTCTTATTGTACAAATTTCTTAGTATTGTGGTTACATGATTATCATTGTGGCAGGCAATAACTGTAAAATATTTTGCACTGGCAATGCAAAATATATACATATATTCATATAGGTAGATAGTTTTTACTGAAAGCAGTTCATAATTGGTGATTGACGACGACGAAAATAAAACACAGTTTATTAAAAAACAGTGCGTGCACATTAGTGTGGCCGCAAGTTATATGGACAATTTTTTTTCGTTTTTTCACTTGGCAAGCCCCTTAGATTGATTCCAAATTAGAAAAAAATAATATATAAAAATATTTAGATCGTTTGCATAGTTATTGGGCGTGCCTTGAGCCCACAAAGTTTGCTAAAAATGCTATTTTTCTCACTATGTGTCGCTTTAATTATTGATAACTTCAGTAATATTTATTTTAGAGAAAACCCTTATTCACAAATATTCTAGGGCTATATCTTATGAACAATGTTGTTCTGTATTAGTTTTCTTTAACATTAATATTTAATCCAGAAAAAGCCAAATTAAAAAATAACACCGAAATTTTCACATATCTACGCATTCTTTGCCTGGTGATTACACTACGTGACAAATTTTCAACAAAGTCGTGACCAAATGAATCTAACAGCTAATCTTTATGTAAAACTTTCTCCTGAATCCGAAAATGAAGTCAGAATTGTCAAAAGTAGAACCGTTTTTACAAAATAACCGTTATTTGTGTTTTTAAAAAAGATGATGTGACTAAAATGCAATTATCTTCACAAATTTTTAACGGACTATGTATTTCTTTCTTTTTACTGAGAGGTAATAAAATTACTAAAATAACAATGGATTGCTAGTGAAGATCAGTGATGTTATACACTTTTTTGAAAAGTTCTTACGCAGTCCAGAAAAACCCTATTTTTCTCTACAAAAATCCCTACAACTTTCAAATGATATATAGCAAAACAAATAAATCCATTTGTATTAATGGATATAAATTTTATTTAAAGTTGTTCCCAGAAAGCATTTTGATGATAATTTTTTATAAAAATCACCTGAATAAGTCTTCTCAGATAATTTTTGTTGATTAAAAACTGATTTATCAGTTGAGCGATTGAAAAAGGATTCATATATAATTCATTGACGAAGAAATAAAAAGATTGGCGAAACTAGAAGCCCAAAAATTATTGTCAATTAATGAAAATAAATTAAATTACGAATGTTTTTTTCTTTTATTTCCACGATCCCTATAACTTTTGTTGTTTTGTTCAAAATAAAAAACATGACGATTAAAAATTTATTTAAAACATAATCAAAAACTTTATAATTAACAATTGAAAAATTAGATGATAAAAACTCACTAATAATTATCAAACTACCATTAAAGTGCTCAAAAAGAGATCAGAAAATTGTATCACAAGTTATTCTTTGAGGTTATTCATCGCTAGGGTACCATTTTCTCACACTCCCTTTACTATTTCGACTTTACTCCAAAACTTTTTGATTCCCATCTTTTACATATGTATTATATATTTCTTGCTCTAGAAAATAAGGTTTAACAGATCTCCTTTCTTCTAAAAGAGCTTATCACAAAATTTGGTTAAAATCAAAGCTGAAATGACGGCAAGCGATGGCTCAAAGAAATTTAACAATTTTTATTGCTGCCGTATTAACAAATTTATTAGTATGCTATCACAAATCGAAAAAAGCTACTAAACGTATAGTTTTCCAACATTATTGAAAAGTCCCTAGATTTTAATGATTTAAAATAATCTGTCCTTTTTTCCCTATGGCTATTTTTTTTTTGAAGAAAATCCCTACGAATGGGGATTTTTCCCTACGTATAATATCACTGGTAAGATTGTTCAAGAAATGACAGAGTTACACGGGACAGGGGACAAATAAATAACTTGAAAAGCGCAAAATTGAACAAAATCATAAAATTTATGATGAAGTTTGAAGTTTTGTCCATGGTTGTTTAAGAAATTTTATAACCTCTCAATAAAAAGAAAGAAATACATAGTCCGTTTAAAATTTTTGAAGATAATTGCATTTCAGTCACATCATCTTTTTTAAAAACACAAATAACGGTTATTTTGGAATATCTCAAAAACTGATCTACTTTTGGAAATTCTGACTTCATATTCGGATTCAGGAGAAAGTTTTACATAAAGATTAGCTGTTAGATTCATTTGGTCACGACTTTGTTGAAAATTTGTCACGTAGTGTAATCACCAGGCAAAGAATGCGTAGATATGTGAAAATTTCGGTGTTATTTTTTAATTTGGCTTTTTCTGGATTAAATATTAATGTTAAAGAAAACTAATACAGAACAACATTGTTCATAAGATATAGCCCTAGAATATTTGTGAATAAGGGTTTTCTCTAAAATAAATATTACTGAAGTTATCAATAATTAAAGCGACACATAGTGAGAAAAATAGCATTTTTAGCAAACTTTGTGGGCTCAAGGCACGCCCAATAACTATGCAAACGATCTAAATATTTTTATATATTATTTTTTTCTAATTTGGAATCAATCTAAGGGGCTTGCCAAGTGAAAAAACGAAAAAAAATTGTCCATATAACTTGCGGCCACACTAATGTGCACGCACTGTTTTTTAATAAACTGTGTTTTATTTTCGTCGTCGTCAATCACCAATTATGAACTGCTTTCAGTAAAAACTATCTACCTATATGAATATATGTATATATTTTGCATTGCCAGTGCAAAATATTTTACAGTTATTGCCTGCCACAATGATAATCATGTAACCACAATACTAAGAAATTTGTACAATAAGAAAAAGCAACAGGACAATTCATTCAAATATCTGTGCATACATTTTTATTCTACCTAATGGTATATCATAACTTTTTACAAAATACCAAATGCGCACCTGAGTTTGCCTGCAAAAAATGTATAAAGGCATTGTGGCAGGACAAATTTACATTAAATAGTTACCATAAAATGGTAAAGTTTCATTAAGACATCAATAAAACACATCTTCTTACCCAAAAATTTTACCTACTGTCACATTTATTTTTAAGTAAATTGGTTATTTACACATAAATTGTTGATTTTAACGTTCCCTGCAGGAATCTTCGTGTCCATAAAATGTTTTTTATTCAACTGCATCGTTTTAATTTTTTATTTAATAGTCCTTTTATTAGAGCTTGAACTCTATTTAATAAATTGTCGCATACTTTTGTTATGGAATTTAGTACATCAAAACATAACTTTAAGTCTTTTCTTTTTATTAGTTATATGAGAAATAATCCTATTTAAATATAATTTTTATAATAATATTTTGTAAATAGTTTTTAAATCTTGAAAATAATACTTAAATAATTTTATATAATATTTTGAATTAACTAATTTAAGGACAATGTTCTACAGACATAAATCAATATAAATGTATAATAATTAAAATACCTACATATGTATGTATGTATAAACAAAACAAAAAAAAACTTAGATTACTACCTATAAATAATTTTAGTAGAAACTTATAATATTTAAAACTAACAGAAAAAAATTATTATATTTACTATTTTTTCTATATAAAATCTTATTTTCATTTTATCTTAAAAACATTTTTTTAATTTTTCATTAAATATGTACCTTAATAAAGCAAAAATAAATATTTTTTAATAAAAAGTATTATAATTGACATTACAAACATTACAAATAAGTTTCTTCATTCTATTAATGCATACAAATGTATGTAATTGTATTTCTCTTTTCTTTTCAAAAACAAAACAAATGTGTTTTTAACTATACAGAACTCAATATAGTCACCAGCCAATTTGTGTTACGCGACTATACAGTCGAACTGCCAGTTTCTAGCTACGCTGTTTTGAAAACTAAAAAAAATGTTTACGTCTACTGTAAACACATCAACTGCTGTGTTTCAGTCGCAAGTTCAGCAGTGTGTGTGTATGAAATTGAGTGAGTCGGCTGCTGATTCTTTTGACTGCTGAAAAAAAAGTAAATTCTGTTACTGTTTTTTCAGTAACTGTGCGCACACAGTTCAACTGATTTAAGTATGAGTGTGATGCAAATAAAATACAGTTCATTTTTTTTCAGCATGTTGCTGAAAATAAATGAAATTTTTAGCAAATTTCGACTGCTTATAGCAGTTGTTCGAAACCCTGCTTATTTCACGTGGAATTTTTAGCAAAAGCAAAAAAGTATGAACCGATTATTAAATAAGAAATAAAAAATTAAAATAACACAACCGGTAACAGTTTTTTATCCATATTTTCTTTCTTTTTTATTAAAAACAATATTTTTTAGTAAAATACATGTGTGGTTTGTTTACATACGCAAAACAATGTCGCATACTTTGCGGGAATTGATACATGTCAAAATTTTCGTGTGAAATAATTAATGTTGCTCAACATTTTTCACAAATTTGAACAGAGTACTAGGCTTAAGGTAGAAGTACGAAACACGCTTTTATTCGTCGACGTTTGTCGTGCGTTTAAAAACTTTAGCGCATGAAAAGTTGCAAGTTACACAACGCACGTTACAAAAGCCGTTCCTGTCATCTGTTTTTTATTTGCGTTTGAAAACGGATTCGAAAGTATATCAAGTTTGAAGCTCTTCAATAAAATTTTCTTTAACGATTCGCAAATTTGTAAAAATTTTTTTTATTGTCAGCTGATTACTTGTCAAAATTACACAACGCGATAAAAAGTTCACAGTAAACCAACTTTCTGGCGCTAACACGTCAAAATATTTTGCATGTAACTGTTTCTATTAAAATACAATAGTTTAACTTTTTTTGACAGAAGTCTAAAGAGTGCGCGCGCACTAACGCGTGTTATGTACTTCTACCTTTAAAGAATACAGCTTCGACAAACAATTCTTTCCGGAAAAATTTCCAAGTTAGCGAAAAAATAAGAGATTTTCTCAACTTGGGGAGTCAGAGATTTGGATTACTCGCAAATTAAAGGCTTAAGTAGGGTTCTAGGAAGTCTTCTTTGCACATTCTATTGTTGTTTCTGAGTAGTTTTCAATTTGTATCTTTATTTTAAAAAATCAGTCGTCGCTGTCTGAATTAAAAGGAAAATGTGCAAAAATATACTTAAGCATAAATCAAATTCAATTAGTTAAATTTTTTTGTTAAATACTTAAAAAAATTTTCGTTGAAGTTATTTTTAATGTTCTATAGAAATTGTTTTCAATATTTGTACACTCTAGTCTATTTAATATGCATAGACAATATGCTCAATTGCGTAACAAGGTCCATGGGTCAGACTTTAGGAATAAGTAAAAAAGGTGCTGATATTGATTTATAAAATAAAGGGTGAAGCATCATTAGGCAGGTTATCTGCCGGCGATTTTTTGAATTTATTTTTAGATGTTTGTTTAAAATTGTTTGAGTTTTATAAAGAAAAAAACTAAAGACCTGCATAATCGTATAACCCCTTCACCATGGTGCGATGAGAGCTGAAAGTTATATAAATAAATACTTTTATGTTTATAGATGTCTTGTATTGTTATCGAAGCTGTTTGTACTAAATTCTGTAACATTTACTGTTGCTGATTTAGTATGTATTTGAATGGGACATGCCACGCCTACTTATCCACTAAAGCCCATTTTTGACGGATTTTGTGTATTTGAAAAAAATGCTCTCCTTCCGTTCTCCAGATATAAAGAAATCTATTTAGTGCCACGCCCACTTTTCCAATTCCGCTCACTTTTTGCCAGAGATGTCTTTTATTGACCAAATTTGGAAACTTTTAGTTCTACGAATTTTCAGATATTATAGAAACCAACTATTTATTTGTTGGGGAGGAGCCACTTCTCTCCTACTTCTCCAATCCCGACCCTTTTTTCAGGTAGGTTGTGTATTTGTGGGTGCATTGGTTTTTGGACAATCACTCTTAAATCATCATTCGCCCAAATGCAGAAATTCTGCTTATCGACGAATCCACTGAGGTGAAAATGTGCCTCTTCACTGAAGAGGATTTTCTTCGAAAATTTATCATCCACTGTTGCCATTTCTTGCCACGTTTGGAATGGTCAAGAGGCTTTAGTTCTTGAGTCAATTGCACCTTGTAAGCATGTAAATGCAAATCTTTATGCATAATGTTAATCAACGACGAGCGTGAGAGGTGCAACTGTTGGGCACGCCTACGAGTTGAGGTAGACTGCTCTTCAGCCTCACTATCGTGAACAGCAGCAACATTTTATGCAGTACGAGCTGCACGAGCAAGTGCACATTTTGAATTAAACGTCCATTTTTAGAATTAGCCTGAATCGAAACAAGTGCAGTTATGCATCAACTCGTGCGGTGGTCCATTGAGCGATATAATTTTTTTCCAATTCATGTCATAAATTTTACACTTTCAAACAAACTTTTTTTTTGAAAATAAAGCCCTGTTTTTGTTTATAGCAAAATTGACGACAATTTAATTCAATTTATCGCATGACAACACTCTTGCGCCACCCTTTAATTTAATTTGTTTTTGGCAAAATTTTCCACTTAAGCTTTTTTAACTCTTAGCAATTACATATAAATATAATTGTTTAACAAGACACAGTGTCAATGACTGACACAGTGGCCCACAAATACAAAACCAACAATTAAATAAATAAAATTTATAAATTTTAAATAAACAACAGTGGGTTGGGAGAAGTAAAAACCAAAGGCAGAACAACAATCGCTTTGCTTTCAATTAATGAATAAAAGGGGAAGAGGCAGGAAAACAAAAAGTTAAAGGTGTGTGATAATGAAAAGAACAGAAAATAAACAAAATAAAATAATTGCAAAACAATAAAAAAAAAAACAAAAATAAAGTACAAAAAGGTAGCATTAATTAACTTTTAATAGACATGTGTGACGTTTTTAAAATTTAAGTAAATAATTGCTAAAACCACAAAACCATCATAATAAATAATGCAAATATTTTTTTTCAACATATAACTTATTTAAGTTTTATTTATAAAAAAAAAACAATCGTCTCTAATTTATTTTTAACTTTAAACCATTTTAGGGCTGTTAGCTAAACAATGTCTGGTATTTTACTTTTTTCTTTTTCTTTTGTGATTAAATAAGAAAGTCTACTTGTATAAAATGAAAGCATGCCCAAGTAGCTGATAATTGTTTAATGAATATTTGAAATATTTATGCAAAAAAGAAACAAATTATAAATATTTACTTTAATAAAAGCAACGCATTAAAAAATGCATTCAAAAGACGACCAAGTTTGGTTTTAAAGGCAAATAGTTTCATGTGTAGTGTTTAGGGAGATCGATTATTCGACTTCGAAAATAAACGGTTAACCGGTTTTAATTACGAATACATAAAAATACAAAAATCAAATTAGTATTTTTAATAAAAAGTTAATTAGAATTAAAACAAAACAATTCACGAAGGTAAGGAACCAACAAAATACATAGATATGACTTAACCCTTTCGAATCGGACGGTACATTTGTGTACCACTGTAAGTTTAAACGTCTCTAACAGCTTCAAATTTATTGTTTCTGGGTTGCGAAATCAACCTTATAGTCTTTAAAGTTTCCTGACCGTTTTTTTTCAAGTTACAACGCTACCAAAGTGAAGTGCATATCATGGTTTTTGCATGATATTAACGGGCCTAAAACTATTTGCTTTATTTACAGCTGTTTTTAATTTTGGTTTTATTAGTCCTTACTAGTTAATTTAATTTGACGATTTTTTCCTGTTACACCATGTTTTAGTTTTGTTGAATTACAGAGAATTTTTTCGGTCTAATTCATAAAAATTTCTTGTTTCAGCTTTAATGCTTACAATAGTTATCAAACACTTTTTGTTTTATAAACCATTAATAAAAAATCTGATTTATAAACGCTTAATAGAAGTGGATTAACAATTAAACGGGTTTATTACTTTTGTATTTTTATGTTGGCAACAACATTTTAATTTTATTGTAATTTTTGTAATAGTGATGCATACAACTAGGGATGAAACGATACAATTAACGAATTTTAAGTGAATTTCTGTTTTGTTTTCAATTTAAAATGAATTACTGTTTTTTAAAACGTTATTTTTTAATTCATTTTATGTTTTGTTTTGTTAATGAAATAAATACTTTTGAAATAGAAGCAAAATATGTAAATCATTTATTAGCAATATCAAATGTTTACTGCCCAAACTCTGTAGGTTCCAAAAGAGATTATACAGCTTTATGTTTAATGAATAATTTAACCAATTTTTATTATACATTACGCAGATGTTTTGAAAATAAAACCTCCTAGGTTTTAACAAATCATTTTTAGCCACATAAAAGTGCCAAAATATTTTATGTTCAAATGTTTTTACCTGTAACAATATCATTTTCTTCAAAAGCAATATTGTGAAGTACTGCAAGGGCGATAATCAATGTCAAATAAACCGTCAACCCATCTAACAAGCAGCGAAATCATTTTTCCAAACCCAGAAGCAACGTTTAACAGAGTTTCTAGTGCCTATCTGTGCAGAATTATATTTGTTCTCCTTTTCATTCTGTGGCTTGGATAGTGGGGTGAATAAATAAGTCTGAAGCTTTAACCTGGGTCCCAGAACAATATACCTTTGAACTCTCCGCTTTCAAGTTAGAAAGTTGACTCATTTAAACTACGTCCGTCATGAGTGGTAAAAGATATATTAATTATGTATTTCTGAAATATAATTTACCTGAACATTCAGGGTAAAGTAACCCTTTCTGCTTATACAATATTTGGCTAAATTCCAGTCGGTTTTTTAATACGTATGTGCGTAGCAATAACGTCTGGGAAATTTTTAAATGTCTTGAATTCTCTCATAAGGATTGCTTCCTCTATATGAGATGAAGGCTTTTAATTTTTTATTGCCCCAGCGAGCTATGGCACGAGCCAATCTGGCTGAAATTCTACACACTGTTGCTTGAGAGAACCCATGAAGATCGGCCGCATCATCCTAAATCTACAAATTGTTTTTTAACTTTAATTTAATTTGTTGTTACGCGCTTTTTTGGCAATTGCTAAAATTAGTTTTTAAATTTATAAAATTGTAAATTTAATTTCTCGGGTGATTTCTGGTAGACACATTTTTACAAAAATTTAATTTTAGTTTCTAGAAAAAAAACTTTTATGCGTATTAAACTTTTTTATTTAAAAAAAATAATATGACAAAAATGTTTAATTTTTCGTGCAATAATTAAAATTTTATGTAAACAAACATTGAAATCTCACTTTATTAAACGCTTAAAGTTGGGAAAAGGCTACAATAAATATTTCAAATTTATGAAATGTTTATTAAACGTTTTATAGGCTATTAAACATTTATAAATACTCTTTTTTCGACTTTTGCTTATTAATGACTTATAAAGCTGCAATGATGAGTTTATGAATTCGACTGTAAGAAACTAGCTCTCAATATGATTTCCGTCGTTATTCTACATTGCAGAATTTGATGAATTTAGCCCAGTTATTTTTAGAAAAAGAATATGGGAATTTAGTTTCTCTTTATTTATTTTTTAAACCTGAAAATAGTTTGTCAACACTAAAACCAGCCACAAGATATGCTGCTTTTGAAATTTTAAAAATCAATATAAAATATTTTTGACTTTGTTTTTGCTTTCAAAGCAATTTTTTGCGTTGAGTTACGTTTTCCACAATCAGGGCCTTATTTTTCGACGCTTTACAACTAGTAATAAACTAGTCCAAAACCTCACTAGTTTTTGGGTAGTGATAAGGAATTTTTTAAAATTCTTCAACATTTTTTAAAATTTTTTAAAAGCTTTTATACTTTAAAAGTCTTATTCCTTTAACATTTTCCCGGAATATTTTCTATGCACTGTTGGAAAGTATTAAAGGATAAGACTATTAAAGTAGAAAAGCTTTACAAAATTGTAATTTGACTTAGAATACACATTCGAATAATATGAAAATTTATTTTTTGAAAACATTTGATTTTATTTTTAATAAATTCAATATTTTCCAAAATTACACTTTTCAAAACACAAACATTTTGGCATGTGTTATGACTCAAAAATAATTGTCTGGCATTGAATTTTTTTTTCTTAACATATTTGAAAACAACTTTTTGTTTGCTAAACTGAAAAAAAAACAATATTTCTTACAGTAACTTCCGTTTTTATTTAAAATTATCCAAAAATTTAAAAAAAAATCACACATAATTTGAGCCACACGTTTTTCATGTTCTTGATTTTCGTTAAATGTTCTTTTTTTCATGTACAATTTCCTTCAATGAATATAGTGTTGTTGTTGTTGCTGTTGTTGTTTGAAGAAAATTTGTTTTTAATTTATGGCCTACAATGAAAATGTAAATTTTATAAATTTTATTTAAAACTAATTTGCTTTAAAGATTTTAATGGGATTTTCAGATTTTTTTTTAACAGAAACAAATAAAATTGTCGCAAATTATCGTTTTAGAAATGACAAAATTAAATTAATGGAAAAACTGAGGAGGAAAAAACTTAATAATGGGAAACCAAAATGTTTAAGTAGTTCAGAAGTCTTAATAGAAATTGGAATAGTGGTAATCGCACACTCTTTGCACACAAATTTTTGTTTGTTTAAACAAGAAATATTGCTTTTATCGCTTGCAAACTTAATTGTTACTTATTGGCAACTTCGCCTACTAGTTATTCAGAATAGCGGTGGGGGACTTATATACAACTGTATTGACGATAGTATGTGGAAGGCGGAGGGCAAAGAAACAACAACAAATCAACAGCAGAGCAAAAACAAGTTAATGTTTTTGTAACTTATATTAGTAACAGTTAAAGCAGAGAGAATTTTATATTGTGAGTATTTCAAAGAAGCGCAAGCAGATCTTTGGTACTGCTACCAATTACCTTTAAAGTGTGCCAGTTTTAGTCCGCCCCCAAACACAACAGTGTTCAGAGAGCAAACTGCGGCATAGTGATGTCAATCGAAATTTCCATTTTAATTGTACTGAAATTTCAATAGATATCGGATGTCTTTATTTGCCTCCCTCTAGACTTGTAACCATATGCAAAAGCTACTGTGGGCCAGTTAAAGTAACTCATGGCTGGACAACGTCTGAGTTCTGAGAACCCTCGTAATCAACAAGTTTCCAACAATGACCTGCCTAAATGTATTTGAAAATGAAACATACAACAAAAATAAAATGTATGTACAAAACGTTTATGTACAACTACCAACACCAATGCTATGCGTTGCTGTTCGTCGCACAATAACAATAGTGTGGTAATGGTAAACGAATTTAAAGAAATACATTCGAAACAGTTCTTGTTTCTTTCAAAACCTTTTAATACAGTAAAAAATCATTACAGATACTTTTGCTTTATGAAAATTACCCCTTTAAGTCAGCGGCCATTTCTGATATCTACTTCATTCAAAGAATTTGTGATGTTTACTTGTGTGGTGTACGCATATAAAGAACTGCTTTTGCAAAGAATTTATAAAAAAAAGTGTGTATTTTTTGTTTCAACTCTTATTAGTGCCTGTATATTTCATATCCTTGTTAAATTTTGTTAGTATTTTTTATACCCGCACTTTCAATAAAGTGTAGCATTTGTTTTTTGCTTTTACTCTTTTACACACATATGTAAATTGGACGCCAACACTTCTCTTTAATATTTCTTTGTGACAACCATACAACAATATAGAGATTCAATGATTTTAATGTGTGTTTAAAGGTTATCATGCAGACCTTTAATATCTTATGATACTTGCTTGTCTAAAATTTTAGCAGAGCACCTCCCTCTATCGTGATAGCGTGCTTAGTGGGAGATGGACATCTTCACACGAGATCCACTTTGTAAACTCAGCAATATAAATAAAAAGGGCTGGTAAAAAGACATTTTGGGGGAAAAACTGACAAAAGCAGTGTTGCCGAAAGTAGGGTAAAATCTACATATAGGGTTTTTTTCTTCTGAAATTAAAAATAAAAATACCAGACAGATTATTATTTCTTTAAATTCCATGTTCTTTAAAAAAATGGATTTGTTTTTAAAGAAAACTTACATTTAAAAAATGTCTGGAAAATGATAAAACTTGTTATTAAAATAAGTTCCCAGAAAACCAATAGCATTATTTTTTTTTTTTTTTTTTTTTTTTTTATTTAATTCCCTACGCTAATCTCCGCGAAGCTTTACGCTTGTCTGCAGGAAAGAAACCAGAGTCTCTGGCGGGAATCGAACCCGCGACCCCGGGGTTGATAGTCTAGGTCACTACTAGCTAGCCTACCGGGGCACTCTATTCTTAATATTCTTAAGAAAATGTCTGGCAACACTGGCTTTATGTAATCTAGAACTAAAGGGCGAATTAAGCTACACAAGCTCTTGACAGACAAGCATAAATTTAACGCTTGTACGAACATTTTGCTTTGTAAATATGCGTGTATGAACAAATGATTGAGGAAATTTTTTGATGTTCATTTACTGTTTGCGCTGCAGAGTAAAAAAGCAAAAACAAATGGACGATTTGAAAAAATTTTTCTTATTAAATATATTGGAAAATTAATAAATATGTTTGTGTATAGTTTTTTTTTTATAATAAAAATACCAAAATTGGCCGTTTGTATTTCTTATTGACTTTTAAATATATTTTTTACAATTTTTGAACACAACCTCTTTTCGCTTAATATATTTGCTTTCTTTCTTTCTCTTCACTAATTTTCCATCATTTTGTTCTTAAGTCTTGCAAATTGTCAATTAAACATTTGCGTGTTTCTAAAATACCACAAAACAAATTTGCTCCTTTTTGCGGTTTTTTTGTTGATTTTTTCCACTCTGCTTTATCAAAATACAGACGCTATTTAGTCATTAGAGGTCATTGCCAATAGTTTGACGGCACAAAGAAGACCATAAACAACCATTGGAGGAAAATGACTCATTTCAATAGCAATCACAAAATATGCTTTTTTTGAATTTGTAGAATGTGCTGCGGGTTAAGGAAAATCATGGACTGCTTTTAAAGCATATCCCAAAGGAATAAATGGACAGGACTTTGCTAGTTTTGTTAAGTTGTTTATTTTTTTATAAAAAATTAAAATCGATAATTTTGTTCATGTTTGATGAGAACTATAGGCTTCTTAATAAAAATAATGTCCAATCATTATTTATGTTGGTTGGTGGAGCGAGGCGACAAAAGCTGCCCTAAATATAGTTTTTTGGAAATTTTTAATTGAGACCGTTTTCTTTAAAGTTGGACTTTGGCGATTATTACCACCACCACCGCCGCCATAATATGGTTGTCTAAGGTTATTTTATATTCATCAGAACTATTTATATGTTTACCATAAGTATTTGTATAGTTGCTTTTTCAATGACAAGACTTTGAAAGTTTTCTTGCAAAAAGTTTTTTTAGCCTCGCTCTCTCTCTCTTTCTCTCTCTAAAGAAAACCTTGTTCCAAATCAAAATTTGTATAAGACTTCTATGTGAATTGTATGTAAATTTTGTTTCTTTTTATCTTTTTTTTTATTTAATTTAAAGCCCAGACTCAGAGACATAAAAGCAAATGAACCAAATAAATCATAACTGTGAGTGATAAAAAAGATTTTACAATCTCTCTCTTGGGTGTGTTTTGCGTGTTATTTAAAGCCTTAAGCTATGATTTAATTGTATACTTTAAAGTTTTTTCTTTTAATGAAACGAAAAAATAAATTTGTTGCATACTTTGAGGATTATATTAAAACATTAAAACTACGACTAACACAAAAGTCTTGAATACATATATTCCAAAAATAATAAACAAAACGGCAAATGAAAAGTATTTTTATTGATTTTTTTTGTAGGAATTTAAGAAAAAACATTTTAGTGCTTTTATATTTTGCTAACGATTTAAAACTATTTAAACAATTTGCGCCGGTTTCGTTTGTTTAACTAAACTGTAGAAAAACAAAATTTTTTTTTCTCATTTTCTAATTAAATCAGTTTCGTTGTTTAAGAAAAAACAAAACATAAAACAAAGAATAAAAGTATTGAAAAGTAATGGAATTTTATTGAAAATAAAATAGATTAATTGAGCAAAAATTAATTTTTAGTTTTTTTATTCTTTGTTATTTTTTTGATTCATGGTCTTTTTTTTTTGTTATTATTCAAGTTTAATATGGTTTTCATTTGTCAGGTGAAGGTTTATTGTTGTTGACAGCCTCAAAAAAAATGCAAGTGGCAACAGCTGCAGCTATGGCATTTCTGCGGTGGCTTGTTAAAAAAGAGTCTATATAATTATATAAATATATAGGGCAATCCAAGTCAAATCGGACAGTTTGGAGAAAAATATTTTTTGATTTCCTTAATTTTTTACTGTGTTGATGTTCCTTCTCAACAGCCCATTTCAGCAAATTTTCATATTTTTTGGCTTAGCGTTACAGAGATATCGAATATTAAAAAAATCGCGTTATAAGAAAAATATGTTCAAATATACACGCATAACGTTTTCAATATTAGTCCAAATAGAAACATTTTTTTTTATGTATTTATACTTTTTTTTTTTTGTCTACTATCAAATTAAAAGTAGAAAAAACTTTCGCACAGTGGCCTTGGCTGCGATTTTCGATATTTCATATTTAAAATAAATTTTTTTCACTGTTTGTACTCTTTGATTTTCTTGAATTTTTTTTTGTATTAAACTATGATTTTTTTGTGGAATTTAAATAAATACTATTTTTCTGATTTTTTTTCGGTTAAACCACTGTTCAAAAATTTTCTAGGATTCCGCAGGACATATCGAGCCCTAACCGCGAAAATAGTGTAAGCGCCAAAAATCAAATTTTACAGGAGAGAGCTTTTTTATTTTATTTCATATAAATTTTGTATGAAATTTGTCACTTACAATAAAATTGTTCTTGCTATAAAATCTTAACGGTACCTTATGTGACCATGACATTTTAGGAGATGATGCAAGTGTTGCCAATAAAGTCATTTATTAAAAAAACGAAAACTGAAATTCATGCCGCTTACGTTATTTTCGCGGTTAGGGCTCGATATTTTCAATACTAATTCATTTATTTTGTTATTTGCATTGGGTTTGTCTAAATAGTCATAAAATAACTAAGAATGATTTCCATTTAAATTTTATTGTAATTTTGATCAGTATCGAATGCCGCAATTTAACTCCTGCGGAAAATTTCGAAAGCTTAACTGGTGTTTTGAATAAAAGTTTTTAAATCATAAGGTTACATGCCCTTCATCACAGGATTAAGTTTGTTTTTTTATATAAGTTTAGATGGCTTTTTTTTAAGCTGCAACATCAAATTAGTGCTTAAATCAGTGCTCGAATAAAAACATTATATAATGTTCTTTAGTGTTCCGTTCGGAAGATATGTGGAAAAACAAACACTTATAGTGTTTGTGGTGTAAATAATTAAAAAAAAAAAAACGTTTCTCTGTTTTTGTAATCTTCGAACACAATAATAATATTGTACTTATACAACTCAACAAGAAGATAAGAACATTTTATTGCGCCCTGTTTTTTTTTTAACAAAAAACTTTGTTCGGTTCAGCTCATTAATGTCCGTTCGTTTCAGTTGTGCTAAGCGGCCTTTTGGCTAACAAAAAATCAAAATGTTTTTTAAAAACAAACAACACATAAGAAAAAAATTACCAAAAAAATAAAAAACAGATATCGTTTCTGGTTGTGCGATCCGTACGCTAAATAGTGTTCTGCATATTTTCGAATACTGGTTTAATTTAAGCAGGTTACAACGCTGAAAATCAAATGCATTGTCAGTTTACGGGGGTTTTAAGGCATAAATTTTGTTGATATTTTACCTTTTAGTGTCACATCTTCCGGGGTAATCGGGAGCAGTCAATACCTGGGATTCAGCAAAAATTCAAGATTGAGTGATCCCAAAAGATCTTCACGATCTCTTCCGATTTTGGCTGACCAGAGATCCTGTCAGGTACCACGGAAGTCAGTTGTCCTGGGTGACACGACAACGCAATGACTGTTGATTGTTGTAGCAATGAGACCTGTAGCCCGTTTCTGTATTTTTCGCATCGTAAAATTTTCCGCATGAAACCAGTGAATCGGGACAGAAACAGTGCAAAATGAAACAAAAAATGGTTTTTCTCGCACAAGTGTTTCTGTATCTTTCCGTTGCGAGAATTATCTGTCATTTTAATAATTTTCCAGCAATTATTGGAAGGATGCGAGAAAAAGTGTTTCTATAACAATATTTTGCGAAAACTTTCTTTCAAGAACTGTCAAAATAAGTCACATTTGAAATTGGTGGCGAGAAAAACAAAATGTAGATATTTTGAATTTAAAATATGTTTATATACTATTTTTTTTAAATAAATAAAAAAAATAGAAGGAATATAAATGATAAATGCATAATTTATATGATGAATATAAACAAAAAACAATTGTTATATATTGTTAGTTTAAATTTTTGTTAGCCTTTTCTTGTTTTGGTTTTAATCAGTGCTGCCAGATAAATTTGTGTCAAAATCGTCAATTTCCTGAGAAAAAAATAAAAAAGATCTTCTTTTTTGTCTTAAAAATCGTGCAATTTAAAATCAATTTTAAACAAATTTGTTTCGACTTTTATTAAAAAATAATCAAACAAAAACATAGTTAAAGTTCATGGGTATTTAATAATTATTATTTAATAATTGAGATATAAATCTTTAATTTACCTATTCCTATAATCTTTTTCTTTTTTACCTGAAATAGACCTTGTAGTTAAAATTAAAAAAATCGGTTCATAAATAAACGGGTTAAAGACCCAGTAAAATCTTCGCCTACAAAATAATATGTTTAGTAATCAGAAACACATAAAAGCACTACATACAATTCTACTGAAAAACTAATGAATTTTACAAGGGTTGTGCCAAAAAGAACAAATTCAAAAGAAAGTCATTTTTTTATGTTAATACATCCAGAAAAAAGTAGTTATCGAAGTTCTTATGGAAGAAAGCTACTTAATAACGAGTGAAAGAAGTTATCCATTTTGAAAAAGTTTTTACTGGGAGACAAACAAATATCTTTCTTGCCGGAATAATGGTTTTGGCACAAAAGTGTACATATAAGATAAGAATATCAAATATCAATCATATTTTGTATATGTATGTAAGAAGTATTAAATGCTCAAAATAAGCCAAGTCGGTCCATTACTTTCCCTCGAAATTTTGCTTTTGCCGATACATTTTTTAGGGAAGAAACAAACAATTTCGAGGACAATTTTCACAATTGGGATAAATATAAAAATTTAAGCAGCCTTGTTTCTAAAGATATCTTTTTTTCTAATAAACAAACATATAAAAATATTAACAATTATCTTATTTCGAAGACTAAGGGGCTTATAGTGTAAAACGCAACGCCAACAATTTCATTAAAAGCAAAAATAAAATTAAATATATTTTATAAATTTGTTGTTGCTTTCTACAGACATTCATATTAGTTTTTTTTTTCAATTTTCAACGCCACAAAATAGAAGTGTTTGAAATTTAAAAATTCAAGATGAATTTATATAGAAAGTAACAACAAAATTATATTATAAAGAAAGCACCGCATTATCACAACACATATTACAAACAAAACACAAACCTGATTTTGACAACATAAGAATACTAGACAAAGTAAATAACGTGAGGAAAAGATATACAACAGAAAGCTTAAGAATTCAACAGAAAATTAACAAAACAATGAATAAAAAAGAAGATACTGACAATTTAAGCGCCTGTTATAGAGTTGTTTTAAAAAACAGTAGATGACGCCGCTATCGTTGATTTTTATATTTTTAAAATTTATTAATGTAATTTAAATTAATTACATATTTTCACTGTAAGTTTGTTACAGTAATAGCTATTGTATTATTAAATGTTGATGTTTTTTATTTAATATTAATAGACGAATCCCCTGAAGAAGTGAACATAAAATTCACGAAACGTCGGGAAAAATGAAATAAAAAATTTTGCATTTTTATTTTCAAAAATGGAGTTAGGCCTCACCAGCTAAATATATATAAACATATATGTTAATATAAACAAATGAAAGTGGCCAAAAATAAAGAAAATCAAAATTATAAAATATTTTTGATTTTGTTTTTGCTTTCGTCACTTTTTTAGAAAAAATCATCAAAACGTCACTTTGTTAATATCGGAACAAAAAATTGTCAAGATGACGATAACTCGTCAAATCTGGCAGCCCTGTTTTTATTATATGTATTTCTTTTGTTGACGTTTCGCTTTTATTTGACACTTAATTACTGGAAATATTCCAGTATAAACAGAATTTGTTGTGTCTGTTTTCGCATTCAAATACAGAAACACTTTTATCTCATAAATCGAGAAACGATGGAATTTTTTGTTTCAAACTTCATGTAAGAAATTTTACGATGCGAGAAATACAGAAACGAGCTACTGAAGAACACGTGCAAGTTGATAATCCTTTGTCGTTGTTCTTTGAACACGAAGTCGTTCTGCTGCGTATAACTGAATTTCGTAGGGATGCGGACTATTTATAGATGCTTCCTGTGGGAAATGCTTTCTGTCTTTCAGGAAGATTGTCTTTCGCTTTTCCGTTGAATATATAATTTTGGGGGTCACGTGGTGGTTTTTGTTTTCTTCTGAATGTTGCGGAAAGGGATATACTGAAAATCCTACTATGGATGAGTTCGGCCTGAGGGAGAACAAGCACTAGGGGCTGTTGCCACTTAACTAATGCTCCTATTATTTTTCTAGAAAGCAGTGGATGTTTGATGGCTTCAGCTCCTTAACAAGGAGCGAGTGCTGCTACCTGTGTGTATTGGTTGCGCTCACACTTGGGCGGCAGTTGGCAAACTCATTGTATGCCATCTAGTGCTTAAGATCCACAATGGAGTAGGCCCTGGGCCAGGTATCCATGTAAATCGTTACCACATCTATCAGTATAAAATTTGCAAAAGCATTGTGAATTTTCAATAATGCGGAATGGCATGTTCGGAAGTTTAGTGCTGAGCTTGCAGCACTGAAAATGTTAGCTGTGTGGAAATTGTGGTCCATTTCCGAACAGGCACGTAGTTGTGTGTGTTTACTTGTCAGCTGCAAAACAGATGATTTCATGAATGCCATACTTTGTCAAAGATTGCGTTTGGGAATACGTGGTAATGTTGCACTGCAAAGTAACATGCGTTGAGGAAGAAGGCAGCCATTGTCATTCCGTTTCTATAGTATTGATTTTAGACGCTAAAAGTATCCTTATGAGTGGCGGAGTTGTTTAATAATCTATGTCCGTCCGTCGGTTTGCGTTTCCGTTTGCCGGTTAAAGTGGGTTTTCCTAAGACCCCATATTTTATGTTTATGTCTACATTTGATTATGTTTATATTTACATTGAGGTTGTTATATAGTGTTGCGTTTTTACTTTATAAACGGTCTTCGTTTTAATCGCATTATACATAATAAACCTTTGGGGTCTTGTAATTGGAAATCAAAATAAATATACAATTTATTCAACTTAACAAACTTAAATTATAATGTTCACAAAATGTAGCCTCTATTGTTAGCAACGAACTGAACCGTTTAATCAGGCATGCTCTATAAATCGAAATAAAGTGGATTTAAAATTCACAAATTTTAAAAGCGAGCCTGTAAAGAAGGTTCATAAAAATATTTTTCTTTATAGACTTCATACTTTAGGTACCAATTATCTTTCAAAAAGCGTGCCCCGGTAGACTAGTTGGTAGTGAGCGGGTGTTGCGGGTTCGATTCCAGCCAGAGGCTGTGGTCTGTTTAACTACAACGTGCTGAATGTCTAGTTACTATTGCTCGGTTAATTAAGTTAGAATATAATTATTAATTGTATATGTAACTCTTTTTAAATTAATAAAACAAAATTCTTTCTAAACACAATTCTTAAAAACAGGAAAAATTACAGTAATTTTGTTAATAATTGAAATCAAAATCTCGTTCGATTTCAATTCAATTCCACTTCATTTCGATTTCTGGAACATACCCGATTGTCTCATATCAAACTAAATTAAACATTAATGAGTTAGACTGTATTTAAAGTTTACAACCATTCTAGTGATATCAAGAACAGTTCTAGCGATTCCACAACTTGCTGTTCGAATTATTTTAATATATATTTTACACATCAATATCTAAAGTCTATCTTAAGGCGTAAACAATTTTGGATTCCAATTACTAGAAAGTTCCATACAGTGGAGTTAATAACAATTTTAAACTAATACGAACAAACTATAATTTATAAAATAATTTGAAACTAAAACTATAAATAATTCTTAGAGAAATCTTATTTCGTAACAATTTTTACATCACACATAGTGCGCAATAGTTTGCTATTGAAATTCAGTCAGATGGGTTCACAAATTGCTGAGTTATGAGTGAATTACCTCGACTGCCTGTAATGTTTTCCCTTAAAATGTCACTTAAAAAGCCTTTTTATAACTTTTGAACATTTGTCACCGTGATTACTGAGGTTTAAATGTTACTTCCAGAACATTGTACGGTCTTAGAAAAAGCTTTTTGTAATAAAGAGATGCATCTTTATTTGAAAGACCCATATCTCTAGTTCCATAAAACAAAAAGAAATTAAACTCTAAAGAGTAACCTGTTTAGTGCTATGTTGATGGATGCCTGAGATTCGTTAAAACCGAATGAAGTGTTCTTATTTATATTTTGTTTTTTAGTGTGACATTTAAATACTTCTTTAAATGTTTAAGTTTTCCTTTCAAATTTTAGTGAAGTGACAGAATTTTTTTTTTATTTTGTTATTAAAATTTCGTCACTTCTCTATTTCTATTAAATTTACTCTAAAGATAAGCAATTTTTTTTTGTGTTTTTATTCGTATCAGCCATTCTTTATCTCGAGATAGTTTAATAAAAGCTAATTTGTTTGCTGAATATTTCAGTTAACTTGCTGTTCTAATATTTGAAATATTTTTGGGCATTTAATATGAAGTGAAAACAAAATATTTGTGCTACAAATGATAAAACTAGAAAAACAAGATAATTGAAAAGAGGTCGTCGCACAAAAGAAGAGGTGAGAAAGCCTTTACCCTTTTGATTCAAGGGCCTTTTATAAAGATCTGAAAGAAACTAAATTCCCCATGATTATTTTTCCCAAAAAAAAAACTCCTAAAGGCAAAATAATAATAATTTTTAGTGGACTAATAAAAAAAAATTAATATGAACAAATTTCTTAACTTTGATGTTTAATAGGGTGGGTCGAAAAAAAAGTTGTACCAGTCACCCCCTGCAATGAAAGATATGTCAATGAAGTTTCTAAAACAGGAAAACAATTTTTTTGCCACGCCCCAAAATACAGCACTTTTGGTTTTTTTATATGAAGCGCTGCCATTTAACATCCGATCTTATCATATCACATATCGTTGTTCATGGCTTGACAGTGGCTTCATTTTTGCATTTGGTGACTTTTCAATCCGACTTCAAATTCTGGGCGCCACTAATGCGACTATCAAGCCATGAACACCGATATGCGATATGATAATATCGGACTTTAAATGGAAGCGCTTCATATAAAAAACCAAAAGTGCTGTATTTTGGGGCGTGGCAAAAAAATGTTTTCCTGTTTTAGAAACTTCATTGACATATCTTTCATTCTAGGGGGTGACTCGCACAACTTTTTTTTGTATGGAGGTCGACCCGGTCTAATGTTTAACTAAATATTTTATTTTTAATTAAAACTTTTAATTAAGTTTTTTTTAATATTTTTTTTACGGGAAAAAACATTAAAATTTTTTTTAAAATTTACTCAACAAGAGCTTTGAATTTTATATAAATTATTCTCCTTCATTATCAATTAGACAAAACCCTAAAGAAATAGTTTTTTAACCCTTTTGTGCACTTGTTGTATCTGTACGACAACAATTTTTATAGCAAATTTCTCATTTTTAATCAGCATTTGAAAATAAACAGAACATTATTTAAGGCGCCCGTACACGACATTTTTTTGTCATCTGACCTGTAAAATTTCCGACTGCAAAATACATACATGTCGTGTGTTACCTTCTTAACTTTGCTTCTGTTAAAGTCAGACGCAAAGTCATCTGACATAATTTTCTATTTTCTTCTGACAACCCATCTGACATCACTGTTGTTTTTTTGGAAAAAATGTTGGGAGAAATCTATGCCACAAGGAAGCGGGCAGCGGCGGTGCACTATTCACGGAATATTTAGCCGAATCAGATTGTTATATAACAATACTGATAAAACACACATACATATATAAAATTCGCATCTTCGAATTTAAAGACACAATTTTTGTGGCGGCCGCACGCTATTTTGAAACCGTTACATGTACGTTTGTGATCGAATATTATAAACCTTATGTAAAACAGCAATTTTGACAGAGTACAATCACATGTGACATGAAAAGTTGACAAGTCAGATGTAAAAAACATGTCAAAACCAAACGAAATATGAGCAACTTCAAAAATTTTCGACACCTAGACATTTTGTTTTTAATTTTTTTTTTTTTGTCTGACATCAATGTTGATTTGCGTGTGTATAAACCGATATTTGAGCATGTGAAATCCGTTCGCGTTAATCATTTTTATTACACGGCTCAAATTTTACTGCGGTTTAAAGTTAAAAATTAAAAAAAAAAATATAAAAATTACAGTTTTTGTTAAAATTGAAAAAGGATAACGCGTGTGGATAATACCCCTTAAGGGCTTTCTTAGCACACTATAATATTTGTAAAAGCTTGAATACTTTTTAAAATACACTGGAAAAAAATATAAAAAAATTTTTTTTCATCGTGTATGCATATAAAAATTTATTTAAAATTGTTAAACATTTTACAAAATTACGGCTAGTATAAGACATAATTTGCAATATTTTGGGAAAAAAACTTTTAAAATGTATAATCTGAAACCAAATCAAATATTTCATACAAGGATGCTTTTTGAGGTTAGACACATTTTGTTTCCTCCATAAAATTTTAAATCCTTAAAATTTTTTTGTGCGTTTTCAATTTTAGTATCAAGCTCAGTTAAGTCTTCTATTCGATGTACGTTTGAGCGGAATTGATACACGGCTTCAGTTGTCACAAAGCGAAATGTGGTTGGAAAAAACTACCGCTGCACGCGCCAGGGTTGAAAACAATTATTTTGTTTTTGCACTTTATCAGTTTAGTCCGTCGCGAAGAATCTATTTTGATACCTAAACATGTTCCCATGACATGTTTTGATATAAAAAAAAGCTTAAAAATAAATTATTTTTTGCAAAAATTTTCAAAAGTTCATACAATTTTTGCGTTTAAAAATTTTAAAGTGCGTTTTCGCCTCGGAGGTGCCCTTTACGAAGTTACTCACATCACGCAATACACTAGCCAACTTAAAATGCAATTCAGATTGTCAGACGCAAAAAAGATACATTTTGAAAAAATTTACGCTAATTTCTTTTAAGTTTGAGATGTCCGTGATACGTAAAACTCTATGTAAAATCTTCAAAAATTTCAAAATTCGGAAAATTTTGGTTTCACTTTAAAACACCATGCAACTTTTCACCCAGCAGCGATATCAAAATTTTTTTTTAGTGGATATATCCTCCAAGTCTAGTGACTATATTTTGTTTGGGTTTGGATCTGAAAGCTTAAAACTATTACAAAGAAAACGGAATGAATGAAAAAACTCTTGCAAGTTTTAAGTCGTTTTTTTATTTTTTCGAATTTTAGATGACCACCAATTCTTAAGGTGAGGACTTTTCAACGTAAAACTTTGCACGTCATATCCTTCAAGTATAGTCATCCAAACCCTGTACAACGTTTTTTTTCAATTAATAAAACTTAACGAAATAAGAGCCATAGTATGTCGGTTTCAGCAGGTGCTCAAAAAATTTGAAGTAGCCCATATCTATATATCTATTAGTGTTTGTGTATTAATACACAACCCTTAATACCAATAATAACTATTGGCAGGAAAGTAGCGGACATTATATAGTGTTCTGTTGTTGATTATTAAAAAGAATAATTTTAGTAGTTCTATAGACATATTTTATAATTTAATTACATTAATGAAGGGCACAGAAAAAACTTTGCTTACTTTTACAAAATCAATTGCTTCTCTCACTCAATATTTAGTAGAATTCTTCTATAAGTACTTTTTTCGGAATGTATATATCGTCACCTAAAAGACGAAATAACCTATCTGCAGTTTTCAAAAGTTTACAGGAGAGGGAAAAAACGTTATAAAATGGGAACTATTAACGATATTGAAACGAAAATTACACATTTTGATTAAAATGAAACCAGTAATATTTATCGGTTGAGAAAATTTTGTTTTTCTAATCAAAACTTATGTTATGACACTTAGGTTATTTGGAATTGTAAAAATCTGAAACCAAAATAACCTATCTGCAGTACTAATTAGTATGAATAAATAAAAAAAATTTTAAGAACATGAATATTATTTACATTAAATAATTACAGTAGTAGTTTCTTTTACTGGTTTAAGCAAAAACAAGTACTTAATGTTTGTTTAAATTACACTATGCAACAAAATAAAACTTTTATCGTGATTTTTGATGATTTATTTTTCTCTTTTTTTGTGCGTAACGGTCCTCTAGGTAGAAAAACTTTGTCATTTGTAATATTATATGTTCAAAATTTTGCACACATATGCGTTATGATATAAGGAATAAAAATCCATAAAAAAATCAATTTTGAAATTTTTGCAGATAGGTTATTAGGTCTTTTAGGTGACGATATGTAGGTAAAAAAAAAATGACTTACTTTTGAATGCGTTTATTTTGAAACATCCCTTGTAAAATACATTGGGTCTTTCAGTAAAATTGTAAGTAGTGTCATGTTTTACTAGCGAATGAACAAACAAAAAATTTCAGCAGCTCTTCTCACTAGAATTGCTGTTCTTGCATGGCAAGTGCACGATCACAGCACGAAAAGCTTGTGTATTATTTTATTTAAAAAAAATTTATTTTTTTTGAAACAAAATTAAAAAATTTCCCCTAAAGTATGCTTTGATTGCACAAGTAAATAAAAAGCCAAAAAGGTATGCAACACTTATATTAAATTTTGCAAATACAATAATTCTTTGTAATTTTTGTATTACTATTTTTAACTTGGCATGGTTAAACATGCTAAAAGAGCCAAGAAACAAAAGTTTCTTATATTTAAGTTTAAGTGCGATTTAATTCAAATAAATCATGGTTGATTTAAATCTTTCAAGGCAGTTGTAACTTTGTCCATGACAGTATTTTACTAACATTTTGATTTTATTCCAAAGCATTTTTTTTAAATACAGTCACAAATGCTGGCATGTTTATCACTAGTACTAGAGTTGTTGCTTGGCGAAATTTACACGAACAGCCTGTGTGTGTAAACATGTCTTGTGTTTTTTCCCTCAAAATACATATGAATTTTGTTTTTGTAAAAAATTTGTTGTTATCTTTACCAGTCAATTTTTGTCTATTTTCCGATTGTACGCACATTTGGACGATTCAATTGACCGAAAAAATCACAAAGTGCACGATAGGCATTTTGATTTGAACGCCCATTTTCATAATAAGCCTGAATAACTTTAACGCGTTGCTCTCTCTCTCTCCATGGTTCAAATTAAGTTAGTCTGAAATTGAGAAATGTCAAATAAAATGCAGAAAAAAACTTGACGTTTAGGTGCGGTTGACATGCAATATCGGTCCTTAAAATTTAACGACCTTTTGTTAATCGAGTGATCTAAAAGTTTCAATTATGCTTTTAATTTGTTTACTGGTGCACATTTAATTAATTTTTTTATTAATATCACAAACTTTTTAATTAAAATCAAGTTTGATTTTGTTCTGTGCACCGCGGGCACGTCGGCAGCAGTCGATTACTTGGACGCAATTTTGACTCGTTCACACATTTCAGCCGTAACGGCCTCAGTTACGCGTTCAATGTTGCCTTTGAGTTCTTTCAACATCGTCGGCTTGTAAGCATAGACCAATGATTTGACGTTGCACCAAAGAAAAAAGTATAGAGGCGTAACAATGATTATTGTCGTCAATAAAAAATGGCCTAATGACGCAGCCGGCATGCAGACTGCACCAAACAGTTATTTTTTGTGGATGAAATGGTGACCATATTGAATGATTTCTCTGTAAGGATATGCCTTTATCTTTACCTATTCATTACATTATATTACAAATTATGCCGTTGCTGCTCAAGTGAACAATAGGCTCCAGTGTTTCCTATAAATTCATTTATTTACATGGTTATTGCGTCATGTCTCTTATCGTCAATCACAAGCCCTTCATATAAAATTGTTTGTTGTTACGACTTAATGCCATACTCATGCGTTTGTTTCAATTTAACAACAGTCGTTACCGGTTGTGTTGTTTTCATTTATTTTTTTTATTAAATTTATGATGATTTATTGTTGTCATGGTTTGAGATTTTCAAAGTAATTGATTTAAATTTATTTTTATTATTGAAGATGACATTTTGGCCTTTTACATTTTCATTTTAAATCAAAGGTAAACATAACAATTCTATTGAAAAAGGAAGTTCACGTTCTCTTTAAACAATTAAAAAGAAAAAATATTTACAAAATTTCCCCAGCTTAAAGGAAAATTGCTGCTGACAGTAAAATCCAACTTTATTAATAGATTGTAAACTTTTTGTTGCTATTTCTGTGTAATAAACTAGGAATTTTGTTTTTAATTTACTAAGAAATTGTATTTTCATTAAGCGTAAAAAATAGTGTTAAATGCGTTGCATATTTTTAGGGTTGAATATAAAATTAAAAGCTTAGCATAGTGAAGGGATCAAAATAGTATTTACTTTTTTTTATTAACTTAATTATGCGAAAGGTAAAAATCATTGCAATCATAGTTGCTGTTTCTAAGGGTAAACACAAAGCATTATTGCAAGGCTAAATAACAACGGTCGCCTTCTGAATCAGCCTGTTTTCCAGTTCTATTTTCCCCTAAGGTGCACAAAACCTGGGATGAGCCAAATATCCAAATGCCAGGGTTCTTCGGGGTCCAAAAGACTTTAAACGTGTTCGAAGTAACACCAGAGTACTTTTCTTTTGGTGCCATGGGTGTAAGTACCGCCGGTGAGCGCAAGCACCAGTATACCTATTGGTTGAGGCCTTCATTTGTACGGTTGCTGCGGGAATTGCTCCCTGTTTTTCGGAAAGATTTTGTTTGCGGAAGTTTTGCTCAATTTTAAAGGGATACTTTCAGTGATCTCGTGTGGTTTAAACCCAAAACCCCGGAAGTTGGTGGATCCCTAGCTGCTGTTACTAATCAACAGAAGTAGCTTGGATAAACTATAGTGGTAGAGGTAAGGTAGTTCCGGCTCCTAAACAAGGGATGAGTGTATAATTTTGACGGACTATACACTCGAATAGCGACCTGTGTGTGAAACTGTTCCTTACGAACATAGAGCATTTGGTTAGTGCATATATTAACTCCCCATGTCGTTGAGATCCACCATGAGTTTGGACCATATGGCAGGTGCTCTTTTAAATCAAAATCACATCTGTCAAATTCAATTTGTTTCGCTATTATCGAAGTTGCTTGAGATGAAAGTTTTAAAACCAGTCAGGATTTGTTCTGTCTTTCCAAAAGTATTTTTTTAAGTCTTCAGTCTTCTCTTTAATATTTGTATAAAGTCAAAAATGTATTAAAAGCTTAGCATATCTTTAAGAGTTCATTTTTAAAGTACTTGAATAAATAAACTTGGGTTTAATTACAACTTTAACTTTAAAATGCTGAAATATTTCTTTTCATCATATTTTTTATAGAATCTTTTTTCTTTTAATTAATTATGCATAAAAGAAATAATATTAGCATGTCTACTGTATGTAACCCCATAATTTCCTACAAAAAGTATGCAGCAAAAATCTAAAAATTAAAAATTTTCCTAAGGCCTACCTTTAGGGATTTTGATAATAAATTATTTTATTTTAGACTTGGTTAATGAGGAAAGAAAAAAGCTGAAAAATAAAAACACTAAAAAATATTTTATAGAATATATTTCTGTAATAAGTCGTCAATTTAATAAAAGGAGAGAAACTCAGAAACTAATTTTCTAAGATTAATTGTAAAAAAATTTAAAAAAAAACAATTTTTTAAATAGTTAGTTTGGGAATGTAAGAAGGGTTCCTAACCTGTATAATTTTAAATTTCAATTCAAAAATTAAAGTTTTTGAAATAAAGAAGAAAATTGTTGAAATAATGATTAAAGGTTTTGATTTAACAATAAAAGTGCTTGAACTAAAAATTAAAGTTTTTTATTTGAAAATAAATATTTTTGATTTAAAAACTTAAATTTCAATACAAATTCTAAATCATAATTGTAAATAGTTTTTAAATTAACAACTTATTTGTATAACAAAAGCCACATTGCTTTAAGGAAATAAAACGTTGTATTTTTCATATCTTCTGAGTCCTATTTTTAAAAGACGAACCTTAGGTTCTTAGCGTTTACACAGAATTGGCATACCTTAACAAGAGCGGCAACGTTGTGCAGTGAACAGCTTTAATGTTAACTTGTCTTTTTCAAATAAACACACTAAGGTTAGGTTTTTGAGATCTCAGTTAATCTAGGTTAATCTGATTTGTGACAGATTTGTGCTGCTAAGTTCGTATACAAAATTTTGACGGAACAGTTCAAATTCAAAAATCAAATGTGTGAAACATTACAAAAATACTAATCGGTAGGTTGAACATAAAGAAGCTAAATTGTCATTATTGTTTAACAAAAACATACATCAAAAAATATTTAAGCCTGTTTTTCTTTTGTATTATGCCCTGGCAAAATTGAATTAGGTTGTACTGCAAGATTTAGCATATGTTAACGTCTTCAGAATACGTTTGTACACTTATAGAAATATTTATTTACTCTTTAAAACTACAATACAATATTGTTTTTCAAATGAAAACTTCTTGATTTGAAAGTAAACATTTTTAATTTGAGAAAAAAATATTTTTGATTTGAAACTAAAACATTTTTAATTTGAAACTAAATTTTTTGATTTGAAAACTAAAATTTTCGATGACAAGGCTAAAACTTTTGATTTGAAAGTAAACATTATAGATTTGAAAATTAAAATTTTTGATTTGAACATAACAGTTTTTGGTTTAAAAATTTAAACATTTGATTTAAAAATCTTCCGATATGCGCCCTTAGCACCATATGTCGTTTAAAACTGTTAGAATTAATAAAAAAAAATAAACTTGGTACTAGTTATTATAATATGAACTAAACAACGATACGACGACTTGGTTATCGGTTTTCCCAAAGGACATTATGGAATTTCAAGTTAACTTTTTTTTTGGGTTGGGGAAACAGGCATGACAGGCAAAGGATGTTAAAATGCACGTATTGTAAATAAGTCGTTTTTACACTTCTCGTTTAAAAAAATTCATACTTATGCCTGCCGCCCCAAGACAAAACGTCATAACATCTTGCTTTTACAAATATGAAAGTTGTTTTTTTATTATATTTTTTAGTCCAACGTGATATACAAGCGCATTAATGAAAATTAACACCAAATAGATAATAAAATTAACTAGTTAAATTCGAAATTTTAACATTAAAAAAACTACAAAAAAAAAATAGTGATAAGAAAAAAATAAAAAAATAAAAAATTTGGTTGAAACCCCGCACAAGTTTAAATACCCAAATACCTTAACAACGTCAGAAAAACTTTGAAAAATGGGCAAAATTATAAAATAAAACGTGATAAGCTAAACAAAATAGTTTAAAACAAATAACAAAAGTAATTCATAAATAATTATATTAAATAAATAACCCAGAAACCAATTAAAAAAAAATTCCATCAAATTAACAAAATCTTAAAAGCAATAATAATTTAATTTAAAAGAAAAGAAAAAGATCACAAAGCCGTTTAAATATTATAAAATAAATAAAAAGTTTTGCCAATACAATCATTATTTAATTGAAATATTGTTTTAAAAAAGGTGCTTATTTGAAAAAGATAAAATTAAACATAAAAATTAATTGTATCTATAAAAAATAAAATAAAATGAAAACACAAAATTGTAATAAATTTACCAGAGAGTAATAATAATTATAATCAGAATTTATTGAATCAACGAAATTAATGGAAGCCTTGCAAATGTTTTGCTATATGACAGCAACATTATCAGCAACAGCAGCATACAAAAAGGCAACTAATGCAGCATAACAGACATCAAAACATCAGTTTGACATTGATTTTTTTTGCTCTTTGCAAAAATCATCAACTGTGTATACAAAATTATCCAGCGTGTATTTTTTTTTTCTTGCTTTACAAATGTGTCCTGTATCATTGAGTGCATTTATAAGACATCCTCAGTCAATGATTTTATTTCCATTTTACACAAACGCACACATGTGTATATTAAAGAAGAAATCTTTAACTTGTTTGTTCATTTAAAGAAATGAATTTTTTATAAAAAAATACGAAGAAAAAAAAATAGACAACCAACATGCAAACATTTTCATAACTGCCTGCCTGTTGCCTTATACAAATACTTACCCTTACACATTTACTCACACACACACACACTTACACACATGCATTGGCAATTTTACTATCAACAGCAACAACAACAAAACAATACAGCAGCAGTATCAGTTAAAAGACTTTAAGTGGAAATATAAAAAATAATACAGAATAAAATAAAAAAAAATATTCACAGTAACAAAAATAAATCTCTCAACCGTTTTACTGGCTTTCGTTAGAACATCATTAAGTTTTTTCTCCTACTTCTCCTTCTCTTCCCCTCATTGGCGTCAAGGCTGAGCTTTAGAAAAACTTTACGCTGATGATGGGATACATCATGGGTTGTGCTTGTTTTAAAGGTAGGTTTAATACCTTTTTCCCCCCAAAAAAAAAAAAAAAAAAATATCATAAATAACATACGAAAAATCAATAAGAGAATATTTATATAGATATTTTGTGTTTGCATTTTTATTGTTGATAATGGAATTTAAAGACTACTTTTAGGCTAAATATGATTTTATTTAAAGACTTGATTTAGGCTAAAGAAAATATTTAACTCCAATAATTTTTAAAATTGTAAAAGTTTAAAAAAAAAAAGTTGTCTTAAACTTCATTGTATCCACACCGCCATAGGTGTACCCTGCACAACAAGTTGTGAAGAGGGTGTAATTAAATAGAGCCGTCCTCTAAATAAAGGTATTATAACTCAATGAAAATCGCTACAGGGAGATGCTCCGAAGCTTTTTTCGGTGGAAAATTTATGATTTAGACGTAGAAAATATGTGGCTACTACAGGATGGGGCCACTTACCACACAGCGAAAGAAACAATGGATATTTAGACAGCAAAGTTCAAAAATCGCATTATTTATCGTAGAGAAGTATTGAATATACCACCAATATCGTGCGAGTTGACTATTTTTCGTAGGGTTTTTTAAAATCGAAAGTGTACAGAAATAACCCCACAACTGGTCAAGAGCTTAAAAATAACGAATAAACTTGATTGAGAATTTTGGTTGCGAGCCTGCCGAGCCAGTAAGGAGGTCACTAGACCGACATAATTTTTAATTTTTAACCGGAATTATCTGAAATAAAATAGTTTTAATATCACAATTAAACTCTTTTTTTTTATTAAAATTATACCTCAATTTTGGACAACATTTTCTTGAAGGTATTGACCAGGCATTATACATTATTATTATTAACTTTGCTGCACTGAAAAGAAAAAACAATTTATCCGTACTTAAATAAAGTTTTAAATTCCAACGGACACATAAATTTGGTTTGCTTATTCGACTTAAAACTTAAAAAAAAACTATACATTTAACTATTATTATTATTCGATTAATCGGTATAAATTATTCGATTAATCGAGAAAGAAGTTGATAAACTTAAGCCTAATTAAAATATCAACAACTTCAATTATCCTTTCTACATAAAATAATTTAATGAAAATTAAATTTAATGCACTTTACCCTGATTTTAAAAATATTTAAGGCCATGTTCTGACAATCGCACGAGTTGAAATCGCAAAACGCCATATATATTTTATGGTGTTCTGAATTTCGTGCTTTTAACTTGTGATCTGGCATATTTTCTTACAAATATTCTAGTTCCCTTGAGCATAATTTTGCTATTTGAAGTCGCCAAACTTCTTGCTATTGCGATTTACAGAACACATATTATGCGATTTCAAGTCAGAATCGCCAATGTTAAGCGTTTTGCGATTGTCAGAACATGCCCATTAGTAATATTTAAAAAAAATTGCTTTTTTCTTAATTTTTTTATTTTTTTTTTTATCAATATTGTACAGTTGAAAACGTAAATCCTGCTTTAAAGACTCGAGTTTTTAAAGATTCAATTTAGAGTTTAGGTAAAGACTGTAACGTTAAGTATGGATTTTCTTAAATCAAGTACAGAATAGTTGAATCAAGTACGGATAATTCAAATGCTACGTACTTAAAATCATCCGAAAACGGGATTGATTAAGGTAAAAGTGAGATAACAATTAATCCAAAACGGTGCTTAAATCAAGAATTTCGAAATTGGTTTAGTACCGTATTCGTTATTGAAATAATGAGATAGTGGATTGATTCCTACACTTACGCCAGAGAACCAAAGACAAAAGAAAGTATATTATTAATTTAATTAACCCTACCTCTCCGTACGTTAGACGTGTTTGCTTCACCTTTGTTGTCGTCCCCCTTAGTTTACAGAAGAACTCTTAATCTAAGATAACATTTGACAAATATTTCACAAAAAAAAAGTAACCAACAAGAAAACCAAAATATACACTCAAAAAATTATGTAGTTAAATTCAAACGAAAATTCATTTTAAACAACTTAAAATTCATTTAAAAAACGGATCATTTACATTTCATTTAAAACAAATGATTTTTACAATCATTTTTAATTTTTTTATTTATTAAACAGCATATTCCGTAAAATTGAATAGTTTTTACCTTTAAAAAATATATTTTAACCGAAAAAATCAAACTACATAACAAAATAAATATGGAAAAACATTATTTTTTGGTAGTTTGTTTTTTGAATAACAAACACAAATGTTGAGAAATAAAATTATTCGTACAATAACTATATTTTTATTAAATTTTAACAGTACGGAAAACGAATTTAATAACCCACAATCAGTTACTGTAATAATTTTATAAGTGTACTGTCCTTTAATTCCAATATTTATTTTGATTACAATACCAAATCTTTATGCTTTGTCTAGCAGTAAGTAATTATATTTTATGACATTAAAACCATGTTAAATCTCACCAACTATTACATAAAGCAGTCGTTATGCTTATTCGGTCTAATATTTAAAAGGTGTGACCGTAGCTTTAGCGGCATGCCCGATATGGTTTTTGAAATTATTCTACTTTCAAATTTTTATGTACTTAACTAAATAATTTTAACAAATAAAATGTTTATTTCTAATTTTACCTTTAAAACAAGAAAATAATATATGTTTGTCTTCTTGTAGTGTTGTCGTTGTTTCTACAACAAACTTAAACAAACACATACGCATATTGGTTATCCAATTTAGGATTTATGTTAGAATCATTGTCTCTCTTTTGGATTATTTTAAGTACGAATTTGGAATCAAACAAACTTAGAATCAATCGTGAATCAAGCACAGTTTAAGGATAACTTTTATCTCACTTTAACTTAAGTTAATCCCGTTTTCGAGTTATTTTTTATACTGGGCACTCGAATTTTTCGTACTTAAATTAAGCATTCTGTACTGGAATTAAGGAAATATGAGCAGGAAGGGAAGTGAAAGATTGATACGTTTTTTTTTTTAATTATATAAACATTAGTTAATATTATATTCAACATTTTTTTTAATTTTTCGAATTTATTCTATGAGCTAAATTTCAGTTATGTATTTTATAAAGCTTTTTTGTAATAGTCCTATTGCTTCAATTTTTCAGAGATGTCTTTATACACTACCAGACTATTATATTGTATTTTCTTGTTATAAAAAAATGTTGAATATAATATAAAGTAACCTTCGGAAGGAAATAATTTCCAGTTTCTATTTATTAGTTAATATTATTACGAAAGTAACTTAAGTTAAGAATTAGATACATTAATTAGTTTTCTTTTATTTATAAATTATTTAGTATTTGTTAGTTATTCAATTATTTTAAATTGTTATTGTATTAGTTATGTACACATCTAGTGTAAAAATTATAATGTACAGATGTAATTTTAAAATTGTTGTGCATAATTGTGCTTTAACCCCACTGTAAATATTAGAATTTTCGTTATTAAGTTCTCTTAATTTATTGCAACACCTAAAAGTATGCCTTAGTTTATGAAGCATAATAACTCAATTAATTCAGCACAATGCATAATAGGTAATGCATTAGGCTTCGTACAGACGGTGGTCAGATCACACAATGTTGTCATGTTTCTGACAATGGTGCCGTTGTCAGATGTATTAATTTTACACATTTGCTAAATGAAAATGAGCTTACAATGTTTAGACAGTTGCAAGACATTGTTAGGCAATTTGATTGACAACATTGTAAGATCTGACCACCGTTTGTACGAAGCTTAAGTTTAGTTAGCAAAATAGACGTTAGGGTCGTACGTTCTAGAGCCATCTAGACGTCAGAGCTCGAACGTTCTATGGTCATTTGGCCGTCTGGGCTAGAATATAAATAGAATCGCAAGAGATGGCATAATATTATTCTAAGTTCTGACTTTGCCAAGTTGATACGCACCACCTGGAGAAAATAATAAACATTGAAGTGTGTTGATCACAATAGTTAGTTGTGAATAAAAGCTGTAAATTACAATTGTTAAAGTGACTGAGTTCGTAAAAAATAAGTGTTGTTAAAAGTGTCGTGTTGATTTAGTTTTATTAACGAACACGAAACGGTTTGTTATAAAGAAAATAAACCAAAACTTTATTGAATGGCAGTAACGTAACAATATTGGGGTTATTATATTGATCCGTTTATGGTCTTAAATCCAAATTGAACAGGGCTAAATTTCATTAAATTTAATTTTTCTTAAATAATATTTATGCTGAAATGCATTTTACAACATGAAATGAATTGAACTAACCGGGGAATTGAACCCACAGGTTGATTTGACATGTTTCGATAGTAAATTATATTAATTTAATTTTACAAAACTTAGGTATATTTGAAAAAACTTATTTCTTAAATAAATTTTTAACAATCTGAACACATTTTGATTTAAATAATTTATTTCTTTGATTTTTTTTCTTTCTTTTCAGGTGAGTTTGTCTAAATGCATCTATCAAAAACAAAAAGTTAATTTTTTGTAAGTAATAAAAATTTTATTTTTAATTAGTTCTGAAATATCATCGAATTTTTGGTTACAGTTAAACGAAGTAACACAATTGCATGGTGTGAACGTAGAAGCGCTGTCAAATTAGAAAGAATAATATTTTACGTCGTGCGTCGAAATAAATCTTATTCTTTTTAATACTTCGGTTGCGACCATATTGTCATAGACAAAGAAAAAAATTTTATAATAAAAAAAAATTTTTTTTTATGTTTGCAAATTAAACATATGAAAACAAGAGCACCGTATGAACGTAGAAGCGTATGAACGTAGATGCGTTGTCAATTAAAAATGTATAGTTGACCTCTTGATGAGTGTCGTTTTCGTACGACAACCTTTCCATGTGTTTGGAATTGTGATTGGCATTATTTTAATTGATATCGACAACTATTTTAAACGACAACAGCTAAAGCTTAAAAGCAAAAAACTCAAAAGAAAAAACTTCATCCCTTTCCCTTAAAATCTAAATGAGCACGTTTGATTAAAGATAAATTTGTTGACATTCGTGTTGGCCGACTAATGTTGTAACCTCAACTATTCCATCCGGATTTATGTGCCATTAGTTTTTCTCCGTCCAGGTAAAGGAAACCCTTTTTATCCTTAATTGGAATGTTAGTAGTCTTCTTCTGCTGCCTTGAGGGCTCAAGTCAATCGCCATCTTCGATTAATCATGATTAAGGGCTTTTGAAAATCGACTAACCCAGCTTATTTTCTTTTTGAAATTTAAATGTGGATAAGTGTTTCGCCTGTTCGTCTTCTGTCTTTATAAGAAACTTCAATTGGACCACAAATTTTCAAAAGGTGTCGCAAACAGCTGATTATAAATACTTGCAGGTTTTGTATGTCGCTTGTAGTTCCTGGATTCACATCCATATAACAGGATGGAACGAACTTTTGGGAAGAAAAGGCAAAGCTTAATTACCTGCATGTATTTGTGGTGACTTTTATAATCTTTGAAATACAACAAATGAATGTTTTGCCTTGTTTATGCGTCACGTGAGCCGGTTGTGGAGGATATGATGCTACCTAAGTAGCAAAACGATTCCACAGTCCTTAGTTTTATGTTGATTTCCCTGAGCTTGGAGATATTGGTTGTATTTTTATGTTAAAACTTGGTTTTGTCGAAGGTAACATCAGTATTAACGCCAAATGCTAGCCGGTGTATCTGACCCAATCTGGATGGCATGTCCGTAAGGTTACGAGCGAGCAGGCAAATATCATCAGAATATTACAGGTCTTCTAGTCGACCATTCATACCCCAGGGGATGACTCTTCTAATGCAGGTTAGTTTCTGTAGAATTGAGTCCGATACATAAAAGAATAACTGAAACAATAACTACATCTCTACCGCACACCAAAACTTACACTGTGACGACCAAAGTCACCACGGTTCGTTTTGGTCGCACCGACATTTTTAGTTTAAATTTTTTATGGAGATTAATGTATTTATTTGTTTGTAGTAAGTTTTATTTATTTCCATTAAAAAGGATAAAAACCTTTAAATTTAACAGCCATAAAGATTTTATCCAAGGTTGGCAACCGATACCGTTATTAATACTGATACCTCTTTGAATTAAGTAACGATAGTGAAATACATGGTTTAATACCATAGTGATACCGATTCTGGACTTCGTTTCGATTGCCAACAAACATATCGCTCATTTGCTGCAAGACCGGCATAAATCAAAAAATTAAATTTTGGAGTTAGAGATGCAGAATTGTTCGCTATGTTTTTCTTTATATTGTGTATAAAATTCATCTTTATATCTTTTATACTTTCCCCATTTGAAGAGAATGTAGCGTAATTTTTTCTAAGTAATTAGAGCAAATCAAAAACTTTAAACGCGTTTATCTCGAAATGGGTTTTTTTGACTTATGCCGGTCTTGCAGCAAATGAGCGATATTTTCCATTTGCACATGTTGCAAATTTGTAACTTGTTTCTACTCTGCACAATAATTTTTATTTTAAATAAATTTGTCCACTAGTAGAGTTCAAAAATAATTGCAAATGGTCCTGCAATATAGCATGTGCAAAATGGTTTAGTAATTTATTATAGTATAATTTTGGGACTAAAGTAAATAATATACCATTTTGCAAATGCAACGGTGCAAGATCATTTGCACAAGATTGTAAATTGGGCTACTGATCTGTGCAATAGATTTGCTAATTTCTAATTAATTTCGATTACAAAAATTTAAAAACAATTACGATAACTTAGCATGGCATAGTATTTAGTATAATGCCAAAAGTATACTATAGTAAATTACTAAACCATTTTGCACTTGCTATGTTGCAAGATCATTTGCAATCATCTTTGAGCTCCACTAATATTTTAGAAAAAAATGCCTCTGATAATTGACACCAGGTAAAAAAGTGTCATCTAAGTCGTTTAGACTCCATCTATGATATTTTATCATTCTTGTTTCGTTTGGTTTATTAAATTTTTAAATCTATATATCTGTACCGTTATAAAAGTTTCTGTACTAGTACATCGATAACGATATATTTAATTAAAACACTAATACCTAATTAACAAATACTTTAATACGAAATTGATTTCGGTTGCCAACCTTGAATAATTCATCTACTATTACACTTATTAAAGCCTACTTTAAGGCTTTAAATAAGAACAAACTTCCTTTTTTTTAGTTTAAAGTTCAGGTCTGTAAAAAGAAAAGCAAACCAAACAAAATCATTATATTAAAAAGTAATTCTTTCAACAGGACCTGGGTTTAGGTTTGTGGTTGTATTTTAGTTTAATTTAATTCCCAATTCCCTTTTCTTGTTTTATTTTCCTTCTAATTCTGACATCTATTTTTAAATACTCTGACTTGCCAGTAAAAACTGCTTAATTTTTAACACCGGTCGGTCTACTTAGCCAGAACTTTATTCAAAATGTAATGAAATTATATCTCGGAAAACCGAGTAGCAGTTGCAGTCGTAGTAGTAGTAATAGCGAGTAGTTAAAGAAGTAAATAGTTTTTTGTGTGCTGTGCAGTGTCAGCAGTGGTTTTGTCTCGGATTTTCTACAACAATCAGTTTTATATTTATTTATACTTTATTTGGCTCTTTTTTTTTTTGTTTTTGTTTAGACAGTATTATTTGTTGTTTTTTCTTCTTTTTTGTGGCTTGTTAACAGAAATTTATTCCAATCTTTTGCTGGTTTTTTTTATTTATGTGTATTTTTAAGATTATTGTATGTATATGAATTTATTTT
This sequence comes from Pollenia labialis, assembly GCA_949318255.1. Classification (NCBI taxonomy): domain Eukaryota; kingdom Metazoa; phylum Arthropoda; class Insecta; order Diptera; family Polleniidae; genus Pollenia; species Pollenia labialis. The sequence continues at coordinate 141,504,313 of OX439140.1, read as the reverse complement.
CATGTAATTTTTGTTTTTGTCATTTTTTTATTTCACCACCAGCAATATTTCGTTATAAAAAAATTTATTTTTAAAAGCACAGTTTCAGGCTGTGTGTATATGAGAGTTTTGGTTGCTGTTAAATTTATTTTTAGTTTTATACACTATCGAACATGGCGTGGAAATCTAAATCGAGTAAAAAAAAACACTGCAAGAAATTGACACTTTTTTTGGGGTTTTATGATAATTCGGGTACGCTGAATCCAATGGTGCTAACCGTTTTTTTTAGGTTACCACTTGTTTTCGAAATATGTATACCGTTATTTCGAAAATGGAGGAGGTTGCACAACATATGTTCGCGGAACTCAAGAACGCTTTAGCATATTCGAATCAATGGATAATTATTGTTAAGAGTTTAACTTCCATATGTAACACAACTTGCGGTGCCTCGGGAGTCCCCGGTTAGCAGCCGGTCTGACTATTGGTGAGGTCTCCGTTAGTATACAACAAGAAATGCTTTCCGTGAATCCTGAGGACTCGGAATATTTGCAGCTCCTTAAGAAGAGGGAGAGTGTGTTATTGTGAACATTCTCTCAAATTGCAACGTGTATATGAAAAATGATTCTCGCATATGCGGGGCCACTTGGTAAATGCTATACTGTATATTAATCACCAAATGGGTTGTGATCCACCATGAAGTTAGGCGAAATGGCAGGTATTCATGTAAATCAGCTACATATCCTATGTCCAGGGCATATGCCTAGTGTGCGAACTTTTACAAAAGAGATTTTGTGCTTTCACACCGACGAGAGCAGAACAGGCAACCAGATCGCGGTGACAACAATGCTTGCTACTTACTTTGCAAAGAAAGAACAACAAATTGTTAGTACTTTGCAGAGAGAGAACAACAAATTGTTAGAGCTTTCAAAGTTGTTTACCGCAAATGCAAATATCAAAATATGTGTGTTTGGACGTAACTGATGTAAATCAAAACCATGGTTTGTATGGTGGCAGGGTGTCTGAAAAACGAATGAAACTAATTTCGAACCAATAATTTCAAAAAGCGCCTTAAACAATTTTAAAGTCATGCATGTTTCTCCTCAAAGCAAAAAAGTCAATGAAAATTTTGTCTTTGTAAAAAATTTTGGAAAACTTTAAATAAGTTGAAAATCTTTCTAATTCTTTCTATTAATTTCTTTAAAGAGAACTAAAAAGTCCTTAATTAAATAACATTTAATTCAAGGCAATATTTTTTTGTTTTACTTTGCACCTTTGAGAAATTCTTTTGAATTTTCATCTATGCTGGTATAATAATTCTACGTGTTTTCCAAAAGTATAACAAAAAAAAAAAAAACTTACATGCAACCAAATTACATTTCTTGTGTTTCTAGTGCTAATTGTATTCTTTGCTGAAAAATGTGAGTTTTAATTAAAAAGAAATTCAGGTGAAACGGGCGCAAAATAAAATCATCAACTATTAGAAAAAGTAAATAGGAAAATAACTAGGGGCAATAGAAAAGAAGAACATGGGAAATGGTTGTCCAGCAAAGAAAAAAAAAGTTAATATCAGTAAGAAGAGGCGCTTGAATTTAATAAATTATCGGGCATATTCTGGCAATCGCAAAACGCTTATTATTCGCGATTTTGACTTGTTCTGTCAACGCAATCACAAGAAGCTTGGCAAGTGAACTAGAATAGTTTTGAGAAACTATAGCAGATCGCAAGCAAAACGCTCGAGTTTCCGAACACCATTAAATAAAGCTGGCGTCTTGCGATTTCAAATCGTGAGATTGTCAGAAGATGGATGGACGCAATTGCCTTAGCTTCAATAATCTATAAAAACGAAAGTAATTTCCTGAATGATAATATCCTCTATGATTGCGGTATGTTTTTGAGCATTTTTGCAATGCAACCAAACGTGTATCGATGGCTTAATTTCAAAAAGGCGTTACTCGATTATTTTTTTTATAAAAAATCTGTTTTCGTTTATTCTGGTAGACAAAACCCACAAGCGTCTTGCTTTAAAAATTTAGAGGCCAATAGTATAAAATTTGTTAACATTTTTTGTTAAAATTTTTATTAACACTTCTTTTATACGTAAAGTTTTACGAAACTAATTAAGTTTTTCCCTTCCCCTGTAAACTTAAAAAAACGAGTTACGCCCTTTTAATATAAAGCCATCGATAAAAATTTCAAGTTAAAAATTTCTCCAATTTCTTGATACATTCACACAGATTGTATCTTAAAACGTAAAATTATTATTAAATTTTTTATTGCAATTCACTGTAAAAATTAAAACCTCTAAGTTTTCTTTATTCCTTTAAAATTATGACGTGTTTTTCTTACATGAGTGTCTGCATCAAAAACATATTTGCCTGTTTGTATACTATAGTTTTTGTTTGTTTTTGTTTTTATATAAAAAAATGTGCATTACAGAGTTTCAGTGTGTATAATATTAAATAAACCCCTGCAGTTTTGAAGGTAACATTTTTTTTTTACAATAATCTTAAGTCTGGTTAGTGAAGGGTGTTTTTTAGCCTGATAGAACTCGATAATAAAAAAATTTTATTTTAATCAAAAACAATTTGTTAACAAGATTTCGTTTAAATGTGCTAAATTCCCATTTCATACTATCGATAAACTGAAATTTATTGTTGATGGGATAAGCTATTCCTATGCGCATTTCACTGGTTGCTTAGGCCAGATCGTCAGGAAACTTCATCCAAAGATTTTAGAAAAAATAAAAGACATTTAACCAAATAAAACTGTTAAGCGTATAAGAATTATAAACACCAGTTTTACTTGTAACAATATCAAAGCTTAAACAAAAACAACAACAATTAACAGTGAGTTTATCTTTTCTTACAGTCCCAACTACAATTGGTTGATTTTTTGTCAACTCTAATACCATGTTCGCACGACAGAGTTTTTTCGTAATTCACTCTCTCATTCGTAATTCACAGCCTAATTATAATCCAAATTACATAATTCGCAATACAAAATTTTGAGAGCGGATTATCTCAGTTGTACGTAATTCAATTTGTATTACCCTGTGGATTACTTTAAAATCTATGTGATCTCTAATTTTTATGGGTGTTTTTCCATCACCAGCTGTCAAAGCACTAAACAAAAACAAACAAAATAGAACATAAACAAAGTAAAGTAAACAGAAGTAATGGATGTAATTTTTTATTATAAAATTTAATGGAATTCAAAAAAGAAAATAAATATTTTATAAGTTGTATTTCTTTGAAATAATAGTCACCACAAACAAACAATTAAATTTAGCAATAAACAAAATTAATAAAAGAAAAAATTAAAGAAGAACTGTCAAATCCACTTAGCAAAATGCCGTGCGAACATAGTAATTCAAATAACTAATAAAAACAGAGAGCGACGTAATCCAAAGCACCGTGCGAACATGGCATAAATGTAATTGTAAGAGGGTAAAGAAACAACAAAAATAAAAACAAATTACTTTATTTTATTTTCGCAGTTCAGTTTTTTTTACACTGCCACTTGCATATTAGTTATTAAAGTTTTTCTTGGGATTTAAAAAATTTAATTAACAAGATTTCGTTTAAATGTGCTAAAACAAATTTGTTCATTTAAATAATCAATACAAAATATTTGACTATGACTTCGAGCATAGAGGCGGTAACAATCTCTTTTCGTTGACCGTAACGCGAGCTCCTGCTTCATTTTTGAAGAAGTAAGGTCCGATGAATGGTGAATTTTTCTGGATGTAATGGAGCCTGAAGGGTATGTTGTAGATTGGTCACACTCCACAGGTGGCAATTCTGTTGGTATTAACAAATCCGTTAAGCCAAGAATGAGATGGGTGGTTATTAAAATCACTAAGTGTTTCCCTAAGCTGCTGTGAATGATTTTCAAAGCAAATTTAGAACATTTGCCTGTTACATATCTCGGTTGCCATCTAGATCAACGTTAATTATGAAAAAGCCAAATGGAGACAAAATTAGATTAAGTTTTTAATAGATATTTTTATTTCATATAAAACAATAATTGCAATTCTGTTTTAATCACTTTTGAATCAAGTTTTTGTTGTTCCCAAAATTTTTGAATCTCACCAATGTTCAAAACAATACATTTCAGAATTGCAGGGGTTGTTTTACTTTATTTTATTACTATTAAAACAACAGCAATTTTTATTGTATGGTTCTTTGATATTTTTAATATTTCTTTTATATTTTCTTTTTCCGAATTCGATGTCATTTACACTAATATCAACTTAACCAGAGATTCCCAACGGTTTTTGTTTTAGGAAATCTACTTATTTAAAAAGGATTCCTGAAAACAATTTCGTAGCTAAATTTTATGTTCATTGAAGATAAAACAATTAAAAAAATTATTTTTAGAAAACTTAAGAAGATGTTTTTTTCAACAAATTTTAGTTTATTATACCCTTAACCGCAGGTAAAAGGGTATATATAAGTTTCTAGACCTTAAAAAGTATATATATTCTGGATCCTTATGAGAAGAGCAGTTCAAATCCGGTTGACCGTCTATCCGTCCGTCTGTCGAAAGAGGTTTTCCGATGACCCCAGATATCATGGGACTTGGTTGGTATACATTAATGTCAGATATGCTCATATAAATTAAGCTATTGAAACTCAGCCAGATCGGTCCATAAATTACTGATACCAAGACTTCCTCTTATTTTACCTACAAATTCCTTGTTGTTGTTTTTTTAAGCTGAGTATAGCACTCCTACTTGATTTTTTTGTTTTCAAAGAAATTTTCTTATCGACATTGTGGCCCATACATTAAAATAATATTCATTATTTAATAGACCACATCATATGTTTTGATATAAAATAAAAATTTCCAATACAGTACAACGCGGATATAAGAAAGTCATAATAAAAAAAATAAAAATTAAGCGTGTTTTCCTTTTTTGCAATTATTTTTTTTACTGTCTATAAAATTGACTTTTTGTGTTTCTGGTTTCATAGCAAAACAGTTTAAGCCTCATCCTTATTTTCATAAAAATTTTTGGAAAAATATCCTATAAAAAATGGTTTTAAAACGTATTTTCATTATTGCTTAATGACAAATTATGGCTTGTAGTCGTTTTGTATATCTTATAAGCGTTTTTCTTATTCGGAATACTTTTTGTTTTAAAAAGCCTGTGTTTCTGGCATACTTTCTTATAAGCGGTGTTTTCTTGTATAAAATGTAGATAAGCGTTATGTACTGTACGTATACATACTTTTATTTTTTATGAAAAGTGTACCAAAGTTTTTTTTTTTTTTTTGTGAGGAGTTATTAACCTTCGGTTTTCCGGTACTCACTCGAGTGGTACTGCCACAAAATTATAGGCGATGAAACACTTGTTAAAAAAAGTTTTAGTCCATGGCATTTTTAAAAGCCTTTAATGATTAAAAAAAATTGTTTTTGTTTTTGGGATGTAATAGAGTCTCAGGAGGATTGTATTTTCTCCAAAAACGAAAATTGTGCTTGTTTACATACCCGTAAAGAAAGAAATGAGCATCATCGCTGAAGATGATTAGACGATACAAATCGGGTTCAACTTTCAGTTGATTCTTGGTATATTTACCGAACACAAGACACAATTTATGGTCCGCTGGCTTTAGTTGTTGCACCACTTGGTTCTTATATGGATGTAAGCGAAAATTTCCCATGTAGTGGACGCGCAGGGATCGAATTGCTGAGAACATCGTCGAATCGATAAGTTACAGTCCTCTGTCAAAATCACGTCTTCTGCGGCGATGGCTTCTTCTGTACTCACAGGACGGGCTCGATTTGGTTGAAAATTATGCAAAAGAGTAAATGTGGCTATAAATCGACTATGCGTAGAAGCAGTTTAAAAGGACAACTATGCGACCATAAAGTTTGGTGGACAGAGGGCGAATTTTGTTAATCAATTTCCTCGATTTGTAAGCGTTGTTCAGGTGTTAGTCTTTGGATGGTTATTTGCCAAAATTTCCGGAAAAAATGTAAAACACAATTCATTAGAATGACATTAAGTTTTACAGTTATCCTTATCGGCCTGAATTTTGTTTGGTATTTTTTTTATTTATAGATAAACGCCAAAGAATCGTTTGCTTAGAGAATTTCAACCCACTGAACAACCGCAACATTCTCACAAGTCCGGGCTACGTTTGATTGACACAAAAATACTGTTAAGGGTAATTTATAGACTAGTGCCCATGTTCTGTAACTGTCGCGCCGAGAAGCTTTTCGAAATGTGTGAAATTAAACAAAAATTCCATATATTGAAACAAGCAGCTGATTTTCTCACTAAACTGTGTCTGTAACTTTTTTTAGGCAAGTACTAGCTGCCACGTAAGGAAATTACTCGCCAATTTACAGAAAAAGTGTGTCTGTAACATTTTTGTGAGAAAACATTTTAACACTAAATAAAAAACAATTAAAGTTGCAAAATGCATCGAATAATAATATTTTGTTCTTGGCACATTTTTTCATTGTCTAATTATTTTCCTTTTAACATTTTTATAAAATATACGAATGTTCCAAAGCTCGTTTGCAAAAAACAAACATTAAAGTCGCACTTTACAAAATTTGGTATAGCCGACGCTAGTATTTTTGCCGCCATCGTTGAACAATTATCAATTTAAGTAAATTTTGGTCGCCGTCAACGTCAGCGTTCTCAACGTTTGCAATGCCACATCGGCTTTGAGTGCAATATTATGACATTTATAACGTAAAGACGTAATCTTTTTTGATAGTTTTCGAGATGAGTTACAGGCACTCGTTTTCCCGCTTTTCGAGTAACGATGGAATATTTTGTTTCACATATTTTCGATCCGAAAAGATCTCACTAAAGTAACAGAACATGGGTACAGTCTAGTTAATTATTTTTACTGCTTTCTCAATAAAGGCGAGAACGGCACCGCCAACGGGAAGTGGCCTATGACTTCTAATTATTTGGAGCCGAATTTGAATGTAAATTTACCGAAAATATATTTTTCTGGAAAGCAATAGATTTAAATTAAGAATGAAAAACTAGTATAACCAAATTATTTTTTTAATCCAAATATTTGATCTAATTTAATTTTCAATAAAATAATTTAAAGAAGAAAGGAATTTTACAACACGAAATTAACTAAAATTTGTGGATATTTTTCATTCTTGACTGACCGGAGAACTGAACCTACGTTCACGGACAGGTTGATTTGACATGTTTCGATAGTAACCACATTTTCCCTTCAAAACTCGTTGCCGTTTAGCATTTACCGCCATTGACAAGGGCTGACAGTTTTTTTTTACTTAGTGGAACGAAATTTGTTTACTGAATGCATTATTCCCTGAATTGATCTTATCGATTGGCCTCTAATACCTTTCAATTTTAGAATATTTTTAATGGATTTCGTTAAAGCAGTAACTTTAAACGATAACATTTTGTAAACGATTGATTGTCAAGATTCGGTTTCAAAAATTTTCTTCCAGAATACAGCCAATCACTACGCAGCAATCACATGCTGCTACAATTTACATTTTTGCGTAGACCAAAAATTGCTATAAAGGATCTTTGGACTACAATTTTAGAACCATGGAACTGATGACTATTTTTTGTTTTTGTATTTATTGTTATCTAATGAAACGTCATTAATTTTCGTCTAGTATATTTGATAAAAAAAAACAAAACACCGAGTATTATTTTGTTTTTTTGTTTACCGTTTTATTGCTTTTTTAACCTTCTCTCGCTTACACATTTTCTTTACTCTCTTACGACTTTTAAGGATAACTTGCAAATGGTCTAAAGGAATGTGTATACTAGTTGACGTATGTAGCTGTATTTGTAACAAATAGAGAGAGAGAGAGAGAGAGAAAGAGAGAGCTTAAACATTTTGCGGCAGTTTTTGTCTTTTTTGGTCAAATTTGTTTTGAAATATTAAAAACTTCAAGCATAAATAAACGTCATTTAATGTAAATTTCTTTAAACATTTTAATTCGCTCATTTTCTCGATTTAGTTTTATACACATGCCCGAATTTCATTAAAAATAAAATCGGAAATAAAGAGTTTAGCTGGTATTTTTGCTCTTCTGTTTTTTTAGTTTGCTCTTTTTCAGTTTGCTATAATTTTTTTGTACGGTAAAAGAGGGAAAAAGGGAGCCAGAGAGGAATTTTTTCAATCTTACCGGAAAATGTGTTTGTTTTCCTTTTTTTTCTGGGATTTGATTATAATCATGTTTTCTTTTCATTGCTTTTGCTTTATTTTTTTTTTATTTGGGTGATTTATTACTTTGTTGCTTTGTTTATTTTTTTTTTTGTTTTTTTCCGACATTGGTGATGTTGTTTTTTTTTATTGCCTTTTTTTATTTGTCTTTTCTTTTTAGAATTTCTTTTTTGTTGTCTCTTGTTCTTTTGCTTTCTAAGTGTATGTGTGGATTAATTTCCATTATATTTCCTTCCTTATTGACTAGTTTAGTTATTTTTTGTGTTGTATTTCCTTCGTGCTTATCCTTCTTCCTCTGGTTTTATAGCGATACTTGGTTTTTTTGCTTGTGTGATAGAAAAAAAGAAAGAAATACAGTTGGGTTAAATAAAATAGTAGCTTATGTTTTTAAAGGTGACCTTATTGAAAAATGACATTAAAATGTTATTTTTTTTATAAAATTTGTTAAGAATTCGTTCACTTGTGATACTGCACTGAAAGAGTTTTTCTTTACAGATCCAATGAATTTTGATATTAATCCAATAAAAAATTACATTAAAATTTAACCTGATTGGATTGATGAAGCAAGTTTCTTTATCCTCCAGTCAATGAAATTATTCATAAAATCGAAGAAAATTTTGCACTAACTTAATGCAAGACATTTTATTGCGACTGTGACTATGTGTCATAACATTAATGAAACATTTCATTTACTTAATGATGAGAGTCAGACGCAGACAGGATGGTTCGACCACAAGGCACTATGTTAATTTTAAATAAAACACAAAGTTTTCAGAGAATTATTTTAATATTTTTTTATTATGACAGAAGGATCTATGAAAATTATGTGTGACACAGCAAATGCTCGCTACGGCTTCGTTGACATACCTCTATCCGATGGTCCATATTTTCATTGACCTTGAGATATAATTGAGGTTTAATGTCGTAAATGTGCCGAATGATCTCATCCTTTAGCTCTTAAATGGTTCTTGGCTTATCGTGGTACACTTTTTCTTTTAAGTATCACAAAACAATGAAGTCCATCGGTGTCAAATCACATGATCGTGCCGGCCAATTAGCATCACCACGACGTGAGTTAGTTTGGCCATTGAATTTCTAGCGCAAAAGGCCTAATGTTTCGCTGGCTATGTGGCAAGTGGCACCAGCCTGTTGGAGCCACATATCATCCCGGACCATATCATCCCGCGATAGCGTACACCATTCACGGTAACAACTTAGCCGAACTCATTTACGAAGAATTTCAGCACAAAACAGACACTCTTTGTGTATTCGATTTTCTACAGGTACCCGGTTTGCTGAAACTTGCGCACAATTTTTACGATTGTGGACACACTTGGTCTAGTATGCTGACCAATAAAAAATCACAACGTGCACGAAATGCATATTGATTTGAATGACCATTTTCGCAAAAGCCTTTAGCAATCATAATGCCCTGCTCAATTATGTACCTCTCCATGGTTAAATTTGTAAAACACTGAAACAAAGAAGTGCCAAATTATGTTGAGGAAAAAAACTTGACGTTAAGATCTGACTCACAATTGACATTGTGCATTATTGTTGGACCACACTTTATAAAAATTAAAGAAAAATCGACTTTCAAAAAAGGAAAAACTTGACGAATGGCAAAGCTGCTTGCAAAACAAACGCCATTTTGTTAGTAATAGAATTGTTTTGCCACTTTTCTAGTGATGATACTAAAATAATCGGAAGATGTAAAATGGATTGCAAGGAGATGGAACATCTTGTAAATAAGTTGCTTTTTAGCTTTATGTATTTCTTATGGGAAACTTTCCACATCTTTGCAACTGCTGTCAAGTGTGAACAGGCTATTGAAGTCGTCTATCTTCATTGCCGTGTAAGTGTTCAACTAAGTTTTCTAGAAAGTTAAACTATTTTTTGATCTCTCTCTGTTCTGTTCTGTCTGCCTGCTTTGTTTTTCTGCCTGTTTTCTTTGCAAATCCTTCGTGTGTTTCTTCTTGCATTTTGAAAAGTTATTAATGTGTTTGTGCGCCCATTTATTGTTGTTGTTGTCGTTGTTGCGTGTTCATTAAGTGTTTGTTGCTATGGCATTTTTCCATTTAGTTTCCTTTTTTTTCGTTTACCTTGCTAGTGAATGTATTAAATAAAAGTCCATCTCTATATTTTGTTTTGCATTCATTTCTCTGTTTCTCAATTTTTCCCCGTATTTGGTTTAAGTTTTATACGCTGTTGCTTTTTTATGCCTTTTTTTTTTTAAAAAAACTTCCGTTGTTTAATGATTGTCCTAGAGAATAATACCTGCACACAGACAGACTTATTTAAATACACTTTGAAGTATGCATAAATGAATGTGTGAATAGTAAATGGGTGTGTGGTTGTGTGTTTAATACACACACACGCACAGACACACAAACAAAAAGTTATAATTGCAATATTTTGCATTTAATGTACTCCCATGTTGTTGCATGTTGATTTTTATTGTGTTACATTTTTTTTTCTTTTCTTTTGTTGTTGTTTAATGTTTGTTGTTGTTGTTGTTGTTTTTCTTGATGGAAAACTACAATCCACATAACTTGACACTTTTTCCAACTCATTAGTTTTCAACTGAATTTTAGATGAAGATCATTAGGAATGTTAAAATATTAGAAAAGTTTGAAGTAAAAAGTAATTTAGTGCAAGTTTTTTAAAAACCAAAACAATTATTTAACATAATATTTAGGAATTAGGTTATTAACAACAACAGGCATTAGCAACTAAGATATCAGAGATTTTTAGTTTAAAATGTTCACATACTTTTAGGGGCAAACGCGAGAAGAGTATTTTTCAGGTTAAAGTCAATTCACAAAAACGTCAAATATTTTACGTTTTTGGTTTCGAAATCCGACGTGAAACCCTTTTTGAAAGTAATCGCTTTTCTGCTTTTCACTATTCCCCCTTTTAAAAACATTTTCCATATTTTTTAAGTTTTTGGTTTTGAATCCAAATTTTTATATTTAATCAACGTCATTAAATTTAAGTTTTATTAAATTATTTTTATAAAGAAAAACATTTTTCAACATGAAATGAATTAATGTCAAGTTTTTGCCTACCTTAATTTGACATTCCTCTGTTTAAGTGTTTGGCAAATTTAAACATGGAGACGAACACAATTAAGCTTAGATTGTTGAAGCCTTTTACGAAAATGGGTGTTCATGCACTTTGTGATTTTTTTGGTCAGCAGCTTCAACTGAATATGTTCACAATCGGGAGAATTGTGCGCAAATGTCAGCAACCGGGTCTGTAGAAAATGGAATGCACAAAGAGTGATTTTTTGGTGCGTTATATGGGCTGGCAGCGCCATCAGGGCCGTACTTCTTCGAAAATGAGGTCGGCAAAGCAGTAACAGTGAATGGTGTTCGCTATTGCGAGATGAAAACGAATTTCTTGTGGCCAGAAATTTAGAATATAGACCCGGACGATATGTGGCTCTAACAGTATGGTCCCACTTGCAACGAAATAACGGCTCTTTTCCGCGAGAAATGGGTCGTGTTATCTCACGTTGTGGCGATGTTAATTGTCCGCCACGATCATCTGATGTGACACCGTCGCACTGTTTTCTTTGGGGACATTTAAAAGATAGTGAACGTTAATAAGCCAAGAACAATTCAAGAGCTAAAGGTCGAGATAGTTCGGCACATAAACGGCATTTAATCTCAATTATGTCTCAGAGTCATTGAAAATGTGAACCATCGGATAGAGGTATGCCAACTTAGCCGTTGCCACATTTGTTCGATATTTTGTTTCACCCATTGTTGTCATAGACTCGTCCATAATAATAAAAAAATATTAAAATAATTCCCTGAAAACTTTTTGTTTTATTTACATCGTTCGTTTTGGTTGGTCCACCATTTATATGCGAGTTTCAAAGTTTGTATGCGGTTTTGGTTTTATAGCTTTTTTACATTGTAAAAGCACTGTGTTAAAGGGCGTGGCAAAAACAATTTTTTGTAAGTTCTTCAAACTTAATAAATATGCCTTTTATTCTAGAGCGTGACTGATGGAAATTTTTTTGGTTTGTATTGACTTCTACCTGGTTTAATGTAAAATGTATGTGAAAAATTAATTTGGGGCTTAATTTGGAGGCGTGCCATAAAAGTGAGAATATCAAAAGCTATATGTACAAAGTTTTAGAACAATGGGGGGCGCTCCATAGCACAATTGTGCTGAGAGACTTAACACGTATTCTAAGCCTCTTTTATTTAGTCCACGAGAGTACACAATTCAGTAGTCGATTATCAAGCGACGAGTGCACATGCGGCGGATGTTTACGTATTTTTTTATTATTATTAAGATTAATTGTCTCTTTATTCACTAATACTAATAAGCATCAATACAAGCACAGTTTTAGTTGTGCCCACTTCTCTTTTAGAAGGACTTTTTTGGCATGTAAAAAATTTTGACATTTGGGGAAGGATCCGAGATGGCATAAGTGGCGCGAAAAATTTAAGGTCGGATTTAAAAGTCATCAAGAAGCCACAATCAAGTCATGAACAACGATATGCGATATGCTGAGATCGGACTTTAAATGAAAGCGCTACATATAAAAAAATGTATTTGGGGGCGTGGCAAATACAAATTTTCATATTCTACAAACTTCATTGACATATCTTTAATTCTAGGTGTGGACTGGCACAACTATTTTTTTTTTATTTATTGAAGTCGACCCGGTCAAATGCTTGACACACGCAACTGCTTTAGAGTTTTTACTACGGAATTTGCTTGCTTTAGTTGCCAAAACATGCATCATGTTTAAGACAATAATGTCCAAGGCGAATTCATACAAGGTGGTCTTATTTTAAAAACGTTTATAACACTGTATAGTATTTTAACGTTGTGTCAAATGTAATAATTTAAAAAAATTTTAAATTTCATAATTTTAAACGGAAATGATAAAATTTACTAAATAATCCCCAGAACCACATGAACGGTATATCATTTTGACACAAGGTTAGTAATCAGCTGTTGCTTACGTAGCAAGAAAAGGTCACCTGGTGTAAATTCGTCTTTATAATGTCGTAGAGTTTTTTTTCAAATGTTAGCTTTATATGTACTTATTTCTCTCCTGTCAAAAAGGATTCATATATTTATATTTATTTAGTAGCAAAAAAAAAAACTTAAAAAAATAATATTTATTTCTTCTATAAACACGAAAATTACATGGAAAAGTCTTTTCCTTTTAAAGAAAATAAAACCAGCAGGAGTGCTAAATTAAAAAAAAATAACTTTTAAACACCCGCAGATAAATTATTTTATCTTTAGAGTTAAATCACTGCAGATGTGTTAAAGCCAGCAGAGAGACAAACTAAAAGAATTATAAATAGAAATAACACTTCTTATAATTTTAAAATTATTATTAGAAAATTTTACAAGGAAATAACGTTAATAATGCATACCCCCACTTGCAGTTTTTTTTTTATTTGACAGAATTGCTATTAATTAAAAATCACAGTAAACAATTTTAAAATAATTGCAAAAATAAAGCATCGGAGTTCAGTAAAAGGCTGGCAAAAGAGCAAATACAAAATATCGTTGTAATTATATCCAATCTAACGGCAACTCTGTGTATTTTGTTGTTGGATTTAACAAAAGTGCTATGATATTTTGCATTTGCAGTTTTGCAAGGCTAATAATACTGAATTCCGCTAGATTGTTTTTCATAATTTACTTATCAAATCTAAATAAATTGAGGTATAAACTAACAATAAATAATCAAATCTTATTCTTAGTATACGTTTAGTCAATGCCTCACGAAATTTGTCCAGATCCCGGTTTCCGTTCAAAAAGCGGATCAGCGCTCTTCTGATTAGATAAATGCTGCAGGATCTCTTCTCCTTAATCGATTATGGCGATCATAATTTACAGTATTTCGATCTGGCGGACTTGGGTGCAATACAAACTTTTGTGTTTATTTTATTGAATAATTTATGATCATGAAATTTTTTGTTGGCACATCTAGGTCCTTGTAAATATTCAAGTTCTTAACAAATCAGGGAGCGGATGTGATGATTGAAAGAATTTTGTTTTGCCACCTTTTTTGGCAGAGGCCCCTGAATACCGAAGCGCCATATTGGCTTTAAACTTCGCCTTATATGCTTTTTACACTGATCAATATCTAACATCTACAATACATTTGCGAAGATGTTAACATTTCATTCTAAGTCTTTCGATTATTTAAGTGTCATCACTAGAAAAGTGGCAATAAGTTATAGTATTATTGTGGCATCACTGCCAAAAGGACGTTGTTTTGAAAGCAGCGTTACCAATTGTCAAGTTTTTCCTTTAGTTAGAAATTATTTCACATTATGCTTTTTAAAACTAAAATTATGAATGTTTTTTTTTCGCTTTTTTCGCTTAATTGAGATTAAAAAATGTTTATTGTTCGCTTTATAACACAGTACAACACATGATTTCGGGACTCAATTCTGATAATAGGTTATGAAAGTAGACCCAAAAAGAAGAACTTCTGCATCATTAGTTTGGTCAATAAAAGAATTAACCGATTAACCCAAAACCTCGATTAATTAATCGAGCGATTAACCGATTTAAGTAAAAGGCCGATTAAATAAATACCCTACAAAACAGTGCACTTAAAAACATCCACCTTTTTAATTAAAAAATACCATAATTCTCAATCGCAATCAAAAGCATTTTCTTACTTAATACTAAAGAAACATCAAAAGTTCAACTGTAAAATTAAATTTCTAAATAACTGCTAAACCGCTAAAACTGTAGGAACGAAATGGTCACCCGGCTGGGTATTGGTAACGCGAGTGTTAAACTAGATTTGTAATTTAAAAGTTTAGAATACAGACTTACGACACAATTTCTTCTCTTAATAAGCCAATTGATTTGAATTGCTTTTAGTTGCGTTTGAGTTGATTTTTCCTCTATATGGTATTACCATGTTAAACGTCGATCAAGCTGTCTACCGAAATATTTTACATTCAAATGTTGAGGTATTATTAAATTATTGACTTTTATGGAGGCATGATTCTCTATCAGTGTTGCCAAAATTTAGTGACCAAAAATGGCTAAATTTACAGGAAAAAATGGCTAAAAAATGGCTAAAAATGGGCTAAAAAATGGCTAAAAAATGGCTAAAAGCTTTTTTAAATAAAAACATATTAAAATTTAATAACAAACAGAAATAATTCATTTAAATTTGTTTGCGATGAAATTGTAAGTTAAGTTTGTTAAATAAGAATAAACGTTAATTAATATTTTGATAGATATTTAAAAAATTAAATCATCAATAAATTCGATGTCGTTATTGATCATCTCATAGGAATCACTCGTGCCTATTAGTTCTAAAAAATTTGAGGTAAATCATAATCACGACAATATTTACCCAACGTTTTGAATCCAGATCTACAATAAAAAACAAGTCAGAAAGTATAGGCGGTCAAACCTGACCACATTAGCACCTACGTACCAAATTTTATCAAATAATCTCCAAAACTGCGACCTGGGGCCTAATTCTGGCAGTCGTGATCGAGTACTTCCTCGATTCGAAAGTAATTTTATTTCAGTCGATACTTAACGAATCGAAATAATTTTTTCAGTACTGTGAAACTAAAATTAATGCTTTATAACACTGAAAAAATTATTCCGATTCGTTCAGTATTGACGGAAATAATTAAATAATTAATTGCTTTCGAATCGAGAAATTACTCGATCACGACTGCCAGAATCAGGCCCTTGTACTTTGCGCACAAGGTTTACATGTACAGCCAGTCAGACAGCCGGACAAACATAGTTAATTCGACTCAGAAAGTGATTCTTAGTCAATCGGTATACTTAAAGGTGGGTCTAAAACCAATATTTGAAGGTGTTACAATCATCAGCACTAACGTATAGTACCCTCTCCACTATTGTGGTGGGGGTATAAATATTTTATTGTAATACTAAAAATATTTACCTAATTGATAAAATCGAATTAATGGTTGCTAAATGTAACTTTTTTCTCAAATTACTTTAAAGTTTAAACGATGTTTACTCGTCTAAATACACTCTCTACTTCAGCATTAGTCCATGAAAGTAAGATCAACTTTAGTCAATTCTGAAATTTCTAAAAAAAGAAACACCGATGTTTGTGTTGATCCATTTTTTAAATTTAATATTGGACTTCTGTTCCTTTATTTTGAAAGATGTTTCATCAACATCGTTTATAGCGATTTTCAACATTTATAAAAGTTCTGATTTAATTTAAAGGCGTTTTAATTGGTAAAAATGTTTAATTTACTTTTATAAATTTTTATAATAAAATAAAAATTATTCTTTTAAAAGAAAAACAGCAAAAAAATTTTATGGCTAAACAAGTAGATAAATGGCTAAAAAAATGGCTAATGGCTAAACTCATTTTTTAATGGCTAAACAGGGTGAAAAATGGCTAAATCTAGCCACTAAATGGCTATGCACACATTAAGCGTGTAAAATTGATTAACCATTACAAAAAATAACTTTGTTTAGTTGAAAAATATAAACTTTATTTTAAATAAATGAAAAAGCCAAACGTAACAATTTTTTTTTTTTTAATAGTGTTCTTTAAAAAGTGTAACAACAAAATGCATTTAATATTGACTAAACCCTACAGGACGTATAATTAATATTCATTTTAATGCAACTAAAATTATTTATTAATTATATGTCTCGTGGTTTTAATGTTAAAAAATTAACAATGGCTCAGAGATGGAAAATTCACTGCTATTGCAGTTGTTTTTTTTTTAATACTTTTAAAGTTGTTCTAATAGAACAATTTTAAGGAAACTTTGCTTGTTTTCCAACGTACTAAAGAAAATATTTGAGTTTTCATAAATTTTAATTTAAATTTTAAGGGCAAAAAGTTGTAAACATTTTTTACAACTTAAATTCAAACAAATTGCAAATTTTTTGATGTTTTTTTTCTTCTGTGTCCACAACATTTCTCTTTAACCCATTTTCACCGAGCTGTGATTAAAATTATCAGCACTCTTAAGGTTCGTTCACAAAAGGCAGCAATATTTTCACTGGTATTCACAATAGAGAAACAATTTTTTTTTGCGTCCATACACATTTTAAATAATGAAACCGTTTGCAAATTTTGGCCCAGAACAATATTACGTATTTATTATTATTTTTTGGAACATTTTGTTAACATTTTTATCAAAAACTAAATAAAATTATTATAAACGTCTTAGAAATTGTTGTCTCAACTTAAAAAAAAAACTTTAGTTACATTCTTGTTAGAAGAATGAATGGAAAATAAATGAAACACTTTGGAAAGAAATAAGATAGAAGTAAAACGAAATTGTTGATCTGATTGTGAACAAAGCTTTAGTGTGTTTTTTCATTGTTTCTTTGTGGTATTAGTTACTTGAAATCGTATTTCGTTATTTTCTTCAACATCGATCAACAGGAATGCGGCGCAAATGGGTTAAATACTTTATTTACATAAATTGTAAAAAAGGTGATTTTTCTGTCTGACAACTATTTCATAAAACTTAAAAAAGGAATTCTTATAAAATATAATAAAGCCATTAAAAAAAAAGTATGTAAGGGATGTTTTTTTAGAGGCATAGAACTTTTTCTAAAAACAAAGCACAACAAATTCAATGGAATGACCAAAATTTTAAGTTTATTAAGCCCTTATGACACTACATTTTTAATGCATTGTTCAAGTTTTGGTGAACAGTGCAAATATAAAGTAATAGAAAAATTTACTGAGTGCGAAGGGTTCAGCTGTATTAAGATAAATGGCAAACTGTCAAACATTTTACTAAAGTTATCGATAAAAAATGAAGTAATGTCAAATAAAAAGTAAAATTGTTTAAATTAAAATTGACATTTCAAGCTTGAAATATTAAAAGTGTTGCTGCATCAGCGGTTTTTGGGCAAATTCAGCAATTTACCGCTTTTTGTTTTTAATTTTCTCATAAACAAAAAGTTGGCAACATTTAATACAACTAACAGAATAGGGATGGCTAAGTTGTTTCAATTGTACTTTTTTGCTGATACTTTTTAAACTAAGATTTATAATACCTTTTTGTGGTGTTTTTTAAGAACATAAATAAAATTAATTTCAACTAAAAAAATCTTTTGGTGCAATAAGGGTAAAAAAGTAACATTTTTAAAGGTTGTTGGTACAATTTTAAAAATTCTCAACGCCATCACTGAAACAAAACCATAACAAGAGAAGAAAAACTAAAAAACTTTGATTACATTTTTTATAGTTTGCTCTTTCTAGCATTTACTGTTTCTTTCTATCAATTCTATATCAATTAATGAATAAAAAATGTAGTGTCATAAGGGCTTTAGCAAGCTATTTTTTATTTCAACTTGTCTTTAACGGTACGATAAACTTCCCTTTAACAGACAGATCAAAGAAAAGTTTTTTAAAGCCAAGTTGTAATAGTGAAACACTTTTTAGACGTGGGACCTTAGCTAAAGCAAGTTGTAATAATGGCCCTTAATGCATAAAAATCATTTCTGGTACATGGTCGGTCCAATTTTTAACAATTTTTTTAAGTATACCTAGGCCCTGTTTCTTAAAAGTACAAGTTACAAATCTACAAGTAAAATACTTTTAAAAAAAGCAACAATTTTACAATTTTTGTTTCAAATATTGTATTTTTCTTGTACATTTGTAACTTGTAGTTTTAAGAAACAGGGCCCTGGTCTTATTTAGCCAGTAGTACGTCGAATATTGCCTTCAAAATTATCAATTGTTGCTGTTTTACCAGAGATTTGATGCATTCTCACAAAAATTAGTTCAAAGGTGTCAAATCACACAAACAAAGTGGCCAATTCGCTGGTAAATTTTTTGAGATAATTCGGTCACCAACCGTTTGGCTCAATAGAGTAATTGTTTTACGTGCTGTATGTCATGTTGCGCAATCTTGTTGCAACCTCTTCTCCTCCAAATGATATGCAATGACATGGGGATAAAAAAAAGTAGCGCTCGTGATTCACGGTTATGTTGGCATCGGTTTTTGACTTAAAGACAAAAGATGATTTTTTTTTGGTATAAAATGGAGTCTGTGATTTCTCCAAAAACAACAATTCTGTTTGTTTACATAACCGTTAAGCCAAAAATGAGCCTTGTCGCTAAAGATGATTTGACAACACACTTCTTTAGTTTTACAGTTATCCCTTTCGGAAGTTCTAAAAGTCCTAAAAAAACATCATTTACATCTAAAACAAGACACAAGCATCATTCTTTTTTTCAAAGATTCCATCCCTGCTTTATTTACTAAACCACAGCTTTAATTGAAAAATGTTGTTGAACAAATCATAGCATAACGTTTATGTTTTCAGATAATTACATTTTTAGTTTCCATGTTGCAATACAGGGTTGAGATAGACAGGGTGAGGTAGCAAATCAATGTACACGACACAATGAGTAAAAAAGATTTAA
The DNA here is from genome assembly GCA_949318255.1 of Pollenia labialis. Lineage (NCBI taxonomy): Eukaryota > Metazoa > Arthropoda > Insecta > Diptera > Polleniidae > Pollenia > Pollenia labialis. The sequence goes on along the minus strand of OX439140.1, from coordinate 141,484,738 downwards.
ATAAGAACCTGCTGTGTAAGCTTAATGTTATGGTGGTCTTTACCACTGTGCGACAAACAATGCGCTTACCAACAGCTCTTGTGTGTGAGTAACATCAACAGACACGTACAGGTGGCAATTTAAGTGTTTCTATGGGCCAAATTATGCACTCATCCGCTGCTAAGGAGCTAAAGCTATCTAATCTCCGATGCTTTAGGAATGCCGAGCAGCATCTTTTGAGTAACAAAAGCAGCATGGGGTATCCGCTTGCAGGCCAAACTTGTACTTAAAAATTACCTCATGAATCCGATGTTTTAAGATTTCTCTTTCCACGGCTTTTGGTATAAATCACAACCACCACGTGATCCCCGAGGGGATCTTAACCAATATTTAGACCGGAGCCGTGTCTACGGGGGCTAGTGAATTCCATGGTACCAAATAGGATCACTTGTCAGCCGCGACCTCAAAAACATCTGTAAATTTTGAATTCTGCAGATTTCCAGGCATTGAATGCACTGGAATTAAGAAAATGGCACTTTTTGGTGCCACCGTTACATCCTTTGGCATGCAGGCGATGAAACACAACAAGTGAAATATCCTTTACTTGTTTTTCTTTATAGCCCGGGGGAGATATCTGCACTTTATACTAGATTCAAAGCCAAAAATACAAATATCAATTTACAATGACAGCTCCAGTAGACGGACACCGATATTTGGCTTAATTTTGCACCCTACAGAAAGATGTCTGTTAAAGTGATCATTGTTTTAAATGCGTCAAGCGGGAACTTTTGGTTTTTTCTTTTCTACAAAAAAATTTGCCTTTTTTTTAAAAAAAATTCAATTTGGTGTCTTTTTCTTAAAAATTTTGCTCCCGAAAAGGGTGGCTTGTTTTATTCTAAAAAACTCATGCTTTTCGGGAGCAAAATTTTTAAGAAACAGACCCCAAATTGCATTTTTTTTTTTAAAAAAGGCACATTTTTTGTAGAAAAGAAAACACCATAAGAAAACTAAATCGAAAATTGTCTGCCTAAAGGAGATGTCCAGCTGGTCCAATTAAACAATTTTGTAAACAATAAATCAAAAGGTAAAACTTTATCTTTAAGAAAACTATTTTCTAAACTTTTCCCTTAAAGTTTTTCAATTTAAATCTTCTATGTTTTTTTTAATTTATGTTTCTTCTCATGCAATAATTTACCACAACTTACATAAAAGAATAAAACAACAACTCAATATTTTAAAGTTGTTCTTAAACTTCACTTAAGTAAAACAATTTATTTTCCCTTCCGTTATTTCTTCCACCGTTTTACTTGTTCCTCTTTATTTTAAATATATCTATTGTTCCCCTTGTTTCATTTCCTTTTAAAAAAAATAAAATTGATATTCTGGCATCACGTTTTCTTAAACAAAACAATAAAATAAAAATAAAGAAGATAAATGCATTTAATTTTAATTTACTCCCTTTTTTCACGTCACTTTTACATAAACGGTCAGCAACATAAATCGTCTTAAAGTTAAAAAGAAAGCAAAGATATGAAACGCATGCAAGTACAACGCATACAGATCCAGAGAATTCTCACGCACACATGGACTAACACACATATTAATAAAGTTAAATACATAACTTTATAAAATTACTTTGCACGCATGTGACTTTCAATGCAATACAGATTCAATGACATTCAAATGAATAACAGTACAAGCTGAAAGGCAAAGCAAGGCAACCATTTGCCCCAGGAGTCAAACGGAATCGTTTTATAGAAACACAAAGTTACAAAAATTTAACAGCTGAGAATGTTAGTTGAACAAAAAGTCTCCGTTTTTTTTTTTTTTTTTTCTATTAACTAAATGAAGAGAACAAGTTGTAAGCGGCTTAATTTGGAAGATTAAATAGAGAAGATTTTTTTATTTATTTTGCAAAGAACGCGGGCTGTGAGCTAAGCTTACAAACATATTTAACATATCGGCTGTTAAATGCTTACAAATAAGCAAACAAAATAATTTTTATTCTTTTTAAATAAGTTCACTTGATCTTTATGATGTGGACATATCGAATAACATGAACAAATTCTTGAGCATCATTTTGAAAGCGTTTTGTTTGCGATTATTTTGATGAGCCATCGCGTCAAGGTATTATTACCGCCTGTTTTTTTTAAGAAGTTGTGACTTAAAACTATTAAACTGTCTTAATAAGTGATTTTTTAATGGTGGCTCAGAAAAAGCTACATGGTTTGAAATTTTTTTTTGATAACTATGGCTGAGCTCCAAAATATCATAATACTTTGCAGCACACGTCAAAACTGTATCATCAAGTTCAACGATGCATTAAATACTAATTTCCCTTTGGGACAAAAAACATTGTAATATGGTTGCACTGTAGCATGCACTTAAAAAAAGGAGTTGCTTTGCAACCGATGTTTTGGAACTCAGCCTATTTCTTCTTTGTTTTTTTTTTCAGTATTTTGTAAAACAGACTTGGGTAATTACTTAAGCCCTTATGACAATACATTTTTTATTCATTGAATTGATATAGAATTGATAGATAGAAACAGTAAATGTTAGAAAGAGCAAACTAATAAAAATGTAAAGAACGTTTTTTTCTTTTATTATGGTTTTGTTTATTTTATGAAATGTTGTCAACTGTCTGTTTATGACAAACATAAAAACAAAACAAATTTGCCCATAAACCGCTGATTCAGCAACACTTTTAATATTTCAAGCTTGAAATTTTAAATTTTTTTTTGACATAACTTTGGTTGGCAGCAAGCGGTGTAGAGAAGAAAGAGGGGTAGAAAAATAGACATGATTTCTATTTTCTCTTCCTCTTTCTTCTCTACACCGCTTGCTATCAAACAAAAAATGACGTCTAAAATTGGACGTCATAAAATGCATCATATAAATTGAGTGTTACATTACACAGAAACAACGTTTAAAAATTGTTCACTAATTAAAGTATTAATCAAAAATAAAATCAGTTTTAATTAAAAATTTAATCAATTGAATTAAACATTTAATCAAGTGAACTTAACGTTTAATCAATAAAATTAAACGTTTAAATAATAAAATAATAAAATTTAATTAATTTTTTAATTAATATCACAAATTTTTTAATTGAAATTAATTTTTATTTTTTTCTGTGTATATTTGTACTGTTCACCAAAACTTGTACAATGCATTTAAAATGTTTTGTCATAAGGGCTTTATGAACAGGGAAACCACAAATTTGCAATTGCACGTTTTTCCTTGTGCGAGCAATGAAGGCAGAAATAATACATCTATCCGTTTTAGAGCTTTTTATGAATTTTTGGCTTCGATTTGTTAGTGCATATTTTTGGCATATTTTACCGTTTGGAGCATATTTTTGCATAATTTAGTTGCAAGAGCCTTTTTGCAGCATTTTTTAAATTTTTGGAGCATGTTTTGCCTTCTTGATGCATGTTTTGATACATATTCGATTTATTTAGATGCCTCTTTTTTCGAAATTCTGTTTAACAGATGTCTTTTCTGTTATAAATATCTATCAACGTGTTGCTGCAATTTCGCCATCCACATTTAAATTTTACTCTAGAATGAAGACAAAGCAGGTTGTTATTAAAGATAATGTTATTTAAAACTTTTAAATTTTACATAAAAGCAAAAATTTAGGAAAAAGCAATTATAAAATTACGTTTTTGGCGATGTGTGCAATGCATAGAAATCTGAACCAATCTTTCAGTACACCGATCGACTGAGAATCACTTTTTAAGTGATTTAACGATACCCATCCGTCCGTCTGGCTGGTTGTCTGTCCATGTTAACCTTGTGCGTAAAGTACAAGTTACAATTTTGTACATAATTTGATCAAATTTGGTAAATACATTTTAATTGTATCAAGAACGAAGTCTATGTAAATGCTGAGAAACGGTCTTTAATTTAATGTATTCCCCATTAAAAATTCCTTTCCAAATAAGACTCTTTGTGTGCGTTAGCCATCTAATTATGTTGGCATTTAGATTGAATTCGCCCAAAAAAATATGTTTCAACAGATTAAATATTGTTCGAAATGGTCTGTAAATACCATGGTGTTAAGGCTTTATAGATTATAATTTTGGTATTGTTTTTATTTAACGCACATGTTGATTAATTTGTTTTTAAATACAAATTTTGGATTTTTTTCGTGCATATTTTTAACAATTTTGAGGGCATATTTTCGAATTTTTGCTGCATATTTAGTGCGCATAAAATGCATTTTTTGGGGCATATTTCTGGTTTCCCTGCTTATGAATAACTTAACAATCGAACAAAAAAATTTGCACCCGAAATTTGGCGAATAGTTATGTTATGTTAGAAACGTGTGTGAAGATAAATATGAACAGTTAAATTCGTTTTTAAAAAATATCGCATGCGATAAAATTTATTTTAAAAAAATATCGCATGCGTATTATAAAGAAAATACGACTATTTACGCGAAATTTTGCAATTTTTATTAAAAATCAATCATTTTTATTTAATATTTAACAATAATAAGATATTTTATTAGTCTTTTAATATTAAAATGTATGATTTTTGAAAAAATACGACTTAGAGCGAAATTCTCATGAAAGTGCTGTGTGAGGGATATGGCCACTGTGTCCAAACCCTTCGACCTCAGGGAATCAAACATAATGGAAAATGAAGCTTATGGATAGGGCTACAATAACCTATATGCACTTTTTCCGAATTGTATTTGTGAAAATTTTTATACATTTTTGAAAATTTGACTTAGAGTGCTTATAGGTTAGATACTTGTATTGCAAAATTGACTATTAAACCAAGGATTATGACAAAATATGTTGATGATTTATTTTGCATTATTGAGGAATCGGAAATAGAAAATGTTTTGGAAACTTTCAACTCATTTCATCCGGACATAAGATTTACTATTGAGAAAGAGTGTAACTTAAAACTTTCATATTTAGATACTTTGTTGATAAGAAAAGGGGATAAATTATTAATGGATTGGTACCAAAAACCAACTTCTTCTGGTAGAATTATTAATTATTTCTCCAAACATCCAAAGAGGGTTATAATTAATACGGCAAAAAATCTTATAGAAAGAATACTGAGAATAAGTGACATAGAATTTCATAACAGGAATTTAAAAATAATTAGGGATATTTTGAGGGATAATTGTTTTCCAATGGAACTGATATCAAGTTTAATAGGACAATTCAGTAACCATAGGGCAAACAACTTGCATATAATTGCAGAACCAAAAATTTACAAATCACTTACATATATTCCTAAAATATCGGAACGTTTAGAAAATTCCAAAATATTCGACACAAGGACATGTAAAATAGCACATAAATCATATAATACAGTTGGTAAATTATTCACTAGGACTAAGGATAAAGTACATAAGTTAGAAATGTCGAATGTAGTTTATAAAATACCTTGTAAGGGAAACGATAATGGACAATGCAACAAAGTATATGTAGGTACGACAAAGAACAAACTGAAAACTAGAATCTCGGGTCACAAATCAAATCAAAAGTTTAGGGATATTTCATCACAAAAAACAGCATTAACAGCCCACTGTGCCAGTTTAAATCATTCTCCGGACTTTGAGAATGTATCAGTTTTAAACACAGAAAAAAATTATAAACGACGTTTAATGCTAGAACTGTTGCAAATCATTAAAGTACCAGAATTGTTAAGAATTAATTTTAAATCAGACACGGAAAATGTAGCACAAAATTATAGACATTTAGTGTATAAAAACAAAACAGGAAATTAAAAAATTTTTTAGAATGTAATAGATTATTTGTATAAAAATTTTTCTAATTGTAAATAATTTTTTCTATTGTGACAATTGTTATTATTTTTTCATTATTTTGTTATTTTTATTGTTTAATTATTTCCCTGACGATGATACACATTGCTGTATCGAAATATTGGAATTTGTATAAAATAAATATTATCCAATTTTTTATAAAAAAAGAAAAACCTCAAGCTTAATAAATAATATTGAAATTTAATTGAAAAAAGTTCTCCATAATATACACACACTGTATTTTAAAAAAATTATGTTAAACTAATTGCATAAATAAAAAAGAAACTAGCTTTCCCTCAACAATAAATTTCAGTGTATTTATCAAATATGAAAAACTGGGAATTTATCACGTCATTAGGAAATCGTATTAATAAAAAAGCTTTAAACTACTTAAACCATTTAGCTCCATCTGCACAACCCTGTATTATACCCACACCACAATAGTGGGAAGCTTCCTAGTTGGCTATGTTTCGTGCACGACAATGCTAATTCCTGCACGACACGTCGGAGACAGCTAATGCAAATTGTTAATGACATTTTCAAACAAGTGTCGCTTAAATCGTGCACGACACAAAGAGGGAAAATGTCACTCAACCTGTCGTTGATGACCACATGCACGACATAGTCGTTCATATTGTCTTTGATGACTATGGGAGTTTTAGCGAAAATATCTTTGTTTGTGTCACACCGACTATGCTGGATGGAAAAGCAAAAAATTTAGATATGACGGCAAATATTACGGCCAGCACACGTACACAAGTGAGTTCGAGGGACCGTGTACACTGTACAGGCCACTGAAAACCTAAAAAAAATTATTCTAGATCGATCCAGGTATTAGTAAACCGATTTACTTCGAATCACATTGGAAATTGATATCACGCTGTCCGTCTTGCTGTTCATTTAAACCATGTGCGCTAAGTAAAGGCCGCAATTTTGGAGATCATTTGATGAAATCTAGTTGTTACTAGAATCAAGGCTATAAAAAATAGTGATAATACGTCCATAGTTTCACATGGTCACCATACAAGCATCTTTTTGGAAAAGAGTTTTTGTACCCATAAAGCATTTTACTATGTTGGGCTTTAGATTAAATTTGGTCCCAATATTTTTGTATTTCTTGCAATCTAAATTATTCTACCAAAATGTATTGAAATCGGTCCATATTTGTCCATAGCTTGCATACAATCACTACTGCCGGTAATGGCTTTTAATGCCTTAACTTTCTTATAAATGCTGATATTGACATACAAATTCGTGGCAGTAACTTCTACACAGACAAAATGTTGCGCTGGTAGGTCCAAAATTAACCAATGGTCCCATGTAAACCCATTTCCAAAATCCCTTAAATGCAAGCAAATCTTAAATTAGATGAAGATTTCTAAAAAAATAATTAACAGAAAAAACTTTCACGAATCCTTGCCTCATTACATATTTTTGTTCTTGCGAGTCCACGATTGCCCATAGGTTTTTTTTTTTTTTTTTTTTTTTGTCTTTATATACTGTTGTGTAGGGTTCGGGCTTAACCGACTATACTTTCTGACATATTTTAGAAAAGGAATTGAACTTGAAATTATTCATATGGCCCAATAAGTGATTTTGATTTTTTGCTGTAGCGTTGACTTAAAAATCTCTCGTGGACTTTACTTGCTCCAGCTGCAGAAATGTTGACATTGAGATTTGTACACTGACCCAAAAATGATCCTCACTAAACTCAAAATACACACAAAAAAAAAAATATTCTGAGGGCAAATAATTTTAGCATTTCGTCAGCTCAGAATGGGTTTGGCGCATATCATGATATCACGATTTGACGATTATGCTGTTGGGGTAAACAAAAACTTGTTGCCGAAAATGAAAACCTTTTGTCGCAAGAAATTTCCCAATGATATTTTTTTTTTACCGCAACAACATGAAAGTATTTGAAGTTTTTTAAAAGAAAAATTAATTGTTGCAAATAAAATAGCTTTTGCCGTTAAAGGTTTTCCTCCGAAATAACGGCAAATTTAAATTTGCTGTTGACGTAAATGATTTGCATTTGCAGGAAATACCAGTTTTTGTTGCCATAAAATATTTATTTCTGGAATCAAATAACATTTCTCTCGTCGTAAAAAATTTACATGGTACTTCAATTACCATTGCGATCAGTATTGAGTACTTTGTCGGTGTAAAACTAGTAAGAAGTGAACTTTTTAGTTTAAAAAAAATTAAAATAAAAATTAAATTGCAGTATTTTGAAAAATATAAATCGACAGAAAATCTTGGTAAGTTGAGATGCAATATATTCTTTTTTCTTATTTATTGCATGAAAAATATTTTTACAGTTTCGCGACATCTTTATTTCTTTTATTTACTTCATGCGGTTCAAACTCCTCCACGCAGCAACGAGGCAGCGAAAACATCTATATCTGCCGCCCGAAAGGATACGATTGGCCACATAATAAATATAAACAATAATCTTAAAATTGGAAGAATTTAAAATAAATATTCTCAAACTAAAAATAAGGCTTTCATTTATATTTTATACCTTAACAATTTTTGCATTCGCGACAAAAGTTTAGGCAACAATTTCTGCATTTGCGACAGATTATGTTGAACTGGTGAGCAAACAACTTTGGCAGTTGCGGCAACAGCATACTGAACCGTTGGTGCAACAAGTATGACATTTTATGCAACACTTTGATTTTGCCTCAACAATGAATTTACGCTGCAAATGCAAAATGTGGATAGGCACAATCCGAATGTAAATTCTATTTGAATAAAAATCAAATTTTCTTGGCATTACTGTCTCTTTTTTTTGTGTGTAGTATTGTGGTATAAAAAATAAGCCACATTCTAGTACTAATCACAAGTTGCTCAATAGTAAATAAAATGCTTCAGAGAACAGGCTTGATTTTAAACTGTATAGACGGAGATTAACAAAAGGCTTGTCTAGCGCGTATGTTTTTCAACACTTTACGCTCTTGATTTTTTTAAGTCATTCCGGTTTTTTTCAAAGCAAAAAGCTCTTAACGACGAATATCTTGCCTTGGGAAAATTTTACAAAAATAGCAATAAATAGAAAAGGAATTTTCAAATTTAATATTGAAAACATTTTTGAAAGTCATGCACAAAAACAAGGCATATTGTGAAACATTTGCTGCTAATACTTAATCTGCATTCGTTTTTCTACAGTGAAACTTTGGGTTTGCAGCATTCTTAAGGCCCCACCATAATATGCATTAGCAAGCTTAAGTTTCTGTCAAAAAATAACGAAAAGTCGGTCAAATTCATTAAAAAAAAAAAAACGGAAACAAAATCAAAAACATCTGATTCTGTATGGAATGTGCAATCAGTTTTGCACTTTGTTTTGCAATTAAATTTTGGAGTTTGTGATGCAAAATTGTTCGTTATGTTTCAAACACGCCACCTGTGTTCTTAAGTCTACTACAAGAAACGACTTGTGCGGGACTTATACGGTGATTTTTATGTAGTTTTATTTGTTGACTAATTCGGAAGAGAAGAAAGAGGGGAAGAAAATAACATGATTCTAACGGGTGGTTAAATTTTAAGGGGCGATGTTGACTGTCAACCACGCGTTTTTGCCGAAAAGGATTTTTTTTTTATTTATCTCGCTATTGAAGTAAACAAGCGATATGATTAACATATATTCGCACTGTTGCTTAAGCTAGCTCATGCACTTTATGGTTGTGTCTTTAGAATTTTGAATGCCTTCTCACTTTTTTCTTTTACTTCTTCTTCTTCCTTTCATTGACTAACTCACAACAACTGCATGTACAAGAAATGAAGAAAACTTTACCATTCGTCTTTCACTTGCAAATCTAAATGTTTCATAGTATGGACGGAGACTAAAGAACAGGTGATATGAATTTTTTTCTTAATCGCTACAAAAGCCTGAATTTCAATATAAAAAAATTGATTTGCATCGGGAGAGAAGAGGCAGAAAAGTAGTGAACACTGTATAAACATGAATACTAGAAAACAATAACAATTACAAAAATAATAACAATTGTTACTATGACATGCTACAGTATTTAAACACACACATACGCGTAATTAAACATAAATAATTGATGTACGTGAATGTGTGACTCTGAGTACGAAAGAGTGTTTGAATGTTAATGAGTTTAACTTGTGTCCTGCGTCATGCTGTGACTTTTTTACTTTTTTTGCATTATTGCGTTGATTATCATTTTTTTTTCTTATTAAAACTATAGAAATGTCAAATTAGCAATTAACTCGAACAAATTAATTAATGTTGTCATTTGATATTTGCGGAATAAGTATTTCGAGTGAAAATAAAAACCAGGATTTTTCTTCTACTTATTTAGAGTTTATTGGCTGACGTATGAGTTATAATTTTCATATTACTTTTACGTCATTGATGTTATTGAACACAATGGTCTGAAGTCTGTTTAATTTTTTTGAAATGTATATTTTAGATAATCTTGTTCTTAATATCTGTGATGAACCTTAGTTTTGCATTTTTTTTATTGTTTTCAATTAATTTTATTTAATGGATTTTTTTTTAGTTTTTATTTAATATAAATTTAAATTTATATTAAATTGCCTCGAAACATTATTAAAAATATTTAATAAAGTGTATGTTTAATCCCTTCACAAATTACAAGAGATTGTAATTGTATTAAAGTTAAGACAGTGGAAATAACAAATTGTCGGACATAAATCGGAATTGATATAAATAATTCAATGTAAACTAATGCAATGTAAACGAAAAGCTTTTCAAACTTTTTACTTGGAAAATTTATTTTCACAAGATTTAAGGATAAATCCTTAATTTGCACATAAGTGCATATTTTTATATTTAGCAAGCCATTTATTAACAAAAATATTGCTTATTTTATATAATCGACGTTCAATCATCTGCAAGCGCTAATGCTTTCCTCTAGTTAAGTGCTTTCGCCCGTACCATCAATATCGGTTTGCATTTGTAAAAGTAACACTAATTTTACTATTTTGCTAATAGTTTCCAAATTTGATACCCTGTATTGCAAAATGAGTTACAACGGAACACAGCCACGCACTGTGGTCGAAAATTGAATTTTATCGGCCAAAAGTCCAATTATTTGCTATCGCCGATTTCAAAAATTTTAATGCCATCCGATAGCAAACATATTCAAACTAAGGTATCCAAACAACTGGATTAAAATATTGTTAATTATGGGTGTCGCATGCTGCTGGAAACAAATATTTTATGTTGATTTAGAAAAAATTTCATTTTTGTTAATTTTATCAGAACTAAATCGTGATTTCTTACAAACACTTATCAATAATGGGTTTGGTTTTATTAGTGGGATAGTGGGCTTAAAAAAAATGGTTCATAACAGCACTGCATCATTTATTTCTGACGTGTTATTAAAAGTTGCCCCAGGTTCTATATTTAAGCTAAATCCTAATTTCAGAGGAATATAACTTGTTAGGATCATAAGCGGTTAAAGAGAGAGTTAGTACCACCGGAAAGCGTAAGGTGTCCTCTTTAACCCCATTTATACGTTTGCAACTGTTTCGAACTGTCTGTTGAACACTTTTTTCATTTTAATGAAATTTTACTGAAATATAACTTACGAACGTTTTATTTTAAAAAATAATTCTGCAACTTATGCAATTCTTAAGAAATTGAAACTGTCAAAGCAGGCCAGCTTTTGAGTTGATTTGAAAGCACACGGGTCCACAGAGGATCGTGAGTCGTGACTTGTGGTCGTCTAAAATCGGTATCCTCGAATATTTAAGTTTTTAAAAAATTCGCCAAAATATATGTATTTATGGATAGCAAAAAATTAGACTTAAGCTGACTTACAAAAAATATGCTTCAATGTTAATTTATCTCCTTCGCCTTTAGAGATTTTAGGATAGAAAAAATCCGTTTTGGGTTGATTTTTTTAACGATTTTTCTAGTTTTTTAATCGGGTGGATTATGTTTATTATTAAACTGTTATCATTAGTGAGTTAAACATGTTTCATATTGGTAGACAAGTAAACTTTAAGAAATGGTATGTTGTATTATTAAATGCGTATGCATTTTTCCATTAGTAAAGTGGTATATTCGAGGAGAATGTATGTATGTATATGCGTATAAAAGGAATTCATATGAATACTAATTTTTACTATACGGTGCTTAAATTTTAAGGGCTGTTTTTGAAAAAAACACAAATTATTTAGGAAATTATTCACCCTAATTGTGTTTGGCGTATTTAAAATACTCCTACGACTGTTTGGTAATAGATTAAAGAGAACGTTAACTTATTTCCTTTAATCTATTACCAAACAGTCGTAGGCGTATTTTAAATACGCCAAACACAATAAGGGTGATTGTTATTTTTTTTTTAATTATGATAATATTGCTATGGTTCAATTATGTATGAAACAAAATATCGGCCGATGGTCCAAATTTTTGATGACGCTGAGGCATAATTGAGGTTATATACGGCCCGATGATGCCGACAGCCCATAAACCGCACCAAACAGTCACTCTTTGTGCGTGCATTGGTTTTTCGACAATCACTCTTGGATCATCATTTGCTTAAATGCGGTAATTCTGCTTATTGACGAATCCACTTAGGTGAAAATGTGCCTCATCACTGAATCAAGAAGTGCACCATATGCCTTTTGATTTAAACGCCCATTTTCATAAGCCTGAATAATTTTCACGCGTTGCTTGATTGTGTATCTCTCCATGATTGAGTTAGTCTGAAATTGAGAAATCTTAAATGAAATGCAAGAAAACTTGTGGTTCAGAGATCAGCAATGAGTAGTGAAAAAGTGATTAGAGCTAAATCATGACTCATAAATTCTTGTACTTATACGCACTCATACTTTTTGCAATGTTATTCAAGCTCATATTCACTCAAAAGTTTGATTTTATTTATCGAACTCATACTAAGCAACATTTAGTTGTGGTTGATTTAGATTCAACTTAATTCAATGTGTATAGGCGAATCAAAATGCGAGGCTGCCAGATTTGTCCCCGAAATAGCAAAGTGACGATTTGCCAATTGCAGTTTACTAAAGTTACATGACTGAAGTGGACGATTTTTTTTTTGGCAAATTTATCTGGCAGCGCTAATTATGAAGTTGTTGTGTTAAAACCAGCGTTGCCAGCGAAATTTCGAGAAATATACATTTTAGTTTCCAAAAAGATAAATTTTTTCCCAAAAAGATACAATTTGAAAAAAATCCGTTTTTAACGTTAACATTTATTAACATAACATTTTTATTTCATATTTGATGAATATTGTCAAGAAAATTATATTAAATAAATTCATGTTTATCAATAAATTAAATAAATAGTCATAAATATTAGGTATGTAATTTTTAAAAATACAGTAAGCAAACTTTAAAAATGATTATATGTAACTATCTTTGGATGTTATCAAAACAAATTCATTTATATATATAATATACGAGTTAAGGCGTTTATACTAGGGCGATTATATCAAAAAATGTATATGTATAAATTTCCTGAAAATAAAAACAATGTTCATATTTCCTCAGAACAACTTCGCACTACTAGTTATCATCGATTTAGGTGGATCGTATGTTGAAACATCCTTAATGTTCTCTTTCACCATAATTAAAGTATTGATTCGGTTACGATGATTAGTTTTAATAAGTTTTAGTTGGCTAAAAATTCTCTCCACACGTGCATTGGAAAATGGAAGTACAAATGTTAAACAAACTACTTTTTTCAAATTTTTAAACAAATTTTTTCGTACAGATTCAAAAGATACGAAAAATGTCAGGATTATACATGGTACATGAAGTCATCAAAAGATACGAAAAATGTATCTTTCGTATCCTAACGGCAACACTGGTTAAAACGGTAAATAGATGAGCTGAATGAGTTGAATAATTGTGAGTATTGTAAGTATTTTCCTGAAATTATAAATCAAACTGAGTTCATTTATGAGTATGCGTATAATGCCGACGTCGCACTCATATTAATTTCTCTTGTTAGTATGAGTGAATCAGAGTAATTTAGTTTAAATGATGTTAACGCACTTATACTTACCATTTCATGAGTCAGTATGAGTAGCGAAAAAACGATTCATTGCTAGTCTCTGGTGTGGATCACATTCAACATCGGCCCTTAAAATTTAACCATTTATTTTACCATCGATTGCTGTGTTCTTTCGCTAATAAAACAATTTTTTTCCAGAACTATATAAAAATGTTTATATTTTTCGAAAGAAAACGTAATGAGTATTCTTGTAGAAGCAATTTTTAGTAATATTTAAATTGTTTCCCCCACAAGCCCTATCAAAAAAAAAACCAATTTTTTTTTTAATTAGAACAGAATTGTTTTCTAATAAGTCCATAATTTTCTGGAAAATTCTAATCAATATCGAGTATTAAATAGAGACAGTATTGGCATTTTTGTAAAACAAAACTATTTTTAAAGGTGTTTTTTCGGTATTGGGAATTTGGGGTATTTGTTTATCAAAAGTGGGGATGCCTTTTAGTCTAATGTTTGCAGATATTTTCTGTCTACATCATTTAAAAATTTCATTTGTCAAACATTAAAAATATTATTTCTTTAGTGTAAATGAATGAAAAGGCCTTCAATATGAGTGAAAAATAGTAATTTTAAGGTTTGACATTCTATAAATCGTAAACGAATAAATTTATCATAATGAAATATTGGCAGTTATGTAGATTAAAAAGTTCTTAAAACTGTGAACTTAAAACATCCCCCCTCTTTGATTAAAAAAATACCATAATTCTCAATCTCAATGAAAAGCATTGTCATACTAAATGCTTAAAAATATCACAAGTTCAACTTTGACGTTTAATTTCGCAATATCTACTATACCGATTTTAATAAAGTTAAAACTGTAGGAAAGATCAAGAAGTCTTCTCTCCAGCGAATTATCTCTATCGGTTCAAAAGTTACAGATTTTTGGCCGATGAAAAACGATTTCCAGCCACTGTGTGACGGAGTGACAGTCGAAATCAATTCTCAAAAAGTTCAATGGCCTATTATTCAACGATTTCGAACGAATACATCGTTCGCTTTACAATTTGTTTTTATTTTCAATGTACTTTAAGCGAACAAAGTCTTCGTTCGAAATCAATGAACAGTCAGTGAACGTCCTTCTTTATGGTTTTTGTTTGTAACAATGGTTGATGTTCGTTATCTTTATATTTTGTACGAACAATTTTTCTTAAGGCTTTTAATACACTTTGCCTCCTTATAAGGATAATTATGATAGGCAACTAAAATATTTATCTATTTAAATAATGTGTATTATTTAAAGCATTTTTTAACTTGTTAAATAAGGACTTGCAAAGACATGTTCATATGTATGTATGTAATCTAAAACTTAATTTTCATGTGTAAGCTATTAATATGTATGTATGTATATATTTCTAGTTGTTACATGACTGAGCATTTTTGGCAAAATTTGCTTTGCTATTAATATTTATGGCCTGGGGCATATAAAAAGTGCTTATTTTAAGGATATGTTGTAAACGTTAACGCAGGGGCTTCTAATCTGAGTTTTTCCCTTATTATATGCATGTCATATTTTTTGTTGATGTTATCGTATGATACATGTTCTTTTAACAATGTTTCTGCGTCAAACAGTTGTCAATTGTTTGCTTTAAAAAATTTATTTGTTTTCATGTGCACCAATGTTGTTGTTATTCTCTCAATTTTTCAGTTTGTTGACAAAAAGTTAAAACTTGTTTTGATTTGATTGTGTACTTGTCTACATGCATGACTTTCTGTCTGTTTATCTGTTTGTGTGAATTCTAGTGTTCGACCGAATGCACTTTTTCAGACCGAACACCAACCCAAACTTAGGTAAAGCCTTAAGACCGAACCTGAAACCGAACTGTTTTTTTTATTGAATAGAAACAACAATTTTTACTTAAGTTATTTGATTATTTACTAAGTCCCCGACATATTACAAAAATTTGAAGTGAAACATTTGAGTTTGATAGAGAAAAGGGGAACTCATTTGGACAAGTGTACTTTGTTTGGTGTACAAGCGGTTTTTGTGGGGTTGATATTGAGAGGAAGAAGAAAAGAGGCAAGGCATTCAAAACTCATTTATGGTGTTTTTTTTTCTACGAAAAAATGTGCCTTTTAAAAAAAAAATGCAATTTGGGGTCTGTTTCTTAAAAATGTTGGTCCCGAAAAGCATGAGTTTTTTAGAATAATACAAGCCACCCTTTTCGGGAGCAAAATTTTAGAGAAAAAGACACCAAATTGAATTTTTTTTTTAAAAAAAAGCACATTTTTTTGTAGAAGAGAAAGCACCATTAGTGTTTGTTTGGCAAACCCCTCTTTTTTCTCTAACCCGATTGACTACAAATATTACAAACGTGTTTCTTAGATATCACTTAAAAGACATCGTGTAAATGCCCCTTTAGTAATTTACGACAGCCGTAATGCGGCTGAATATCTGCGCATCAGGCTACTGCATTTAGGCTTATATACAGCTATGGGCAAATTCAAAATGAAAATTCAAAAAGAGCGAAAGATATGTATACATACCAGTGTGACCAGATTTTTAAAAAAATAAAGCTTAATCATGCTTAAAATAGAGCTAAAAAGAGCTAAAGAAAAAAATTTAAAGCCAAAAAATAAAGCTAAATTTTAATTATTTTAAATATGTATTGCGCAACTAACTTGCCGAGTCTGAAAGGTGTCTAAGTATATATAATTTATATACTTGGCATTGTTATTAGAGGCCAATGTCAAAATGCTCATATTTGAAAAAATTACATTTGAAGTTTTTATAAAAAAAGTTTTTTAATTATATGTAGTTGAAACTAATTCCAAACTTTACTTATCAACTTTAACTAAGACATATAATAGGTGTGTTCATTTTCTAACAGGAGCATGCAACTAGACAATAAATTTAAAATTTACATAATTTTTCTCTCATTTACTCACTACTCAAAAAAAAAAAAAAAGGGACTTTGAAAATTAAAAAGAACATAGAACGTTTTACTAATGTGACTTTAACGCACATAATTCGATTTACTATTTATTGCCTTTGCTGGCCGCTTATAGGTGGAATAAATGGCAAATATGCTTACATCGCTAAATGGACTATCACGTAAATCCTTTATCTTAAATTTACATACATATAACGGCAGAAACCTTAGTTGTGACTAGAAACGAAAAGTATTGAATGCTTAAACCTTTTTTAAATTCTTGAAACATACTCTAAGCTATGCGTTTGTTCAATAATTGATTTGTAGTCTTGCTATTATTCCTGAAAAATGGTATAGAAATATCGCCAGCTCATCAATGGTTTGGCGCATATCATGGTTATTTCACCATGACCAATAATGAGCTGACGATATCTATTTCGTCTTATAAATCACATAAACTTACTGTTGACAAAAATTCTTAATTTTTTTGAAAAAAATCGTAAACTTTTTATTCTTTTCCTGGCAGCACTGTTATGTATGTATGCATATAAATCAAATCTGCAACAGCGATTTCTTCTGAGCTGCCAGCAAAGTCATACGTAAGTTTATTTGGATAAACTGTTTTATTTATTTTGATATTAAAAAAAGTCTAGAAAAAGCTAAATGCGTTGTTAAAAAAAGCCGAAAAAAAGCTTAAAGCTAAATGAAAAATCTTAAGCTAAATATGAAAAAATAAAGCTAAATTTAGCTCGCAAAAAACCTAATATGGTCACACTGATACATACACAAAAAGACAAAGAGCAAAAGAGAATAAAACCAACAAATGCAAACTTAAACAAACCAATACAATGCCACACATGCAAAGCTTTCAATGTAGTGGTGCCTGCTTATATATTTATTTTTTATTTATTTTTTATTTATTTATTTATTTATTTAATAATTTGCTTAAGCAAGGTGCGTATCTAATCGCACATTCCGTACGGAATCAAATGTTTTGGTTTTTTTTTTTTAAATACATTTGAGAGACTTTGTTAATTTTTGACAGTAGGTTAAGCAAGGCCATGCATATTATGCAGTGTTACCACCAGCTAAATTCAAAATTACACTTGAGCTGAAGCAAAATTACCCAATTTTAATGAAATTGCACCTGATATAAAATTGAAGTTTTATTTAAAAAAAAAGACATTTACAAAGAAGCAAAAACACAAAAAACTCATTGAAAGAAGATCAATATTAGTCGAACTGTTAAGATTCGTATTGTAATTTTCAATAAATTAACAAAAAAGACTTAAAAACAATTAATAAAACATAAAATAAAACTTCTAAAATAATGAGTTTAGCTTCTACAGTTGGTTGCATATATCTAGAGAAGGTCTAAAATGCTGATTGCAATTCATGTATAAAGGGTGTTATTTAGCCCCATGGAGCTTACGAAAGGTTAGCTGTCAAACAAACTGTGATACTGCGTTCAATTGTTTTCTCAGGCACATCATCATGAATAGATTCATGCTTGAACAACGCCACCAAATTATCCAAATTTACTTTGAAAATCAGCCATCGATTTTCGCTAGTTATAGGCAACTTCATGATTAAACTGACGCATCTTATTTTTTCACAAATGAAGGCGATGTGAGATTTAGAGAAAATAAACTGTCAATTTGACTTCAAGGCCTTGCGGTGTGACATCTCTTGATTGAAGTCAATGGTGTATGCTAATAAAACAGCAGCAATTGACGTCTTGGAGGTCAACAGTGTTCATTTTATTCGTGACAAGCAACCAGCAGTGCTCAAAAAAGAGTAACAAAATTGGACGTCTGCAAGGCGTTTCGTCAAGGACAGGCGCGGTGCCTATTTGTTTAAAATCAGTTTCATTTAGTAATTCCGTGTATTAATCTGCGGTTAAAATTATTTATTTTTGTGTTGTCTAAAATTTAAATTTTCATGGTCTTAAAAAATACCCTTTATACCTTATTTAGTAAACAAAATGCCTGCTAGGTTTTATATAACTGTCCCTTTCGTAATTCGGTTTTACAACTAATAAGGGCGTTATATATTCTTCTAACTAAAGCATTTGAAAGTTGCCAGATAAAAATTTAATTAATTACATGTTGAAATATTGGAAACATTTTATCCCCCAGGCTAGTTTCAGTTTGAAAAACTTTTTTCAATCAACTTTAGGTTCTAAATCACTATAAGAGGCATCTTTATCCAAATCTAAGGGATCATCTTCATTCATTACAAATCTTTTGAAAATATATATTTATTGATTGAAGTATTTTCTTAAAAAGAAACCGAAACTTTGGTCCAAATGACTGTGCATTTTTAAGCAAGAATATCTAAATGAAATAAATGTCTTCATTAAATCAAATCTTGATTTTATTTGGGTATCTAAAGTTAGAATTTCAAATAACACCGGAATAACACCTAAGAGAAATTACCCACGCTCTACACACGACGATAAAAATTATACCAAATTCGGGTAATTACCCACAAAGTGGCAACACTGATATTATGGTAAGGCCTCAAGTCAAAGAAATTCTCATCTCTTCACAGCAAAATTTGCATGCTCTTTTAAATTATCTTAATACAGTAAGACCTCGATTATTTGTAATGGACAGGACCGGAAGAGTCATGTTATCTTCATATAGAGAAAGCTTTTACGTACTCCCTTTTTGATTTACTTGTACGATTTTCTTTCTCTTTAGCTGTTTCCGAAACAATGAAGTTATCATTGAGAAATTGTTTTATATCCAACAAAGATGAAAAATGTGTAATACGGCAAATCAACAAATAACCACGACATTAACACCATTTTTTTTACCAAAGTTCGGTGTTTGTAAAAAATTTTATCGAACGCTGAACATCAGACGAACATAGCATTTTGCCGAATTCCAACACCGAAGCCAAACATTCGGTCGGACTCTAGAAAATGCCTATAAGAAATTTCATAAAATGTTTAAGTTAAATGTTTTTATTAAGTATCATGATGCCTAATGTAGTAGATATCGTCATCTTAAATGCAAAAAGACGTAACTAACCAAATAAAAATTTTAAACGATAAAACGAAAACATGCATTGATAAGTCGTCCATAAAATTCCTCAAAAAATTTTTAAGAAAAGCTATTTCATTATATTTTGTTAGAAAAAAATGTGTAATTACGTCGTTTTGCATTTATCAAATAAACACACTTGCAGTCACGTCCTTTTGTTTTTTGTTAATAAAAGTGCAATTTTTGGATCGCAGGTGTGTAAAATTTTATCAATTTAATGGCATTCATAATATGTAATCAATTAAAAACTCGATTTTAAATTTTTTTAGTTATGCCTTTTTGCATTTTATCTAACGATATTTTGTTTTTCTACCTAAAAAAATTAAAGTACAGCAATTTTAGGTTACAGCTTTGTCTTTTCTTTTTTTTTTCATAATTTTTTTTATTTATTTATTTATTTCGTCCGAATAACCCAGCGATCGACTACGCAATTAAATTAATATTTTATGTTAACAAATATTAATTGTTTATTCAACAATTGAAATATTTTGAAAAATACATTGATTTCGAGTGAGTGCTGACAATAAGTTGTCGTTGTAGTTTATTTCAAATGGGGAACAAATCATTTATAAAATATTGTGTTATTAATTTGTTTATTGCTTTTATATATATATTGATTTGTTTTTGTTTATTTTTTAATAAAAAAAAAAGTAATTGATTAAAATTAATTTTTTTCTTTTTTTTTAATTGCAGGTAAGTGGACAAATTTTGCGGATTTGAAGGTTTAAAGTAAGAAAAGTACCGTATTAAGTCTTAATCTAAGACAGATAATAATAAAAACAAAAAATTGCATTTCTTTAACAATAAGGCGTTGTTTTTAAAAAAAAAGTAACTTAACGACCGATCCTACATGATCATTTTCAAACAAAATGCACCAAGAAGTCATTTAACAAAAACCATTTTTTTCAAATTGAATTTCTTTTGACAAAAAGTATAATTTTTACATTAAAACAAAAAGTACCTTTAACAAAAATGTAAAGAGTACTTGTTTTTAGCAAAAATCATTTTTGTCAAAATTAAATTTTATAAAAAAGATCTTCTTAAATTCAAAGTGGAACTTTTTTAATAAAAGGTAGATCATCGCTGCCACATCCTAAATAAATCTAGGCTCTAGTAAGTGAACCGCTTAAGAAAACTATAATAAGTGACTTGTTGTCGCTCGCTTAAGTTGTTGATCAACATCGTGGGCTACGCTGTTTATGTTGTATTTGTAAACATATTAAAAGTTATGGTTCAACTTCCCATTTTTTTCCTTTGGCGCTTTTTACTCTTTTTTTTATTCATAAGTTGTACCCTTTTTTACAATGCACTTGACGATTTTCTTCGTTTTTAAAATGGCAACACTGATTAACATGAGCTTTTGTGTGCTTCATGACCAGCGTTGTTAGAAGTTTTGGAAGGCAAATCTTCATTTGGTGAAAAAAAATCTTTTTTTTTAAGAGAAAAATCTTAAAATTTTTTGTAACAAGGGCAAAAAACTAAAAAAAATTATAAATTTTTATAAGAATGTACTTCTTATACTATTTAAAATGAAATACATACTTACACAAATACATAATTGCAGTATTTATGCAAAATAAGATTGTAGGTTTAAATTGTGTTTATAGTTAAATTTTTCATGACTTTTTTTAAATACATTTTAGAGTCTATCTAAATAAAGAAGTTTCATTGAAAGTAATTAAATTCTAAAATTAGAGATATAAAAATTTTGAACAAGAATATTTTAGTTTTACATCATATGAAATCTTACGGGTTCTCAGTTTAATATTATATTTTTTGATACCGTTTTGAATCGTAGGCATTTTTAGAAAACTGCATTTAAAAAAAGCTCATTAAAAATATAAACGTATTTCCTAAATATATTCCTAATGGAATAGTCATTAAAATAATGTTTGTGCACCTTTTAAAAGATATTCTTAAGCACTTATGTAAATATACTTTGCTTAAAAAGTATCATAAACATGGAATGTGGCATTTTCAAACAAAAAGCTATTTAAGTCCCATTAGCTTTACCTTTTGGTACTAAATACATGAACTTTTTTGTTCTTTAATAAACTTTTAAAGCATACTTTTTTTACAAATTATTATTTTTCATCAATATTTTCAAAATTAACAACCGCTAATCTGAGATGCTTTTTTAATATTTTGTATGATCAGAAATAATGATGCATTTTTGTGTATGCTAGGCAATGGGTACAGAAGTGTGCAAAACCAATACACAACAAGCTGATACAAAACCTCATTGTTTTAAAAATTTATTGTTTAAAAAACTTAAAAAAATCATGTATGTTGTACAAACTTAAAGTAAAAAATCTTTATTTGAGAAAAAAAAATCGTATCTTTTTTTTTTACAAAAAACCTTAAAAATAATATAAAATCTTCATTCTGGCAACGCTATTCATTACTGTTATAAAAGCTTTCGAGAAAACTTTTCTTAAAATGAATAAAGCTTTGTATATAGACAGAGCTTACTATTGTAAAGCTTTATTAAAACATGTATTATAGCACTTCAAAAAGCTTTATTAACATTATGTTAAATTTAGCAGAGGTTGTGTTGTATTATAATTTTCATTGGTATTTGAACATTTCGTATTTCATAAACAAAAAGGCTAGGCGAATTCATGTATAGGACGGTGGTGGCGATACTACAACAAGTAGCAACACCAAAAACACAACATTGTAGGTATGTAAATATGTACATATTTTAGTTTTTTATTTATTGCTTTCGTTGGTCGATATGTCAAAAACACAAGTAACTTTTGACAATTCTCTCTCTAATTTAGAAAAAAAAGTAGCACAGCTGCAGGCAGCGCTGCCAGAAGTAAGATTTTACCTTATTTTTTAAGATTTTTTAACCGAAAAAAGATTTTAAGATTTTTTCCCCAAAAACAAGACTTTTTGTTATGTCTAGACGAAGGTTCAATAAAAAAAAAACCTTCCTTGTTCCCATTTAAACATTTTTAAACGAAATAAAACAATTTAGTATAAGAAATTAAATTTTTTGTAATGTTTTTTTTTTGTTTATTTTATGTTATTAATAAAATATGAATTGTTTTTATTATTTATAATAAAAAAAAACTACTTATTTCAAAAAAAAGATTTTTTTTTTCAAAAATAAGATTTTTTCTTCAAAAATAAGATTTTTTTTTGTGAAATTAAGATTTTTTGCTGAAAATTTCTGGCAGCCCTGGCTGCAGGGCTACCAGGTTTTTTTTCCTTGTCCCAAAAACAAATAAAAAAATCCCCAAAAATCCCTAAATTAAAAAATAAAACCTTTAAAAGTTAATATTCTTTTCTGTTGTTTTTATCTGACCAAATCTTAAACTTTTTTAAAAAAATAGTTAGAAAAATTTTAATAAGAAATCCCCAAATAAAAATTTTTATTTTGTTTCGGCATTTTATTTAAATCTTTTTTTATGCGATTCCAGTGAGGAATTACAAGCAGACCAATATGCTTTATTTGAAGACGATTGAGCCAATTTATAAGAATTTGGACCTTGTTCTATCGGTTTTAGCCATCCTTAAAATCAACAACAAAAAAATTAATTAATTAATTATTTAATACTTCTTACCAAGAGCCCAGCATTACTTTTCCCAATCTTTATTATATTGTCTTTCATTTTATATATTATTAAATTGGGAAAATTTTCTTTTAAAAAATCAAAAAAAATTGTACGTGTTTTCAACTGTTTTAAATTCATTTTATAAATTCTTCTTTTTCAAAAAACTCACTAAAGAAAAATAACATAACTTTATTAAGTACCATTTACACATTTAACAAAAATGGTAATGTCTTACCACGTATAAGTTGTGTATTAGGGTAAGATAAAAGTTTTGCTACTGTTTTCATATTTTACATACGAAACAAAGAAAAATAAGCGTTAATAATAAAAGAAGGGAAAATACATAAAAAATGTGTAAAATCCCAGATTTTTTTTTAAAATCCCAAATATAATCTCCAATTTTCAAATGACTTTCTTTGTCCTTTTTGTTCGCATGACATCCCCAAGTCTGGCAGCCATGCACAGCTGTGCTTTCAACGCCACCTGAAAAATTAAATCTCCTTGCACATTCGTTATCAACTGTCTTAAAAACACAACCAGAAAATATCAAAGTAATTTTTGGGAATACAAAATTTTTAATCAATACCTACGATTTTGTTTTGTTTTGTCGAGCTGAATTCCTAAATCATAAATATATGGGCTATTCACAAGGTGTACTATCAAGTCATATCGTCATAATGTAATAAATCAAATTTTACAATTGTTTAAAAAAATATGGTTGTGTTTGAAACAAAATGAAAATTTTAATGCCGTGTTCATTTAATTATAGTTAAATTATAAGCGCTTTCCCACAGCAGTCGTATATATTTCTTTTAAATATTTTAAGACATCTGACTTTACAACTTTATGACTACCTAGTGAATAGCCCAATCATAAATAATATCAATTACAAAGGAGATAGTCCCACTTTTATAGCTATTCTATCAATTTTTTCTTATAATTTTGTATTCCTAACAAATTATTGAAGTTTTCTGCTGGCATTGATCGATTTGCAGGATAATGAAAAACTTATTGCCATCATTAATCTTTAAGGACATTGTGACAAACAAGATTTAAGATGGAGCAATCACCAAAAATTTGTTGAATGTCCGGTTAAGAAGAAACATTTTATTTTCTAACACTTCATTTAAGGGCAACCAATTTTGAATTAATGGTACTTTGGAAAAACTATTTTTTTTATTACATGCTGGCAAAATTCATGTGGATAACTTTTTTTTTACAGTTAGTTTGTTATAAGAAAAAGTTTAATTTTGTTAAAATTAAACACTTTTGAGTGAATTACACACGTGATGCATGCTGTTGCAATTAAGCTAAATTTGTTTAAATTTGTTTTTTCAATTGTAGCCACTTTTTTTCTAAAACTTTTTGTGTTTCTAATAGTCACAACAGCAGGAAACTTTGCCACTTTAATAGTTATTGTCCAATTATTATTATTTTTTTGCAACGATTACCAATTTTTTCGCAATAGTCTTTGGGTTAAATTGAGGGCGTAGGAAGAGAAGGAGTAGAACTAAACTAAAGCTGTGCACAGTTAAATATTAGCAAAGAATTCGTTCAATTAAAAGCATTAAGGATCTTTTTCGTATTAAATGCTGCAATAAACTTTTCAATAAAGCTTTTCTTTCCTAATTAATTTACTTTTTTTAAATTTTTTTTTTTTTTTTTAACTTGTTATTCTTTCATATAAGCAAGCTCTTGGTGCTAAGTGGGTCTAAAATGAAAAAATGGGGTTCACTTATAGATTTAAGGACTAGACTGGATTTAAGGAGCCTGCACATTCCAATTTTCCAACTCTGTGCTAAAGTAACGCTGTCACAAACAGACTAGCCGATGGACCGCACCACGCGTTCTATGCATTGGATTCTTTCTAGAACTTCTTTCAACGTCATGCAATTAAAACATGCATCACTCTACGCATTTTTTTATCTTCAAATTTTAACAATTTTATTTAACAATTTATATAACAGTAGGATCCGCAAAGCTTTAGCAAAGCGTGGTGTAGACCTCTAGTTATACTGAAGAGAAGGGTAGGCGCCTTATTTACGTAAGTGTGTGAAAGTGTAGAAGTAAAATGCAAATGCTTTACTCCGATCAGAGTGCGGGTACAAAAAATACTCTCAAAATTTAACAAGGAAATAAAAATACATGCCGCAATGACAATGGAATCATTTTTTTTATGTGAGTTTAGGATATGTGTGTTCAAAATGTTTCGTATGTTAATTTCTTTGATAAAATACGACACGCAAGTAAACACTACAAATTCGCGCAGACTGCTCGATGTAATTTTCAAATGCTAGAATGTATTTAAAAAATAATTTACTGTTTAAAAGGTTTGGAGCGTATTATTATAACCTTACAATACTTTTTAAATTGAGCTACGGACAGTAACACATAGCATTTACATTGTGGTTCTACACACATTTAAGTAGCTCCATAAAAACCGGAACAATTCCACTTTTACAATTTTTGGATAAATTAACCAAAAAAAAATGAATTTAAGCCAGTACGGTGTATGTATATATGTGAAATTGTTGCGTTTTGATCCGATTCAAAGTAAATAAATTCTTTAAAACAAAAAAGCCTTAAACTTTAAAAGTGCGTTTTGTTATGGATCATCTCATTTGATGTTGTGTTTTTGATTTTCAAAGACATTTATACAGACCTTGACTTGGTTCTATTCAGTTTTTTTAATTACCAGCCTCGCTCATGATGTCGATCGATTAATTGAGTGAATACAAGTCAGTCCTTATCGTTATCATAAGCCCCCCACAAGTCAATATGTGAGTAGTTTTGTCATAAAGTTGTAAAGTCTTATGTCGTAAAATAATTCCAAGAAATATATATGACTGCTGTGGGCAAACGCTTATAATTTAGCTTTCTACTGTATGACGAATCAATGAACACAGCATTAACATTTTTATTTTATAATAAAAAAATAAAAAGTTTTTTCGAGCTCGAGGCCAATTATTTTTAAAAATAAATATATTATTTATTAAATTATGTGTTGCAATATTTCGATATCCCTCGGATATCATTATCAAGGCTGTAACAATATAAGAGAAAACAACAATGTACGAATAATATTAACAAAGATTATTCTTAAATAAAAATAAAATACATAATAACAACAAACGAAAAATAATAAGATTTAATTTAATTTTTATTTTATTTTAATTTTTTTTTTTTTTTTTAAACAACATTTTTTTTAACAATTGTAAAATATTATTTAGGACATTATGACGATATGACTTGATAACACACCTTGTGAATCCCCCACTTATTATAAACAAAACCTTTAGTGTTGGTGTTTCAAATTACATTGAAGAAATAATTTCGAATAAAATTATAAAAAAAAACACCGAAATTTATTGTTGATGGGATAACCTATTCCTAACGAAAAACGAAACCGGCAACATGCTTTATTTTTGCGAGAGCAATTAACCAGGTTGTTTTGTTTTTCTTAACCTGCTTACAACTACAATTAATGTTTGAAGAACTCCAAGAAATTTGTATTTATTTTATGTTGTAAATTCCTTCCTTCACTAAAGATAATTTAATGAAAATCATATTTGATGAACTTAGAAAAAAACAGTTCTATGAAAAGTCACAATTGTTATAAAAAAAATAAATAATTCCCACATTCTATTTGCAAAAATATATAGATACTTATTACAAGGGATGATAGTTTGAGAATGATGTCGACAAATTATCTTTCCGAATCATTAAATTTGCAATAAAATGGTATCGATTTTTTTTGCATATTGTTGCATATTTTGGTGGAAATGCATATTTTTGCATATTTAGGTTTTTAATGCACATTATTGCCTATTTTGACACTTTTGAGTGTTTTATCTTTTAATTTCTATATTATAAAAAACTCCTCAAACAAATTTTTAAATAAACCAAATAAAAAACCTTAAAAAAATTTTTTAATATTTATAAATAAATTCTTTTGGAGCTTTACTTTAAATACAAGATTTTCGCCAAAACGATGCAACAATTTACATGGACTTACATTTTTTTAATCCAAAACTGTTACAAGTTTCTTGTTTGGCACATTTGTATTTTCCAATTACGGATATATTGGAGAAACAATAACTTATTTGAAGGGATTTAGTTCCTTAATGCTCAAGTCAAATTAATGGATATTGCAGAAAGTAAAATTAACAATGTGGAAAGAAGAATTTCCTGGCAAATTAAAAAAAAAAATTCAAAACATTTTTCATAAAAGATTTCCAAAAATAAAACTGGACTGGGATCTAAAAATAATTTATTTTTAAAATGCATTGGCATTCTACAAATTCAAGGCAAAGTTTTACTCTTAATAAAACAGTACTTAAATAAACAAAAATTTCAATTAGTAAAGCCATGTTCACACAAATTAAATATTTGACGTCCTAAACGTAACCACTAGTTTTACTAAAAAATTATTTTTTTTTTTTGAAAACGCTTGGCTAGATCAGACGTCGTTTAACAGTTTCTAAATTACAGAATAAAATTATCTTCTAAATTTAGTAAATCAATAGAAATAGATAAAAATAAAGCTAAAGTTTTATCAATTTACTGGTCACGCTGAATTTTTTATTTATATAAGTTTTTTGAAGATATTTGAATAACAAAAGACTGAATTTTTTTATATTTTTGTTTTTAGTAAAATTTATTTATGGAAATTTTTATTTTCTTAGTGCATATTTTGGATTTTCAGTGCCCATTAAAGCGCATATTTTCGATTTTTTATTGCATGAAAATCTCATCTCCACTTTTTGCCCAAATATTTTGCAATCTATACCAACGTGTTACCCTTGTCCTCAACATTTTCTTTTCATATTTTGCTATTGTTATTTCTGTTTCCTTCTTTTCTTCTTTTTTTTTGCACAAATTCATTCAATGTGCATTTAACTGCATAATTTTTGTATGAAATATTTATGACATTATTCTCCCTATTTTTCTATTTTTAAAGCAATTTAAAATTTTTTATTTTCAAATACAAAACAAAAAAAAAAAAAAAAAGAAACACCCTCCAAAAAATGCAACAAGATTTTACCACATTTTTCTCCATTTGTTTTAATGCATTTCCTTAAGCAAATAGTCAGCTTCATTTTTTGCCAACATGATAAAAATGTTAAAAAGATACACGGGGTTACAAAAAAAAAAAAAAGTAACACTAGACAAAAATAAAAATTAATCCCAAGGCGAAACCACAAACTTGAAGGTTTTTGTGTGTGAATTTTTTTCTTCTCGTGGACACAAAAATTAATAAGTACATAAAATAAAATCAAGGTAAATTTTAACTACCAAAAATAAATGCACTGAAATGAATAAAATTATTCCTGACAAAGAAGTTTATTGAGTATAGTGTTTCGTAAAAAAATGTAACAGGAAATTGTCATGAGTGTTACTTTTATAATTAAAAAATAATTGAGAAATTTTTTTAATTTAAACTGTCTAGACTTTTCACCAAATCCTTTTAATATACAATATCTTTCCCTTAAGTAAAGTTATTTTTTATGTTTTTTTTCCGTGAACTGCATTTAAATTTTAATCCCTTTCGAGAAAAATTTTTGACTAAAATAACATTTCAATTTTTATTTTAAACAAAAATACTTAAACAACACCACTACAGTGGGTGTTTTTTTAAAAGCAAAGAACTTAAAGTTGGCACCACTGCCTTCTGTAACAGCTCATTTAACTGCTGGATAGCATAAAGGCGAATTCATGTAAACGGCTGTGTCGATAATACAACAAGTACAACACCAAAAACACAACATTGTATGTAATTTCTTCTTTGCGTTAGTCGATATGTCGGAAACACAAGAGACTTGAGATTCCTCTCTCTAAACAAGAAAAAAAAATTAGCTCAGCTGTGCTTTCAAGCCACCTCAAAAATTATTTAGCCTTGGTCAGCAGGCTACAGGCAACGATTAAGGCCAAGTCAGATAAAACGTTTGCTTCGCGTTGCGTTAGAGATTCGCTTTGACATCCAAGATGAAATATTCATACTTATACGAAACATGCTACATAAAGTACTTTTAACGCAGAGCGAAGCGAAAAGTTAGGCAACTCTCATCTTTATGCGCGCTTCGACAGTCTGCTAGTATAATTTTTTTTATTTATTTATTTTTAACAAACAATTCTTGTGTGTTGTAAAAGTGTTTATTGTGACATACACCTTTTGCGTTACGCTTTTCTGTCAAAGCTTAAAACGTCACGCAAAAGGACATGATAACTAAGATTTTCGTATTTCAAGTATCTGACATTTTGGCGCCCTATGCTCCAATGGGAGTTAGAGGAACACATATATAAGTATCTGACATTAATCTTTTGCCGCCATGTGATGCCAACAGGACGGAATCACATGCCTTACAGAAAACACTACAAGTAATTTTTTGAAAGAGAATTTTGATGAACGAACAATTTCACGTAACGGTCCTGGTAATTGGCCACCATGATCGTGTGGTTTTGTGGTCTTTGTGGTTTTGTGAAGTCAGTCATTTATGCCGATAAACCAGAGACCTGGGGATCAACAATCAACTAGTATTTGGCGCTGTGTGTAGGGGCAGATTGCGCCAAGAAATTGCGTCACGCGAACTGCATTCCTATTGTCTAATAATTTTAAGCTGTCGAACTTAAGATAAGTTTCTGTTTAATTGAGGAGCTGCCAGCACTTATGAAGTGCGTGCGTTTTTTATGAAAAAAAAATCGCAAATCTTAGAGACTTTCAGACTTGGCAACCCTTGGCAGGTAAAAACTACGTCATCGAATGGAAAATCATGTGTATCATGGCGTAATTTTGTGTTCTATTATTTGCACCAGCAGTGGCGGCCACTTAAAAATAATATTCTTTGCTTTATTTAAATTTATAGTTCGGTAGCGAATGTCCCGGTAATTAAGATGGTAGTAACCCTGCCTTTACTCACGCAGGTATTACTTGCAAGTAGAGTATACGTTTTAACATCGAAAATGTCGCCGAAATACTCGAATGTCATACAAGCTGCATGAACGTTTAAACAGTCAAGTGGGAGTTCCTCATGAATCAGAGTTACCAAGTGCGAAACAGAGCTTAATTTCTAAATAAAGAGTTGGCATTAAAATTTATTATTACTTTTTCTAATGAGATTTATGTTTTAGATTTGAAATCAATTGTCTTATTTTTTATATTTAAAAAAAACCCGAAAAATTTGTAGATTGACTTAAAAGGAATTAAAACTGTTATTATTGTTTTCACAATCAAGTCAATTTGTTAACACTGTTTATGTTTCTGACATTAACTGGTTGCGAGTGTCAAAAAATCACTGTCTTAAAGTCCCAAATACACTTGTCAAATGCTTGTCCAGCCGGCGAATTCAACGTGCACGTGTGCTGGACGTAATATTCGCCGTCATATTTAAATTTTTTGATTTTTCATCAAGCGTTGTCGGTGTCACACATACAAACACATTTTCACTAATACTACCACAATGCTTGATGAGTATTTTGATCAATGTATTTGGGCCTTAAGAAATGCCCTGAAAGTTGTCCGCAAGTACAAAACATATATTGGTGAAAGTTAAAAAGTGTGAGTTTATTGAGTTTTTCGAACTTATACTCGAATGTGTTTACTTGCCAGGTAAGCTAGTCCATTAGTACGGGGGCTGCAAGTTCGGTTGCCGCCAGAGACTCTTGTTTGTTTCCCAACAACGGGCTGAAGTTACAACTGTTCTGTTTATTTAGTTAACATTTTATACGTAATTGTATTTGTAAATCTTAATAAAAAAACAAAGTTCTGTAACTCTAAAAAAATACACCCTGTATTATGAAAAAAAAACCATCCAGTCAAGGATAAGGTTAAGAAAACAACCATAAAGAATTGATATTCAAGTAACAGAACTGCAAACCAAAATAATAAATAAATTCCTTAGAATAAAAAAGGACAATTTACACACTTTTGAAGGACAAGCATACAAGAAGAACATTGAACATGCTCCCTTTGCGGGAGTTTCTTTGAAAACAGCCAGTTCAGCGCCGATAGAAAGATAAAACACAAATTAAAAAAAAAAAAACTTTAAAGAAAGTGCAAAATAACAAGAACCAAGCGAAAACAAAACATGACCTTTTTACACAAAAAAAATGGCTTGCATTTCGCAAGTCCTGAAGTAAAAGGTGTCACATTTTTCTTGTTAAAAAAAAATCCCAAGTTATTGGAATTCAAAACTTAAATGAGTGCACACAGAAAAAAAATACCAATGTTAAATTAACATGGGGAAATGTTGATTGAGAATCATAGTAAATTTATCATTGATTCATAATAATTTAAAATTTATTTTAAGAATACAAATGAGCCTTAAACTTTTACACCCGTATTCACAAACGATTATTAAATTTAACAAACGTGTATTAAGGAAAATTTTCAGAGTAAATTTGTTCTTTAATTCTTTATTAAATTTAAATTTCTAAATTGGACATTTATTGGAAAAAAGTTCGAGCTTCTTGTTTACTACATTTGTTTTGAAGTACAGGATGGAATTTATGGCATTATTTATGCGATAATTATAAATTTGTTTTTTATTTAAATACAATATTTTATTAGGGAATTTTTTTTATTAGCGTTTAAAGTTTATAATCTGTAAGTGGTGGACACTTTCTACTTCGGACATACACGCTTTTTATTTTTGCATATTTTTCATAACTTTTTGCAAGGTTTCGGGCGAAATAGCCTTCATTTCATTACGATTGTTGGTTTTCAGTTGGGTGATGGTTCTTGGCTTGTGAACATGCACTTTTTCTTTCAAATATCCCCAAAGGAAACTGTCAGTAACGGTTAAATCCGGTGAACTTTAAATTGCTTGAGCGCGAAATAACTTTGGCCAACTGCCCACTGCGAAGTAACCTTTGAATAACTAAAGCCGTCAGGATGAATACTTAACTTTTAGTTTAGCAAATTATGTAAAAACAACTCAAAATTGATGTCGACAACGACTTGAGTATTTTTGACAAACAGTTTTCACTTATCTTTTCTATTATGGATTATATTAAATAGATTCCTACATAATTCTAAAAATTCAATTAAAAGTATTTAAAAAACAAAAATATTTTACCATAAAAAACGTTTTTCATTTGCCATGCGATCCAAGTTTTCACAGCAATCCTTGAAAAATTCGAGTACATCCGTGTGTTACAATTATGGAAACATTTCTTTTAAAACTTAAATTCTCTTTGAAAACTATTTGCTCGTACCGGGATGGATTTTTCTTTCAATACTTTCCCACAGTTTCCTTAGCAGCTTCCCAGTTTCCATGAAAAACAAAATCACCTTCTATTTCCTTCTTTCTGTAATCTAGTTAGAGTATATAAAACCGGAAATTTAAACTTGCTGATGTGTTAAATTTGTCTGTGTTAGAGTGTATGTGTGCAGGTTATATAGCCAAAGATAAGACGGCTTATGTAAACTAACATGAACATACTTTAGACATATTAACAACATGCTTACACCTCTACAAAAACAAAAAGTTTAAAATTTCAAAAAGATGTAAAACTTTTAAGGATAAGAGAAAAAACTTTTTATATTCACACTTTTTACACCTACAAGAAAGAGCACATGTAGTTCAAATTTGGAAGAAGCAAAAAAAAATATACTTAACAATGAAAAACAAAATGTGATGATAAAGAAAATACTGATGAAATTTACTGAAGTAAGAATAACTGCTTAATTAAAGGTGCTCTAAAAGATCGGTTCAAAAAAATTTATTTTTGTTAAATGGATTTAAAGAAGGCACAAATTAAGACACTTAATGTATTTTTTAAATGCTTTTAATTAAGATACAAATTATATACTACATTCATCTTAAACGATTCCCTCCCTCTACGATTAAAGTAATCGGCTTTCGCTATGTAACGGAACAATCTAACAGAGGAATCAGCTCGTGTTAGAGTTTCTCCCGTGTGAGAAATCTTCTACGATTAAAAAAGGCGCTCGACGACAATCATGAATGTATTTATGTTTTTGTTTGATTGTTTTTTTTTTAATCAACAAAGGAAAAATCAAACAAAAATGGTTTAAAAAACTTATTTTTGAGTTGTCTAATTTTTTTTTGCGATTTTTAAAAACAGGAAATACGAATTTTTTTATTTTTTCTCAGGAAATTTACGATTTTTTAACAAATTTATCTGGCAGCTCTGGGTACTCCCAACACCCATTATTCGGCAGAAGCTAAATTCGCAAGTCTTCCTTTCTGCAGGCACAAACAAGGGTGACCAGAGCTCCTTATCTGCCTCCACGGGGACCAGAATCCGTAGGAATTTTGTCCTAGACCGGTTATTGGCGAGGCTCCTTTGGGGATCCCGTGGTGGCTGTGGATTATACCCAAAATTGCGGAAAGGGAGTTCTTAAAAAGTCAGTTTTAGGGGCTCATTCTCTCCTATTGTGGAATATTTGGCCAGCGAACCTCTCGGTACTGTTGATTAACAAAACAAATAGATGTAATTCAGCATTGGAGGCTAGAAAGCTCCAGCTTTTAAGCAGGATTATATACTCAAAATTGCCACCTGTTTGTGTTTATTTTGATGTCTCACTCATACATGGGAGCGTTAGTAGACACATTGATTCCATTAAGTCTTAAGAGTACCGTGGGGTTAGGCCGACATGTCAGGTATCGACATTAATCTAAACACATCTGTATTTTAATGCCCAGATTTGTATCGATCTTCCAGTTCGGAAATTGACGATTGTAATATTCTTTTGCAATTATTTGAACTGAAAGAATAAAAAGCCAGCATTTTTTTCTATTAACGGAAAAGTAATTGTTGGTTCTTATTAGGAAAAAAAAAATATTTATTGTAACGGGGTATACGTTTTTCGGTTTCAAAGGCAAAGTTATACAAACACATTAAGCTATGATTTCGATGAAACTTTTATTAATTTATAATGACTGGACTTTGCCATTAAGTATGAAATACAGATGTAATTTAAATTACCGCTTCTAGATTGGTTGGAGTATTTGGCCGTTTTGCGGACGTTTTCGTCCACTTTTTAACACATTTCGGGCGGTATCTCGGCGATATCTTGACAAATGTTGGTTTTCAAATGCTCTTACGTTAGGGGACTATTCGTGTAGACAAGGTCTTTGACGTAGTCCCACAAAAGAAGTCAAACGGCGTTAAATAGCATGGCTAATTGACATCGCCAAACATTTAAATTACGCTTTCTGGAAAATTTCCATGCAATAAAGCCAAAATAGGTTGCGTTTTTTGGCTCGTGGAATCGTCTTACTGAAACAGTCACTCTTCCAGTTCAAAATCTTTAAGTGCTGGTCAAAAAAAAGTCGGATAATTGATGTCCACAGCGCTCTGAATTGACGTTAACGGCTCAAAGAAAAAATTAAAACTTATTTTCCATTTAAAAATTTGTAATGTTAATTATTAAATTAATTAAATTTGCACCAGTAAACAAATCAATAGTATCAATGAAATATTTTGTGATAACCGTTTATTAAACTTGATTAAATTTTTAATTAAAGCTGATTTTATTTTCAATTAATGGTTTAATTGAACAAAATGTTCGAAAATATTTTTCTCTGTTTTTCAAGCGTCATTTTTAAACAAATACGGTACAACGACACCTCCAGAACATAGTGCGCACCAAACTGTCTCTGTTTCTGAATGTAGCGGCCTTTCCACAAGCATTTCTGTGTTCTCCAAGCTTCTTATGCGAGAGTTTAGCTTGTTGACTAACCACTGAGTGATAAATAAGATTCATTGCCAAAGAAAATTTTGTTTTAAAAATTTGCATTGAAACCCGGTTTCTCTAACACCGATTTAGCATATCTACGACAATGTAATTGTTCAGCCGGCTTTAATTGTTGCGTGAGTTGGACTTTGTATGGCTGGAGGTGCAAATTGCTAAAAACGCCGTGGAATCAACTATTACGTATTTTACGCCACACTTCCACTAACAGAAGCGATATTTTCGGCAGGGCACTCATAGTGATGATGCACAGGCCTGACCACGCCTTTAACGCTTTCAGTCTCTTTAAACTTCTTTACAATCTTGCCAATTCCTTGCACAGTAAGTAGTTCGAATTTAGCGACCAAAATTACCCCGTTTTCCCCAACTTTCGTTAATGACAAACCTTTCACTGAGAAAATTACACTTCAGCAGCCGTATTCCGTAATTCGCTAAAACTTTATCTCTATCGCTTAAAATCGATAAAGTTGAATTTGCGATTTTTGTCTACGAAAGCAATTCTGTAACGTACATTGCTAAATTTGGCAATGCCATAAAAATTTAATTCGCCGCAATTTTAGCTTTTGATGTCATCGCTAAAATGTTTAAATTTTGTATTCTCTAAGGAATTTTAGCAATCGATATTTAGCTTTTGCTAAGTGAATTGCAAAATACGGCTGCAGATAACAAATATTTAACAGCTGGCAGCCTTGCCAGACCGGTGGTTTTGAAACCACTAAACGGATAACGATGGCTTATAAACAACTTTAATAAAAAAAAATGTTAAAACAAAAACTGCAACTATCATCCAAGCTAAAATTAAATATATATTCCCCTCAATCCTATAAGGAGCATAGGGCCTCCACAAGCTTCTACTATTCAGATCTGTTGATTTGAATAGTTTTTACTTTATTGGAGCTTTTATGCATTTTAAGTCTCGCTATTAATTGCCTACCCCATTTTTTGTGGCAATCGGCCTCTTCTGTGAAGATCGGACAGTGGCTTACGGAGTGTGTATCCAATCCAGTTCCACTTTCTTCTCTGTATTTCTACACAACTTGTAACTCTTAAAACAACTTGCGAAGTGTTTGTTTCTCGGAAGGCCGCGTTCCAAGGTTCACACCCATATAACAGAGTTGCTTTTGCATTGGTGTTGAAAATGTTGATTTTAACACGGTGGTAATGAGGACGTTTTTCATACTTTACAGAGATGGCCAACAGCTTGTGTGTCCCCTTTTTATTCGGCTTACAATATCTTCACTAGATTTACCAGTGGGATTTGTAACGGCTCCGAGGTTACAAAATGTTTCAACTTTTTCTAATATTTCATTATTTATTAGAAAGGGATTTAAGTTTCCAGAATTTGTTCTGCTTACTTTAGGCTTTTTAATATTGATTAATTTTATTTCCGGCTTTCTCCAATATGCAGGTGGGGCGCCTAAGATTTTTGGCCATATCAGTATAGCATTAAGAGAGAAGGCATTTATCGTCTGCATATTCGATGTCGTTCAGGCTTCCCTTCAGCCTCCCTACGATCCAGTGGTTTCCCATCATTGGCGGGTGTATCACACTAAAGCTAAAATTCAGTTGATTGTTAGTTTATTTTTCTATGTAACAAATAATAAACATTGTAATAGAAAAATGCCTTAAACAAAGTTTTATTAAATATTCATAACAATTGCTGTTAATTCAGTAAATTTTCAAACTGCAAAATTACAAAATAATTTAAACGACTTTGCCTCTTGTTGTAGGAGACTTCGAAATAAAGAAAAAAAGAAATCCTTTAAAAAAAACTAAAACACTTTTTTAACAAATACAAAAAAAAAGTTGTTTCCTAAACTTTGATAAACCTCTTGAGGTTTCAAATACTGTTGTTTTTGTTTTCTTCTATGTTTTCTTATTTGTTCTTCTAACAACATTTTGCGTCATGTTTGCAAAAGTTTAGCCAAACAATTGCAACAACAACAAAACAAAAAGCAACTATACCAATTCAAACATGCACTTGATTACGTGCAACATGAATAAGCAAAAAATAAAACCAGGCACCACCTTAACATGCAACCAGAAAACGTGGGTATGTGTGTGGGTGGGTGCTTGTTTGCATCAGCTAGAATTGTAACTGAACTCAGAGTGATAAAGCTTTTAGGATAAAGGAGCAAACAGGGAGGAAAAAACAAACGAAATGATAGAAAATGGGCAACCATGAACATAAATGTAACGCATATTTAGCGTGTTATTTGAACGTCATCTGCAAACAATTCCCTTACTTCCGTTTCCCGTAACTTTTATAAACAATTTTGTTATTTTTTGTCTCCGTTTTTTTTTTTTTGTTTTAATATCTCATTGTTGTAATTTAAAGGACAACGCCTTGAAATTAGAAACACAAACAAATACTCCCATAAAGAATTGTTAATAAACAAACAACAACAAAAACCTCAAGAGACAATATAGAACAAAAGAAAGAATGAAAATTCCTTAATGTAAACCAGTATCCTTCTTCCATTGTTAACCATCCTTCTAACCAAATTTTGTAGTTTAAGACAATAATTACGTGCTCTAGTCACAGTGTTAATGGAACGAGGGTAGTAAAAGGGGACGAAAAATTAGCCACAATTTTATTGTAGTTTTCCAAAAACTGCTCTAAAGGACATTATGTTGAGGTTGTGCTTGTGTAATAATAACAAGGACCCTGTCAACCAAACCAAACTGAAAAAGAACATGAGGCTGTTTCTTCATTACGATTATAAGGAAAGTTTGCGAGTTCATTTTGGCAATAATGCGGGTGATAATTAAAACAATCTTGATGAAACGTTTTTATGCTAAGCGGAAAAGTTTTTTGTGTGATTGTGGTTAAAAGGGGGAAAATAAAGGTTTAAGATAATAATAATGGAATTTAGTTTGTAAGAAAATTTTAAGGTGAAATTCCTTGATACGGGGACAAGAGAATTTAAGATATATTTTTTTGTTTTAAATTAATCAGCCTTATTCCGCTTGTCGTTGTCGTCATCGGGTTTCGATTTTTGTAGAAGTTAAAAGAGCCTGTGTGTCATTTAAATCTATTACAAAAAACGACACTGTCGATGACGACAACGACAACCGGAATAAGGCTGAATATTTATGTATTAAGCTTGAGGACTGTAATTTTTTTGTAAAATTTTTTTATTTCATCCGATATTTCGTCACGCCTTTGTGTGACTTCTTCAGGGAAAATTAACATTATAAAATTTTTAATAATTTTTGGTGAATCACAATTTTATCTAATTTTATGGTGAAATGAAAGTAACGAATAAAAGGATGTGTTTATGGAAAGCCATTTGTTATATTTTTCGTAAATTTTAGTAGCCCAAATATATGTACATTCATACGAACATAGGATGTTGATATAAAGATTTAGTTTTGCTGTAACTGTCAAGTAGTCAAAATACCGCCACCAGGGGCGAACCTAGTTCATACATTGAGTACTTCTATTGATTTAAAAAATGTTAACTAAGTTGGATTATACATAATTTTGTAAAAAAAGGAACAGAAACAACATAAATATAATGATGGCAAAAATGTCACGTGCCACATGTCACATGCGACAGTCATTCAAACTAGCTTTAAAAAGTATCAGGGGTGTTCTAGAAATCGAAAACGCAAAACGTAAGAACTTTAAACGTCGTTTTTTAAAAAGGTTTCTGCAAATTAAAAATTTTATGACAAATATTTCTCTATTAAGCCTAGTACTGTGTTCGAACTTGCGAAAAATTTCACACGAAAATTTGGTCATGTATCAATATTATCTATCTCGCGGGTCTTAAAAACTTAACGTTTTTATTAGTTACAAGTATACACCATTATTTTTGAAGGTAAACAAAAACCATAGTTTGGGGTAGTGCACTAAAAGTTGATTTAAATCAACATTGCACTCTTTCTTAATAAAACTGCA
The DNA here is from genome assembly GCA_949318255.1 of Pollenia labialis. Classification (NCBI taxonomy): domain Eukaryota; kingdom Metazoa; phylum Arthropoda; class Insecta; order Diptera; family Polleniidae; genus Pollenia; species Pollenia labialis. The sequence continues at coordinate 141,445,827 of OX439140.1, read as the reverse complement.
ATAAATTAGTTTTTACAATTTTTTACCAGCTTTAGTGATGATTGGTATTTTTTTTCACCAGCTCTAAAAAAATTAATTGGTATTGAAAAGGTTGTTCACTATCGCTAACTGTGATTGTATGCATAAAATCTGCACAAAATCCAAATTTGTAGTTCAAAATTTTAACTTGCAATCAAAAAGCTGTACGAAAACATAATAACACAAAAATTTAATTTTGTACGTGCATGGTTTTTGATTTTTCCGATGATATGCATAAGCAAAGGAAATTAAACTAAATGAAATTCTGCCAATAACGGAATAATTCTTGGATTTAATCATTAAAACACAAGTTTTGTATTTTTACTTGTGTGCAAAATTTTTAGTCAAATAAGTGAAGAAAAAAAAACTGCAATTAACTGATGATTGATTGCTTTTGTTAAATCAAACTAAGTATTTTTTTTTTAGTGCAAAATGTTTTAAGATTACAATCACTTATGTGTAGTGAAATTGCTAATTTTCAATTCATCACTCAACATTAACAAAATTATTGCAATCATTTTAAACTAGTGCACTACCCCCATCTATGAAAAAACCATGTGTTTGATAAGTGTCATTAAAGAAAGTAAAACAATTTTATTTTAATAATTTTCTATAGTAAAAAACAAAAAAATTTAATTTTATTATTAATTTTTGCACTTTTCTACATTTTTCTTTTTGAAACATACAAAATAAAATATTACAAAAAATGATTAGCTGTTGCTTAAAATTCCGTGCGAAATAATATGAGCTGCACTTGTTTCGCACGGAAAATAAAAATGTTGCTAGAAACATTTCGCTTGTTTTTCGTAAAATAAACAGAGTACAACTCCATCAAAATTTTTTCGTTTGAATTTCACAGAAATTTTTTTATATTGAGGGCGTGTGTGAAACGGTAGCAAAGTACTATTGTAAGTAAAATTTTGACGCTTCTGAGGTGAATAAAATTTCAAGCCTTGGGGGCTAGTAGAATTTTTGACACAACCAGCTAAATTTCTGACAAGCAAAAATTAGAAGTTTAAGCTGAAAAAGTAAAACCTTTAAAAATTTTATGAATTCAAAATAATAAAAAAAAAAATTAAATGCACTGATAAAAAAAATTATGTTATAGTATATATTTTCCAAAATGGCTTATTCTTTTATAAGCATTTTTTTAATTTTTGTTTACAAAAGTCAACATTTTATATCGTCAAAAAATATATCATTTCACACAGCGGAACCGTGAAATTTTTTCCCCACAGGAAAAAATATTTCTACCATAATACTTTGCTACCATTTCACACACGCCCTGAGTGTGAAAATATTTCGCACGAAATACTGAACAGAGTACCAGGCTTTAAACAAAATTTTTTAATGAAAGTAATGAACATTATATAAAAAGTGTATTAAAAACAACTTGCAAATTCTTGTGTTTTCGATTTCCAGAACACCCTTGTATAAATAATTTGTGGGTAAAATCAAAACCATTTTTAAGAGACACTTCTTAAGTTTCTCGCATTAAAGTATTGCCACAGGTTTGGCTGAAATTGGCTTTTAAATTGGTGGCCACGAAAGAGTTGTTTTTTCACGTGCGAATGCCTGGATTTTTTGCAATTGTCTTGAAAACGAAAAAATTTATCAAAAATTTATAAAAGCACTAATTATAGGATTAATTAGGATCTATAAGTTAAATCTACTGTCAAAATAAAAATGCGTTTAAATATGCCTTTTTTCACTTTGAAATTTGTACGACAGTCACATTCGACATGATGCCCATATAAATATAAATATTTCCCCGTTAACTTTAAGGTTTTTTTTTGTTTTTTACTTTTGAACCCACTGTACGGAAGTGTATATTTTTTAATTAACTTAACTATATTTAATAGCACATTTGATAGAAGTACATTTTTATATATTAATGCGGATTTAGTTAAATGCTATAGATTTAGTAGTAATTTATATTCTTAACTTGGATCTAGTCTGCATCCACATGAAGTCTTTGCCATTGATACTCATCATACTACATATTTTTGGAAAAAAAAAATGTTGCCTTTTTGTTCCTTCACCATAAATTTCTATACGTGAGGGATTGCTGCGTTAACAAATAAGAAGAGAAAACAGAGTGTGCTGGTAATTCTCTTATGAATTTGTTAGCAGGTATTTCATCGTCTTTATCTTGGCTTTCACCTTGCTAACGAATTTTTAAGGTATTTTTTTTGTTGTTGTGTGATTATTATAATTTTTTCCCTGATCTTTTTTTTTTTGATTACTTTTATTTGCTTGTAGGCAACAAATTTCACTAACTTGTTTAGGGATGCTAATACAACATGTGTGAGGAGGTATGACTGACTCCCCATTCTAGTAGAAGATGAGTGAATGATGTATGCAAGATGTTCGTACGGACGTACACGTGTGTTGTAAAATGAAAATGTGATAAAACTGTTTTTGATGCTTTTGAGAAATTTGCATTTATGACTTATTCTTAGAGGTGATTAGAGGTTATGTTTTGTAATGACTTACATTTTGATGTCCTTTCATTATCTTCATTAACAGCTCGCATTTTTAAGGATTTTTTTTTTTTTGTTTTGTAAAACCTTATGTTTTTAAGATTTTTTTTAATTTGCTGCTGGCCTTAGAAAAAAAAAATTAATTTCAAAATTACATTTTACTCCAGAAAATTTATAATTATTTGTAGTTTTTTTGAAAAATTCAAATATCGACGTCATATTTGTTTTTTTTTTTTTTTTTTTTTTTTTTTTGTAAAATCTAAAATAAAGTTTATCAAACTTAAGAAAGTTTAGGGCTTATTAGAAACTTTTAAGCTGTAACACAAACTGTGAGTATTTTTTTCTTGGAATTAAAAAAAAGCACTTCCTTTTTGTAATAAGCTTATAGAATAACAACTAAGAAAGCATAGTCATTCCACCCCTGCCATATGATACCCTACACTACAGTTTTTACAGACAACTTTTCGAAAGCGTTCCTACATATGGGTAATTATGTTTTATGGCTAATTTTCATATCAGAGCTCTTTGTGCTGAATATTTTCTAGATATCAACAGCTAAATAAGATTTGTTTGTCCTAAAGCGATGTTAGAGAGGGGGTTTCTAAAGGACCAATTGTCACTTCCCGAACCACCAGCACATAATATTTTCAGGACAGCTTCTGTAAAAGTTGTTTACGTTAAATCCTATGTCAATACCAAAATCTTTAAGGAAGTTATGGCATTAAAAGCAAATTTTAAGAGTGGTATTTGTATAAATGCTATGGTTAAATATGGTCCAGATTTTAATAAAATTTGGTAGAATATTGAGTTTGCAAAAAAATAAGTTTGAAACAAATTAAATAAAAATACCGACATAATAATTACTTTTGATAATCAAAACACACATACAATATTTCATCAAATTATATCTAAAATTGCGACCTGTACTTTGCGCACAAAGCTTACATAGGCATCCATCTTGCCAGCCAGACTGACGGACCTTGTCAGTTCGAAATACTAAAAGATTGGTCTGGGACCAATATTTTTAGTGTTACACTTTTCTATGATGGTGTGGGTAAAAATTGCTAATTTCAGAAAGTACCTGCAATAAAGAGACTTAAAAAAAATCTCTCAGATCTTAGAAAAAAAAAACTTTCATGTGGGGTTTTCCTTACATCTGGCAACACTTAATGAACTTGGCAATTTGCTTGAAGTATGATGAGATTAATGTTCCAGACATATCCATCCTCTCCTAATCTTCCAAGCTAGTTCAGTCGAAGTTATCCATAAGAAAACTTCTGGAGACCTGGGGCCTGATTCTGGCAGTCGTGATCGAGTACTTTCTCGATTCGAAAGCATTTCAGTCAGTACTGAACGAATCGGAATTATTTTTTATTGTTGTTAAGCATTAATTTGAGTTTTACAATACTGAAAAAATAATTTGATTCGTTTAATATCGACTGAAAGAAGTAGAAATAAAATTTTTATTTTGAATCGAGAAAGTATTCGATCACGACTGCCAGAATAAGGCCCCAGAAAATTACTTTAATATATTACAACTTAAGTACAGTAAAACCTCCCACAACGGACACCTCGTATAACCGGCCATGTTTAGTTGATCCAAACTGTTCAATAGTTTTTTATTACAAAATGTATTTCTGTCAGAACCGGACGCCGACACTAAATTAATTGTTTTTTTATATCTTTCATACAACAGAAGCGTTAAACCAGTGATTTGTGTATTACTGGATATTCTTTTTGCAAGTCTTGTTGATCTCCCTGCTAACACAAAGGTACAAATTTGGGTTCATTTTGGCCCCAAGTCTTAATTTTTGCACTGTTTTAGAAATTCCAAATATGTCAAAATATGCATTTTTCTTTCATGATTTTAGGGTTAATGTTTTCCATTTTTAGTACATATATTTAAAATTATCTGGACTATGACATTCTAAATAAGTCTTACATAAAATTCATAAAAGTAAGGAATCGCTAAAATATGACCAAAAAAAAATAGTTTTCGCCAAAAATCGCAAAATTAAATTGGCAGGTACGCAAAAACTATGAGAGGTATTAACATAATTTTTTTCATATATTTATTCCCTCTTTGTATTCTCAATAAATTCCAATGAAATGATGAAAATGTTTTGAAATTTTTTCAACAAAATGTTTAAAAATTTGAAAATGGAGTTTTAAAACTGCCGTTAAAAATTTTTTTTTTGGTCATACATGCGAATACGTTAACGGTATCCTACGGAGACAAAACCTCATATATAAGTTAATACGGGTATATTTTATTTAAAGATAAGCAGTTATTCAAATATTTCACAAAAAATGTTAAATTTGTTTCAACATTTCTTGTACAAGTGGCCTGAGACACGTTAATGGCCTGGGACAATATTAATAACTTTAAAATTTTTTTAACCAGTTTTGTCTTTTGATCTCGTTAGAACGATAATAACGTTCACATTTCGATTCGTTTACATTTGATTTCAAAAGTAATAAGTAAATTGCAAAATTTTTCCAAAAACTGAAAAAAAAAATAATTTTTCCAGTGTTAGAAAATAAACATTATATACTGTTCTTAAGTGTTCGGTTCGGTAGATATGTATTAAACACAAACGCTAATAGCGTTTGTATAGTAAGTCGTTAAAAAAAAACAACATTTCTCTGTTTGTGATCTTCGCACACAAAAATAATACTGTTCTTATCCAACTCAACAAAAAGATGAGAAAATTTGATTGCTTTATTTTTAACCGAAAACTTTGTTGTGTTCGGCTCAGCACATTAATGTTTGTTGTGCTTAGCACCCTTTCGGCTAGTAAGAAAAAACCAAAAATTGTTTACAAAAACAAAACATATACGAAATAAAACAAAAAGCCGACGAAAAATTTTTACACAAACAAAACATGTACACAAAACACACACAAGCTATTCGTGCTGTGTTCGTTGCTAAGATTTTTTGTTTGCTCATTTTTTTTATCAATATCAATAAAATATAAAATATGTCTACAGAACCACTACAACTGTTCTGTTTTATAACGAAGAACAGAACACTTTATAATATTCTTTACTTTATTGAAAATAGTTATGAACATTATTAAGGGTTGTGTATTAATACACAAACACTAAAAAATAGATATCGTTTCTGGATGTGTAGTGTGTGGGGTATTCACAAGGTAGTCATAACGTTGTAAAGTCATATATCTTAAAATAATTACAAGAAATATATATGACTTCTGTGGGCTATCGCTGATAATTTAGATTTCTACCGTACAGTTATGACGTATCACTGAACACAGCATTAAAATTTTTTTTTTGTTTGAAACACAACAACATTAAATTTAAACAATTGGGCATTTCCAGCGAAAAGTCTACTTTTTGTCACGTAACGCCAGAAGTATTTTAAATTGTTTCTCAAAAAATTTTGTATGTATCGTTGTATTTTGGTGTAAAGCGCAACAAGCTTTACATTAAGTACCAAAAGGGATAACGATTGAACAACATGGTCCGAAAATACAACCTTATTTGCAATCTGGCGTTACATTAAAAACAGTAGACTCTTAGCTAAAAATTCCCATATTTACCTTAAAACGAGCAAAGATTTTTAAATTTGATAGCTTGAAAAATAAATCTATATATGTAAGTTCTAAGTTTACTAAAAAAGGTTTTGTACAAAGCTTCTTGCTCAATTCGCAGTATTTTTCAGTTTTGTAATGCAATCAAAACCCACTTCCGTTTTTTTAACGTCACGCCAGCGCAGATTTTTGCTTATATCTGCAAATCCTTAGCGTCGATTACTGCAATTTTTTTTCTGAATGTAGAGCTACTTCATTACTTTGTATATATAAAAACCCTTTTTACAAATATGACTTCGTCATTTCATTTTTTACATTTTGTGCTACAAATATCACGACACGTCAAAATGGAAATGCCCATATTCTTTTTGCAAGTCTTGTTGATCTCCCTGCTAACACAAAGGTACAAATTTGGGTTCATTTTGGCCCCAAGTCTTAATTTTTGCACTGTTTTAGAAATTCCAAATATGTCAAAATATGCATTTTTCTTTCATGATTTTAGGGTTAATGTTTTCCATTTTTAGTACATATATTTAAAATTATCTGGACTATGACATTCTAAATAAGTCTTACATAAAATTCATAAAAGTAAGGAATCGCTAAAATATGACCAAAAAAAAATAGTTTTCGCCAAAAATCGCAAAATTAAATTGGCAGGTACGCAAAAACTATGAGAGGTATTAACATAATTTTTTTCATATATTTATTCCCTCTTTGTATTCTCAATAAATTCCAATGAAATGATGAAAATGTTTTGAAATTTTTTCAACAAAATGTTTAAAAATTTGAAAATGGAGTTTTAAAACTGCCGTTAAAAAAATTTTTTTTTGGTCATACATGCGAATACGTTAACGGTATCCTACGTAGACAAAACCTCATATATAAGTTAATACGGGTATATTTTATTTAAAGATAAGCAGTTATTAAAATATTTCACAAAAAATGTTAAATTTGTTTAACCAGTTTTGTCTTATTATCTCGTTAGAACGATAATAACGTTCACATTTCGATTCGTTTACATTTGATTTCAAAAGTAATAAGTTGCAAAATTTTTCCAAAAACTGAAAAAAAATTATTTTTCCAGTGTTAGAAAATATACATTATATACTGGTCTTAAGTGTTCGGTTCGGTAGATATGTACAAAACACAAACGCTAAAAACGTTTGTATAGTAAATCGTTAAAAAAAAACAACATTTCTCTGTTAGTGATCTTTGCTCACAAAAATAATACTGTTCTTAGCCAACTCAACAAAAAGATGAGAACATTTTATTACTTTATTTTTATCCAAAAACTTTGTTGTGTTCGGTTCAGCACATTAATGTTCGTTGTTCTTAGCACCCTTTCGGCTAGTAAGAAAAAACCAAAAATTGTTAACAAAAACAAAACGTATACGAAATAAAACAAAAAGCCGACGAAAAAATTTTACACAAACAAAACATGTACACAAAACACACACAAGCTATTCGTGCTGTGTTCGTTGCTAAGTTTTTTTGTTTGCTCATTTTTTTTATCAATATCAATAAAATATAAAATATGTCTACAGAACCACTACAACTGTTCTGTTTTATAACGAAGAACAGAACACTTTGTAATGTTCTTTACTTTATTGAAAATAGTTATGAACATTATTAATACACAAACACTAAAAAATAGATATCGTTTCTGGATGTGTGAGCCGTACGCTTAATAGTGTTTTGTTTATTTTCGAACTCTGATTTTTTTCTCCTTGTAAATGCATTTTCATACTTCTTGTTATCCTAATATTTTACACAATTGGGGTATTCACAAGGTAGTCATAACGTTGTAAAGTCATATATCTTAAAATAATTACAAGAAATATATATGACTTCTGTGGGCTATCGCTTATAATTTAGATTTCTACCGTACAGTTATGACGTATCAATGAACACAGCATTAAAATTTTTTTTTTGTTTGAAACACAAATGTTGTTGTTTAAACAATTGTAAAAAATTATTTAAGACATTATGACGATATGACTTGAAAGCACACCTTGTGAATCCCCCAAATGTGTATCTATAATTAATAGAATAATTGTAGGGCCGGCCTGTGCCTTGACATTTGTTTTCGTCAACACAATTTTTGAGCGCTCTAATGTACATACTTATGTGTTAAGGATGACAAAGCACACAGAAAAAATTATTTTTCGAATTCAAACAAAAAATTTGTAGAATCAAAACATTTTTTGTCTGAAATCGGTCCTACAAACAAATTCGCAAATTCAAACAATTTATTTGCATTTTGTTTACTGAAAAAAACACTGATTTTTTCAAACAAATAATTTACAGAATCAAGCAAAAAGTTTACTGAAATTCATATAAATTTCAAACAAATAATTTTGCTGAATCAAACAAAAATTTTTGCACAAGCAATGACGCGCACCCAAGCTATCACTGAAGATGAAGGCAGAAGTAGAGCGACACATTTTTTGTTGGAATAATTTTTAAACGAAGTCTTGTTTATACACACAATGTTTTTCTTCATCACTCACTACTGTATCCTTTCCTTGGCTAAAGAAGTAGAAATGTTACCAAAAACGGCAGCAGACCGACTCGATATGCTTTTCGTCATCATTTTATTTTTATATTTGATGTATTTAACTAAACAGTTTTCAAAAATTGAATACGGGATTTTGTTTTTCATTCTTTTTTACCAACTTTGAAACCAACCAAAAATTTATTTTGTTTCTTATAATGTTGTGGTTGGTTCTGTTGTTTAAAAAGAATGAAACCTTTTTTTACCTGCTATTGCTTTCGGTTTTTTTTCTAATAACCTCGTCGCGCTATTTTATCCTCTTTCTTCTTGTTGTACTTTTTTAAAGCGTCCAAAAATAGACTGTATGTGTTTTGTGTTGTTGTTCTTATATTTCACATAAAGAAGTGTTGCTTACGATCAAATAAAAAAAATGCAAAAAACGACAATATTAAAGAGCGTTAAATATTTCACACAAAATTATGAAAACTTGAAACCAAAAGCGCGTATAAAATATAGTTTTGAATAGTTGTCAACATTTTTGTTGGTTAAATAAAAATCTAACAAAATTATTTATTAAATCAGTAAAAAAATTTGTAGAAATTAAAAAAAATTCAAACAAGCGTTTGTTTGAAAATAATTTGGCAATAATTTTTTCTGTGCAATTGCTGTTTATTTGGCGAAGTTGTTTGTGAAAGTTTGTTGTCTGCTTCAGATTTTAAAGCCCATTTACAACTTGTGCAAAAATGAAAAAAACTGTTCGGTCATTGAAATGGTTTTGGCGAATTTTTAAAAGCTGATGAAAGCGTCTAAACTGAAAGTTAATGGCTTTAAATGTAAAATGTAAGCGCAATGGTGATGATTAGACAGACAGAAGATACATGTAGTCATGTAAATTCTTACGATAGAGCATTAAAACCAACACCCCGTTGGAAGAATTTTGCAAAAGACGACTTTGTGGCATTTCAACATATCGAAAAAACATTGAAATCAAAGTAATTTTGCAACGCAACCCCTCAAATGGAACCGATCCCATTTAAAGTATACTTTAATTAATTGATTTAATGAAAATTATCGCTATAAACTGTAATACAAAACTTGAATTTATTTGCTACAGGTATTTTAGTTTGAGTTTCACTTCTTCATTTAGGAATAACGTCATCATCATCCTTTTAATGACATGTTCGATGCATTTTGTGTTTTATGGTTATAATTGCTTGTCTGTGACATTTTAAGAACTGTTTTTTTTTCTTTAATATTTGATATGGTGCTAGAAATAATCCCAAAATGCTTAACTATAGTTTTTTTCCTTATAACTCCTTTAACTTTTTAAATTCTAAAAGCTTGTTTAGGAGAAATGCTATTTCGTTGCGACATTTTCTTTTAATGAAGAATGATTACTGCTTGCTGTCAAAATTCTTATTGATGGGACTTTTATGTTCTTACATATTATCATCTTTTGGGAATCCTTTAATTTAATTTGACTTTCTCTTCTGTACACATTGTTGGCAGTTTGCGTAATGGAAAGTTTATTATAAATAATTTGTCATATGAAGACTAAAATGCATATGAGACAAATTTATATAAAAAAAAATTTCTTAATTGGTAAGAAAAAAATTAGACTTAAATTAGAAAGACAAAGCTGTGTTTTCTTAAAGTTAATTTATAATATGGGAACATATGACTGAGAACTTTTCCGACGCTCTTGAATTTTTTTTTTTTTTTTTTTTGAAAAGTATGTAATACAATCTAGTCGCGTAAATGACATAGAATATGCACAGAAATCTTCTCGACAATTATTTTCAGTGAAACCATTAATTAAAAATAAACTCAGTTTTAATAAAAAATTTAATTAAGTGTAAGTAATCGTTTACCTATATCAACATAATTACTGCAGAAAATGTTGTAAATGTCAAAAAAATATTTTACTGATACGATTAATTTCTTTACTGCACAGAAAAATGGAAAACCAACTTCAATCAACATATTCCAAAGAAAAATTTTTTTCGCCATTTAAAGCATTAATTAAAAATTAAATCAATTTAATAATTTAATCAAATCAATAAAACGTTTATTCGAGTGAATAAAACGTTTAATTAAAATTAATAATTCGTTTACTGGTGCAAATTAATAAAATCAATTAAACTTTAAATTTACTTGATTAATGGCTAATAAATCACTGATGGTTTAAACGCTGGTTTAGTTGAACTAAACTTGAATTTATATTTAGTTTAAACTCATCGACTATAAATCAGTGTCCCATATATTATATATTGTTAAAAAAATAACATGTGACAGCACTACGATTAATCTGTATTGGTTGTTTAAACGCCGAATTTTATACGTTAAACCCATTAACGCTCGCTGTGCTAATTTGGGAACATTTATTATTGGCGGCATACGACAAAGTTTTTGACATTATTCAATATATGTTTACATTATTGATTAACTAAAAGTTCAGACATTTGTACAAAATCCAAAAAAATGTTGTATTAAAAATTGTCACACTTATTGGACAATTGTGCCAATTTGGGTGCAAATCTTTAATATCCAAAAAAAAAAAATATATTCAGCCCAATTATGAATACAAATTCCCCGGGAGTTTTTTCCCTTTTCCCATTTTTATAATTTAATTTATATAGGAAAAATGGGAAAAAGGAGAAAATTCCTGTGGAATTTTTATTCATAATTGGGCTGATTATGTCCGGCAGTTTTGGTTTGGGCTTAAATGGGTTACCGTTATGCGTCTAAAGTCGCATTTTTCCCCCTTTTTGACTGCAGTGCCACTTTTGTGGCCCCGTAGTTTTAAATCCCCTTTTGTTTCATTTTGTAGTTTTTGTGCCCCTTTTGCCCCTTTTTGAACCAAATATTTTTTATACTGGCAATATTTTGATATTACTTATCATGGAAACCCGTGGGGGTTCCCCCTATTGCGATGCGAAAGAAAATTGTAGCAAATCAAGCGATTGGTACTCTTTAATACGTTTACGCATGTGTCTTTCACATCTTTTAATTTTTTTTCTTTTCTAAATCATCACTTTATTTTATTTAAATTTTTCAATTTCAAATATTTTTCACACTTTGGCATTTCATTACTGTAAATCCGTGCCATCTTTAATTTTTATTGCCACTATTGCATAATTTTTAGATCATTTTGCGAAAGTGTCAGAGAGTACCAAGTTGGCATATCGCTTTCGCAGCGAATTAATTTTACATATTTTTTAATTTAGATCAGTTGTTATTTTTTTCTGTCCCCGCTATGGAGAATTTGGACTGTCGCTTAAGTTTGTGATACAATCTTGCCGCATACAAAGACAAATTTCTTGCCAATTTGTTATCAAAAAGACCATTTATTAAAAATTAAATCAGTTTTAATTAAAAATTTCATAAAAAAAAGGTTGTAAATATCAAAAAATATTTAATTATAATTTTTATTTGTTTATTGGTGAAAGTTTAATTATTTAATTAATAGCACAAATTGTTTAATTGAAATCAATTTTTAATTTTTTTCTGCGTGCGCAATAGAGAAGTTCGACTGTCGCTCTAATTTTGTTTAAGCTTGTGATACAATCTTGTCGCTGCACTTGGCCTTGAAAATGCAGAGGGGAAAAGCAGAAACTAATTTTAAATTTCTTGGTTGATTGTCTTGTTATTTCACTTCTCGCCAATAGTATAGTAGAGCAAAAGGACTTCGTTTTTTCAAGACCCCCATCCCACTTGTCAGATATATTGTTATTTACATTGAACTGTATATTAACATGGTGTCAGATCCAGCCAATAGCCGCTAGATATTTTTGTAGTTCATTTAGCTTAGACCTACATATAGGACTTGATCAACAAAAGGGTATTAAATTTAATTAATTTTTTAATTAATATAACAATTTTTTTAATTAAATTAATTTTTTTATGTTCTTGTTTTTCAATATCCATATGCATTCCGCCTTGTAGCGCTAGGAACAAGGTGCACTATAGTGTTCAGGTCCTTTAAAGGACCCAACTGCACACAGTATGAAAAATATCCCTAATTTGTATCGAAAGTGAATTCATATTTAAAAAAAAACTAACCTGATGTCACAAATATTGTAACACATTTCAATTTCATCAACTACATTTAGCCATAAGAAATATTTGGAAATATTTGCATTGGGACGAGAATATCAAAAAAAAAAAACTTAAATAAAGTCAGTCACTCACTGATTTTCTTTTAATCAGCTAAAGTGCTGCATAATTCATTCTTATTATGAATAAATTTTCTTAGTTTAATTAGTGAAAATAAAACATTTTGTTTGCACGTTATTTCCTTTAGTCAAAGAAGTTCATATTTCATTAAATTTGTTATTGCTAGGGCATATTTAAAATGTGAACCAACCAAAAAATTGCGCGTATCTAGTATTTCATATTTTATTAACAAATTTCATTGGAATTTTTTTGTTTGAAAATATTTTTTTTACTACCTTTTTGTAAAGAAATGTTGCTAACGAAATATGATTTGCTGTGGTTGGTATACTGGCAGCACGTTCTCTCTACTACTTTTATTACAACTTCTAGTACTTTTACAACTATACTTTTTCTTGCCTCTTCACTCTATTAAAGAAGAAAAACATAATAGAGTTCATCATAAAAAAAAATCTTTTGTGTTTGTTGAAAATTTTGTATTGAGGTTATTTTATATTTCATTGCATTTAATTTTTTATTTCTTTATAGTTCTACTGCCAAAGTATACCCAACTGCCACAGCAAAAGTTAAAGGCAAAATGTAGTTTTTATATAAATCTTCTCTTCTTTTTGGCTTTAAAATTAAATAAAGAACCCATAAATTTGATTTTCTTTTCATTTTTTTTAAACTATTTTTTTAATCGATATTTTATGCAAATTTGCATATAAATATGACATTGAAATTTACTTATATTCCTTTGTGAGCAAAATGCTCGTGTGTTATTATAAAATACCGCACAGCAGGAAATCCCAAAAAGAGAAATTTTTTGTAATTTAGGGATTGTGATGGTTGCAGGCGAAATATTATAGTTTTATGAAGAAAACTTAAAGGAAAAAATAATTAAATATTAATCAAGGCAATAGCAAATTTGCTAATTTTGTTGAAATTTCATTATTCTGATTAAATTTGGTAATCCCGACAAAATATTCTTATTTCAATGACATATTTCAAATTTGATTAATATTGGTTATCTCAATTAATTCTACAAATTTTGATAAAAAAAATGTTTTTTTATAATTTGATGAAGGTTGCATATTATGATGAATTTTGGCAGTCCCGATGCAAAATGAATCACTCGATCAAATTTGCTTAGTTTGGTGTAATTTCTTCATTTTGATCAAATTTGGTAATCCCGACAAAACTTTCTTATTTCAATGAAACTTGTCAGCTTTAATAAATGTTGGTAATCTACATCAATTTTACAAATTTTGATAAACATTTTTTTTAATTCGATGAAGGTTGCTCATTTTGATGAATTTTGGAAATTCCGATGAAAACTTTCTTATATTAAATTTTAAATTTTGAAAAAATAGCTTAAATTTCTAACACTTTCCTCGACGAATTTCATAATTTTGATTGAAATTAGTAATCTTGTTAAAATTTATTAATGCGAGGAAATTTACTAATTTCAATGAATGTTGTTAATATCGATAAATCTGCAAATTTTGTTAAATTTTCTAATTTTATTAAAGTTTACTTGGTGAACGTTTCTTATTTCGATTTAATGTGCTAATTTTTATTAAAGTTGGTAATATCGATGAAATTTATTAATTTATATCAAATCTGCAAATTTTAATTAAATTTTCTAATTTTGACAAGGGTTGCTAATAACAATGAAACTTTATTATTTTATTGAAATTTGCATATTTTTTTTTAAATTTCGTAAATACAATGAATAAATTTGGTATTTCGATAAAATTTGGTAATATTGATGTAATTTGCAAATTTTGATTAAATTTTCTAATGTCGATTAAATTTGCTTATTATGGTAAAGTTTGTTGTTTATGCAAAATTTGGTCATTTTGATCACATTTACTGTTTTTAATAAAATTTGTTTATTTCCATGAAATTTTCTAAGTTTGATGAAATTTTTAAAATTTAATTTGTAAACTTCGATGAATTTTAGTAGTTTTGATGAATTTTAATATATTTATAATTGTAAAATTAGGAACAGGCTGCCTCGGCCTTCGTCCTTACGTTAAATATGTTAATTTTGTTGAAATTTTTTAATTTCGATAAAATCTGCAAATTTTCAAAAAATTTTCTAATTTCGCTGAAATTCGGTCATATTGATTACAATATCCTTTTTTCGATGGAATTTCTTATTTTCGTTGAAATCTAGCAGATTTATGAGGATATTTTTAAATTTATTATGCCAACTTCGATGAATTTGTGATGAAATTTGCTAAATGCAATGATTGATATTAATTTCGAATAAATTTTCTAATATCAATAAAATTTTTAAATTTTTTTTATAAAATTTGTTAATTTCGAGCAAATTTTAATAAAATATTTTAAAATTGATGAAATTCTGCCTACCTCGATATATTTTGTAGTTTTGTTTAAATTTCGATTAAGCTTGCAACCTTCCATGAAATAAAGTCCATTTTTAAAAACTTTTAAAAATTTCTTCGCCAAATATTTGATACCTAAACATTTTGAACACACTGCTACTTTCACCCTTAACCAATAAAGAAAAATTTTCTTGCCTGTTATTATATAAGTATAACCTTACAAATGCATTATAAATGTATCGTGCATTAAAAAGTTACTATGCGAAAGAACAAAAAAAAAACAAGAAAAAGTGAAAAAGAGAAAGTTTAAAAACTGTTTACATAAACATACGTCAACATCTTCTGAAAACAACAAAAGAAAAATACATTCCTTTCACTTGCTCTATACATGGTCGTTGTATCATGAGTAAGTAGCACCCATAAGGACAATAAAATGAAGGTTTGTTTTTGGTTTCCTATTCTTTTGTTTCCTTTTCATTACGAGTGAATACAAATACGAAACAAAAATTATGACTGACATTTGTACGTGGGTTTGAATGTGAAATGCCCGTTTGTTGGAGCAACAGAAAAATGTATTCAGTCAGTCATTTCATCTGTCTCTCTGTTCATTAATTATCGTTGTTGCTGCTGTTGTATGTTTTGTTTACATTTTTTATTTAGAAATCCCAAGAGGTCCTTGCCAGTCATCAGTGTATGTGTATGTGTAGGGTGGCAATAGAATGCCTGATTGGGAACTAAAATATAACCCATAAGAGTTTATATTGTTTTTGTGCACCAGCTCACACAAACACAGATTTCAGTGGACTTAACAATGGGTTGCCAAATACCTAGATGTAATTCAGGAATGCTTGTGTTAGTAAACTGTAGGTGTTTGATAAAAATCCAGTCAGCTGTAATAAAAACAAAAACACACACACACACACACTAGATTTTAGGTTAGGAATTCTGAACGTAACAAAATTGAAAAAAAGGTATTGTTATGAAAACCACAAACTAAAACTTAATAACGAAAAAGCCAAGATAAAAGCTGCTGGTTTGGTTTTTACTGATGATTTTTAATGTTTCAAAAATTTGGTTTTAAAAGATAAATTAGGAATTGTTAAAGTGAAAATGATTGAAATAAAGATTTATTTGAATTATAAAAAAAGTTTTAAAATTGGTTTATGTGATTGGCCTGTCGACAAGCTTCATTGTTACGACTGCAATTTCAATTTCAATTAAAATTAAAACCCATCCAAAGAAAGTCAAGGGCAAGTTCATAGTCGTACGATAAAGGTAAAGGTATCCATACATTTGCAATTTTTTTTGAGAACTTTATTGATGTTGTTATTGCCGATTTGCTCTACATTCTTCAATAAGTTGGGAATATAAATAAAAAATATATGGCGCAATTTTTAATTGAATACATGTAAAAGTAAAAAAAAACATAATACAGGGTTGTCAACACGATATAAAATGGTATTTTGCGGAATATAAATCAAAACACTTTTAATTTTAACCAAGATATTGTGCCACTTATAATATGATATACACACAGTCAATATAATGTACAATATTCATTATTGAACAATAATATTGCAAACTTCAGGATAATTGCCGACTTAGCTGCCGCTTTTCTGCCTAGCTCATCCATAGCTGCAAGCTTAGGGATAATGTCAATCGCTGTCGTCGCTGTAATGCACTCGTGCCATACAACAGAGTATTCCCTGCACTTTTCTTATTTTTTTTTTAGGTACATTCTCTAACCCACTGCTGGCCACCATACAGACAGAAGGGCACATCCTTGTTTTTCAATCATTTTGGCAAATATAATTTCCGCACTCAGAGATTTTGTCAGTTTTTGAGACCAAGAAGCCAATGTTGCCGGCCATTTTCATAAGTCAAGCGTATTCCCGTTAGAGCATTCTATTTTTTATTTATGTGATAGTAATAACTATCAATTAAATTTTTTTTTGCTAAATTTATATTATCCCTGCAGCTTAAATCGTTACTAGTAAGGTTTTGGACTAGTTTATTAATAGTTGTTAGGTGTCGAATAATAAAAAAGATGATGAAATTTCAGCTGCGGTGCTTTAAACGTGACGCTGTTTGTTGTTGATACAACTACAACATTACAATAGTTGGTAAAAAAAATCTATTTAATACTTGTTCGTTGTAGAGCAACAACAAAAACTCGACAAAGGTAGGTAACAAAAACAATTTACTTGTCTGTTGTAGAAACAAAAACATTACAAGAAGACAAATTCAAATTCATGTTAACAAAATAAATTAATAGAGGGAAAATTCCCGTATTCTTTTTGTTAAAATTATTAAGTTAAAGACATCAAATTCTTTAAAGTAGAATTATCACAAAAACCATATTGGGACATTCTGCTAGTTCTTGTTATTCTGTAAACAAAGGGAAATTCAACATAATTTAAATATGGTGTAACAGAAAAATAAATATGTAATACAATATCCTCTCTTTCTCTGGTTCCAGAGGTAAGTGCTTAGAATTATTCTAAAATAAATACGTACACTATAAAACAAAAATTAAGTATGAAAACAATAATGAGGGAAATTTTCAAATTAACGTTTACTTAGATTAGCCTTACACTGTTAATAAAGCAACTAGTTTTGAACTATTAAAAAATGAATAAAAATGAACTAGTTGGGCAAATGAGACTACCCAAAGCTAAAACAAAAGTATGTTATATCACAAAAAAAAGGGACTACTTATGTGGCATTCAAACTTATTAAAATCTTTCACTAGACCCCAATATCTAGTGTTAACAAGTTAAAATAGGCACCCACGTTACGCTTACTAAGTAATTCTATAACTCCAAGTAATGCAGAAAACAATTTTTTTCAACGACTAAACAAAAAAATGTGTATCCGAAATAGTTCCCGTTATTTGAAGAACAATGAAATCGCTTGCTTTTTGCTAGCAGGCTTTGAAGAAATAAGTAGCTTAGCCTTATGGTAGGTAAAGATTATGCAGAGAGGCGTCAATCGCCACCTCGTAGGACATAATTGTGTTAAATTTGCCACTCAAAAGCATGTGAGGTTGATTGTAGTGGGACTAGCGGTAGTTTTTAATGATCTAGCGAATATACACGTACAGAGCTTGTACGCCATACCTCTGGGTAGTTACACTGTCTGCAGGTCATGTGCTTAAAAAACTATATTTACAAAAAACGTGGAAGAATATTCCTTTGATAAAAACTCTAAAGCTACGGTCACACTTATTAAATATTTGACCAAATAAGCATAACCACTACTTTTGTTAAAGCTAGTGAGATTTAACAAGCTCTTAATATTACAAAATAAAGCTTATTATACTGCTAGACATAGCAAAAAACTGTTTTCTGTTAGATGTGGAATTATAATCAAAATATATATTGGAAATAAGGGAAATAATTATTTAGTTTGCTTGTTGGTTCCGTTATTTTCGTCAAATATTTGACAAGTGTGACCGTAGCTTAACACATGTAAGCCTTCACACACACACACACGCACAAACTCACTTATATTTAATTTTAATTTTAATTCCACAATCAAATATACAATTACAGAACAGCGAATATCCCTAAAATAAATTTAACAGCAAAATGGCAAAATATCCACCAGCTATACGGAAACGGAATTGATTGTGGCATTATTGTGTGAACAAGTCGAGAATATCTGTGTGTGTGTGTGTGTGTGCTCTATCTTAACAGCCACACAGAGTCATTCGGTCATTAAGTTCACCAACCAGTTATTCATTTATTTAATACCTGAAGTAAGTCAGCGCATAATTACAGTTTATAAATGTTAAATGTAAAACAAAGAAGACACAGAGAAGAATGATAAAGTAGGACAAAACAAATATTCCTCGTAAGCGGTTGAACTGAATATATTTCAAAATAAAAAATGGTTGTTGTTTGTTCGTGTGTTTTTTTTACTTGTTAAGCTGCTCACAGGCGTTTGTTTCAATTTAAAGGCTTAAACATTGTCACAAATGAAAAATATCTAGCCAAAGTATTTTATTACGTGATGCTATTATGGCTATTAACTTTTGTTTAAAGGCTTTAACGACCGATAGAATTATGGATTTAGGAAATAAGAAAAAAAACACGAAAGTACTCAGGGGTGTGCTGGAAATCGCAAACGTAAAACGCAAAAATTTGGAAGTTGTATTTAATAAACTTTTAACCTTATTCTTATAATTTTATGGTTTAAAACCTGTTAAGTAGGGAAATATTTGTCATAAAATCCTTTTATTACAGAAATCTTATTTAAAAACGATTTTTAAAATTCTTGCGTTTTACGTTTGCGATTTCCAGCATACCCCTGACTAACTTTTAATTCTTTTTATATAAAATATATTTTAAAAGTAGCCTTGTTTAAAATAAAAGGTTTTTTTTTATTGAGTGTCTTTTTTCAGGAAGTATCTTGTTTTTGTTAAAAAAAACAAATTTTTTTTTAAATTGCATGTTTTTTTGGAAAATTTTCATTAAAATTTCTTTTTCAAAAATATCCTTTTTAAATACGTATTTTTTAAATATTAGTTTTAAATAAGTACTTTTTAAAAAATTGTTTTAATAAAAAGTACTTTTTTAGAAAAAAATACTCTTGATATAAAATTCCTTCTTCGAAATAAGTGTAATTAGAATAATTTTATAAAATGTACCGTTCTATAAAAAGTACCTTTTTAATAAAAAGCACAGTTTTAATAAAAAA
This sequence comes from Pollenia labialis, assembly GCA_949318255.1. Taxonomy (NCBI): domain Eukaryota; kingdom Metazoa; phylum Arthropoda; class Insecta; order Diptera; family Polleniidae; genus Pollenia; species Pollenia labialis. The sequence goes on along the minus strand of OX439140.1, from coordinate 141,426,071 downwards.
GTACCTTTTTTAATAAAAAGTACCTTTTGAATAAAAATTATATTTTTAATAAAAAGTACCTTTTATATAAAAAGTATATTTTTAATATAAAGTATAAATGGGCATTTCCATTTTGACGTGTCGTGATATTTGTACCACAAAATGTAAAAAAATTAAATGAAGAAGTCAAATTTGTAAAAAAGGTTTTTATATATACAAAGTAATGAAGTTGCACTATATTCAGAAAAAAAATTACAGTAATCGACGCTTAGGATTTGCAGATATAAGCAAAAATCTGCGCTGGCGTGACGTTAAAAAAACGGAAGTGGATTTTGACATGCATTACAAAACTGAATAAGACTGCGAGTTGAGCAAGATGTTTTGTATAAAAACTTTTTTAGTAAACTTTGGAATAATACAGATTTATTTTTCAAGCTATAAAATTAATAAATCTTTGCTCGTTTTAAGGTAAATATGGGCATTTTCAGCGAAAAGTCTACTTTTTTTAATGTAACGCCAGATTGCAAATAAGGTTGTATTTTCGGACCATGTTGTTCAATAGTTATCCCTTATATTACTAAATGTAGAGCTAGTTGCGCTGTACACCAAAATATAAAGACATTTTTTGAGAAACAATTTAAAATACGTCTGGCGTTACGTTACAAAAAGTAGACTTTTCGCTGGAAATTCCTATACTATACATATAATCCATGAAGTTCTTAGAAAATTTTTTCTTTATCAATATATAGTTTAACTTTTCTGATTCTAATACTGTAATTTATAAGATATTTGCCGTATTCACAAAACCCCTTGTATCCTTGTATCTATTGAATGTTGTATTTTTATACAACATACAATCAATACAACGATACAAGGGGTTTTGTGAATACGGCAATTGTGTCTTGTTGTATTAGAAAATCAAATTAATAAATACAAATACAAAAATACAAAAAAAATATGTACCTTTTTAATAAAAAGTTTATTTTTAATAAAAACTACATTATTGATAAAAAGTACCTTATCAAGAAAAATTACTTTTTTAGTAAAAAGTACTTTATTAACTTTTTGAAAAAAAATCCTTCTTTGAAATAAGTGTAATTATGTATGCATAATTATTTTATAAATTGTTCCTTTTTAACAAAAATTAAATTTTTAATAAAAAGTATCTTATTAATAAAATGAATTGTTTTAGTAAAACGTGCTTTATTAACTTTTTGAAAAAAAAATCCTTCTTCTAAATAAGTATATTTATTTAAAATTTTTTAATTATAACGACAATTTTGTAATAAAACCCTAAAAAAGCAGTTTTTATATAAGAATTTAAAATTTTAGCTAAAAATGTTCTTTTAAGCAAATAGTGTCTCTAAAACAATTTCAGTCTGTTCATCGGTTTCGAATGTTAACGTTCGCATAGAAAATTATATCATCAAAATAATTTTCGTAGGAATACAAAATTTAATTTAAATGATTTTGTTATTCGTGCTTAATTCCCAATTTTTATTATTTGATAAAAACACTAAAATTTATTGTTGATGGGATAAGCTATTTCTATGCGCATCTCACTGGTTGCTTAGGTCAGATCATCAGAAAACTTCATCCATAAAGATTTTAGAAATACTAAAGATATTAAACCAAATAAAACTGTTAAGCGTATAAGAATTATAGAAACAGTTATATTTGTAACAATATCAAAGTTTAAACAAAATCATCAACAATTAACAGTGTGTTAATCTGTCCTTACATTCCCCACTACAATTGATTGGAATTCTTCCAACATTAATTGTAGTTGTAAGTAGGTTAAGAAAAAGCAAAATTCAAACATAAACAACTTGCTTTATTGTTTTCGCAAACAAAATAAAAAGCGGGTTGTCAGTCAGTTTTTTTTAGGCCGTGCACCTGCCAGTTTATTATCAAAATAATTTTCGTGGGAATACAAAATGTTAACAGTATGTATTGTTGACCTTTTTTGTTGTTGTGGTTTATATTTGTTTTGGCTTGAGGTCATTTATTATAAATTAAAAAACCATTTTAATTTTCAATATTTTTATTCGTGTACCCAATATTTCGAGACAACTCTGTTGCTCATCTTCAGGGGATCTAATCAAAAATATACATATATAAACAAATTTTATTGTACAGAAAAAACACAAAAACATAAAATTACAAATAACAATTAAAACATACTTATTTAAATAAAAAAAACTAATTTTAAAGTTTTACTGTCACTTCACTGTAAGTTTGGATTGCAACTGTCGTTTTGATAGTTAATTATATTTGTTTATGGTGTGTTTAAAAATCTGCAACGTTCTCAGTGTCTCTTTTGTAGTTTAATTTCTTCTCTTCTGGTAAATTTATAATGTGCAGCATTTCAAGTGTATATCTTCTGTTATAATTATTCTGTTGTGCTAAAACTTCCACATTTTAAAAATCTGGTTGATGTCCACTCAATGCACAGTGGGCTGCAAGTGCTGTTTTTTGTTCTAGTGGCTTATTTACTGCCTTTAAGTCCGATTTGTGTGATGCCATCCTAGTTTTCAATTTAGATTTTGTTGTGCCAACATATGCCTTTTGGCATACCTTGGACTTGTCACCTTTACACGTTATTTTGTACACCAAGTTGGATTTGTCTTCTTTCGCCAATCTCGATTTAGTATTGCTAAATAGTTTGTAAATTGTGTCATTTGTTCGTAGAGCTAATTCATAATTATCTTTGTCATAAATATCCGAATGTTTCAATCTTTCCGAAAAACCAGGAACATATGTAATGGATTTGTAAACTTTTTGTGATCTATCCTGAGGTTTTAGCATGTTCTTAGTTCTTGCGTGTTTAATCAAATTCTTAATGGTTTTTCTCGGAAAGTCATTCATCTATGAAAAACCTTGTCGCTGACTTCTAAGACTCTGTGGATAAAATTTGCCGCCGTATTTATTATCATTCTCCTTGGGTGCTTAGAATGGAAATTTAGTAACCTGAATTTAGTATTTCCTGAAATGGCAATTTATTGTCTTTTTCCGTTTCTATCGTAAATTGAATTTGTCTTTGGAATTTGTTTAACATTCTTAACGTGCTTTCAACATCATCTTTTTTAATTATTTCAAATATATCATCAACATATTTTGTTAATATTTTCGGTTCAGTCTTCAAATTGTCAATAGTTACGTCTAAAAGTTCCTCCATTACTATATCTGCGATTACCGGTGAGGCAGGAGATCCCATAGGCATGCCTTTTGTCTGTTCAAATACCTTGTCATCATTTATTATAATAATTTAATATAAAATTTAAAATAGAAAATTATATTTAAAATAAAAACAAAATTCTAAAATTTGTTTTTGTTTTAAATGTAATTTTCTATGCGAACCTTGACGTTCGAAATCGTTTGAAAAAATAATGAATTTCTTAGAATTTTTTTTAAACAGAACACTCCTGTTTAAACAATAAAAACAATAAAATGTCAATAATGTTTTTTTCTTTTGTCTTTTAAGGTATGTTAACAAAATTCTTTCAAAATTGGATTAAAAAATGTATAACAAGTAAGTTTTTATGTTTGTATGAGTAAATTGTGAAAAAAGTTAGCGATAAGGTTGCAGAATTGAGGGTTTTACTTTAAAAATTTTGCTAGATTTTTTGAGCCAAAGCAATTTTTCCTATAGAAATCAGAAAATTTAGTTCTAAGTTTTTTACATAAACGCAGAGAAAACACATTTTTCGAAAAAGTCGCCTGCAGCACAGCAGTTTTTAAGGAAAGCTTTGATAAAATTATGGTTTTTTAATATGGAGGAAAATTTTAAATGTGGCAGCCGGTGACAATATGTGTACATACAAAGTTTTGAGTATCGTGAAGCGTGTATCTATTTACAAATAGACCTAATTTTGATTTCAACTACAAGTCCTCACTTATATGCATAACTTTGCACTCTTAATTGCTACTTTCTGCTTTACCGCAACAATTTTTTAATACTGTTCCACAGTAGTCCCCAGTATAGCTGTGTTTAATAAGTACCTAGAAGTATAAAAATTTTTACGAACAATCGCAATGATCCACGATCCCTTGGCAAAAATAGGCTGAATCCAGTGAGAAGGTATGGCACTTTTCATAAACAATTAACGGGCTGCAAAATCATTTAATTACCACTGACATTTCTATATTTTGATTTGTTATATAAATATGGCAGCGTTACGTGTTTTAATCGGCGTTACAGTTGTGACACTAAAGTATCACTTTTGATTCTTTTTCATGCCAATGACACTTTTTTTAATGTATCTCTTTGTATAATTTTAACAAAATTTTTTAAACTTTTTGAACCTTTTTACAATAGAAACAATAGAAACTGGCTTTCCTCTCTCAATTTGCTCGAATCGGAGCTGGAAGACTGGACTCCAAGTGAAGAATTAATTATAAAATATAGAATAATGGCCATTTTCTCAACGTACCGTCAAACTGCCTGTTACTTAATGTCGACATAAATTTATAAGACCGATAAACTGTCTGTTAACAATTTTGGGTTTCTCAATATACCGACAAAATACATGGTTTTAAGCTGGCAACACCTCTCAAAATACATGTAAAAGTTGTGAGTCAGCTGATTGAATTTATCTGTACGGCAAATAAAAGGAAAATAAATAATCGGCAGATGAGTGCTGGTTAGCTTTGCGACAGAAGAGAAGCAAATGAGACATTGAGAAAACCAAATTTCTTTAATGTGCAGTTTTTCGATGGGATAAAAGTTAATCGCGTAATGAGAAAACGGCCATAAGTATTTCTAAAAAGTGATAAACATTGTCAAAAGTTTTTGTAAAAGTAACTTCTTTTTTTATAATATGACTTTTATTTTAGTCTTGACCCTATTTTACTTAAAAATTCCCTTTTTTGCCCCTTTTTATGACACTTGTTCGAAATTTTCAAGGGCAACACTGGTCTTAATATACGAAAACCGTTCTACATTGCACGAAATCCTTCCTGATTTCGCACCACGAAGCTCTTACGCATAAAATAATTTTTTATAATAAAACGAACAAAAATTTGTGTATTTTACGATTTTTTTTTGTTAATTGCAATAAAGTTGTTGTATTTTCGTAAATTTAGTTAAATATGTATTTCGTTAGCTTAAAAAATTATTTCGATTTTTATGGGAAAATTTTTAATTCTTATTTTTTAAGAGATTTACTAGCATTTAACCTGCTACTTTGTTAGCGTCTCCCTTTTTTTCGCAGACATATTTGTATAAACTTTATGCTTCTTTGATTTAACAGAAAAGTGCCAATATTTTTAATGTTACAATTTCTCATTCACTGAGGATCCTGCACCTTTTATTTTATTTTATTTTATTTTTTTAGTTCAGTATTATAGAAATTCAAAAATTACCACATGAAGAACGGAAAAGTAAAAAAAAATATTTCCCATTTTTAATAAATTTTTTCTCCCCCTTGAAGTATCAAAAATTTCAATATTGTAGTAGGAGGCCATTTTTTAATGTGTATATGACAATGAATATAGAAAAACGAGTTGTTGAAAAGGTTGCAAAAATAGTTACGATTTTACCCCTTAAGTGTTGTATTTTGAAAAAGTACCAAATTAATATGGGTAATTTTTGGATGAGTTACAAATGTGCTATAATTTTATACCCTCCACCACCGCTAGTGGTGAATGATGGTATACTAAGTTTGTCATTCCGTGTGAAACTTTTTTATTTTTCATCCAAGACCCCATAAAATGTATAGTATATTCTGGCTCCTTAAGTAAGCCCGTCTGTCTGTCCATTTGTTAAAAACACGCCCACTTTCGAAAAACTCAAAAGAAATGATCAAACTTACAGGGGTGTTCTGGAAATCGAAAACGCAAGAATTTTAAACGACGTTTTTAACAAGATTTCTGTAATAAAAGAATTTTTGGACAAAAATTATACTAATGTTTCTCTGTTAAACAGAATTTTATTACAAAAATTAGATTAAAAGTGTATTAAAAACAACTTTCAAATTCTTGCGTTTTGCGTTTTCGACATCCGTTTTCGATACCCCTCCCTGTTAATGTCGAATTGCTTGAAGTTACCCTAAGCAGTTTGCAAAATGTCATTGTTTTTACTAGAATAGGACTTATAACTTTTTCTTCAATATTGTGTTTAAATATCAATAACATTTTTTTTTTGCAATATGCATTTTGCCGTGAAGTTTTAAAGATAAAAGCAGTACAGGGCGAAGTGACTCTCCTAAATGTTCCTTTTGTTCATCAATTATACTGTGCAATACTTGCTGTAGCAAATGTTAACTCTTCTAGGGAGAAAGTGTTCACAGGAGAATTCAGTTTTGATTGTTTCGATTTTTGCCCTAATTTTAAAAATGGTTTGGAAGTTCGGCCGTTCTTTGATATTGACCTCGATAGGTCCTCTGTCGACACTAGGAAAGAGGAAAAATTCATCCAACCAACATTTATAAGCAGAGTTTCTGTTTTAAACAATACTGCCGTAATAAAATTGCAAATATGAAATAATGTGTGCACTTAAAAGAAAAATCAATCCATCCGTATTTAAATCAATCCGAAGCGGCAACAACGGTACGGATTTTCTTGAATCAAGTACAGAAAGATTGATTCAAGTACGCATCATTCAAGTACGAAACACTTAACTTATCCATATTTAATCCCGAATTCGTACTTGAAATAATCCGAAAGTTATATTATATGGATTCTTACCAAAAACACTTTCACCAGAGAACCAGAGACAGAAGAATAATAAAATTATGATTGATTTACTCGGCTGTTTTGCACCTTACAGAATTTCAGTTTTAGAACACCAGCCCGATAAGTATTCTTCTATTAAAATTTGATATACGTATTTAGCTAAATATAAACTAAATGGGAAGTTTTGCTTTTTATTTTACTTTTTAAACATGAAAATAATGTTGTTGTTCTTCTGGTTTTGTTGTTTTCGTTATTGTTACACAAAACAAGCAAATCGTTTTTTACCTACTACTTGTGTGGTGTTGTTGTAGTTTAAAACAAACTTTGACAAATACATGCGTATGCTCCCATTTAGAATGCAATGCTGAGAGATGAAACTAATGAGGTTAAAAACGCTCACTTTGTAATTTTACTCTCAGAATGGCACTTTCAAAGTTTAATCTTTTTTTTTTTTTTTTTTGTTTAAGAATTTTGTATTTTAAGAAATTCTGCGATTAATTTTCGAAAGTAATTCATTCCATTAAGGATTGCTTAAAGTACGTTTTAGTTTTATTCGTGCTTAAATTTGAAAGTACGACTCGTACTAAAAGTATGTATAAAAAACTTAATTTATCCCGAGTGTTTTTCTTTCGTATACTACAGTTGTGAAAGGTGTCATTAAAAAATCAAGAAAATTTTTCACATTGAGACTATTGTGCGTTCATCTTATTGGTATAGTGGTTCCATTGAGAGGTTTTATTTGCTGTTTTTATTCGTATGAAAAATGTTTTAAATTCAACACTTTTATGCTGGCGTTTAAACAGCAAATTAATCCCCTTTTGAGGTGTTAAAATTTTATATCTGCCATTAATATTTTGCATCTTTTAAAAACTCTATTAAAAATTATGCAACACTCTTAACGGATTAAAATGAAATTGTAATAACCTTATTTTATTTCCGCTTTCCGTTCAACACAAAAAAAAATATCAAAACACGAAAAAAAACTGCCACGTGGAGCTAAACGGTTGCTTGCTATTTTACCTTCGGAACAAGAGTTGCACAAATCAAGGTCATTTCAGAAAACAATTCTTTGACAAATAATTTAGTTGTTTTAGCAGTAGTTGTTGGTGACTGTGATGGTGTATTGTGAATATTGTTGACGTATGATTCAGTTGTTGAAATTGCAATTTTTGGCTGTATATGCAACAAATAAAAAATAAGAAATAAACTGCAGTTGTAATTTAATAAATAACCAAACTGAAACTAAAAAAAAACCAAAACTGACATCAAAAGCAAAATGTATTTTTATTTATGCAGAAAGTATATCTCTTAGTCGTAAAATACCTTTAATAAGATATGAGAGGGACATTATTTCGTTATAGAAAAAAACTAAAATTTATGAAAATCGTTATAAAATTGAAATAATTTTATTTACTGCTTTAAATTCTCTTTCATACCTCTCAACTCAACTTTAATTTATACAATTAGTTTGGGCATTAAGCCAATTGCTTGCTGGTTGTTGGGTTCGTTGGTTGGTTGCTGGCTGGCTGGCTGGCTGGCTGCAACAATTCCATTGCAGCAGTTTAATTAGATTGGTACTAAGTGTGGTCTTTCAGTGTTCTTGGTGCTTTTGTACTGTAAAGAAGGTTGCATGGCATGATGACTGCCACTAATTGTAATTATCATATTAAAAATTTAAACAAAATACAGGCAATTTTTTTTGTTTTTTTTTATCCTAAATGGTCATTTTGCGTTACTCAAGTTGTGGTTAGAATACGAAAAATTCATGTAAAATTTTCGTTTAATTTAGTTAGTTTGTCTTTGCCAAATAATTTAAATTACAGTCGAGCATACGTAACGATGTTGAAACAAGCTTTCACATTTGTTTAGTCACATAGAAAAAACAAACTGTAGCAAAGAAAAATCAGAAGCCAATAATTACAATGACCTTGAATCTAATACAAACATACACTAACCAAATTCAATTCATTAACTGTTTCTTCTTAAGGCCTTGCCCGAAAAACGCTAAAATGCTTATGCTAAAATACTTTTAGGAAATTGGTTAAAATAAAATACCACTCATATTTGAGACCATTTTGCTAAGTTATAAGTACAAAAGCATTGTTTGAAAATAAACCGAATATTATTAAGCGTACGGTACACACTCAGAAACTTTATTTTTGTTTAGTGTTTGTGTAATTGTACACAACCCGTAATACCATTCATAACTATTTTTACGAAAGTAACAAACATTATGTAGTGTTCTGTTTTTTGTTAGTGGCTCAGTAGACATTCATTAAATTTTAGTGTTTTGTAGTGTTTTTTTAGCCATTCATACTGAACCGAACAGAATGAAGTTTGTGTTTTTTTAAGAAAAAACAAAACGCATATGTTCTCATCTTTATTTTAATTTGCATAAGTACAATAGTTTTATTGTGAACGAAGATCCCAAATAGAGAGAGGTATGTACACAATAAACAATTTTATCATTTTTGAAGCACTAATGGTACATTTAAAAAAATAAGCGCACGATTATGCGCTTCGCAATAATGCCATGTTCGCACGGTGCTTTGGATTACTTCGCTCTCTGTTTTAATTACTTATTTGAATTACCATGTTCGCACGGCATTTTCCTAATCGGTTTTGACAGTTTATATGCTTCTTCTTTTTTTTGTTAATTGTGTTTATTGCTAAATTTAATTGTCTGTTTGCGGTTACTTGTATTAAGAATGGAAAGAAAAAGTAAGTAAAACATATTATTTAAAAGAAATACATACAAATAAAATATTTATTTTCTTTTTTGGATTCCATTAAATTTTATATTATAAAATTACTTCCTTTACATTTGTTTACTTTCTTTATGTTATATTTTGTTTGTGTTTTAGTGCTTTGACAGCTATTGATGGAAAAAAACCGATAAAAGTTAGAGATCACATTGATTTTAAAGTAATCCACAGGGTAATAAAAATTGAATTACGTACAAATGAGATAATCCGCTCTCAAAATTTTGTATGACGAATTATGTAATTTGGATCATAATTAGGCTGTGGATTACGAATGAGAGGTTGAATTACGAAAAAACGCTGTCGTGCGAACATGGTATAAGACATACAGAGATGCAGTAAAGTAAGTGAAGGAATTCTTCACAAGTTTTATTAAACAAAAAATAACATTTTAAGTACAACGGCGTTCCTTTACTACGGAGCAGGTTTGTAAGCGAAAAAACTTAAAAATAACTGTAAAAAAATATTCCGTGTGTATATTCGTATGCGCCGTTTTGTATCAAAAATGTACTGCTCAAAGGGGGCACTCACTAAATAAAATTCATGTCTGCCGTTAGTTTTTTTAAAATGAATTTCTAGGTTTATTTTATTGATTTTTACATAGACAATAAAATAAGTAAAGGCTGGTTTAATTTTAAGGGCCGATGTTTATTTTGAATAAAACACAAATTTTTAAGGAAATTATTGTCATTTCTTTTCCTTATGGTAATATTGGTATGGTTCAATAATGTATGGAAAAAAATATCGGTCAAATGGCAGTTGCGACCTCGGCGGCACACTTCCATCCGATGGTTAAAATTGTCGATGACGCTGAGGCATAATTGAGGTTCTACGTAGTTACTGTGCCGAATTATCTCATCCTTTAGCGCTTGAATTGTTGCTGGCTTATCGACGAACACCTTTCAAATAACCTTAATGAAAGAAGAACAACGGTGACAAATTTCGTTAAATTGTTTTGTAAGCTTTGTGGCAAGTGGCACCGTCCTGTTGAGACCAAATATCGTACACATCCATATCTTCCAATTCGGGCCATAAAAAGCTCGTTATCATTCGTACGATAGCGAACACCATTCACAGTAACTGCCTGACCGGCAGTTATTATGCCGCCAGCCCATAAACCGCACCAAACAGTCACTCTTTGTGGGTGAATTGTTTTTTTTTTTTAACAATCACTCTTGGATCATCATTCTCCCAAATACGGCAATTTTGCTTATTAACGAATCCACTGAGGTGAAAATGTGCCTCATCACTGAAGATGATTTTCTTCGAAAATTGATGATCCACTGTTGCCATTTCTTGCATCATTTTGACCATTCTGATGTTTGGAATGGTGAAGAGGCTTTAGTTCTTGAGTCAATTGCACCTTGTAAGCGTGTAAATACAAGTCTTTATGCATAATGCTCATCAACGACGAGCGTGAGAGCTGCAATTGTTCGGAACGACGACGAGTGGAGGTGGACGGCTCTTCAGCCACACTATCGCGAACAGCAGCAAAATTTTCTGCAGTACGAGCTGTACGAGCATGCGCTGGTGTTTGCACATCTCCTACAAACCCAGTTTGCTCAAATTTTTGCGCGATTTTTCCGATTGTACGCACATTTGGACGATAAAATTGACCGAAAAAATCACGAAGTGCACGATATGCATTTTGATTTGAACGCCCTTTTTCAAAATAAGCCTTTCCATGGTTCAAATTGAGTTAGTCTGCAATTGTGAAATGGCAAATGAAATGCTGAAAAAAACTTGACGATAAGGTGTGGTTAACATTCAACTTCCGCCCTTGAAATTTTTATTAAAAATTTTTTCTAATGTGAGGGAATATGACCATTAATAAAAACCTTTATAAATTTAAATTTGACTCGTAGGATGTATGTGAAACGTTAGCAAAGTTCAATGGTGAATTAAAATTGTCCATCATTTCTATGCTAATGTCAAACTGTATACTAGCCCCCAGGGCTAATTAAATTTTATTCACATCGACAGTGCCAAACTTTTACTTCCATGAGTACTTTGCTACCGTTTCACACACACCCATAAAAGCACATTCGAAAAAATGTTTAATGTAATAAAAATAATTAATGGGAACGAAGTAATTCCCAAATTTTCAAAACAACAACAAATCTTAGTTTTTTATTGTTTCTTTCCGACAGGCAGTAAATTTCTTACCCTCTAAAACTTAAGAATTGTTTCATTTTAAATTCTTAGTTAAAAATATTTTGAAACTGAAATTTCAACTGCATTTATCAAGAAATTATAAGAAAACTTTTAAAATGTCTTATTTAAATAATATCAAAATTAAACAGCTTTCTTTAAAAGATTTATCAAAAGCCATTTTCTGCTTTAAAACTGTATTTACCAGACGCCATTTAGTGTATATTTTTTTAAAGAGAATTTTAAAATGCAACAATTATCAAACAGTAAAAGAAAGTTCCAGATACATCGAGACTACCACAAAGTGCATAAATAAATAAACTTTATTTTTTGTTTATTTTCTATTTCTACTACTTAAAAGCTTTTAAATGCCAACTTGGAAAAACCAGCAGAAAATCCTGTTTAATACAGAAAGCCAGAAAAATTAATAAATAACTTAGAGGAGAAAGTAAGGAAAGGCAGCCATAACCATGCTACACAAACTGGCACTTTAAATCTCAAAAACAATACAAAAGACCCTCCCTCCCACTGGAGTACTTACAAATTCGAAATACATAATACAATAATATTCTGCTGGTAGTTTAATCACAGAACACATTGACTCAATTACACTTACAAACACACAAACGCATACAAATAGACATACAAATTAAAATGACTGCTAACGTATACAGACGAGTTTTTTTTATTATATTTTTACCTGCAAAACGAACACTTCCAGCAGCCAACATTTGTGTATTCAAGTTTAGAACAGTGAGAAGCTTTCATAGCTGCTGGGGGCAGTTTAAACTGAAACGCTTCAGAGTTTTGAGAGCTGTGACCAAGTCTAGCTGTTAGAGGCCGAATATACATAAATATAAACATTGTTTATCTGTTTGCCGCAGTGAGTGGCAGAAAAGAGAATACATTTTGCACAGTAAAATAACGAATGTCAGCAAAACTTATGATTCGATGGCGAGCTAATAGGTCCATGACTTTTTAAATAAAACGTACACAGAAAAAAATCCACTTTAATTAAACAATTCGTTCAGACAATTAAATATTTAACTAATTTTGCTCCTGCAAAGGAATTGATCATATGAATTAACGGATTTGTATTTTCGAGTCATGGGACACAAATTTAGTCAATTAAAAAATTAATTGCATAAACTAAAAAATACACCACATATACACAAACATTTAATTTTATCAGTTTTGATTAAAAAAATTAATTGCAGCAAACAACAAATTAATTGAATAATTAATGTACACCAATTAATTATTTAATTGAATAATTTTTTGCAAACATTTTTTCTGTGTAGTCTCCTCCAACTTTATTATCTCTTTAAAAAAATAAGATTTGTTAGATTAATTACGAAAACGTGTTTTGTGCAGAGATTTCAACTCCAATGCTTTGTGCGAGTCACAGCTACTTGACGTAATGGAATCAATTGGTTTAGTTTCACCAAATGTACTAACACCAACGCATTTTACTTCTACAAATCAATCACTGCTGGATATGTTTTTTGTCAACAACATTAATAAAGTCCTGTTATAGGATCAGATTGGCGCACCAAGTTTCTCTAAACACGACCTAATTTTTTTATGCTTCGATTTCAAAACCACATATACGAGGGAAGAGAATACTTATTATGATTTTAAAAGAATGGATTATAATGCGATGATGAATGAGCTTCAAACAGTTGAATGGGATCGCATTTACTTCATGATCGATTTTAATGACCAAGTTAATTTTCTGGAGAAAAGTCTTACCGAAATTTTCGAAAAATATGTGCCAGTAAAAACAGTCACACAGAAAATCACTACTAAGCTTTGGTTAAATGAACAAATTCAGGCTTTTCATATTTATCTAAAGTCTTTAAAGGCTCTTGCATAGACAAATAGGTGCTTACCTTCAGACGAATAATTTTTTAACGAAAATGCAATCTGGTTTCCGACCCAAACATAGATGTACTAGTGCACTTATTGGAGTGACGAGGTTATATAGATAACGGAAATGTAACCTTGTTGGTGCTCTTGCATCACTCCAAAGCATTTGTTATGGTTGATCATGCCATGCTACGTATTAAATTAATTCAGCTTTTCCATTTTACCTCCTCAGCGACCGATCTCATCTCTTCATATCTAAGTAACTGATATCAGTAAGAAAGTTTAAATAATAAAGCAACCATTGCCGTTGCCTGTGACCAAAGGTGTTCCTCAAGGGTCCATATTAGGTCCTCTACTTTTTACAATACGATTTGCCAAAACAGTGATAACTTTGCCAAATTCATATGTACGTCGATGATGTTCAGGTTTGTATAAGTAGTGAACCTGATAAGACTGATGAGTATATTTCAAGATTAAACTTTGATCTATCAAAAATTTAATCCTGGGCAGAGGCAAATGGACTTTGACTGAATACCGCTAAATCTAAGTGCCTTGTAATTTCCAGGAACAATACACAACTAATAATTGAACCCAATATAATCTTGAACTCGCAGCGAATAGAAATTGTCAGGAAGACTAAAAACCTTGTCATTATTTTTAATTCTTGTCTTACTTAGTCAGATCATATAAACGCTGCTGCATGGAAAGCATTTGCGATGCTTCGTTCGCTTTGGGTAACTCAACACTCAACCCCGTTCAACATACGCATGCTTTTTACTAAGACATACCTTATTCCAGCATTAATATATGTCAGCGAGGTTATAGCACATATAATGCCATTCTAAGATATGTCTTCAACTTGGACGTTTCTCTCATGTTACACCCTCTGAAAGTAAACTTTATGGAGAGCGTTTTTCTGACATGTTTAATATTCGATGGCTAAGTCTTTTGCATAAAATTATCTATACTGGCAAACCGACGTATCTATTTGAACGTGTTACTTTTACGCAGTCAAGATGAAATAACAATCGAATCCCGAAAAGATTCAAGAAGTTACAGGCTGTTCGTCGATTTCGAACGTTAATTTGTTTTGGTTTTAAATGTTATTTTCTATGCGAACGTTAAAATTCGAAAATTTGTTTTTGCTTTAAATGTTATTTTCTATGCGAACGTTAAAATTCGAAAATTTGTTTTTGTTTTAAATGTAATTTTCTATGCGAACGTTAAAATTCGAAAATTTGTTTTTGCTTTAAATGTTATTTTCTATGCGAACGTTAACGTTCGAAATCTACGAACAGGCTGTTAGTGTCTGAATGGCAATTTTTCGTTCACAGTATTCGTCTTTGGAACACACTACCAGCAACTGTTTAATTTACTAGTAATGCAACGCAGTTATGGAAATGTATTTTTAATTTTTATTTTTTTTTTTTTTTTTTTCAATGTTTTGAATTTTATTACAACTGAGTACATTTAAGACCCATCTAGTAATTTACATTTCAATAAAAATCACAGGTGCTTAGAATATAACCCATTGGTTATAACTAATTGAGCTAATACAAATTATATTATTTTAAGTCTCCAGACATAGGTCCATTGGTAGAGTTCTTCTTAGTCTTCTTCGGTGCATTGGATTTCTTATCACATCCTGTAGTTCTTCGTTTGCGTGTTGTAGTAGCTTTAAAGAGTGCTTTTTCGCATAAAACTTAACTTCATCGTTTACAGTTGCTATATGTAGATCTCTATGTATATCAGCATTCCTGACATACCACGGACAGTTGGTGATTAGTCTCAGGACCTTGTTTTGAAAGGTCTGAATTGGTTTAAGATTTGATTTCGCTGTACAGCCCCATATTTGAATACCGTACGTCCACTTTGGTTTAAGAATTTGCTGATAGAGTAGTATTTTATTTTGCATTGACATACTAGAGTATGGGTTAAGTAGCCAATACATTTTCTTAAAGTTAAGGTTTAATTCATTAACCTTTTTCTTCACATGCTCCTTCCACTTTAGCTTTGCATCTAATGTAAACCCTAAATATTTTGCTGTGTTGGCGTATGGTATTGCATTACCGTTCATATAGACAGGTAGGTTTTGTGTTTTTTTATTTGTAAAGTTGACATGCACAGATTTTGTATCATTTAACTTTATCCTCCATTTTTTCGTCCAACTGATAATATCATCTGTTGAGGCTTGTAACTTTCTGGTACTTTCGGTTACCGTCGAACCCGTTGCAAGTATTACCGTATCATCTGCAAAAGTAGCAATTTTTATATCATTTGCAGTTGGGATGTCTCTTGTAAATAGTATATATAGGGTTGGACCTAAAACACTTCCCTGTGGTACTCCCGCAGTTATTTTTCTTATTTTTGAATATTCGTCTTCAAACTTTACACGAAAGAATCTTCCAGCTATGTACGATTTTAGTATTCTACTATATTGATTTGGTAAATCTCTATAGAGTTTAAAGTTCAAACCATCATGCCAAACCTTGTCAAAGGCTTGTGCCACGTCTATGAAAACTCCTGAACATATTTTATTCTCATTAAACGATTTTTCTATCTCATTTGTAACCCTGTGCACTTGTTCCACAGTTGAGTGTTTGGATCTAAAACCAAACTGGTGAGTTGGTATTAGGTTCCTATCTTCAATAATTACATTTAACCTTTTTAAAAGAAGTTTTTCAAATACTTTTGCAATTGTATTCCCGTACTTGAAAATGTTTAATCTTTGAAAATTTATTTAAAAAGGCTTTTGAATGTCTTCATGTTTAAAATGGTTTGATCAATGCCCTTAAAAAATGGCTTTAATGCATTAATTTCTTTTATTTTAACGTTTATTGTTAAAATCTCTTATTGTGTGACACATAAGAAATTGCTACGATTTGTTTATCTTGTACTGTAATTATAAGACTTTAAGTCCTGCTGTATAGGAATATTAATAAATAAATAAATAAACAAATAAATAATCAAAACAATACCCATGATGTGAAACAA
The DNA here is from genome assembly GCA_949318255.1 of Pollenia labialis. Taxonomy (NCBI): domain Eukaryota; kingdom Metazoa; phylum Arthropoda; class Insecta; order Diptera; family Polleniidae; genus Pollenia; species Pollenia labialis. The sequence continues at coordinate 141,409,641 of OX439140.1, read as the reverse complement.
AATATTGCATTGTTTCTCGAAAAAGTAAAAAAAATAACTGTCTGTAACTCATGTCGTAAACTTTCAAAAGAGATTACGTCGTTACGATATAAATGTCGTAATATTCTACTCGAAGCCGATGTGACTTTGCAGACGTTGAGAACGTCAGTAACAAATATTGCTGACGGCGTCCAAAATTTACTAAAATTGAAAATTTTTCAACGACGGCGGCGAAAATACAACCGTCGGATATACCAAATAATGACAAGTGCGACTTTAATGTTTGTTGTTTGCAGATGAGCTTTGAAAAATTCGTATATTTTATAAAATGTTAAAAGCCAAATAATTAAACAATGAAAAAATGTGACAAGAACAAAATATAATTAGTTTATTCTTTGCATTTTTAAGTGTTAAAATTTTTCTTACAAAAATGTTACAGACACACTTTTTCTGTAAAGTGGCGAGTTATATCTTTACGTGACAACTAGTACTTGCCAAACAGACACAGTTTAGTGAAAAACAGCTGTTTGTTTCAATATATGGCATTTTTTGTTTCATTTTACACATTTCAATCGAAGAGTTTCTCGACACAAGAGTTACAGAACAGGGCACAGGTATTTTTTTGTAAGATGATTTCAAAGTTGAATTCAATTCTCTTTTAGCCGAGCAATTTCTTTAGCTTTGGATACAAGAAATTGTCACTCGCAGCTAAATCCTGAAAATGGGAGGAATGAGGGATTTTGGCATGAGCACAGGAAATCCACGTTTTCCCTATTCCGCTTAAGTTACGCGATAGTCTGCTATTAATGGCTGTCAAACACTTAAACTAAATGACCCCGGTTTTTAAAATATCGACAGTTGACAAGAGCACTCACTGTTGGCCTTTAAATTAAGAGGCGGGATTTTCAAAAAGTCACAGACTTGCCCAGTAAAAACTTTGATTACTTTTTCAAAATGAATAGATACTTCTAAAGGTACTTCTTTCTGGATGCATGTAGGTTAAAAATATAATGACTTACATTTGAATGAGTTCATTTTGGGACAACCCTTGTAAAATTCTTCGGTTCTTTAAATAGAATTGTAAGTAGTGCTTTTAGTTTCTTCAGATTACTAAACACATTATTTTGTAGGCGAAGTTTGTACGCCTTTGCACTGAAAAAAAATTAAATTTAAAAACGCTAATTTCTGTAACACACAAAACATTGAGCGGCTCTTATGGGCAAAAGAATTTCGCAGTTTTACACGAAAACACTACCAATATAAAAGAAAATCTTTTTAAAAACAATTTGCAAGTTTTTTGCTAAATTTTTAGTTGTGAGCGGCTTTCATAACTCACATAAACACTGCACATATCGTTAAGAGTTTCCAAATTACAAAGTTGTGGAAAAGATTAACATGAGTTCCTGCCATGTGTCCTTATCTTCAGGGGGATCTAGACCACATTGGTTTACCAACCGCCCCCGAGTGTGAGAGGTATCATTGCATGGAGGTAGATATTTGTGTGCATTATCCGGAAAGATTATATACCCTTGATCAGAAACTGCAGCATCTGTTGAGTGGCAGCAACACCAATGGAAGTCCTCCCTCCGGCCAAAATTTCTGCAAGTGGTGAAAAATCAGCTCTACGTAGGATTTCAGGTTCTCCCTGCCCGGGACTTTAGGTAGAAACCACAGCCACGACTTGATTCCCGAAAGTATACTGTAAGAGGAGAGGCGAAACTTCCGACACAACAATCTCCCTGAGAGACAGGAAGAATTTCTCGCAAGAAGCATACTAACGGAGGTCTGAACCAATAGTTAGTCCAGTGCCGAGACTACTGATTCCCGTGGAACCATAAATGATCTCTGGCCAGCTACGATCGCAAGAAATCGTGAAGATCTCTTGAAATCTGTTAATTTTGGGTTTTTTGCCAAATCCCAGGTATTAACTGCACCCGATTATGCCCCGAAAGATAAAATACCAAAAGGTGAAATATCCTTAAGATGATCCATTTACCCAAAGGGAGCGTAGGGATGGATCACCCTCACTTTGACCAGTAAACGACTCTCTTAGCTATTTGGGGGCGAAAATAATCGACGTTTTTCACATCAACATTTGAAATTTCATTCAATCTTAATATTAGGAGTTCTAATTTCCAATAACACAAATTTGTATCCCAGTTGGAAAAAACCTATTCTCTTTATGCCGTTCACTGCCTTTAAATGGTTTTATATAAGAAAAAAAACCATTAAGACTTTGTTTAACACAGAATTTAATTAAATTCATGCTTTTTTCAACAACCTGATTGGTTTTATTTGCTTACGCGACTCTTTTTCTTTTTATTCTACTTTGAATTAAAACACAGCATAATAAATTAGAGTCAAAATTAATCCATTAGGAGGTATTAGGGGTTCAAAGTGAACATAACAATTAAATTTATGGTAATTTAAAACTTTTATGCGACTTTTTTTTTTTTTTTTTGCTAAATTTGCCATAAATAATATACATATTCCCCCTTAGATAATTAACATAATTCTTTTAAACTGCAAGTCATCAAAATCTTCTCTTACGTTTTAACACAAACTTCTTTGTTACAACTGCCAATGCGCATTATCTTTCGAAACCGCTATACGCAGCATTACACAACATCAATTTATAAAGTACTTTCTCGGAGTTCACATTGTAACACGCATATGCACGAAGATAAGTTGGCAAAAGGGCAAAAATCAACCATAACAGAAAGGGGAAGGTTCAAATGTCACCTGGGACCAGTGATGTTATACACTTTTTTGAAAAGTCCTTATGCAGGCCGAAAAAAATGCCTACATTTCCCTACGCGTTAAAAAAAATTGTCTATACAAAAATCCCTACATCTTTCAAATGATAATATATCAATATAAATAAAATCATTTTTATTAATGTATATAAATTTTATTCAGTTCAGTTAAAGCTAACTTTTACTTTAACTTCCAGTTAACAATGTGTTTTGACAGCTATATTTAACTGGTAGTTAATTATAGCTGAACATGGTACAATTGGCAGTTAAAGTTGATTTAAATCAGATTTATTCACTTGAGCGATTGAAAAAAGATTCGGAAGTACTGAGATGTTTCAGACATTTTGTAAAGGATTAACTTCTGGCTATTCACAAGTAGCAATCAACGTTTACGTAAGCGTACGAAACTTTGACAGTTACTGACGTTGTTCATGGCAGCATAGAATCTAATCTCGGCTCATCCAAACAGTTTATTCTTCATGTAAATGTTTCTATTTAAAAAAAGGTGATATGTAGTAAAAAAAAAAATACCTACAAATGGGGACGTCTCTTGTAAATGGTGTTTCTTTTTTATAGAGTGATGCAGGTTTAAATCATAATTAAACAAGGAAATATGCTCTTAATATTAATGAAACGTGCTTTATTGGAAATAAAATCTTATGAAATTAATGCTTGAATATGATTTGTGCCAGGGCTGGGGCGTAGAAGGCGCAATCTGGAACACCAATTCTCAACAAATTTTCTCAGCGATTCCGCCGTGTTTTGCCGATAACTCTTCAAATGTTGATTTCCAGTTGTTCAATTGTTTCTGCTTTATCGACGTAGACAAGTGACTTAACATAACCCCAAAGAAAATAATCCAATGGGGATAGATCACACGATCTTTGTGGCCAATTAATTGGGTCATTACGTTATACTATTTTTTCAGTAGAAGTTTCTTTGAGTAAATCAATTGTAGGGTCCGCTATGGCATGTGGCTCCATCCTGTTAAAACAAAATATCAGCCAGATTAATGCCACGTAATTCAGGTACGAAAAAATTTCGAATCATGATCCTTTACCGTTCACCATTGAAAGTAACATTCTGACCACCATTGTTTTTGCAGACATATGGGCTAATGACTCCGCCAGCCCATAAAGTGGACCAAACAGTAATTTTATGTTGATGTAATGGTGTTCCGACAGATACTTGTGGATTCTCCTCACTCAAAATGCGACAGTTCTGCTTATTTGCGTAGGCATTCAACCAGACATGGGCTTCATCGGAAAATCAAATTATGAATGGAAATTCAAAATCAATATCAATTTGTGATTAAAATGATATTAAAATTAATAATAATGAAACTTTAAAGCAAACTAAACAAAAATCAGATATCAGCTATTTAATGGGTGCTCAAATAAAGCAGTGATGCCAACTCAAAGTTGTCACGCTTTAAAAAACCAAGCCTTAAAAATAATAAGTTATTGTGGTTAAAAGATAGCAGCGTGAAATGAAATTTCTCATTACAAACCCGTTTACTTGGAAAGAGAAGTTTTTCCTCGATATTACAAGAAAAGAATAACACAGAATGAGTTACAAATCTCGATAAAAGTTTCGTTGCACTCTTAACTATTAACTTTGTTGCCCAACTGGCATTACAACAGGCTGATTGCAAAATAAATTTCCAAAATCTAAAATCCTTCTCTTCTTTATTATTTGTTTAAATATTGTGTTAGAATTGGTGGAAAAGTTGAAAAAGAAAAAAATTAATAATTAGTCTTTTTAACGTTCAGTCCCTTTCGTTTTGGCTAATGTACCAGTCGTCAAAATTGTCACTTTCCTTTAAAGGGTTAAAACAATTGTTTAAGTTGTAATTCTTTTGCAGAAAATCAACCCTCAAACTGTATTTAGTTTGCACAATAAAGAATTTTTTTTTAGATTAATATCACATAAAGCTAAATGCGGTTTATACATTTTAAATTTCTATTAGTCGTACAGTTGCACATAACAATTTTAAACATTTTTTTTACTCACTTTCACGTCTGTTTTTATGTCCGTTACCAGTCACTATCGTACTCTTGTTTTTGCGTGTATATGTAAAATATGTTTTTATGATATACGACAGTTTAAACTGAAAAATAAATCATAAATAAAGAAAAACCGCCCATTTAGATACTAGTTAAAACCAAGCACACACACACACACAATTACATTTTCCTGCAAACACACATATTTATTATATTTCAAACGAAAGTTACTGCACAGACGCACTTAAACCATAACTTATACACACACACAGTTTACAGTTGTCTGTTAGGAAATCTTTAATATGGTGACCATTTCCATTATTCAGAAAAAAGTTTTCAGCACGTGTTTGTTCACTTAAAACTTTAACTCACCTTCACACCATTGACAAATACTTGCTCTAATGAAATTTTTGCTAAGATTTATGTTCAGATAAATGAGGGAGTTTGTGTGTGTTTGTTTGTCTAAATTTGTTAAGCATTTCTGTTTACTCTTCTTACTGGCTTAACGGACTGTAACCCTGTCAAGTTCAAGTAAACTTTAACACATACACACACACGTTCTCGAACAGACATGCACATGCACAAAGCTCAAGTTCATTTTCAAGTACGCACATTACACTTTTAACACTCATACAGTTACATCTGCACTCTTATACTCACACATACATACAAGAACGAGAATACTTGTTTAAACGGATGCTGCTTACGCATGGAATTAAACTATTGGAAATATTAACCGGGTTTGGTACTTTTTTTCATCGTTGAAAAGTTTAAGGGAAAAATGGGAATTTTTTTTTTAGTTTCCAAATTGAAAATCAGTTTGGCGAAAACTTAATGCGTTCTAATGACAATATCCAGCATAGACAAAGTCAAACATTTAATCTAAAATGATATCGAGCACAATTCTCAAAACTTGTTCAATGGTTGGATTTTTACATTTGAATTCATATTGATAATGATTTGAGTATAAAGGCTTGCTGCCTTATGCAAAAAAGTTAAAGTTCACGTTAATTAACCAATACACTAAACCTGTGTAATGTTTAGACCAATGGGTCGATAACGGATGACAACTTAACTAAAGTTGAGTTACCAGCAGCGAACTCACGCAACGCCGCTAACGTTAAAATAGAAAATAAAAAAAATGTTTGTATATTTTAACATGAGCGGCGTTGCCTGATATCGCTGCTGGCAACTCAACTTCAGTTTTGCTACCATCCGCAGTCGGATAACTAAGATTAAACCCACACTTACAAAAGACAAAACTGTTTTTTCGAATACTACGGCAACAGAACATTAGTTCTAGTGAGAAAACTCACACCAAACAAAACAACCTCGAAACTGTCTCTCTGACTTACAGAAAATAGAATTTTTTTTGATACAACCAGGGCTTTTTTTTTTTGTTCTGAAATTAGCAAAGTGCCGATTTGCTGATTTTTTCTTAAAGTGAAAGCATCTTGGTTATCAATACACAACAACACCCGACAACATGTGGGCACGATTAGAGAAGTTTTTTTTATTACAAATTAACGTTAAGAGGAAAATGTTCCAAACTTGGTAGGCATGGTGGACAAAAAAATGAGCGGGATTTTTAAAGTGGGCGTGGCACAAAATACATTTTTTATATCTGTTAACAGAAAAAATAATTTTTTTAATTTAAACAAAAAATTTGTAGAATCAAAAATTTTTTTTAATCGGTCCTATAAAGAAATTTGCATTCAAACAATTTATTTTGCATTTTGTTATTGAAGATAATTGTGAAAAATGGTCAATTTGTTTTTGTTAATCAAGAAATTTTCAAACAAATAATTTTGATGAATCAAACTGAAAAGTTTACTCTTTTTTGCTTTATTTCTTAACATCCTTATTTTCTCGTTTTACGCAATGTTTCAATTTCTATTGCTGTATTTCTTTCCTTGGCTGCAGAAGAAGAAATCTCAATTAACAGACACTAGCAGAATGAACCGATATGGGTTTTTTCATCATTTTACTTTGATAATTTTATGTATTAAACTAAATAATTAAAAGAAATAGAACTCGGGAATTTTTGCTTCGTCTTTTAATTTTTTAACATGAAGTTGCTAACCTACTTTTGAAGAGTTGTTGTTGTTTCTACAACAATCTTGGTCACGATATTTTATCATCTTTCTTATTGTTGTACACAGAAAAAATTATCAGTAGTTTTTTTTTCAATTAAAAAAGTTGTTTAAATTGTGATAATTAAATCAATTATTTTTTTTTTTTTTCGTTGAAAGAAAATAAGAAATTATAGACTTAATTAACATTTCAGTTACTTTGAAATAAATTTCGAATTAAAATATTAATTTAATAACAAAAAAAAACTTAATTGATTCTTTCGTGTAAAATAAAATAATTTAAACTTGAAGAGTTGTTGTTGAAAATTGTCAAAACCAAAGCTATATTTAATTAAATCAATCAACACATTGTTTGAACCGGCAAAGTTGTTTGATAATTGTTTTAATTAGAATTAAAAATATCAGTTATTGACAAAAAAAATATTCGCAATTTTAAATTTTTACCAGCCTAATTATGAATAAAAATTTCGCGGGAGTTTTCTTTAATTCTTTAATTTAATTGTAAAAATTGGAAAAGGGAAAAAACTCCCGGGGAATTTTTATTCATAATTGGGCTGTACAATTTTTAGTAATCTGTGTAATCATTTTGGTTAAAGGAGCAAAATCAACAAATAAGTTGCTTGATTTTATGAATTTGGTGATTAGAGACAATTTTTAATTTCTTCTGTGTACTTTAACATTTGTAAAATTCACAAAAAAAAATAAATTATTTTCTTATACAAAGAAAGAAATGTGTATTTTAAATTTATGTCGAAAGATTTTTGTTTAACAAATAAAGAACTCTTAAATTTTACATCGATAGACGATAGAACTTATTTAAAAATTTCTCATACTCTTGAAAATTTTTCGCAAACGCTCCAAAGGCCAGTTTTCGTAGACCCGGAACTTTTACTAGGTGTAGTTGTGGCCATGTCTTCAACACTTTCTGGATGCAGAGTCATGTTAGGTAGCTTAATAAGCGTACATTTCTTCTCGTCCTAGCTCTCCAATTTTTAGCTCATAAATTTTTACTCCCAAACCTCACAAAATTAGAAGAGTAGCGTGCTCTAATCCTATACCTTATGTGCATCCAATATGTCATCCTACTTTGTCTTTAAAAAAAAAATATTTTACCTTCAAAAATATTGAACTGATTTTCAAGTTCAGAAGGTTTTATATCTGATCTTGTGGCCTGTTCAATTCAAAACTCCGATATAAAAAGTTCCGACATATCTGCAGACACGTTGAATGTGTCATGACTATTTACTTGCAATTTATTCAAGTCTAATAACTCTCCAACAAAATTTAGTAAAGTTTTTTGCAAAAAGAAAATACTCGAATTGATGCGTTGATCATCGGCAAACAGTTTAAATACAAACACATTTTACCTTGATCAGGTGCCACCAGGCAGCACATTTTGCTTAAACTAATTCCTACTCAGTCATCGGGAGGATACTCAGCTTCATGTACTCCGCACTACTGTTTTGTTTTGTAATTCTCACACTTGACAATTTGAAGTTGGCTGTAGGTGTATTTCTTTTTTTTATATATAAAATATATTAAGAAAAAGATGAAAGACAAGATACAAATACGAAAATTGCAAAAATAGAATTTCTTAATCTGCACACTAATGAAATTTCAAATTTAAAAAAAATTACTTCATGTGAAAACTGATGATGGAAAATTTCAGAAAACAATTACGATTCTACGAGCAAAGTCGGGGCGTGCATTTGGCTGATATGGGTCTACTTTTAATTAATATAGTTAATACAATTAAATGAACGATTTCGCTTACAAATGCTTTTTACATATAAAAATAAAGCCTCTTATTGACAGACCCTTTGGAAGAATTTTGCTTTAAAAGGTAAACATTTTAATTTATTTTAATTGTAATTATTTTATTTATGTTTTTGTTATTCTACGACTGTTGCAGTTTCAACTTCCTTTTTCGCTTTATTATTATTTTTTCTTGCATGATAAACGTTTTATTATTGATGCTGCTGCAAGCTGCCGTTGCTGTCCTTTTTGGTATGAATTTCAGTTTTGCCAATGACGTCCAAGGTTTAGTTGAAGGCTAATTGAGAAGAATATTCTTCTTTTTTATTTTCCTTTTTTTTTTTTTGCTAGAGTCTCTCTAATTGTTTTTATAATTTATCCGAGGATTTTTTTCTGTTTTTTTAATACACACGTTCATATTTAAGTTAAATGTGTAAGTTGGGAACAGTAAGCGTTGCTAGTACGTGTGTGTGTGTGTGTGCGTGTTAGTTTATCCTTTTTATTTATGATGATGTTAATGATAATGAAGGTTGTATTAGAGGGGTACGTATGGTTGTTGTTGTATTTGTGTAAAGTACAAGGACATTTTTTTTATTTGTTTCTATTACAAAACATGAGATTGTATTTTTCATTTTGCAGTAATTTTTAAAATAAATTAATTTCGAAGGAATAAAATGAGTTTGGGGTTTTAAACGGAAATTATATTTTTGTGTCTTGAAAATAAGTTTTATTCTAGAAAAATTATACAAATATTTTTTTTTATGTATAATTTTGCTAGAATCAGAGATGAAGTAAAAAATTGTTCTTAAAATAACTTGAAATTTTGGAATTTTATTTACAATACAAAATGGAGTTAAATTGTTACTTTTCCCATCCTAAGAAACCTAAAAATAAGTCAGTTGTAAAATTCAATTAAATTTAACACCTGTGAATCCTTTTCTGCCTTTACCCCTCTTATATTATTAATTCTAAAAACTTAACCACTTAAGAAAAATTACGTAACAATTAAATACAAAAGCACCTTTTTTCGAACAATATTTTAAGTTGTTTCTTAATAAAATTGATAATTAAAAAAACACACACCAGCTAAGAGATTTATTTATACAATTAAAATTAATGAAACAGCGCAATTCATTTAATTAATAAATTTATTTGGGCAATTATTCAGCCACAATCTGGCTCAGACTGAGATAAAACACTAAAAGTTACCAAATCAATCCAGAAAAAATGTGTGAATATTTTTGTAAACTTGTCGATGTCGAAGTCTAACATTTTGTGTTAATCTGTGTCTATTTGTTTTATACTGTGAAAAAAACAACAAATAAAATGTATTAATCCAAATAAGCCAAATTGAGATAATGATATGCTGTAATGATAGGTTGTTTTTATGAAGGAAATGTTTGTTATATAAATACTGAAACCCATTTTACCTTGAACTAGTAGCTCTTTTAGCCTAGAACTGCATTAGTTTAAGGACTAGGTGTTTAACAAAAAAGTATCCTCCAAATCACTAGAAAAGAAAGTCTTTAAAAATTATTATATCTTCTCTCTAGATTACCTTTGGTTAGTGAAGGGACAATAAAGCTTCACAATCTATCGTATCTTGGGATAAGAAGTGTAGGCAAATGTCCACTATTTTCTTAGGAGAAAATTTCTATAAATAAGGAAAGACATCACTTCATAGTAAATGCCTGCTTAAATCAAACACACAACAAAAATCAAATGTGTGTAAAAAACGTTTGTGTACAACCGCAATGTCAATGCTATGCGGTACTTTTCATCCTACAATTTAACTTGTGTTGTAAGGGTACAAGAATTAAAAAAAACACTCCAGACAGTACTTGTTTCTTTTAAAACCTTTTAATACAGTAAAAAAATTGCCTACACTTCTAGTAAATATTTAAAAATTACCTCGTGCAGTCTGCGCGAATTGGAGATGAAATACACTCCAGTCAGTACTTGTTTCTTCAAAAACCTTTTAATACAGTAAAACCAGTTTGCCAGTATTTGCAAATTACAACGTGCAGTCTGCGAGAATTTGTGATGTTTACTTATGTATCGTGCGTGGCTTACGCATGCAAATAATTTATGCTGTTTAGTTGTATGTCGCATATAGCGTTATCACCATACAAAATATTTCGTTCACTTATATTGGCATTTTCAACGCAAATACTACGTTTTTTAACGTAACGTCAGCAAGTAGTTAAGCTTGAATAAAAGGCCTATGTTGTTCAAATGCTTCCCCTAATAAAAGTAAATCAGACATATAAAAATTTTTTGAGTAACAATTGAAATTGCTTGCTAGCGTGACGTTACAAAAAGTAGACTCTTTGGGGGAAATGCCAAACATCACAAACTTTCATTTAAATATAAATGTGTTTTCATTCTCTTGTTTATTTTTGAGAGTATTTCTTATACCCGCACCTTCACTATAGTGAAACATTTGTTTTTTGTTTTTACACCAGGGGTTTCCATTTCTTTGCACAATTGTGCATACCACCAGTGTTACCGTTATGCGACTAAAGTCGCATTTTTGCCCCTTTTTGACTGCCGTGACACTTTTTTGACCCCTTCGTTTTAAATCCCCTTTTGTATCATTTTGTAGTTTTGTGTGCCCCTTTTGCCCCTTTTTGAACCAAATTTTTTTTATACTGTCAATCAATGAATCCGATCTGTATTTGAAGAGAAAATAGTATCTTATTTGGAAAAAATTAAAATAATTCAGGATGGGCTATCTATTAACAATAAAATTTACCTCAAATTTCTAGTATATGTATTAAATATTCACCCTTATTCCATTTAACGTCGTCGTCATCGTCATCAATTAAATATAAACATCAATTTTCATCGACGTCGTCATAAATTCGATACAAAACTTGTATTATATAACAGCAGTGTAACGATGTCGATTGTTTATCGTTTTTAAAGCACATCTCTAATAACTTAGACAGTTGGTTTGTTTTGTTTTTAGTTTTTATTACAAAAATGCAATTTGATGTTCATTTCTTAAAAATGTTGTGCTCTAAAAAAGGAAAGCTTGATTTATTCTAAAAAATTCACAATTACTAATGCCCCGTATAAATCGACAGTGTTGATATCTTTATAACGGCGACTTTTGCCAAAAAGAGCAACAGAAAGTAACGCAAAATAATAATAACAATAAGAAATGACAAATATTCGATAAAAATGACAAAATTAGCGGAAAGTCGCAAACATTTGCTAATAGTATGATAGAAAATTTTAATATTTATTTAAAATCGTTAAAGCTCTAAAGAATCAGAAAATTTTAAGGAAAAGTTTCGTCTATCAGACACATGGCTAAAATTCGCAAATTTCCGCAAATTTTGAAATTTTTATGGAATTTTTGCTATTCCTTATAGTTTTAGAGACTTTTAATCAATTTTATGGCTTGTTTGAAAAATTAAAAATTTTCGCGAATTTTGCTATTTTTGCAATTTTCGCGTAGCTTTGTTACTCTTTTTCAATTTTTTTATTTCAATATTATTATTATTAAAAAGTTAAAAAGGAATAAAACTGTTTCGACACCAATAAGACTGACGACAAAACCAGATTCAATTTGTACCAAAGCCATCGTTAACGTTGCGTACGGCACACCAAAAATAGATCGACGCTTATCGATAAAACTTGATATTGACAATGGGCATACCGATTTGCAAGAATCGACACAAAACGTTATCGTTTCGTATTGATGACGCTAAATGGAATAAGGGCGATTATGAATAAATTAAACCTTAATTTTCAAAACGAATCATCACAAATTATATATTTAGTTTCATCCACGAAAGATATTGTATTAGAATTTTTTAAAAAAAGAGTATGTTATGCAAACAAATATAGAACAAATTGATTTTGTTGATGTTTTGCATATAAAAGAAACTCTTAATATATGTATATATCGGCCACGAAGCCGAGCTAGAAATATGTACTAACAACATCTTAAGTAGTGATATTGTAGAAATTAAAAACAACATTTTACTTTTTTACCAAAAGCTGTGCAAAGAAATTTTATCAAGAATTAATATTAGCGATAAGAGGCTGAGTTCATTAAAGGTTTTAGATCCAGTATTTATTAAGTCAGCTGAGGACATAAATTACTTTGAAATTGTTACCGTTTTAATTAATATAATTACTAACCCAGATGATTTTGTAAAAGAGTTCAAACTTTTAGAAACCAGATCAAACGATAAAGCTATGAAGCAATTTTTAAGATATCTAAGCCTGAAACATTTTTATATCCAAACTTGTATAAATTTGCTTCGTATGTTTTTACTTTACCTCATAGTAGTGCATCCGCTGAGCGGATTTTTTCCAAGTTAGCATATTTAAAAAATAAAGTGACAAATAGACTGAAAGTAGATACCTGTCAGTCTATGTTATCCGCTTTAAATTTGTATCAAAATGACTTGGAAGATTGGACTCCAAGTGATGAATTGATTAATAAATATAGATTTACGTTTTCAAAAAAATAGATATTTAATAGTTGCAGAAACAACATAACACTGCAATTTATAAAAAAATGGATCTGTACCTGATATTAACTATCTTCCTATCAATACTTTTATATCCTTTTTCTCGAGGTTTTTTCGTAACTTAATTTTTTTGGTAAAAAAGTAAAATAATCCAAGTGCCAAATATTTATGTACATATACTTACATATATACATATCTCTATCTACTTGTAAAGTTTTTTTGTATCAAATCATATTATGAACTATTTTTTGTTTTTGTAAGAATTGTTATTACACTATTTTAAGCTCGTTTTATTTACAAGTAATTAGTAACTGTTTTTGTATAAATAATAAATTTAGTTTTCGATGAAAATAATTTAATAAATACATACGTTTTTTAAATTTCCCTGTTTTTAAAGTTGCCCCTTTTTTTCTCAGAATTCCCCTTTTTGTGACACTTTTTTTTTGAAAATCCCCTTTTTGTGCCCCTTTTTGAAAATTTTGAACGGTAACACTGCATACCACTACAAACACATATTTTTATGCTCTTCAATTCAGTCGTCGGTGTGACTTCGACAAGTACACATGTCTAGCGGATGCTATATTATTTTGTTTCAGCTTACACTCAAAAATATTGTGCGGTCAAAAATGCTTTTGGTAACATCCAATGCCTTGCGTGCAATATTTAGAGTCTAAATTGTAAGACTTAAATGCAGAGTAATATAACATTTATATTTAATTTTAACATAATTTAAATTGTTGAAAATATTTAACAGCAAAGCTAACGTAAATTTTATTAAGTAACTTTTTTGAACAATAACATTTACTGCAACGTTTAAGCTAACGATTTGTGTTTTGCTTGTGAAAAAAAATTCTTTGATACCTGTAAAAGGGTCCCTTTTGCTTTCTTTAAAAAGACGTACCTAAATGCAGAAATTATTAAGAAAAAAAAATAGCCAAAAGAATTTGTTGGTATTTTGCTTGTAAAAATATTTTGGTTTCTGTACCAATCGCGTCGGTGGGTTTTTTCTTTCTTTAAAAACACTTTTCTTAAGTAAGTAGAAATATTTAAAAAACAAGTAAAAAAGTATTGTTTTGCTACAATTTATGTGTAAATAACCTCTACACATAAAAGCAAATGTGACAGTAGGTAAAATGTTTGGGTAAGAAGATGTGTTTTATTGATGTATTAATGAAACTTTATTGTTTCGCACTATTTTTATTGCTTACTTTTTTATGCTACAATTATTTGACCGAGCCCAAAGAGTTAAGGCTCAGTAAGTCTTTACTTTCTGTTCTGTTACGAACCAGCTGATTTGTTTTTGTTATTAAAAAACCTGTGAAATTGATGAGTTGTTCTGTTCTGTTACGGTTCAGTTTGATAAAATCAAAAACTTGTAAAGTAATTGTAAGTGACCGCAAAATAAATAATAAAAAATACATTATTTAAATTTTATTTCTTCAAATTTATGTGCATAAAAGTTATTGAAATAAAACAATGGATGGTGCAAAACTAATAAATTTGTCATAAATGGCTTATAAGTTGCTACAGAAAAAGTAACTTTTACAATTTTGAAACAGAACGGCACGGAACAGAACAGAAAGTAAAGACTAATTCTGCCTTTAACCTTACTAATTTATGGTAATTATTAAACGTAACTTTGACCTGTTATACCCAACACCGTGAATACCATTTCTATCATGAACTAAAAAAAAATTCATTGACGTGCCTCTTTTTATTCGGCACTACTTACCTATGCGAACAAATTTTTTCGCATTTAAAATTTATTTGTTCCAAGCAACGTAATGAATTAAGTTCATCCCATTTGAAAAGCATTCTACTATTACAAAACTGCCATAAAAGTATAAATTTAGAAGATTTTATTTTATAACTTGTAGAACACAAGGGAAAAAAATTAAAAATTTTTTGTGTTGCTAGAAAATTTGTAGCAGTTCTTTACCAATTCAATGTCGCTGATTTTAAAACTGCACTTTTTTCTATCAGCTGTGATTTGCGTGCAATATTTATCTTTTATGAATTTTTAAAACAGAAAAATCTTTAATTTTTTACAATTGTTTGATAAGATATTTGAAACTGATTTAGAGTCAAAAAGCTTCCGAATAAAAAATAGTGTAGTTTTAAAATCAGCGACATTAAATTGGTAAAGAATTGCTACAAATGTTTTATCAACACAAAAAATTTTTAATTTTGTACCTTTGTGTTATACAACTTATAATATATATTACTAACATTTTATTTCGGCTGTAAATAAATGCATTCTCTCAATTTGCTTACTCTCTGGTACTCACTAACACACAACCAAAAAAATTTTGGAAATCCCTGTTTTACACGTTCAAACACTTACGTATATTGGACGTCTACACTTCTCTTCAGTATTTGCTTGTGACAGTGACACAACAAATTATTTCAATAATTTAAATTTGGGTTTCAAATAGAATTGTGCAGGCCTCTACTTCATAGACTGAAAAAACAAAAACAGAAAAAATATGTCTGTCAACACTCTAGATAAGTGACAATCATTAAGGTGACAGTTTACTCATTGATAGATTACTCGTGATAGGTAATATACCTAAATTACTTCTACCTGCCATATTTTTGATGATGAGCGCAAAACCCACTCGTTTAACTTACATATAAAATAAAACTTCAAAAATAGTTTTCGTTTTAAACGTAAGTTAAAGAAGTGAGTTATGCGCTCGGTATCCAAAAAACTCGAATTTTTTGAAATTCAAAAGATTTATTTAAATATTTAAAGAAATCACGCTGTAGACTGCAAAAGCGATATGCAAAAATAATTACGCTACCATAAAGATCACGCAGGTACCCCAAAGTCGCAATTAACTTAAAGATAGATAACTTAGAATTGTTATTTTGTGTTAAATAAAAGTCATCAGCAGCATTAGAACTACTGCGTCCCATGAAAACTTTTATCTAGACTTCTGGTTACACTTTTTAGAGATTTAAAAAAAAAGATGAAAAATTTTTATTTTTTAATTTTGAAATAATATTGAGAAATTAAATATTTTTAAACGTGTATTAAGACAAATATGAAAAGTTAAATTATTATTTTTAAAAAATCACATTCGGCAAAAAATATCGCATGCGATAAAAAAATATTATAAAGAAAATACCACTATTACACGAAATTTTAAAGTTTTTATGAAAAGTCAATCAATCATTTTTATTTAACAGTAAAAACTATTTCGATATTTTATTAGTCTTTTTATATTAAAATTAATGATTTTTGAAAAAATATGACGGAGTGAAATTCTCATAAAAGTGCTCTATGAGGGATAAATACAATTTGGATATAGTGCTTATTATGGTGTTCAGTCGATTAATTATTGTTCGATCAATCGAACAATTTTAGACAATAATTTGTTTGAATAATTTCAAATTGCTAATTTTCAATAAAGAATTAATCGAGGAATGTATACCGATTTATCGAATAATAATAATAATATGTAGTATTTCTGTTAAATGTATAGTTTTTTTAAAGTTTTAAGTCAAATAAACAAACCAAATGTATGTGTCCGTAATTGAGCTTATATTTTTGTTAAATATAATAATTCATTTCACAAAAGAAAAAACGACAAAGGAAAGTATGTTAACTCAAAGATTTATATTAATTTATCGGGTATGTTCTAAAATCGAAATTAAGTGAGATTGAAATCAAAGGATAATTTTAATTCAATTACTATTTACAAAATTACTGTAGTTTTTCGTGGTTTTCAGTGTTCTTCTTGCAAAAATAATAGATACTGAAAGAATGAAGTAGATAAAATGGAATATTTTATTGAACTTTTATAACAGGGTCGTTTGTTAAAATTTGCTCGATTTAAAATCCACTTTATTTCGATTAAATAATATGGGATAAAATGGAAATAATATGGCGAATATCATATACAATAATATTGCCAGTGTATGGGCCGCTTTAGAATGAATTTGGCTTAAAAATATTGTACGAAGGATAAATCTAATAATGCTAAATGTAACAGGTGTCCAAAATTGTATTCACGTAAATGTTCTTTAGCAACTTCACTAATTTACCACTTGCACAGTGACTATAAAATAGTACTTGAAGAAGATGCTCCACCAACGAATCAAAGGGACTGCAAGTGGTCCAATGAATAAATATTTTAAGCAAGAAACTTCGATCGATTCTCTAGATGAAATTATTTGCAGAAGCATAATGGATGATGGAATGTACGTGAAAATTTTCAAAAAATCCAAAATTATATTGAAAATTTGGAGCTACATTGACAAGTTTTATTAAAAAAAAAAAAGAATATTTATTTACTCAAGGTCTAAATTGTTGTAAAATTATCGAAAAAAAATGTTGTAATTTAAAAAATTTCTGCATTTAGAATTATTCGATTAATCGATTAATTTAAAAATTTTTTTCGTTAAAAATGTCAAATATCGATTAATCGTTTGATCGAACAAAATCAAAACCCGATTAATTGAACACCCTAGTGCTTTTAGATTATTGTAGCCTTGTCCATAGTCTTCATTATTAATTTTTAATGTTAAATAAAAAAGATTGATTTTTTATAAAAACTTTAAAATTTCGTGTAAATAGTTTTATTTTCTTTATAATATTTTTTATCGCATGCGATATTTTTAAAAATATATTTTTAATCGCATGCGATATATTAAAAAAAAATTAATTTAACTTATCATATTTATCTTCACACACGTGATTTTTAAGACCAATCAAAAAATTATACGCACAGAAAACATATTTCTCGATATGGTCACCTTGAACCAAACTATTTGTAAACATAGTATGCTTACTTTACCATATTATAGGTACCGGCAACCATATTTTGGTATAATCAATAAGTGTCAACCATATTAAGGTTTCCTTCGACCATGCAATGATTCAAAATAACAGAAAAATAGTTTACAATAATAATAGTATGACTGTTTTCAGTTCTTAGAAAAGAAAAAAAATGATGACCCAAATGGGGGAAAAGTATAGTTGGTTGAGGTTTGCTAAACATCACATTGCAATATTTGGACATTTAGATGGACAAAAGTAACAGTTTCCCCTATTCGATAATTGCTAAATTCAAGTTGATACGCAGATCACTGACCCCTACCATTTGTCACACTGTGTTAGCAACCATACCGAGTCATAATCGCAAAAAAAGCTTAAGCGACAATAAAAAAATTGATTTCATTTAAATTTTGTATGAAGGTTGTCGCTACGATAAAATTGTTTTTACTATAAAATCGTTACGGTACCTTATGTGACCATGACATTTTAGGAGATGATGCTTAAGTGTTGCCAAAAAAGTCATTTATTAAAAAAACGAAAATTTAAAATGATGTCGCTTAAGCTTTTTTTGCGGTAATGCCTCGATATTATTGTCATTAAACATTAACACCCATAATATAATTGTGGCTTATTAATGAATGTCTTATAATTTGTAAACTAGTGATCAATAATATGTAAAAAAAAACTTTGTTAAAAATTGTTATGTTGGAGGTTTTCATATACCAAAATGTATTTTCTTTAAGTGTATAGTTTTTTCTTGTTGGTATTCAGTTTATAGCTCACTTTCGATATAATAAAACGTTTTAAATTTCTTAACCATACATTTATTTATCGATTAATCATATTGAAAATAAGCGCTTTGTAACAAATGTTTCCACCCCATTAAATTTTTTCTAAGATACGAGGGTATACTCGTACATCAAAACCCAGTAGTTCTGACTGTTTTTCAATTCAATTGGAAGCATCAGGAATTTTATAAGAAGGAAAAAAAATATCTTTGCTGAAGCATTCAAAAGCTCTTTTAAAATAATAAAACGAGATTGTAAGAAAATCCTTAACACTTCTGGATTACTTAGACACAGAAAAGTTTGAAATAACCCAATTTAATCATGTCACTCAAATTACGAAATTAATCGGCCACATGCGTACTAACAAGATTCCCTATAGAGATAAATATGAATGGTAAAATCATCAGCTGCTTGTCACCTATTAAGTAGAAAGAGCGATATCGTTTCGTTTTTAAAAAGAAAACAAATCTCAGTTGAAACTTTCCAATGCATTATAAATTTGTTTGTCCCTATTTCAAATTAAATATAAAATACATTTTGAAGAAAATATTTTCTAATGAAATATTCAAACCTGCTAACAACTCCCTTTCAGCACATTTTACAGAGAGACAAAAAACATTTTATATTTCATATTTGCAGCTTGAGAGGAACACCAAAAATCTAGTTGGTTTTACACACTTAAAGACTCAAATTTAAGAAACACTACATGCTGGTCACAAGGCGTATCTTGCTTAAGCACACGGCATCAAAATCTCAATTCACTGAAAAAGTGGATTCAGCATACAGGTTTGCATATGAAGCCGACTATATTTTGAATTTTGTATTTGCTTTTTTAAACAAAAGCTTAGCAAATAATTCACATCCGTGGTTTTAAAAAACAAAAGATTAGAAATAAGTGGTGTTTTTACGGGGCATAGAACTTTTTTTTGAAAATAAATCACAACACATTCAAAGGAAAGACCAACATTTTGCCTTTATTAGCTCATTAATCTCATGGCATTTAATGTTACAAAATAATTCTCGCAAATTGTCTCCACGAATAAACCTTACGGATGTCAATCTGTTGTTCGAAATTTGCAGAGCTTCTTCGGACATACCTTGTCCTGTTTCAGCAATAAAGTGTCGATTGTTGGATTCCAAATGACCAGTCGCTGCTGGCTTATCCGAATAGATTTGAGATTTGATGTGCCCAGAGAAAAAGTGGTTCAAAAATGTCGAATCACACGAACGATGTGGCCAATTCACAGGTCCATTTCTTGAGATAATTCGTTCACCAAACGCTTGGCTCAACAAAGTGATGGTTTCATGCGCTGTATGGCATATTGCGCCGTCTTGTCGGGAGCTTATCTTCTCCAAAAGATTTGCAAAGACGTGAGGAACCAAAAAATCACAAATCACTTGCCTGTACTGTTCACCATTAACGGTTATGTTGGCACCCGTTTCGGATTAAACACAAATGGGCCGATGACACCTTTGGCATGTAAACTGCACCAAAAAAAGGTTTTTTCAGACTGTTATAAAGTATTACAAGCAAAATCTTCTCCCTTCAAAAATCTGGTTCAACTTTCACTTGATGCTCAGCCCATTAATTGAGCACGGTAAACAATTGATGGTCCGCTGGCTTAAACTTTTGCACCAGTTGGTTCTTATATGAATGTTGGCCAAGATCTTTTCTCAACATTTTCCAAGTAGTTGAAGGGCAGAGAAAGAGTTGCTGATAATGGCGTCAGATCGATAAATTCGAGCAATATGTCGGCTCGGCCAATCCTCAACCTCAGTGGATTCGTCAATATGCAGAATTGCCGCATTTGGGCGAATGATAATCCAAGAGTGATTGTCAAAACACCAATGCACCCACAAAGAGTGACTGTTTGGTGCGGTTTATGGGCTGGCAGCATCATCGGGCCATATTTTTTCCAAAATTTAAATGGTGTTCGCTATCGTGAGATGATAACGAACTTTTTATGGCCTGAACTAGAAGATATGGATGTGAACGATATGTGGTTTCAACAGAACGCTGCCACAAGATCATGTGATTTGTCACCGTTGCACTTCTTTCTTTGGGTTTATTTGAGAGAAAAAAAGTGTACGTCGATAAGCCAGCAACAATTCAAGAGCTAAAGAATGAGATAATTCGGCACATTAACGGCATAGAACCTCAATTATGCGTCAGCGACATCGAAAATTTGGACCTTCGGATGGAGGTGTGCCGCCGATGTCGCGGCGACCATTTGGCCGATATTTTGTTCCCCACATAATTGAACCATACTAATATTTGTATAACAAAAAGAAATGACAATAATTTCTTAAATAATTTGTGTTTTATTCAAAATCAATATCGGCCCTTTAAATTAAAATTTAAATCAAAATTAAAACAAAAGTTTGGCGAACAGAGCGCGAATTTTGTAAATTAATTTCTACGATTTGTAAACGGTGTTCTTGTGCGAGTCTCTGCATGGTGATTTTCCAAAGTATACTGGCAGAAAAAGGGCAAACAAACTTCATTATTGTGACAGCCAGTTTCACAGTTATCCCTATTGGAAGTTGTATACGCTTAAAAACACACCCTACACAGAAAAAAACAAAAATTGATTTCAATTAAAAAATTTAAAAATTATTTAAATTTGCACCAGAAAAAAATTTATTTGATATTTTTTTATAAAATTATTTCTGACATGTTTAGCTTTCACGTCCAATTTTAATCGATTTTTTTCAATTTAAAAAACGACTCTCTCAATTTTATTTTATGTTCAATTTTTTAATCAAATCAAAAGAAAAAATCTATTTTCCCCATAATAGTGTTTCTTGGAAAGAATTTATTTAATGAAACATAAAATTAATACCGCCAAATTGCTCACCGTTTATTTTATCAGAACTTCAAAGTCGTGCATAAAAATTTAAAAGCAGGATGTATACTTTTTATGTTGGCAACACTTGTACCAACACCTGCATTAAATATTCCTTGCTGCGTATATCATTAGCATTATTCTGAAACAAAAGAAAATGAAAAAAAAACAAAAAAAAATAGAAGCCAAAAGAAAAAAACATCTACAACATTTTATAACAGCCATTTTATGTATGTTAAGAGTGTTAAGAGATACATGTCTTCATCTAATTTTTTTCCTTTTATAATGGCACCATTTTAGTTTTATCATTTTCCTTTTCTTTACATTTCTAAAGAACATTAACAACAACAAAACAAAAGAATAAAGCCATTTTCTAAATAATATTTAAATGCCACTCACGTCTAATTTGTATTCTTGTGTTAATTTTTTTGAGATAAACAACAACAACAACCGCAACAGAAAAAAAAAGAAAATGGTAATAACGATTTTTATGGCTGCTAGTTGGAGTGTTTGTTTGTGTGTATGTCTGCTTATGAGCAGGGAAACCGGAAAATTCCCAAAAAATTATTTTTAGCGCATTAAATATGCAGAAAAAACTTGAAAGTTTACCTAAAAATTATTACAAATATGCCCCAAAAAATCAGAAATATTTGAAAACAAATTATCCAACAATTTTAATATTATTTATTAACATTTAAAAATAAACAAGTCAAATTTAAAAAATAGTAAAGCCCATACACCATACAATAAAAAGGCGAATTTTCGTGATTATAGTTATTTTTCCCAAACATTATCTAGATCAGTGCTCGAAAATTAGCAGAACATTAATTAGCGTACAGCTCACACACTTTTTAGCGTTTGTGTATAAAAACACAAACCTTAATATCGTTTATAACTATTTTCAAGAAAGTAACAAACATTATAAAGTGTTCTGTTCTTCGTTAACAAAGGAACAATTATAGTGGTTCTGTAGACATGCATTATATTTTAATGTTCTATAGTGTTTTTTTTTACATTAATGAAGGAATAAGCAAACAAAAATTTAAGCAACGACTACAGCACGAATAGCTTGTGTTGTATTGTATACATGTTTTGTTTGTGTAAAATTCTTTTGCTGGCTTCTTGTTTATTTTTTCATAACTTTGCGCACAAGGACGGATGGATATCGTTGGATTAGTTTAAAAAGTTATTCTGAGTCGATCGGGACGCAACACTCATAGAAAAACCTTTATATTGATGATGCCCTAACATCAGAAATGGGACATCAATATTATAAAATATGACATCAATGAGGCAAAAAGTTACATCAATCCAAAGACGAACGTCATCATAACATTTTTCCATATCTTATGCGTCATCAATGCTATGACTACAGTGACATCAATTCGATGCCACATTTTGTCTATTATTAACATTATTTTCATCTGTTAAAGTAAAATAAGAAGCAAAAACTCCCGTATTTAATTTCCTTAGATTATTTAGTTAAATACAACAAATGCTCAAAATTGAACGAACACAAAAACCATATTAAGAGTTCTACTGTTAACAAAGGCCGGAATACAACAAAAGTAAAACAAACATGTGTAACGAGTAATTAAATAGCAATATTCTCTCACTTTGACTTATTAAGTCAATCCCACTGACTTATGATTTCTATTGAGTTCTTTCTGCGATGTAACTCAGTCATCGCACTAATGACATTTTTTATTAAACTGACTCCGATATGTCATCTCATTAATGACATAATTTCACCTTATGACAATTTGGCCAAGCGATGTTAAAAAGTGTCATATGGTCAAAATCGAAGACACTTGTCATAGTACTGATGTTAAAATACAAAAGCTTTATGACGCCATTGACATCAGTTTAAAAGATGGGTTCAGAATTCTATATAATACACACATCGGCTAAAACATATATAAGAGCATTTTCCTTAACTTTTGCTTTTGTATATGAGGGATTTCATGTCAAGTGACCCAAATTTTGAAATCGACGTCGTCCGATTTGGATAGTAGCTTAGACACAAATTTTCAACAAGATCGGTTATCCAAATCGGAAGACATCGATTTCAAAAATTGGGTCACTTGACATGAAATCCCCCATATACATAATTTGAGAGTTTTAAATGACTGTTATCTTTAAGACAACTTGCTTTGGCTTACAATTGTAGAGTGAAATTTAAATGTGGATAGATACCAACAGAAAATGCACATCTGTTAACCAGAATTGCATTTGAGTCATCTTAAACTATCGAGCATGTATCAAAATATGCTTTCAAAAGTTAAAATATGCGCTGTAAGCTAAAAAATAATCTTTAAACTAAATTATGTAAAAAAAAAGATGTTTACGGTAAAGTATGCCTAAATTATGAGCTCTAAAACCGTTAAATTTTCAGCCCAATTATGAATACAAATTCCCCGGGAGTTTTTTCCCCTTTTCCCATTTTAACAATTGAATTTACATAGGAAAAAGTGAGAAGGGAGAAAACTCCCTTCATAATTGGGCTGTATCAGCCCAATTGTTTCTGTGTTCATTGGTCACACGAGAAAAAATACAATTGCGTATTTTCGGTTTCCCTGCTTATGAGAATATGTAAAAAATCATCAAGTGTGTAAGAACACAAAATTGATTTTAATGTAAATTCAATAATATCAAAGTTGGTTGTTGCAATAATTTATGCTGCTGTTACTGCTGTTGATGACATTGTCAATGACAATGACTTTTAAGTAGCAGGATCAAAACGATTTTAATATGCAGGGACAAATTGAATGTTGCTGAAATTTAATAGAAATTGGGAAAATTTCGGATAATAATCTATTCATGTACATAAACAAACGAAATTAAAGTTAATGACATGTAATTTTATTTGGTACAATTTGTGTTTGTTTTTTTTTTAAAGCTGTGTTTAATAAGATACCACATTTATGCTACGTACATATTGGTATTACATAAACCAGAAATATATTTATCCCTTTTTTCGTGGTTAAATTGTTGTTGAGGTTGACACACATGTAGTATATATTGGTAGTATAGTATACAAATGCAATTGTTAATTATCGAAGAAGTAACTGAATTTACTAAAACACGAAGAAATTGGAACGAAAAATGGCCACTCGGTCCTAATTTAGTCGTCGTTCGTCGAAGTAAGAAAAAGGAATATACCTATCGCAGAATTTGCTATGCACGACGCATTTCGGCCGACGCACTAATTGTTATTTTTTAAGAAAAATTTAAAAATAGTTCTAGAAACACAATTAAGTTTGTAAAGTTAAGGAATTAGTTTTCGTTATATTATAAGATCTTATTATTTAAAATAATTGTTTGAAAAAACTAACATTTAGCATAAAACTCGCCCACAAATTCCCAAACGATTCCTAAACATGAAACTTTTTGTTTAACATTAATTAAATTAAATTTCTTGCAAAAAAAAAAAAAATTATTAAGAAATAATAAAAGGCCTATAGAGGAAATATATTTTACGACTTACACACAGTGTAGAAAAAACCTTTAAGAAAATGCTTAACATACTAGTAGGCCATTGGATATTGTGAGAAACAAACCAGATCTTCTCAAGCCATAAAAAGCAAACTTATTTGCTGCTTTTGATGGTCCTTCGAACCCACCATAATTTCATGTTTTCAATACAAACTTGAAAAAGAAATATCTGACGTGCGTAAATAAGTTTTTTTCTGAAAGGCCAAAAGTCACTGGTTTTTTATAAAAGAGTTTTTCAATGAATTATTTTTTGTTTTAATATTCTGTTGTAGTTACCTTAAAGTTTACTTCCCACAGGAATTAAAATGATAATGCGAAAATAAAACCTCATATTAACAAGGTAAGAATTTGTTTAAGGAAATTAAATTTTCTGTAGATTATTTTATCATCGTAATCAAATGAAGAATTGAACTGTAAAACCAATAAACAAATTTAATTAGAAACTGAAGTTGATTTTTTTTTTGCTTATTAATCGAATTGACTAAAGTACTGTGTTTTGTAGGTTTATGAAGAAAAAAACACTTTTTGGAATTTTGTTAATCGTGATTGATTTTTAAAGAGCCGTAATTTACTCCAATTTTTATATTAAGGGTCTATCAAATATTTGTTTGGCAAAGATTTTCTTTCAATTTTTTTTTTTGTCATAAGAATCTTTATTTTATTTGTTTTTCTGTTTTACTTGTATCGCAGAAACACAAAAATTAGCAGCTGACAAGAAAATTTACAAATTTTGGCCTGGTTTTTTTTGCAAATTTTCTTCAAAGATGCTTGACCAAATTTAATCACATTCAGTCTATATTTCTACAAAAATAAAAACGAATTCAGTTAAACATTTTACAAAGGAAATAAACTGAAAATTGGCCAGATTTTCTGCAAAAAAAAAAAAAATCAGCCAAACTTTTCTAGTTTTACTAGACTGTTTTGATTTTTCAGAAGGAAAATCTGCAAAATTTTACCACATTTTCCAGGAATAAAAGCGATAACATTTTTCAACGTGTTTTTATTAAGATAATAAGCCAAATTTCTCCAGACTTTTTAGAACGGAAATCCGTCAAATTTGACCAGATGTTCGAGAAAGTAAATCAGTATAATATGTTAAGATTGACTGGAGAGAATATCAGACAAGTCTTTTCAGATTTTCGTAAACGGAAATCAGTAATGTATCTTTATATTTCCAAAGTCAGCTAAATATGTCCAGAAGTTCTAGAAAAAAATTGGCAAAGCTAACCAGATTTTACAATTAAGAATTCAACACCTTTGTTTTTAGTTCGACGCTCTATGCATTCTTCAAGAAATATGCAAATTTTTATACCTAGTTTTTTGAAAGGTCGGTCCTTGTAAGGGTTGCCAGAATGTAGAATCATTTGCCTCATATATTAAGGAATTATCGTTTGTAATCATAAAGCTTTAATTGAGTATTTCAATACCATTTAAATATATCGTTAACGATGTGATCTAATTTGACGGTATATTTATTGATTTTTTTTTTTTGTTTTAAAAATGGTTATAAGTTGATGCCATATTATATTAACTAAAACATATTTTTAGATTATTAATGTAGGGTTAAGCTTTAGAAAAAATATCTATTGTAATATTATGATTTGGCCATGAGGGCTTTTATTATTACAAAAATTTTTAAATAAAAAAAAAAAAAAATCACACAAATAAGACCAGATATGAAGAAAGAACATCAGTCAGAATTTAAGTCAAATCCTTTCAGATTTTTCAGAAAAAAATCAGCTAAATTTGTTCTGATTTTCGAGAAACGAAATCAGTCAAATTTGGCCTGATTTTCATGAAAGAAAATCCGTTAAATTTTACCAGAAATCTTACCAGATTTTTTAAAAAACAAAATCAGTCAAAAGTGGCCAGGTTTTCTAGAAAAAATCAGCCAAATCTTGCCACATTTTCTAAAACATAAAAATTTGACAAATTTTCCCACATTTTCAAGAAAGAAAATCAGCTGATTTTTTTCGATTTTTGTATTACCAGTTTTTTTTTACCAAATCAGCTAAATTTGATCAGATTTTCGAGAGTAAAAATCAGTCAAATTTGTCCAGATTTAAAAAAAAATAGCTCAATCTTGCCACATTTTCTAAAACACAAAATTTAGAAAAATTTGTCCACATTTTCAAGAAAGAAAATCAGCTGAATATTTGTCGATTTTTGTTGACAAAACTCATCCAAATGTTACCAGATTTTCTAGAAAGAAAACCAGCCAAATCGTATCATACTTTGGCTAGAAACAAAATCACCCAAATCTGGCCAAATTTCCAAGAAAGAAAGTCAGCTAAATTTCCAAAAATTTAAGTTTTTTTTTAGAGACATAAAAAATACTTTTATTTCAGTCTATTACAAATAGGTTCCGGTTAAAAATGCAAAATTATGTCGGCCAAGTGAACCCCCCTACAGGACCGTCAAGCTCCCAAACTTTTACCAAATTTCTCAATCGCGTTATTCAATAAACTGTTGTCAATGGTTGGTATCGATGAAGTTGTTTTGAAGCTTTTGAACTGTTGTGAAATAATTTCTGTACACTTTCGTTTTGAAAAAAACCCCACTGCTCTACAAGAAATAATGCGATTTTCGAAAGATCCATTGTGTCTCTCGCACCATCCCCATGATACCACATATTTTCGACGTCCAATTCATAAATTTTCTGCTACAAAAAGCTTCGGATTATCTCCTTGTTTCGATTTCCATTGGCCGATGACACCTCAAATTCTCGCAAACAGAAAGAAAATCAGCTGAATTTTACTAGATTTTCTAGAAAATATTTTTTGTTCTTAATAGTGAGAAAAAAAAAACTTTTTTATTATTTATAAAAATTTAAATTGCTTAAAGTGTTGAAAAATTATTTTAGAACTTAACTAGTTCTTTAAGATGACATAGATTTTTATAAAATTTGAAAAATAATTTTTTTCTTTAATCAATTATCTACAAAATTTTCTTAAGATAACTTATTTGTTAGCCATCATTCATTAATTAAAGCATTAAAAAATAACAGAAACGCATTGTATTCAAATGACAAATGGCCCAATGATAACGCCTTTTTAAGAAAACTTAAAGAAAACAAAACAAATGTTTTCATCCATCATAGTTTTTAGTTGTCATTAACAAAACGTTTCATTTGCTTGTCCCTTTTTGTTTTTCTTTTGCCAAAATTATAATTTATTTCGCCAAATCTTTGCGAAAATCTTCACTATCTTTGCTACAGAAACAACAACAACAACATTAAGAAAGTAAACAAAAAAGTTTTTGTTATCTTTTATATTTTGTAACAACAACAACGAAAAATTATGGTATTGGCAACCTTGGGGCCTTATCCAAAGACCTTAACCTTCATATAGGAACGCAAAAGCATTCAGAATCCTCTCCAGAGCGTTATGGTCTCCACCAGTAATCAGTTTTAGTTTTTAATGGTACTCCATCAAATCAATTCATTGTTATTGTTGAGGTTAAAAACTATTGCATATGGGCAGTGTTGAAAACCGGATAAAACTGTAAATATGTAAAGTTTTAGGACGCCAAGCCATTAGCCAGTGGGATTTTAAACGCAAAACACACGACAGGCATGCAAACACTAAACAAAAAAATATAATGACAACTACGCACGAGCTGCTTTCACGCACAGAGCAGTTTTACGAATTTTATATTTATTTTTAATTAATTTCTGCTTTACAACTTACACATTTACACTCTAGTAAAATAACTAAACAAACAACAACAAAGAAGTGCCATCTATCATTGGAAACACAAACATCAAGAAAAGCAACAACAACATATATAAATACAAGTACAACATTCAACTAACTATTTTAAAGGAGTTCCTTCCTTTTTTGCTCTTCTCTTGCTTTCAATATTTATTTATTGCTTTATTTTAATAGTTAAAGAAAAGAGAAGGAAGAGCACTACTGGGCCGTTGCAAAGCAAAAGCATAGAGGGAGAAGAAAGTTTAATAACTTTGTTGTTTGTACTTGAACATTTAATGGTTTCTCTCCATTGTATGACCATGTCCTTGTGGTGTTTACGGTTTTGTGGGTTTTTGAAAATTGCATAGCTTTTCTTTATTTTTATGTTTAATATTTTTAGTTTATGCAAAAATTATAAACTGGAAATAGTTTTAAATTAAATTTAAAACCAATTTTTAGGAAATTTTTAAAACAATTTAAGGCTTTTGAGAAGTTTAGCAATAAGAAAGGAGTTTTTTGAAAACCAAATATGTTTCCTCAATTCAAATGTGAAATTCAAGGCAATATAAATTTGTACTCCAATACATTTGTCCCATTAAACACCGTTCCTATTTAAAACTTAAGTAAAATGAAAGTAACCTTAAAAAAATTAAATTTGTCACCCAGGCTGGTACAGTTTATAGCGCTAAGCTATTAAAATTTGTATTATATCAGGGGGACGCCACAAGGAGGGGGTTTTCAGCCTCTACTGTAGTTGCTTGAGGTAAACGGGATTTTAAGGTCTTTTGACTCTTTAGTTTTACTGGTCTGGGGAAAATTTCTATCCACGATCGGGGAAATTATGTAGGTGATGCAGGGCGAACTCTCGGCATGGGCGCAGGACAAAGGGCTAGATGTAAACCTTGCGAAAACTGAACTGCTGCTCCTTACCAGAAGGTATAGTAGATAGATATGATGCCTGTGTAAGATGGTGTCGAGCTAACTCAGTCTGACGAGTCTAAGTATTTGGGTAACTTCATTGTCCTAGAGTACAGGGCCTCAGGCAGAAATGACTGGGCGATAGGTTTCACGACAAACTGGAGAGTAGTACTGGATGTAATCCAGTCGATCTCAAGGTTTTGTCAGGTTAGTATGCCGGCTATTTCTGGCGAATGGACTGTGGGTAGGGTACTGTTCTTTTTTCTATAGGGATGTGTAGGAGCTGGGGTGACCCACCATCACGCTCCTGCGTGTCTCTCCTAGACTTTGTATCTCTGTTCAACTATTCTATTATTTTCTTTACTTCCTATACATCGATTCAATTGTGCTCTGTCCGTGTGTTTTCAAAATTTTTTGAGTCTTAGGCTGAACACACACGAACAAAAGGCAAAATTGTTTTTTTTTGACTAATACGACAACACAGCATTAGTTTTTCTGAGACAACCCACACCAAACAGAACAACCGCAGATACCATCAAACACAAGTGTCTTTGACTTAAAAAACAAAAACATTTTGTCTTTTGTTGGTGTGGGTTCGGCCTTAAGTTTGACTTGCACTACATTTTAGTTTAAAATTTTCGGTCCGATTTTTGGGGAAATATTCATTTTTGAAAAACCCAGATCTTTTGAAAGCAACAAATTCAAATATTTTATACTCAACTAATTTTTTGGAATACAAATTTTTTTATTAACAAGATTTTGTTTGTCGTGCTTATTTCCCAAATTTTATTCTTGATAAAAACACTGCAATTTATTGTTGAAGGGATAAGCTATTCCTATGCGCATTACTCTCAAATATTGCCTTGTTAGTACTACGGTAAAGGGTGTAAACGATTCGGCAAGGCACTCTTTCTTATTGTTTTTGAAAATGATTTGCTAATTTTGACACCCTGTCGAATTACCATGTGTTAAAGTTGGCTTCCTTAAAACTCCCAAGTCCGAAAACTTAAGAACTACCACCCACCCCACTATAAAATATTAAATTTTAATTTACTAAAATGTATATTTTACGGCAATGTGATTAACATGTTCCACTTCCCAATTCCCTTTTTTATGACTGCCATCAACAACTTCATTGCAATTATTAATTAGTGTCATTATTTTAATAAATTGTTATTCCTCAATTAATTAAATTTGCACAATAATATTAATATATAAATTAAGCAAAAAATGTCGGCTTTTCAATGCTAAAAAAACGGTTTTAAAAAAATTAAATAAAATTAATGTGAAAAAATAGATTTAAATAACATAAAAACGATTACAGTTAACCACAAAAAAGTGAAAAGAAATTCTTTAAAAATTGTTACATTAAATTATTGTTAGACTATTTATTGTTTAAAAATTCTTTAGTTTTAGTTAAAGGCTCGGCAGGAAAATCCCAGAAATTTGCCGTAATAAATTTCAGGGCATTTTTTAAATATGGGTATTTCCATTTTGACGTGTCTTGATATTTGTACCACAAAATGTAAAAAAATTACAGCAATCGGCGCTAAGGTTTTGCAGATATAAGCTAAAATATGCGCTGGCGTGCCGCTAAAAAAACGGAAGTGCATGTTGACTTGCATTACAAAACTGAATAACACTGCGAATTGGGCAAGACGTTCTGTATAAAACCTTTTTGAGTAAACTTTGGACTAATACAGATTTATTTTTCAAGCTATAAAATTTAAAAATCTTTGCTCGTTTTTAGGTACATATGGGCATTTTCAGCGACAAGTCTACTTTTTTTTAATGTAACGCCAGAATGCAAATAAGGTTGTATTTTCGGACCATGTGGTTCAACCGTTATTCCTTTTGTTGCTTAATGTAGAGCTAGTTGCACTTTACACCAAAATATAAAAAAGTAAACTATACAAATAACATTTTATTAGAAACCTCTTAAACTACTTCTGGCGTTACGTTACAAAAAGTAGACTTTTCGCTGGAACTGCCCATATATTTTCCTGGAGTATCCGGATAATTTTGCCATAAAGAAGCTTCAAGATTTGTTAAAAAGTGTTGTGAAATTTTAAGGGCCGATGTTGATTTTGAATAAAACACAAATTATTTAGGAAATTATTGTCATATCGTTTTATTATGGTGGTAAGGTTAGGTTAAGAAGGGTTATGTGCCCAATGGCACATTTCCACTCGGAGACCAATGCGGTCCGTTGTGAATCTCTTCAATAATAGCTAGATAAAAGTTAAGAAAAGAAGTATGAGGTGGATAGAATTAAGAAAGTTATAAGAAAGTTAGTAGGTACCACGTAGAACTATACCCTCTCTACCGTCCCCTCAACAGAAACAACCGAAATATTGCCCTGAAAAACCCAAGTAGATCAGCCGGACTACATCCACGATGCACCCCAGTTCGTCGTGAAATCTATCTCCTATCCACTTCTGTCTGAGACCCTGCATCCTAGGACAATGGCACAATACGTGCTCGATTGTCTCCAGCTCCTCAGAATCATCGCACAACCTGCAGAAGTCCGGTATGGTGTTGTCCCATTTGCACGTAAAAGCCCTAACAGGACAATGACCCGTCAGGAACCCTATAAGCGTTCTAAGACCACCCCTGTCCATTCCTAGTAGAACCCTGGTTGCCCCCGCGTCTAATCTGGGCCATAGTGCTCTATACACCCTGCAGTCCGTTCTGTTCCCCCAGGACCGGTTATTATGATAATATTGATATGTTTCAATTATGTATAAAACAAAATATCGACCAAATAACCGCCGCGACCTCGGCGACCCACCTCCATCCAAATTGTCGATGACGCTGAGGCATAATTGAGGTTCTATGCCGTTAATGTGCCGAATTATCTCATCCTTTTGCTCTAGAATTGTTGCTGGCTTATGGACGTACACCTTTTCTTTCAAATAAACTCAAAGAAAGATGTCCAACGGTGTCAAATCACATGATCTTTGCGGCTAATTGACATCGCCACCACGTGAGATAGCCCGGTCATTGAATTTGTCGCGGTAAAGAGCCATTGTTTCGTTAGGTGTGTGGCTAGGGGTACCATCCTGTTGAAACCACATATCGTCCACATCCATACCTTCCAATTCGCGTCATAAAAAGTTCGTTATCATCTCACGATAGCGAACACCATTCACAGTAACTACCTGAACGAAGATGACTGCAGCCCTTAAACCGCACCAAAGTGGCACTCTTTGTAGGTGCATTGGTTTTTCGACAATCACTCTTGGATTATCATTCGCCCAAATGCGACTATGGGCCTCATCACTGAAGATGATTTTCTTCGATATGCATTTTAATGTGAACGCCCATTAATAAGCCTAAATATCTTTAACGCGTTGCACGATTGTATATCTATCCATGGTTGAAATTGAGTAAGTCTGAAATTGAGAAATGTCTAATGAAAAGCAGAAAAAACTTAAAATTTAGCCACCACTTTATAAACTAAACAGCAAACATGATGTTCTTGTTTATGTTTCAATTTTTTTTTCTTTATTGGATGCTAATAACCGCAAAAGGATGTAATGGAGCAAATCGTATTTATAGTTGACATGTCACATGTTATAATTTCCATGGACGTAAAAAGCTTAAGTTAGCGCCCGACCAAAGGCTGGCTATGCAGAAAAGCAACTGTCTGGTGTAGATTTTGTTTTGATGTGGAGGCGTGAGTAATCCTTATTTTTTTGAAGATGAGGCCGAAAATCAGTCACTGCAATTTCGGCCTCATTACCGTCATTATTTTCAGGAACATGATAAAGGAGTTATTGTGGCATCAACTGGACGGCATGAATCTGGACGAAATGTGGTTTCAGCAACCTACCACATTGCCCATGAACAATCGACATTATTGCAGAAACGATTTCCAGAACAAATTATCTTAAGATTTTCAGTAAACAAGAAATAGAGATACAACCACATCAGCCTCTGCTAAAAAGTGATGGAAACTCTTGTTAAAAGATTAGGACAGTGGGGGCGGGGCCATTTTATGGATATTTTGGTCCATTTTAATTCAAATTCCAATTAAAGAATTTCATTCAACGGCCATATTTGTATGGTTGAAATTCTTAAAATTGGCTGCTGCAGTGCTTAGGATGCCCCTAGATGGGTCAAATGTATGACAAATCCCACTTTATTATTAATCTCAATCATTTATCTCTAACATACCTACCCGCTACCTCCATTCCTCATGCTGGGTACACACTATGCAATGCATTTACGCAATCTAGCAAATTAAATTCATTTTCATTCATTCCAGATTGCATCAACATCAAAACGCTTTGATATTTTGAGGTTACATTGAAATAGATTGCATGTAGATTGCACTGTTTGTATCCAGCATAAAGCGGACTCCCATACAAAATGTTGAATGCAGACTAGAAATATATTGAAGAAAAAGTCGCATAAATGCCCAGGAGTCGCCCCCAGTTGGATATAATGTATGACCGACCTCAATTAATTGTTTGTCCTTACCATGTCCTCGGACATACTTGCCCTTATCACCACTTCTGCGGGGGGATCCCATACAAATATTACGTTTTATGAAATTCTTAAAATAATTAAAATTTTGCGACTTTTGTGCATAAAATAAAAAGTTGCTTACATATTTTAATCATTCATCGCTTGTTTTCTTTGAAGCTTCGTTTTTTATATGTCGGCAACAAATTAGAAGCGTTTTCCAATTCTTTATTCAGTTTTAAAAAAAAAATATTTTAAAATGTGGCTAAAAAATTATTATTATTATTATTATTTGTCTAAAACGACTGCGTATCTTAGAAAAAAGTTTTACTTTTCTTAAAGGAAATTTTATTTTTGTGCAACCTTCTCAATTTTCGACATAAAGGCTTATCTCGAAAACCAGAGCTAACCTACAAAAGCGGCTAGCACTACTGCACTACTTGCACAGTGCTATTAATTTTGTGCAACACTTGCTAAATTTTTAAAATTTTATTTGGAAAATATTTAATTATGAAGAATGAAAGAACTTAATTACCTTGTTTACAAAACATTTCTCTCCATTCATTCATATATACGTATTAAATTATGGGCTCCTACTACAATATTGAAATTTTTGATATTTCAGTGGGGATAAAAAAAAGTACCAAAAAGGGATCTACTGGAAATTAAATTTCTTTCCTTAGTTTTTGTTAAACAACTTGTAATTTTTTTAACTTTTGCTAATATTGGACCAAGAAACATAAAATTCAGCATGCAATGTCCTGAGTATATAAGGCTCTATGAGGGAAGTTTTTGGTACTTTTTTTAAACTTTAACTGGTACTTTTTGAATTACTGTAAGTATTGTCCTGAGCGAATGAGCATTTGTAAGAGAGATCTTTTTGGTACTTTCTTTAACGGGTGCTTTTTTAATTCCCGTAATATAAGACCTAGAAACAAGAAATTTAACGTTCAAGGTGCCGAGTCAATGAGAATCTTTAAGAGAGTTTTTGTTAGTTTTTTTCTGTGGCTGGTATATTTTAAATTTCTGTTAGTATTGGATTTAGAAACATACAATTATGCAGGTGCAGAAAAATGTTTTAATAGGTACCTAGAAACATAAACTTTGGCATATAAACATTTCCATTTAAGAAAGGGAGACGCTAACGCAGTAGCAGAATAAATGCTACGTTTCTTTTTTTATTGCAACATTAGTTAATGCTGCATTTTTTCTGTTTTGTTATTACAAACCTGTTTTATTGTACCTATGACCGTAATTTCAACAAACAGATATCTGGTCGTGTTCGTACCTAACAGTTATCTTAACCTATCCGGTAAAAATAGTTTGGTAATTTCAACGTTAATTTTGCCTACGTGTTTTTTCCTTTAAGTTTTCTTTTAAAATATGGCAACATTTGTATTTTTATTAATATTTTTAATTGACTGTCAAAAATCGATGGTGTAAAATACACTACAGTTCAACCAGTAGGTAAGACAAACATGTTAAAATTATCAAAAATTCGTTACTCCATAGATATCTATACACAGCTAGATATCTGTTTTTTTTTGAAAATATGCCGATTTCTTATCAAAATCTTCTGGCACCTGTGATTTCATATTTTACTGATGCCAACTTTAATGGCTGAATGGGTTTAAATTAATACAAATTCCAAGATATTAAATAAGAAATATGTAAAATAAGTTAAAATTTTGATGTAAAATAGTAACCAAAAAATATTATTTGAATTTCAAAAAAATATTAAAAAATTAATAATTCAAAATCATAATTCCTTTAATACATTTTTAATATTTTATAGCAGAATTTATAAATTTTCTAATATATTTTTCTTTGTTTTTCTTTTTTTTTATTTCTAGGTAAGTCGTTTATTGTTCTATCCTTAATTCTCTATACATTTCCTGTCAGTGACATTGATCGCAAAATCTTCTTTCGCAATGTAAGTCTTTGAAGATATTTTAGTTTTTAAGCAGATTATAAAGAAACAAAAACATTTTCTATTGCAATAGTAAAAGGAAGAATAGCAATTGAAGTATTTCCTTTAGAAATACACTTGTGATTTGTACATTTTAAAGACAAACGAAAAATAAAAAAATTAATTGTAAAACGATAATTGAAGAGTTTTGGGAAAAGCTAAATTTAGTTATTTGAAATTTAAGCATAAGTTGTGGAGAAATCAAGTTAAACATCAGGATAATATAACTTTTGCAATTTGTGTATGAAAATATTTTGAAGGATCCATTTTCCAAATATGTACACCAAATTGAAATGGTTACATGGAAATTTCTTAATCAAGTGAAAGGCGGGTTTTTTTTAATGGCATAGAGTTTTTGTTTTAAGTAAAACAACAAATTCAATGGAATGACAAAAATTTTTCTAGGGGTCTTCTAAGACCAAAAAATCGTGCAATGTATGTAAAACGGATTTTCGAAATTTCGGGCCTTGACATTTTTCGAATTTTTTGAAAACCTATTTTACATATATTGCACGATTTTTTGATCTTAGAAGACCCCTAGTAAAATTTGATGCAGAAAATATTCGTAAAACATTTTAACCCTCTAAAGGGCCGTTTTAGTATACTTTTGTGGGGAAATTGAAAAAAGGACAAAATTACCACTTAAAATGAGTGTTAGAGGTTAATATATTCTAAGAAAAGAATCGCCATACAATTCTACTGAAGACATCTGAAATAGTATTTTAGCTCAGAAGTACATTTAGTATATATTTGTTTCCTTATACCAAACGCCTTTCCAAAAAATTCAAAAACTTTAGGAGCCGATATTTCGGGAACCTGAGCTAACTTTTCAAAACCCCTTTCGCAGATTTGCTCTACCAATAATCTAGTTTCATTTCGCATTGAAAGTATTGAGG
Organism: Pollenia labialis; assembly: GCA_949318255.1. Lineage (NCBI taxonomy): Eukaryota > Metazoa > Arthropoda > Insecta > Diptera > Polleniidae > Pollenia > Pollenia labialis. Next base: position 141,372,705 of record OX439140.1, on the reverse strand, counting down.
CTGGCGCCGAAGTTGGCTTCTAAACAATCAATCGTTGCTGGCTTATCAGCATAAACCAGAGATTTGACGCACCCCCACAAAAAGCAGTCCAAAGGTGTCAAATCACACGTACGAGGTGGCAAATTCACAGGTTTATTCCTTAAGATTATTCGGTCACTCAACTCAACTTGGTGATGGTTTCTCACGCTATTTCTCCTCCAAATGATTTCGAATGACATGAGGAATAAAAAAATCACGAATCATTTGCCTCTAGCGTTCGTCATTCACGGTTATCTTGGCACTGGTTTCGGATTTAAGGATAAATGAACCGTTGCCATCTTCGACATACTATACGGATTGCAATAGAGTCTCATGAGGTTTGTGCTTTCTCCAAAAACAATGATTTAGCTGGTTTAAATACCCGTTAAGCCAGAAATTAGCCTCATCGCTGAAGAGGATTTAACGACAAAATGCTGCTCAACTTCCAATTAATTCTCAGTCCATTCACCGAAAACACCTGATGATGCTCTGGCTTTAATATTATGGATGTAGGCCAAGAGCTTTCCTCAAAGTTTTACAAGTTGTGGGCTGGCAGAGATCGAGTTGCTACGAACGGCGTCGGATCGATAAATTCGAGTCCTCAGACACACTAACTTCTACAGCGGCAATGGCTTCCTCTGTACTCACAGTATGGACTCGATTTGGAGTAGTTTAATATAATAGAGTAAATGCGGTCATAAATCTATCCCATTGTATTGCATATTAGCTGCTATGATGGACGATTATGTGCTCCTTAAACTTTGCTTTATAAGTTTGGCGAACAGAGCGTGAATTTGTTAACTTTTTTCCGGTGTTATTTTTTTCCATGTTAATTCCCCAAGTTTTACTTAAAAAAAAGTCAAACACACTTAAAAAGTCTGACAACTAGTTTAACAGTTATCCCTAACGGAAGTTCATACGTCTTTAAAAAACACCCTTTATAAATGCAATACAATTGTTCCCTACTTTTGTTTTTGTGCGTGTAATTAACCAGAAATTTCACTACATTTACAATTGTTATCTAAAGCCTAGCACTCTGTTCAAATTTGTGAAAAATGTTGAGTGACATTAATTATTTCACACGAAAATTTTGACATGTACAATTTGACGTTTTTATTACTGCAAAGTATGCGACATTGTTTTACGTATGTAAACAAACCCCACATGTATTTAACTAAAAATTATTTGTTTAAGAAAAAAAAAGTAAATATGGATAAAAAACTGTTACCGGTTGTGCTATTTTAATATTTTATTTCTTTTTAAATAATCAGTTTATACTTTTTTGATTTTGCTTAAAATTCCACATGAAATAAGTGCAGCTTAAAAAATGTTGCCAGAAACAATTCGGAACTTTTTCACAAAATGAACAGAGTACAACTCTATCAAAATTATTTCATTTTTTACTTTTGACATCCAAACCCTTAACCCATTTTCTTAATTAGTCCGTTTTTAAATTACACTGACATTCTTGACAGTTTTTGACCCATTTCAATTCTAGTTTTTCTACAATTTTTTATAAACACTTAATGATAATTAAAATTCCACTTGAGATCCATCTTAAGTAAATACCCTTTAAAATCGTTAAGGCTTATTTTTAATCTCCTTTGAAATTCATTTTCACATCTGTGCTTTATTTCAATCAGTTTAATTTGCTTGTCATTTAAAAGCAATTATGTTTTTTGGTTTCTAATTGACAATTATAAATTCTCTTTTTTCATTATCTCTTTAATTTATGCGGGGTTTGTATTTCAGTGAACACAAAACAGCAAACTAATCAGAAAGTTTGTGTTCATGTTTAAATTTTTGGCCAAACAAAAGTTGATTAAACTGTATTAAAATCAATATTAACTCAAACACCTGTTTTGTCATGTTTTCCTTTTTTTTTTTTACTAAAAGATTGGAAAAAACTGGTCGTTATTAAATAATTTTACTTTAAATAAAATCTTGACTTTATTGATAAAAAAAAAATAAATGAATAAACAAAAAGCAAAATAAAAATGTTGGATAAACTGAAAATAAATATAAAAAAAACAAAATAAACGACCTCCTTGAAATATGCAACAGTTATCTTTACTTTTAAAGCAGAACAGCATGCTGTGCTTTTAAGAGCAGAAAATTATTAAACCCCCACATTATCCGCACAAGTATATTATGCAACAAGCAACACCGTAAAACAAAAATAAAAATAAATAAAAGTACAACAAGTACAAAATTTTTTTTTTATATAACTCCTTATTAAAAACCAAGCAGCAATATTTTCTAGTTGCAAAACAATTGAGGCTCTCTTTTTCATTAACTTTGCAAACAAACGAAAAAAAATGAGCAAAAATATTCTCATCATGCTCGAACACAATTTTTGCACTGACAATGCCATGCCATCTCATCATACACTAAAACAGCAAAAAGCAACAGTCCGTGATGAGGGATTGAGTTCGTCTTAAACTTAAAGCATATTTGTGTACGTACTATACGTATGTATGTATGTATGTGTCATTGAAATTTATGTGTGAAAATTATCTCACATTTTAGTCGGCCTATTTGTTGTGCACCTTTTTGGCTCGTATTTTTACATATAAAATTCTCTAAGTATATTTAAGTATAAAGGATTCACTTCAATAAAGCCATGATGCTAACGGAATGAAAAACACACGCACAAACACACACTCCCAATAAACGCCTACATACATTTAGAGTCATGTGACTGGCATTACATTTAAACCCATACTAAGACGTTAAAGTACATCCATCCGTTTTTATAGCCTTCACAAAGCCTGATACTCTCAGTGTTTACAGAATTTTAATAAATTGAAACAACAGCCAGAAAATATTTACAAACTGGAAAGAAAAGCTTTTCGTAGGAAACTTTCTTTTTGCAAAATTTTGAAAATTAGATAAGAAAAAAAAATGTTAAAGTGTCATTCCAAAGGCAGGTTCCTTCCGATAGTGATTCAGACAAAACTATAGCACATTTTTTTCTTTGTAGAAAAAGTCATTCTAGTCTTTTATCTTTTCTCAACACATTTCCTGCGTTTATTTAAAATTTTAAAGTTTCAATGAGACCAAGAATAAAAAAATACTTAAATTTATAAAATTTTAGAAAGTGACTTAAAATACCATACAAAAATAATTCCGAAATAACAAAAGTGCTATTAAATTGCAAGCCTCAGACTTTACAATTTTTCGAGGCAGATTCGGCACATCATGTTTAAGCAGTATATGCACAACAATAAATTCGTAATTTGAGTAATTTGAGAAGCTCTTCATTTTATTTCACTAACTCCGTTTAGTCTTCTCTTTCGATTTTTTAATCCAGTTGGATTCTTTACCCAGCACAAAATCGCGACCAATATGCACTTCCACATCGCCATTATCTGCATTTGGTACTTCAAATCAATACTCAATAATAATATTAATGTCAGACGTCGGTTTGCAAAAAACAAAATAAAATCTTTAACTAATAAAATAATTTTAATATAAGTTGCTATTTTTTAAAAATAATGTAAAGCCTTTCATTAAAATAAGTGCAGTAATTACCTACCTGTACTCTCTCAGACTCCAAAAAACTTTTATACCCGTGTAAAAGCGAGCGCGGAACATCTGTATCATCGACGGCCACAGACTATCGGAAGAGAGCGGAGGGTACAGGGATTCGTGATTAGTTATATCTAATAGCTGTACTGCCAGAGTCTGAGAGACTCCAGGTAGGGAATTAAGGGTTAAGTCTAGCTAAGACAACTTTTCTTGTAGGGTTCTAAGTCTAGTTCAGACACAAAAAAATATATTTTTCAAAAGAAGTCCAAAGAAATGTAAGTCTTGCCAAACCAATTTTTTTTAAACAAATTAAGTCTTGTCTAGAAAAAAATATCTTCTTTTTGTTCCAGGCTAGAAAGTTTTTCTCTAAAAAAATTTAGTCTTAACTCTGGACAATTCTCTCTCAAAAAGAGTTAGGCCCGTTTTCACAACTTACCGATAGTTAAAAGTAGACTTTAATCGGCCTTATAAAAAATGTTCAATTATTAAAACTTTACTTTAACCTAAAGTGAGCGATAAAGTAGAATAAGATACATCCTACCTGGTAATACGGCCGATTAAATATTAACTTTAGCTATCGTTCAGTTGTGAAAACGGGCCTTAGACTATAAATCTTTTCTCTTTGAAAAGTATATGTAGTCTAGATAACATTTGTTTTCTCTTTGGCCTCTTATCAGACGCAAAATGTATTTAAGTTTGGTCGCACAGAAAATTTTGCTGCGCATTAAATTGCACAATGTAAACGCAAAAGCAATTTTCAAAAAGAACCAACAAACGTTGCAGCGATAAAGATCGTATAATGTAAATAGACTCGTTACAATCCGTCATAGGCGACGGATTCCATTTCGGTCAGAAGCCTTCTCGCCCGTAGTGACGGAGAAGGTATTCTACATCCTCCTCATTTTTTCGTCGACTTTGCGGCAGTAATCCTAATGTATCCGGATCCCAGACGCTGTGCATGCCTACCTCTAAGACAGTGTCACGTGCAACAGACAGCAAGAGACATCCCCACCAACAACTACATTAGGATGTGACAAAAAATCAACCAATTGTATTCGCGACTGTCAGAAAAGATAAACTCGCTGTTAATTGTTATTGTTAAACTGGTGTTTATAATTCTTATTCGCTTAACAGTTGCATTTGTATGATATCTTTAGTTTTTGTAAAATCTTTGGATGAAGTTTCCTGATGATCTGGCCTCAGCAGCCAGTAAAATGCGTATAGGAATAGCTTATCCCTTCAACAATAAATTTCAGTTTATCAATAGAATGAAATGGGAATTTAGCACATTTAGAAGAAACCTTGACATAAGCCCCTTTTAGTCATTGATAGTAGAGGCATGGTTCGCCCGTTAACCATGCAAGGCCATTATTGCCGGACAATCCAGCATCTAGTGTTCGCGGCTCTTGTGTCATTAGCGATATCGAGAGTTGATAGCCGAAGTTTGAGTTTGCAGGAGAGAAGCGCCAACCCCACACATTCCAGATCCAGTGGAACCCGTAAGGTAGTGCCAAGTCTGGAAGAAAAGTAAAGGCCCAACTATAATATGCTAAAGTTGGCTTAAGCAACACATGTAAAGCAGATGTGTCAAACCATATTGTACTTAAGGAAACTTTTTGTTAAGTTAAATGAATCTGTCATTAGTTTAAGCAAACTTCGAAACTGCTCGCACTTTCCGTAAGGAATCAAATGTTTTTTGATTTTGTTGTTGTGTTTTTAAATGCATTTAAGAGGCTTTTTGTTAATTTTTGACAGAAGCTTATGTATATTATAGTTGGGCCTTAAATTCTATAAGAATTGTTAGTCAAGAAATTAAATATTAAAATTTTAATCCAAATTTTTAATATTTTTTACAATTTTATATAGATTTAATTTCTATAACAAAAACTTTGTCACGCTAACTCAATCCCTCTCTCTCTCTTTCTATCCCTTTGGATTTCAAGTATTTTTGTTTCAAAAAATACCATCTTCCATCGCAGAAATGTCTTTTATTTCTTTAAATTAACACCTACACATGCATTTGTTTTATACTCTCTGCTTAATTTCTCTAGTAAGTCTAGAAAAGCTTTCGGTTTTTAAACAAACTTTCCAATATTTCCCCTTTAATACATACCTGACGTTTTTGTTGCCTTTTTCCAGTTTACTACGTAACTGTTACTGGAATTTTGTTTGTAAGAGTCTATACTAAATAATTTACATGCGCAATCTGTTATAAGGATGTGTTTTTGTTTTGCCGCTAAAATAACCTTGTATAAGTTCACCAATACACATTAAAATTATGCTCTTTCAAGAACACGTGAGATAAGTTTTCCAAATAAAAAAGTGCAAAAACAGGCTTCCTAAAAAGTAACGGTCATTGTATGTGTGTGGTTATATTAAATGTGTAAGTGTGTGTGTGTGTGTAGGTGTTTATTGTACCGCTTATTGTACGATTATGTAGTTTGTATGTTGTTGTTTTCTTTATTGTTTCATTAGTGTGTGTGTGTGCAGTAAATCTCTTGTGCCTTGTTTGTGAGAGAGTATTTGTATACATTTGCGGTTTTCCTTTGTAGGGAACAATAAAACATGCATTTTTAGTTATTTGTTTTTTGCTATTGTATGGCTGCCTGCCAGCCAGCCTGCCGAGTTGTTTATTTGTTGTTATTTTGTAATCAATGTTGTATTCTCTGTTGCCCTTATTGTTTACATTTTCTTATGAATTTATCTTGAGGTCTTGAACTTGATAATCATACAATATTATTGAAGCAAACAAAAAAATAATAATAAATGAAGCAAAAATGAAAAGAGGTATTGTATAAATATATATTTTTTTTTAATATTTTTTGCCATGCAATATAATTGATTGCACTAGAAAGTTGTAGAAAAACTTTCGAAATTGTAAACATTTTTTTGTGGGTTTTCTGCAATTCAGGGTTCCATTGTAGAAAATAAATAGTAGATGACTTGTAAATATTTGTGATATTTAATTTTTTTTTTCTTTAAAAATTCTAAATGGCATTTGCCATTATTCCTTAATTTTAGTTCTAACATTGAAAAAAAATGATAATCTTTAAATCTCTTAGAGCGTATGATCATTAAAAACTATAATTAAATATTTCTAATACGTCATCTGTTTGCTTTAACTTAAATTAACTATTTCTGTAGACTTTAACCGGCCTTATAAAATGTTTTCCATTATTAAAACTTTACTTTAACCCGAAGTGGGCGATAAAGTTAATTGAGGTTCATCCTACCTGGTACGTTAAAATAAAGTTGTAATAATGAAACACTTTTTATACGGTCGATTAAATCCTACTTTCAGCTATCGGTAAGTTGTGAAAACGGGCCTTAATGCCTACTTCACCAATTGAAGCACAGCCGCGAATAACGTTGTAATTGACAAAATAATTTTTTTTTTAGGAGAGCAAAAAAACGTTTTTAAAAGGCAGGATTGCTTATTTTTAATTTTTTGTTTAGATTATAAAAGTTAATAATAATAAAAACTCGTATGCAAAATATTAAGAAATTTGAATTTAAAATAACATGCAAATTTGCAGTTTTAACTTTTTTTTTTTTTTGTGGAAAAACGTTTCATATCCACAAACGCGATGTCATTTAAAACGTTTTTCCACTACACAAGCTGTTTTTAAAGCGTTATTCCACATTGCAAAACCATTAGATTGTATCATTTTTTAGTAACTTACAACGTTCTTTCATTGGCTGACTCTTTGTATTGTAGTTAAAACAATGTTAGAGAGTAACGTTAACGATAATTTGACAAAAAAAACCTTATTTTGGCAAAAAGTGGCTTTTACAACGTTATTCGCGGTTGTGCTTGAATTGTATTTAAATCTTAATTTTTGTTGTTCAGGTCAAAATAAAAAAAAAAATTAAATGAAAATCTATATTTTAATATAAATTGACATTTAAATACAGTTGGTGAAATTGGAACTTAATAGCGGTGTTCAAGGTGGGTTTTTTGTTCTAATTATGCGAACATATGCCACTTTTTTGTTATTAACTGTAACCATCCTTTTGTGCTTTTTCAGCACTTGTTCCATTCTCTAAACAAAAATGGACTTTATTAATATTTAAATGGCAAAAAAAAAAATAGCAGAAAATAAACAGCAGATGACTTGTAAACATGTATGATTTCTAAACGACATTTATTCCTTGATTTTAGTAGTAGTATATAAAAACAAAATCCTAAAATCTTTGAATCTACTAGTGCGTATGATTGTTAAAATGTTTAATTAAATACTTCGTATACGTGCTCTGTTTGCTTTAACTTCAATGCAAACTATTTCTGACTCTTATGGCTAAGAAATCAATGAATGCTTAAACGTTGGTTTAGTTGAACTAAACTAAAATATATATATATTTTAAACCTTACAGCTGTAAATCAGAGCCCCATATATTATACAAGGTGGCGCAGAATGAGGTATATGGTTTTAATAGTTTATCAGGGGTTTATCAGCAAACGCAAGAATTTGGAAGTTGTTTTTAATAAACTTTAAACCTAATTCTTATAATTTATGGTTTAAAATCCTGTTTAATAGGGAAATATTTGTTTCATATTTGTCATAAAATTCTTTTATTACAGAAATCTTATTAAAAAACAACGTTTAAAATTCTTTTTATTCGACTGGAAATCACGCTGTAAAATTTCGTGAAGATCCGTCCATAATGTACTCTAGGCCCCATATAAAACCAACTCCCGGAAAACTATTTAGAAGGCCTAAAACCGTAATAAATAATGCTAAAATAACAAAATTGGGTACGTTACAGTTATATTTTTGATGCACTATCATAGAAAATATTGAAGGAATAAGACTTTTAAAGTAGAAATACTTTTAAAATTTTAATTTTACTTTGAATACACATTCGAATTAATATGAAAATTTATGTAATTCAAACAATTGTCGTTCAATACGCGCCACTCTGTATTTTACACACCCAAGACAAGTTATTTTAATAATAATCAATCGGGTACAATTAATTTTGTTCTTTGTTCGATTTTATATTTTTCATCATTAATTCCCTTAAGCCGTCTTCACAAAGTGCTGGAAAAAACAGAATAATAATTAAATATGTAAGTTATAAAGAATTTAAACCATATAGCTTATTTTGCGCCACCCTGTATGTAGTGCAACAAATAAAAATGTGGCAGCGCTACAATAAATTCATATGGTTATGTTAGCCGTTAGGGCTAATAAATCAGAGCAAGTTAAGCTCTTTTTTTTGGTATAAAATGTGTTAAAACCAACAAATCTTTAAATCAGTAAACATATAAACCATCCTCATGTTGAGTAACATTTTATTATACAAATTTTCATATTATTCGAATGTGTATTCTTAGTCAAATTACAATCCTCAAAAGCTTTTATACTTTAATAGTCTTATTTCTTCAATATTTTCCAGGAATATATTTTTTTATTGAGTTTGAAAAACCAGTATTATTTTTGTGTTCGAGAGATGACTAAAGGTGCTATCAGACGGTATGTATTTTACATATGTACTGTCACTTTTCTTACCCATATGTAATTGCGTATGTATGTCAAAATTCCCATTTTACACACGATTCATAATTTTTGCTATCACACCTGCTTATGTTTTTCCGTATGACATAACCTATAAATGTAAACAAAAGCTGACTTTTTAAAGTGTATTAATTGTTTTAATTATAAAGCTGCTGAAATTATAAAGTTTTTAAAAGTAAAATGGATGTAATAACTGCTAATAAAATAATTGTAGCGTCCAGCATTATTGCAGTAATATCTGAAATAAAAATAAAAAAAAAAGAAACAAAAACAAAAACCATCTGTTTTGTTTATGTTTGCCACAGGAAAATAGAGCGTGTTCTAATCGAAGAAATTACATATGTATTTCCACATGTATTTTACACATGCAAAGTTTCATATGTATCACACGATGTGTACAACTTTTACAGATGGAAAATTTGACAGTACATATGTAAAATGCATACCGTCTGATAGCACCTTAACAGGGAAACGTTATCTTAGCGTTTGTGTTTTCCACAAATCTACCGAACCGAATTCTAAGCAGCGATATTTAGTGTTTATTTTCGAACACTTGTAGCAAGTGCGAATCTGTTTTTTTTTTTTGGTGTAGCAATTATTTTTTAACAATACTAATAAAAACATGTTCAAGCTAAAATTTCCTTCAAATGAACTTGAGTTAAAAATAACAACTAAATGAATTTCTTAGTACTTCTTATAACCTTTTTAACATTTGGCCAAACTTTAAAAGAAAAACATCAAAAAAATAAAGAAAAATTACAAATAAAAACCCAATAAGAAGAACTTGCAAGAAGTTGGGCTACCAATACAGATTGTTGTTAAAATTTTTACAGAAAAGTAAAAAATATTTACAAATTCTTATAAAAATCAAATATATTTTGACAATATGTGTTGACATACGCTTGCAAACACACACGCTCACAAATTACTATTCTAACAAAATAAGAAAAAAAACTTATTTCCTCTTATATCACCAACATACAAAAAAACGGAAAACAAAAATTTCTATGTGTTTGTATATGTTTTCATGATTCCCTGCAGACTGTCATATATTTCCAACAACAACAGAAAAACACCCGCGCAGATCACATGCTTGATTCAAATTCAAATACTAACAAAAAAAATAATACACCGACAAAATAAAGAAAATCCCAGAATACATACACTAATATAAACACAATGCAACAACAATTTTATAAACACACACAGACACACACACACACACAACGAGAAAACAAAGTTGTATAGAGTTTTGTAAGAATTCAAAAAATACAGCAACAGTCAGTCAGTTTTACAATTACGACCACAGAATAATCAAGCTATTCACATTGTACCAAAATTGTACCAAAATTTGACAAATAGTACTTTTTAAAAACTTCAGAATCTAGTTAACTTTACCAGAAATTTTCTAAAGAAAATTTGAAACTGGTTCACTTTAGCGAAAATGTTCTTGTAAAAATTTAATGGTTTTCTGTAACTTTTCGTTTCTTTGTGCCGAAAATTTTCTATAGCAAAATTTATACTTCTTTAAATAGAAAATTTTAGGTTCTTTTGTTAAAGTGGAAAAGAATATTTGACGCTTTTTTGTTTAAGCGAAAATTTTCAGTAGAAAATTTGATGCTCTTTTGTTATTTCTTAAAAAAAAAATATTCTCTTTTGGTTTTATAGCAAAACCTTTCTAAAGAATATTTGATATTATCTTATTTAAGGGGAAATTTTCTATAAAAATTCCCTTGTTAAAGACGAAACTTTTCATAGAAAATTCTTTTATTACAACATACATTTTCTTTAGAAACCCTGATGTTTTTTTTTAAATATATCATTTTCTTTAGAAAATAAAACAGTCTTTTGTTTAAGATTGAAAGCCAATGTTTATACAAAATTAGAATCTTTAATTAAATCAAATATTTTCTAAAGGAAATTTTATTCTCTTTTGTTAAAGTTTGAAGTTGAAAGTTTTTGAAGTAAATTTAATTTGCTTTTGATATAGAAAAAATGGCGATCATTATATATTTTGTTCAAGCAAAAATTATCTTAAACATTTAATAATTTTTTAATGCGGATATTTTAAAAAGATGAAAGCGCAAACCTTTTACAAAAAGTTTTAAATTCTCTTTTTCGAAAATGTTTTGTTTCCATAGTAAAAATAAATGTCAATAAAGTAAAAAAAAGGATTCTCTTTAAAACATATTTTTATATATTTTTTTTTTTACAAAATTTGGTGCCTTTAAAAAATTTAAAAAAAAAATTGTCGCTAATAAAAAAATTTCTTCAAAAATTTGTCAGTTTTGTTAGAATATTTTTTGGAAATGTTACGCTGTTAATTTTTTTTTAATTTGTCGCTTATTTAAAATTTCTACAAAAAAGTTTGTTGTCAATAACCAAATTTTCTTTCAGCAGATTTCTTTATGAAATTTATGGCTTGTATTATTATTTTTTTAATTTGTCGCTTATGAAATTTTTGTTTAAAAATATCGTCGCTTAAGTAAATTTTCTTTAAAAAGATTGTCGCTTGTGTTATTTTTTTAAGTCGCATTGAAAATATTTTTAGACAATTTGGCGCTTATGTAAAATTTTCTTCAAAAGTTTGTCGCTGTTGTAAAATTTTGACGAAAATTTGTCGCTTATGTGAAATTTTGTCGCTTCTGTGATATTTTCTTGTCGCTTACTTTGTCGTTTATGTAAAATGTATTTATACATTTTTTTGGAGTTTTATCACTGATGTAAAATATTCTGAAAAATTTTGTCGCCTTGTAATTTTTTATAGAAAGTTTTTTCGCTTATATGGAACTCTTCAAAATATCGTCGCTTATGGGAAATTTTCTAAAATTGTTGTCGCTTATGTAAAATTAATTTATTTTTTTTTAAAAAAGTTGTTGCTTCTGTTCTTGGAATTTATATGTTAATGTGAAATATTCTTAAAAATTTTGTAGTGTTGTAAATTGTAAAATTTTTGTTTTGAAAATTTTGTCGTTTATGTAAAATTTCCTTCAAAATTGTATCGCTTATTTGAAATTTTCTACAAAATTTTGTCGCTTTTAAAAAAATGTCTAAAACTAATTTGTCGCTAATGTAAAATATAATTTTTCTTTCAAAAAATGCTGACGCTTCAAAGAAATTTTATTGCTTTTGTAAAATATTCCAAAACATTTTGTCGTGCTGTATTTTTTTTTTAGAAAATTTTGTCACTTATCTGAGACTTTCTTTGATTTTTGTTGTCGCTTCTGTGATATTTTTTTCTGGAGTTTTATCGCTGATGTAAAATATTCTTAAAAATATTGTCGCGTTGATAATAAAATAAATGTTGAATTTTTTTCAAAATGTTGCCTTTTATGTGAAATATTTTTAAAAAAATTGTCGTTTGTGCAACATGTTCTAAGAAAATTTATTTATTCTTTTTTAAAAATTTGTTTAGCTTGTGTGATATTTTCTTAGAAATCTTGTCGCGTTGTAAAATATTTTGGAAAATTTTGTCACATGTAAAATTTTTTAAAAAGAATTTGTCGATTATGAAAACTACAATTTTACTTTCTTATAATTTTCTTAAAAAACTTGCGTTATGTGAAATTTTCTTAAAATTTTTTTTTTTAATGATTTTGTTATTCGTGCTTAATTCACAATTTTTATTATTTGATATAAACAGTGGGATAAGCTATTCCTATGCGCATTTCACTCGTTGCTTAGGCCTATGGATGAAGTTTCCTGATGATCTCGCCTAAGCATCCAGTGAAATGCGCATAGGAATATCAACAATAAATTTCAGTGTTTTTTTTATCAAATAATAAAAATTGGGAATCAAGCACGAATAACAAAATCATTAAAATTAAATTTTGTATTCCCACGAAAATTGTTTTGATAATTTTTTTTTAAATATCACTTTATTTAAATTTTTTTTAGAAAAATCTAAAATATTCTAATTTTTTCCAATATTTTGGTCAAAACAGTCAGGAGAAAGACTGTGATCCTTACTTGAAAATGTGATTTAGTATTAAAAAGTACTAAAACCATTATTCCTGTACTCGTTAGTGATGTTGATGTAAATGAAACCATATGAATTTATTCTGTTGTACTGCTCTGCTCTGAGTTCTGTGTTTGTGTGTGGCTGTGTGTGTAGTAAATGAGCAAAAATAAAAAATTTTTCTTTTGGCTAAATTTTGTTTCCGTTCAAAACACAGCATCATTTTCAGTTTGTTGGCGAATTTCGAACGTGGCAGACGCCTTTTTTAAGTGCGCGCTCTCTTCTTTTATTTTTTAGTTTTAAATAAAAAGAAATAGTTTTTTTTTTATTTCAAGCGAATAAATAAAAAATTTCAAGAAATGGTCTTGTAACGAAACAATTTAAAGTGATGTAAAATAAAAATTTTAAGAAACAATTTAATTTTTGTTTTTTTTTATTTTTTTTTTCAAAAACTTAACAAGTGGTTTAAAATGGTTTCAAAGTTTTCGAGCGACAAAAGAAATTTTTATATATAAAAATATTGTTTGTTGATTATTAATCGGAATAGAATTTTTGAAAAAATTTCATTAACAACCAAAAATAAATTGTGACAAATTTTAATAATTTGCAAAAAGCAAGAAAAAGAGAGCCAAATAACAAAAGAATCAAACAAGTGCAAAGGAAATATTTACAGCAACAAAGCAAAAAAGGCGCTAAAAACAAAAAAGAGAGTAAAAAACAGAAAAAATATTTTCTTTTGGTTTATTTAAAACAAATTAATTTTGAGTGGCGAAAAAAAATTTTTTTTTCTTAGCAAAAAATAAATAAAAAATCTGTTTAGAGGAAAGTGTCAGTGCGTTTTGTTTAGTTTAGTTTTCAGTCGCTTAACTCTCTCTCTTTCTCTTACAATTTCTTCGGCTGCTTAAAACATTGACCGTGAAGAAGAAATTTTAAATTTGTTTCAAAATCTATTAACAACAAAATATTTAACAACTTCTTCTAAAAGCCAAAACAAAAACACGAAAAAAACCAAATAATATATTTATTTATGTCTATTTAAAAAAAATCCTGTTAAACTATATAAAATTAAAAAAAAATTGTTAAAAGGAAAACATATTCCAAAAAAAAAAAATATATATAAACAAATTGTTGTCCGCTTTCAAAATAAAATAAAAACTGTAAGTTTTTTGTTTGCAAAATTTTCTTTTCTTTTTTGCCTTAAAAAAAATAGTTTGGGTAATTTTTTAATTATTTTATTTAAAAAATTTTATGTTATGATAATTTTTTTATTTTTTTTAAAAGAAATATTTATTAAATGTGTTAAAAGAAAAATGTTAACAACAATTATGATTTTTTATTTTACTTTATAGAGGATTTGTTTTCTTTTAAGAGGATATTGTTTGATAAAAAGAGAAAAAATTTTATATAAAAAAATAAAATTAACAAACTGTAACCTTTAGATCTTCTTGGTGTTAAAATAATAATATATTTATAAAAAAAAATAACTAACTTATCATTTTTGTTCAAAATAGAAAATCTTACAAATATCATAAAGCGTGTCGCTTTACCATAAAAGTGATCTATTTTCAAAAAAAAATTTTACACTTTGCTCTAAAAGCGACAAAATTAAACGCTCCCTTAAAAAAATTCAAAATCTTTTTTTAAAAAATTCAACGCTTTATATATATACCAGCAACACATTTTTTTATTGAAAAATGTTAAGCGCAATTTTAAAAGCGAAAAATTTTCTGAATAAAAGCAATGTATTATTTGTATTAAAATAACAGCACTCTATCTAAAAGCAAAATTAGTTTTAAACAAATATAACGCTCTCATTTCAATGCGAGTAATTATCTTTAGAAAATTCAACGCTTTACTATTTCTATATAGAATTAAACGCTGTATTAAAAAGTCAAAATCTTTAAGCATAAAATTAACCGCTTTACAAAAACAGCGATACCTTTTTCGTTGATAAAATTATGGGGCAAATTTAAAAGCGACAAATTTTCTTAAGAAAATGTAGACGCTCTGTATTATAAATTGATATGTATTTTCTAAAAGAACAATAACGCTTTATTTGATGATAAAAAATTTGTTCAAAGAAAATGTTACCCTCTATTATAAAAGCGACAAATTTGCCTTAGAGAATTTTACGCTTTAAAGGTATACATTTTCTTTTGATATTTTTTACACTCTATATTATAATTCAATAGAATTTCTGTAAAAACTATAGCGTCCCATTCAAAAATCGAAAATTTGTGGAAAGAAAATGTTCTGAAATGCTCTGTTAACAATTTTACGCTTTATTGTGAAAGCAACACATTTTCTTTAGACAATTTTAAAGAATTAAAAGTTGTGAAAATATTCAACTGAGTTGAGTTGTAAACCGTAATAGGGGCCTTAATTTTAATTTGTACATATTTTGACGCTTTATTTAAAAGGTGATAAATTATAAAAAAAATAAATTTTAACGCTTCATTTAAAAAGCGAAGATTTTTTTTAGAAAATGTATCGCTCTTTTTAAAAACGGTAAAAGCGAAAAATTTTCTGTAGAAAATTTATTCCTTTATTATAAAAACGACACATTTTTTATAAGAAAATGTAACGCTCTTTTAAAAAACTGAAATTTGTGAAAATATTCAACGCTGAATTTTCCTGAGAACATTTTGACGCTTTATTATAAAAGCGATAAATTAAAAAAAAATTTAACGGTCTATTTAAAAATCGAAAATTTGTTCAGAGAAAATGTTACGCTCTTTTAGAAAAGCGACAAATTTTCCGTAGACAGTTTTACGCTTTATTTTAAAAGCGACACATTTTCTTTAAAAAATTTAACGATCTTTTAAAGACCTGGAAATTGTAAAAATCTTCAAAGCTCAATTTTCTTTAGAAAATGTTGACGCTCTTTAACAAAACCGATAAATTTTCTACAAAAACTTTTAACGCTCTATTTTAAGAACGAAAATTTTTATAAAAAATGTTACTACGGTCTTTTATAAAAGCGACAAATCTGCATGTAGAAAATTTTACGCTTTATTACAGAAGCGACAAATTTTTTTCAGAAAATTCAACGAACATTGTGACGCTCCACTATAAAAGCGATTAATTTAAAAAAAATTCAAGTTTTTTTATAAGCGACAATTTTCTTGCAGAAACTGATTTCCGATAGATAATTAAACGATCCAATAGAAAAGCAAAAATGTTTCTACAGAAAATTCAACGCTTTTTTACATAATCGAAAAGTTTTCAGGTCAATGTTTGATATTTAATAAAAAATTTAGCGCTGTCATTATAAAGTGAAAACATTTTCTATTAGAAAGTTGCGTTCTTTTTTTTTAGAGAAAATTTTTTTTATCTAATTCTTTAGTTACCGCGACATTTTTATTTTGAAAAATTTTTTTTACAAGCGATAAAAATTTTCAATGGAAAAAATGCTTTCTTAACACAAAACAAACTTTATTGGGAAAACTGAACTAAAAAAACATTTTGACAGAGAACAATTAAGAGTGCAATATTCGCCTATGCCGAATCTTATATTTCCTTCTCCATGGTGCGATAAAAACAGAAAGTTACATTCATTTGAGATATCATCGGTTAAAGGAAATCGCAGGGAGATGATCCGATGCTTTAGACAAAGAGAATATGTGGTTTCAACAGGAAATGTCACTTCTCACACAGCAAGAGAAACAATGGATATTGTGAAAGAAAAGTTAAAAAATCGCATTATATCTCGTAGGTTAGAAGTCAATTCAACGCTAAGATCGGGCGATTTGACACCTTTGGACTATTTTATGTAGGTTTTATTTTTTTAAACGATTGTGTTCAGCAATAATCCCACAACAGTTGAAGAGGTTCAATACAACATTTTTCAGCAGATATCAGCCATTGACAACAGTTCATATTGAAAAACGTGAATGAGAATTTTAGTAAAAGACTAGGAGCCTGGCCACCCTTTATAGCTATCTACATTTTGTCGTATATTGTGTATGGATAACCAAGATGCCTGTGCATCATTTAGAAACTGTGGCTTTTGGCTTTCTCCCAACATACAGAAATCTATACTGAATTTTAACGAATGGTGCCACTTCACTTATCCCGGCCATATTTTTGTTAAAGGTTGTGTATTGATAACCCAGCTATGTGTTCAAAATTAACTTAATTACTCTCTTACCATTCTTTAGATATAAATAAATCTATTTTGTGCCACGCCCACTTCTCCACTTATCCCTCCAAATTGATAAAAAAAAATAAAAGGAAGCTTGTTATTAATTTAGACACTTTGGTTCTTGCCGTTCGCAAGATATACGGAAACTTCTCCTATCTCGCCCACACTTTGCAGGATGTGGTGTTTGGACAATTATAAAGCTTGTACCTAAATTGAAAACTTTGGCTCTTGCCGTTCCCCTGGCAAGAATCTTCAGAAAACCAATTTCAGCGGACACACGGATAGACGGACATCGTGATTTTAACTTGCCTTCTTATAAGGATCCGGAATATTTATACTTTCTAGAGTCTAAGATCAATGTTGTAGAAATAACAAATGGAATGACAAAGTTTTATAAACCCCTTTAACTTTGGTAAAGGGCACACAAATAATACAAAAAAGTTTCTTTGAAGATCCTTTTTTATAAAAAAAATTCTATAGAAAAATTTGCATTCATTTTAGTGTTTTTTTGTAGTACAATGATGTGTTTGGAAAGAGATAAACGAATAGTTTTTTTTTCATAAATGGCTTCATATATCCTCATATGAGTGATTTAGGTAAATTAATGTTCTTTAATCGCGCTAAAGCCGTGTTACTTTTTGCATTGGAGAATTTCCTTTTTTCAGTTTCTACAAATTGCTTAAATAGTTTTCATTTGTACTTTTAATTTATTTTTCTCTTCATTCGTATTCGTTTTGTATATTTACTTATTATTTAATTAAATGTAATTCTAACAAATTTATTTTTTTATACTCTTGTGTCTGCACTTAAAGTAATAGACTCACTTGCACTAACTACAAATACTACTGCTTTAACTACAACTACTGAAAGTTGTAGAATACGCTCGCACACACTTGAAGCTGTTTGTTTCAACACAATATAAAAGTTAATTTTCATTATGTTCCTTTAAGACATAAAATTACACAAAAAGTTTTAATTGTGTACGAGTAAATATGAGTTTGTGTATTTGGGAGTGTTGCCAGGAAATTTTTTTTTTTAATGTAAAAAAAAACTAAAATTTCTTTCCCAAATAAATTTTTATTGAAATACAACTTTTAATAAATAAAATTAAGCGTATTCCATAGATTATATTTTAATTTGAAACAACGACTTTGAAAACAGAAATGCTCAGGACCCAAAATATAAAGGGGGTTCCAACCAAAATGCACGAAGTCAATTGTAAATAAAACAAAAAGTTATCAGAAAATTATCTTAATATGTTTTATTGTTATAGAAGGATCTATGACAATTATGTGTGAAATAAAATATCGTCCATATGCTCGCCACGGCTTCGGTGGCATATCCGATGGTCCATAATTTAAATGACTCTGAGACATTATTTATGTTCGATGTCGTTAATGTGCCGAATTATCTCATCTTTTTGCTCTTGAATTGTTCTTGGCTCATTGAAGGTACACTTTTTCTCTTAAATATACCCAAAGAAAGAAGTCCAACGGTGTCAAGTCACATGATCGTTACGGCCAATAAACATCGCCACGACGTAAAATAACACGGCCATTGAATTTCTCGCGCAAAACAGCCATTGTTTTGTTGGCTGTGCGGCAAGTGGCACCATCCTGTTGGAAACACGTATTGTCGAGGTACTTATCTTCAATTTCTGGCCACAAGAAATCGGCTAACATCTCGCAATAGCGAACACAATCCACAGTAACTGCTTGGCCGACCTCATTTAGGCAAAAGTACGGTTTTGGATGCATTGAGTTTTCAACAATCACTCGTTGATAAGTATTTGCCCAAAGGTGGTAATTCTACTTGTTAACGAATCTACTGAGGTGAAAGTATGCCACGAAATGGATTTGGATTTGATTCCCCATTTTAGTAAAAGGCTTAAATTAACGCGCTGCTCAATTTTGTTCCTCTATATGGTTGACTTTGTCAAACAAAGAATTACAAAATTAAATTGGGCAAAAAACTTGACGCTAAGGTGTGATTTTCAATTAACATCATGCATTATGGTTGGACAGCCCTTTAGAAAGAATTTGTCAGCAATATTTTGCTTCTCTTTTGATTCGTTTGGAAGATTGTGTGATTTAAACAAATGGACAGACAGGCGGACATGGCTAAATCAAGTCTCATCAAGTGCAAATTTAATTAATTTACTTATTAATTTCCAAAAATATTTAATTGAAATTAATTTTTTCACAAGGTGTGATATCAAGTCATATCGTCATAATGTCCTTAATAATAGTTTACAATTGTTTAAAAACAAAATATTTTTGTGTTTGAAACAAAATAAAAATTTTAATTAACAAGATTTCGTTTAAATGTGCTAAATTTTCCTTTCATACTATTGATAAACTGAAATCTATTGTTGATGGGATAAGCTATGCGCATTTCAATGGTTGCATAGGCCAGATCGTCGCGAAACTTCATCCACAGATTTTAGAAAAACTAAAGATATGATACAAATGCAACTGTTAAGCGAATTAGAATTATAAGCATCAGTTTTACTTTCTAATGCTGTGTTCATTGATTCGTCATAACTGTTCAGTTGAAATCTAAATAATATATTTCTTGTAATTATTTTAAGACATATGACTTTACAACTTTATGACTACCTTGTGAATCCCCCAATTAATTAATTTGTTTCTGTATAATCTGTTATTTAGAGAAGAAGAAAAACAAGATGGTGGGATTTTTCCTTACTCCTGTTTTCCTGATTAACTTTTTTACACATTCACAAAGCTACACTTAGAGCTATTAACACCCCTGAAGGAAACCTGGGTGCAAGTGTCAACGAACTGTCTACACTACACTGCATTTGCCACTATATTTCGCTTTAAAACGAAAAAAATTTTATCAATAACAACTGCGAAGTACAATTCCAATAATAGTTGAAGAATTAAAAAAAAAAGATTGTTATGATTTCGCATTCGTACCACACGTGTAGACTACATTTGGGTGTTTCCATAGTAACAGTCGTTACCGATTTTTGAAGATTTTTTAAAAAATCAACCGAAAGAATTCATAAAAAATGTAAATTCAATACTTTTTTTGACCATTAAAACAGTAACGGTCGTCTCTTTATGAATGTGCTGTTTTCAAATGTCGGAAACAAACATCATGTATTTTAAAATTTTTGGGCAGGAGATGTTAAGTAAAATATCTGATTAAGTTCTTTAAAATGTTTTGTTTAAGGAATAGATTTATTTTCAAACCAAAGAAATTAGTTACCCAAAAAAACTTTTGTTTTTAAAAGTAACGGTCGTTACATTTTAAAAAGTTAACAGTTTTTTTTGTGTTTAAATTCATTTATTATGGGTAACTTAAAGTAGCATATTTTTGTTAGTATAAAGAAAATTAAAGGTAATCTTTCGGAAAATGAAAGATACATTTATTTTGTTTAATATTAGCGGAAAAAAATTCTAAATAAGAATTTCCTTTTTTGAGCTATAAGGGGTAATTTTCTGTGGAAACACCCATTTACTAAAATGTACTAGTGATTCTCTGATTTGCAGTTTATTAGCAAAAAAACAAACAATAACATAACCAACGAAACTATGATTGGACTTAAACGAGCAAAAAAAATAGTTTTTTTTTTCTTATCGAAGATGTTGGAGAAATCGAAGCAGCCCATAATACAGAATATCTTATTTCTCAGTCTTTTTCCAGGATTTTTCTTAACATATAAAATCATCCATTTTGCCATTACAATCCGGTTCTAATTTTTTAAAATTGTTAACACTTTTAATTATTTCGGAAAATTCGGTTAAAAGATTGCTTGTGTTCCTAGCGAGAGTTTCTTCTGTTGTTAGGTCATCGTTTGACTCGTCCTGGCAAAGCTCAGCATAGAACATTCTGCAAAAAATTTATTTCTGAATTCCTTAGTTATTTAGATTTTGTACTGTATTTTTAGAATTTATTGCTAAAAGGAAATATATTGTATGAAAAAATATTTTCTTAACACATACCTTTTGTTTATGAGACGAATCAAATAGTTAAAAACATAAAAAAGTGCGCTAAAATACTGCTAACTATTTTCAAACTTTTGTAACATCGGTTCATCGATTAATCGATTGAAATTAACCGGCTTAATCGCTAATCGAAAATAGCTAAATTTTAAATTAACCAGTCAGGTAAACAGGTAGTAATTAATCGGTAAACCGAATGAATACCCTAATAATAAGTCACTGCTACTGGTGACTGTGTCAATAGTGAATCAGTACTGATTCACTAGTGACATTTCCTGCAGGTACTTTTACTTTGAATTTTCTTGTTTTTTTTTTGGAAAAATGTCATAAAAGAAAAAATGTTTGGTAATTTTTTTTTTTTTTTCTTTCTTGATAAAAGTACATCTTTATATTTTTTCATCTTTGATAACATTTTCTTGCCTCGCGCTTCTCTCTGCTTAAGTACCGATTTAATTATGTTGGCCTAAAATACCATCAAAGCTCATAATTGTTTAACAATAAGAGTTCTTTTTGTTTATTTCTATTGTTCTATTGTTTTTTTTTTCTTCTTTAAAATTTTTCTTGTCCTTTTGGTTTTTCTATAAAATTTCATTGCCGTTGTTTTGCTGCTTATTGTTTTCCTCAAACACTTTCTTCCTTTTTTTTTTAGATAAAAAAAAGCAGCAAAAAAGTTGTTCCTTGTGAAAAATGTATGTCATTTTTCTTTCTTTTAACAAGATCTTAAAAAAAATCTAGTTAATATTTCTATGCTTTTCTATTCTTTTGTACTTAAACAAATTGTTTAATTATTTCTAGCGTTTACTTGACAACTGAATAGAGAATAGAAAGAAGTTGGTTGCAGGTTTTGGCGGAGGTTAAGATGGGGCGCAAAATAACCCTGACTAAAAAAAAAGTTAAATATTATAAAAAGCTTAATAGTTTTAAAAGTTCTTCTTAACGATGTTGATTTTATATTGAGTAAATTATTAATTTACAAAACAACTCAAACAAGTGCTAAAACAAACAATTATTTACTATTAAAATTATAATTATTTTTTCCATGAAATTTTACTTTAATTATCTGCAAAACAAAAGAATAAATTAATTTGGAAAATAGTAGATGAAATAAGGAGAACAGTTTAGAAAGAACAAAATTCATAAGCCATTATATAGAAAAAAAGGCGATTAAAGAAAGCACAGTAGGCGTGATCCAGGAATGGAAAAATCAAGATTTTAAAAAGATATTGAACTAGGGTGACGTCTGACATGATGATATTCTCATATTCTCAAGGGGCTTTTTGAATGGGTTGTTTGGAGAGGGTTGAAGCCACTTCATTTTGTATACCTCGAAAACCATGATCATGATGAGAATCTTTCGTGCTCTGCCAGAAATCGAGCCTGGTGTCCTTGGTTTTGTAGGCAAGCACGTTAACCACTACACCTCGCCGCCATCTTCTGTAAAGTGATTCTTCTTCGTTACACCAATAAATTTAATTATTTTTAGAATAGTCTGTAAATATTTGACATAAGAACTCACCCTCTCTGACTTTTTTAAAAGATTTTACTTAAAAAGTTTGCCTTTCTAAACTACTAGGATCTTTTTATTTCCCTTCTCTCTTGCAAAAGTCATGTGTCAGTTGAGTTCTGTCAAAATGTAGTCCTTTAGATTGTCTTTAAGAGGCATTGATAGCAGACTACCGCGTTATTTAAGAAGAAAGTGGAAAAAAGTATGCTTCGTTTGCTCATTCCATGTTAAACATCCATAAATTAGGCTACGAATTAATCCCTTATCTGCCCTACTCATTCCCCACATTTAAAATTGTTGATATCGTGTTTAGTTCGTATTTCAGAAATTTCAAGAATAATGGTGGCCTAAAATTGCTTGCCTAAAAATAATTAAAATTTTACGGCAAGTCTGAATAAAAAAAATATAAAAAATCTAGCCTTTCTCTTTAGTAAAGTTTGGCAAGTCATTATTAATCGCCTAACGCTAAAACTACGCTTCCAAATTGGGGATATTTACTTAAAACGAAAATAAATCTGTTGCGACATTCAAAGAGAACTTCTTCTATTTTGCAAAGCTCATTTCAGGTTAAATGGCTTCATCAATAAGCAAAATTGACGTATTTGAAGCCAAAAACATCCTCAAGTAATTACATCCATTAAAATTTACTGTTCGGTGGGGCTCATACGCTCTTTCGAAGCCGTACTGATTGATTTTTTGTTTTCAAAAAATAATCAGCAAAACACTTGCCGTACAGCGCGCCTAACAGTTGATTTATTGCAAAATCAATTTGGCGATAACTTTATTTCAATAAGTGGACCTTTTCTCTGGCCCCCTCGTTCTTTCAATTTAACGCCTCTTGCTTACTTTTTATGGGGTTATATTATGTCATTGGTTTTGCCGCCAAACCAGTAACTCTTGAAGCGTTGGAAGCCAATATTCAAGCCACCATTGACGACATACGGCCAGATTTATTGAAAAAAGTAGTCAAAAAAATAACTCATCGAATCGGCCATGTAACTCGTTAACGCGGCGGACACATGCCGCGAAATAATATTTAAAAACTTAATGCCATGAAATTAGCTAATAGACAATAAAAAAAAAAAGTACCAATATTTCTGTCTTGTTTTACCACTTTAAATTCTCATGCAGCTTAAAAAAAACACCCTATGCTATGGTGAAGGTTAAACAAGTTTTCTTACTTGTTTTATTCAGTGTTATACACTTGTGTGGTGTAAAATTTCGATATTTGCTTGATTTAATTTCAAATTTTGTTTTCTTAGTGAAACCCACAACTTGATATTATATGCCAATTATAAATTTAAGCCTTGGCATAAAGATTTTAAAAGCATATTTTAGGGCATGTTGTTTTTTCTTTTCTAATCGATTGAAGCCTTAAAGTCAAAAAAAAATTTCATTTTTTTATTATAACAAGCATTACGTGCTCTCGTATACAAATTTAAATGGATGTACAGCAAAATGTAGAGAAAAAAATTCATTGCCTACATTAAGGCAAAGTTAGTAAAACAATTTTGTTGGGAATGTTTAAGAAAAAAAAAAAGAAAAATTAATCACGTTTTATTTGCTGCCTCTTAAAAGCAGTGTAAAGTTCTTTTGGCCATATGCTTTTAACTTGTTACTGGAAATAACAAGAAAAAAAAATAAATCATATTTTATTTTGGCATTAATTGTAAAATCATCAAGTTTATGAAGGTATTAAAAACAAATTTATAACATTTTTAAAATGTTTTTGTTTTACCCTGGGAAAATCTAACAAATTTTGTTTGAACTCTGTGTTTTGTTGCTTTTGCATTTTTGACCTTTTGCTCAAGTTAAGGGCTGAGTAGTTCCGTTTGGTATGTAGTTTTGTACTAACTTTTAAGCTCGATTCACCCATGTTTTTTTGACAAAGTTTTTGTGCGGCTAAAATAGTTTTTACTGTAGAAACGGATACATATTTGGGAAAAATGTGTCCAGAAAATCAAAGTTGCCATATTTTTCACAATACCTATTATTTTTTCATGGTGGTAGCACACAATATTTAACTTTATGGTAACTCAGTTCAAGTTTGTCCGGAAAAAATTAAAAATTAATGCAATTTATGGTGTCTCCTCTTTCAGAAAGAGAGACGTTAAGATACATATAAAAACTGCTGTGCGGACAAAAATTTTGTGCCTGGACAACATGGGTGAATCGGGCTTTAGAAAATTTTTGAAAAAATGTTTTTCCAAGTTTTAAATTCAACGGACATTTAATTTCCTTTTCAAGTTCTTATTAATTTTGCTGGCAGCAACAATAAAATAATATTCCATGGAATTTTTAACATTTACATCATAAATTCAATGAATCTACGTCATTAAATTTATGGAAATTATTTACAATTCTTTAATGGTATTT
The DNA here is from genome assembly GCA_949318255.1 of Pollenia labialis. NCBI lineage: Eukaryota > Metazoa > Arthropoda > Insecta > Diptera > Polleniidae > Pollenia > Pollenia labialis. The sequence continues at coordinate 141,347,684 of OX439140.1, read as the reverse complement.
GTAAAACCAAAGAAAAATATAAAATATGTTTAACAATTTACCAGCAATTCAAAAGGACGTTTTCCCCCATTTTTTCTGCGGTTTCCTTTGGCCAACACTACCACTTCTACTTGCAAATTTTCTTGATTTTCCTTTTAGAAGTTTATTATGTTTCCTTTTAAGAGTTATGGACTGACTTCCTTAGCCACCATTTTGATTTTATGTTGCTTTAATATTTGTTACGAAAAATACCATTAAAATTAATAGAATTTCTTTCTTCGTTGTAAAATATAAAAGCAATTTCGTTTTCTTCTTGTTCTTCTTATTTTTTCGTGTTTTATTATAAAGCCTAAAATTATACTGTATTTATTAAAATGAGTATGAAATGTTATTTTGTGTTTTGTCTTAAAATATTTAGCTTAAAATTTATTTGGTCGTAAAAAAGACAAAGTGTTTTTTGATGCGGGGTCATTAGTTGAAATCAATAAACAAGTCAAATACAAAATGTAAAAAAGAGAAAAATCTAAATTTATAGAGGTTTACAGATGAAATTTCTAAGACAAAGTTTGGAGCAAAAAAGTAAGGAATTTTGTAGTCTAAAGAAAATTTATAGTATTTAAATTTTGCTACCAATTTTTTAAAACCGGAGATTTTCAAAAGTCGTTTTATAGTTTTATTTCAAATTATAAATATAAAAAGAGTTTGTTTTACTTAATCCCTCTCTTTTGCTTTTAGGAATATAAAGAAATAACTTTGATGGCATAAAAGATATTTATAATTTTTCTAATTTTTAAAATCTTTTGTAAATTTACATTATTTATTTTTTATACGAAGTTTTACTCTAAAAAAACCTAAATTACTCCACCTCTTTTTTTAAAAATTCGTTAAAAAAATTTTTAAAAAAAAATTTTCAATCTTCCAGTTATGACAAAATAATGCATAAAAAGTAAAATACGACCAGTTAGATTTTGTTTTAAAAAATATCGGACGAGAAAAAAATTATATTAAAAAATATCGCATGCGATAAAAAACATATTCAAAAATATCGCATGCGAAAAAATTATAAAGAAAATACGAATTACTAAAATAATGCATAAAACAATAAATACGACTAGTCAAATTTAGTTTTAAAAAATATCGCACGCGAAAAAATTATATTAAAAAATATCGCATGCGATAAAAAAAACATATTAAAAAATATCGCATGCGAAAAATTATAAAGAAAATACGAATGTTTACAGTAAATTTTAAAGCTTCTATGAAATATCAATAATTTTTATCGTTTTTTTTTTATTATTTTTATTTTATCAAGAATAAAAATTGAGAATTAAGCACGACAAATAAAATCTAATTAATTTTTTTTTTTATATTAAAATATTTTTTTGAATGATATTCAGAAAAATTTGACCGACGATCTTAGGTCGACAGCTTAGGCGAGTGAAAGCTAGTCACTCATTAACGTTTTCACAAGCGCCACACTAACTTTGTCGGTTAACCGGGTTATCTAACGGAATGGATTTATTCCTTGTCAAATGACTACATATATTGGCACATCAACATCAAATCCACAAATTAAACTCTAGTTGGAAAAGAAAAATCGGCAAAACATTTAAATTACGCAATAAAAATACAACTCTGTGCTACTTGATTTGACACAAATGATAGCAAAGTAAACAAACAACATACGTATGTTTTCAACAATAAAATTCTGTGAAAAATATTTAACGAAACAAAAAAGTTTATTCAGTGCTGGTGTTTTAAGAAATAATTTCGTTTAATATTTCAACAAAGTGCCTCTCTCGACAACCACAACCCAAGTGACTGATTTTGACATTTGAGGTCGCATAATATTTTTTAGTGGGGCGCAAAATTGTATGAAAACTATTACGTTATCGTTAGCTTGCAGTGTAGATCGACTTGTCGTGCTGGAAATTTTAATTTAAGCTCAAATCAACTGCTTATCGTTATCGTGAAATGCAAGCGAGCGATAGCAGTCGACATCGTTGACAAGGGTGTTGAAGTGAAATTATGATGAAGGAGTTACATGAGGCATATGACGACTGTTACCAAATCATTCCATCTCAAACCGGTTGGAAAATATGTGTTAAGATAAGTACGTCTGGTTAAATGTATTTTTTAATATCGCATGCGATAAAAAAAATATATTAAAAATGTCGCATGTGATATTTGTTAAAATTGAATTTAGTTAGTCGTTTTTATCTTTATACACCTGCTCTGTATTCTATTCAAACCTAAGTTAAGGTTTTTGATGGTTTCTTTAAGCGCCAGAAGAACAATAACAGAAAAGCAATAAAAGAAACAATTTGTTGCCTACATTAAGGCAAAGTTATCATGAAAATCAACTTGCCTTATACGAGAAGAATTTTTAAAAATTTTAAATATTTTATTGGCACCACTTTCTTAAAAAATAAAATTAACTTGAAGTAAAATCTTCTGCCTTATTACAGAAACATTTTAGATTAAACAAAAAACAAATAACGAACAAAAATATTAAATTTGTTAAATTTTAGTTCTTTGAAGTCTTAATAAAGAAAAAATTCTTAATTTTCTAGAGCTTTATATTTCTATTTAATTTTGATTTCAGAGAGAGATTTTTTGTGTGGGTGTGTTTTTTAAGATGCTTGTTTCTTCCTTTGCAGCTGGGAATACACTTTTGCTTTAAGCCTGTTGGTGTTTTAAGCAAAAGCTTTTTAAGTAAACCATTAAATTGTTAAAAGTATTTATAACGTCTTAATATAATCAACGTTTGTTTTCTTTATGCCTGCTTTTAAAGAACCCAACATCAGCTTAAAACAAGCCAAACAGTTTATTACTTCAACTAATGAATCTAAGGCATTTTGAATAGAACAATTTTAGCAAGAATTGCTATAGAGATCCACTATTAAACTTGAGGTTTAAATTTAATGTCAATTGTTGTGAAGAAGTATGAGTGGTTGATGTTTGGGAGAGAGATTAAGCTGGTGGATTGGGTGGTTGGCTAATTGGAGATAAATGCGTAGGATCAAGGGCAACCACGCAACTTCTTTACCAGGGCTTTATTTTTATCTTAGGTTGCAATCAATTGCAGGGATGCGTTGAATAATGCTTCAAGCAATTACAATTATTTGGGTTGAGTATTTGGTAAAGAAAAGAAAAACCAAATAAATTAGAGAAATTCATTATTTATTTTGGGTGGAGGGCTTATGCTCACCTTTAGGTTGGTTGGTTACAAATTCAACTTAGGTTGTTTTTATGAACGAGTAGGCGAATTTAAGATTGGCACTAGGTATATGAAGAGGATTCAAATTCAAAGCAATTTCAAGCTTCAACAGTTAAAAAAACCAATTTAGACCCGCTTCTACAACTTACCGATAGCTAAAATTAGACTTTTACCGACCTTATAAAAAGACTTCAATTATGTAAACTTTACTTTAACCTAAAGTAAGCGATAAAGTAAATTAAGGTTTATCCTACCTGGTAGATAAAAGTAAAGTTGTAATAATGGAACACGGGCCTTAATGGCTTCAAAATTAGTTAACGATTCAAAGTTCGTAAAAGAGGTTATCATATGATCGGGCTAGACCGACTATACTTTCTTTCTTCTTTTTATATTCAGTTAAGACCCCAGAAGTACTTATATTCTTGGTCCTAGAGTAATTCTTAATTTATTTAGCCATGGCCTTCTGTTGTAATCAAGTGCACTTTCAAACGACTTGAAAGAAAAGAACAATATTGGTGTGAAATTGGTTCTAGCTCTCCTAATAAGTTTGGGAGTGAAATCCAGCACAATTGCTGGACTAAAAAAATATTTATGAACCCAAATGTGGAACAACCTTCCTTAAAAATGTTTGATATTATTTTGTTACAAAAACTGTCATAAATTGTTGACAAATTGGTCTGATTTTCATAAAATATTTTAAATGTCGGTCCATAACTTGCCATAGAACCCATGTTAGGCCCTTTCTCCTAAAACCTTAATGAATAATGCTATTTTAGTTTAATTTGCTACGTCATAGTTGTATAAGACTAGAAATCATTCTTCTGAATTTTGTGATGATCGGTTCATGATTTCTTATAGGTCGAATGGAAAACCTACTCCTAAAAATCACATTTATACGCCTTAAAACAATCAAGTTGTATTTTCATGGAAAGGAATGATAAATGTTTGTTATGATCGGCCAATAATATAAAATGGCATTACGAAAATTTTCCTACTCTGGGTGGAGGGTATCAAAGATTCGGCACTGCTGAATATAGTAGTTTTATTTGTTTTTATTAAACAATTAAATCTCTATAAAGCTTAGGTTTGTTTATTTTTATTTTTTATAACAAAATCCTCCTCTTATCCTCTTAAAAGAAAAAATCCTGAAAATTTTCTACAACTAGATTATTTTAAAGAATTTCTATGTGATTTCTTTCCTTTAGAAAAATAATTCTACTGTAATATTTAAGAAAAATATACAACAAAAAACAGCAATTAAATTAAAAATCTAATAAATAAACAACATGAATTTAAAGAAAATAAAATGTATTTATACTTAACAAAAATAAAATTAAAGATTTAATTATTCAAAGGATAATGATTATGATCACAATGATGATGGTATTTGTAATGAACAAAAATAACTAATAAATTAAAAATATTTATATTTACTACAAAAAAAAAAAAAATAATAATTCGCAACTAAAGTGCTTCTACATTAAAATAAAAACAAAAACTACAATATTTATAAAAAATATTTATATTTATAGAAAATTTTAACAACAAAAAGTTAATTTAAATATTTATAAACTGTTAATAGCATTACAGCGTTCAAAAAAAAAAAAAACAACAACAAAACAGCTTTTTTTGTTTTTCAGTAGACACAACAAAAAGTTAATTTACTCAAATATAATTGTGGTTTTACAATTTAAATAATAAAAATTAAATATTTAAACCAAACCAAAAAAAAAACTAAAAAATTATTATAAACTATAAATCCTATTTAAATAATATAAAAGTTTAAAAAAAAACAAAAATAAAAGCAGCAACAACTAACAAACTAATTACAAATTATAATTAAAAACAATTTTAGTATTTAACAATAACAAAAAAATAATAAAAACAAAACTAAAAGCTTCCACACTCTTAAACTCAAACTGAGATTTTAAATTTATGAAAATATATTTAACTACATAAATAAAAAAAAACAACAAAAATCGCAAAATTTTAAACAATTAAAGTTACTATTTTATGATAAAAATATTAAACAAAACATTTTAAATAACATTCAAAATAAAAGAAAAAATCAAAAATTTATTTAAAATAATTTAAGCAAAAACAACAACTATTTTTGTGCTAATATTTTATTCCAAAAAAAAAATACATAAATATTTACCAAAAAAAAAAAAAACGTAGAAATTAGTACAAAATATAAAAAAAATATATTTTTCGAAATAGACAACTTTTTGGTTTTCGTCAAACTAAATGTTACACTATCAGCAAAACGAACAATATTCACAATTATTACCCTCAACAGTACGACAACGACAACACGAACAACAACAAGTTCCAATTTTAAAAGTCTATTATTTAAGATTGAATTCGAAAGCAGAGGGCGGCCACCCAGCAGCCACCGGTTTATTCGACAACAAAACTAATCGAAATAACGAAAAAACCATGAAAACTTTGGCACCCAATATACGACGACGGCGTCGTTGTGATCGTCATCACTTAGAATTGTATCACGGCGGAGAGGGCTCTTCCTCCCATAGGGCCTCTCCCTCATTGAACTCCTCACCCACCACAGAATTTCCACCAAAATCGAAATCAGCTTCAACATCGCCGATTACCGATTTGGGTATACCGGCTCCACCCATTACACCGCCACCGGCTTTCCTCTCGGAGGGCTACAGGCGTTCGACCACACCCAGTAAAAGTGCAGCAGTGAAAAGGTCTTTAGGTGAGAAATTTTGGATGAAATTTTATTACACAAAATAAATAAATTTTAGGAAAAAAGTACCTTTTTAACCAATTAAAAAAAGAGAAGGTTTTTTTAACAAGAATTACCTCGAAACAAAAAGAAAACCATGCCCATTTGATACACTTCAGGGCGTTTTTGTAAAAAAAAAAAGGTACAATTTCTTACAACAACTATTCCTCTTTTATGAAAAGAATTAATTTTTTTTACAAAATGTACTACCCAAATTTTTAATTTTTAATCAGGCTTAAGTTCATCAAATTTAATTTTCATTAAATTATTTTTATGAAGAAAGGAATTTTACAACATGAAAATTAATTAAAATTGTTATTGATAATCATTCATTCTTGACTGACCTGAGATTCGAACCCAGGCGGCTGGTTACCATGACATGTTTCGATCGCAACCACTCGTGTCATGTTGTAAAATTCCTTTCTTCATAAAAATAATTTAATGAAAATTAAATTTGATGAACTCAAGCCTGATTAAAAATTAAAAATTTGGATTAAAAACCATAAATAGTTCAACAAAATAACCACAATTCTAAAATTGTACTACTATCAAAGTAATTTTTGCGAATGCAAAAAAAATTTTTAATTTCTTTCTACTTTCTTCAAAGAGCGCCCTTTAAAACAAAAATTATTTGTTTTATCAAAAAGAAAAGCGTCTATTTGAACAGAAAACTTCAATTTTCCTTAAATTTTTTTTATTTTTTTTTTTAAATTAAAAAGTTCTTTTTCAATTAAAAAAAATACCGTTTTTAATCAAAAATAAAAAAAGGCTGTTTTCGATCACAAAACGTTTTGAATTAAAAGTTATACGGGCATGTTCTGCAAATCGAAAAGAAGTGGAATTGAAATCGAACGAGATTTTGATCTCAATTATTTACAAAATGGCTGCAGTTTACCCGGTTTTCAACAGTGGTTCTTGTAAAGACAATTAGTACTCGAAGTATGAAGTATATAAAATGAAATATTTTCATGAACCTTCAATACAGGATCGTTTTCAAAATTTGGGCGATTTTAAATCCACTTCATTTCGATTTACAGAACATACCCGATAATGTACTTTTTCAACTAAATCAACTTTTCCAATAAAATCTACTTTTTCAGCAAAATTTAATTTTTCAAAGAAAAGTACTTTTGTACTTCTTTTTAAAAAAGTACAAAAGTACTTTTTGTTAAAAAGCATTTTTACTTTTCTTTTAACAAAGAGTACTTTTGTACTTCTTTGCGAAAAGTCGTGTCCTTTTTTTAACAAATAGTTATTTTATACTCTTTGCAAAAAGAAAAGTTTTTAAAGAAAAGTACTTTTTTTATTAAATACCTTTTTAAATTAATAAAAGAATTTTTTCCCAGTTCGAAGTCTATTTTTATTATTATTAATAATTTATTTATGTTATTGTGCCGATGATTCGTTTTGCATTGAAAAACATCTTATGGACTATAATTTTGGAAAAATTGTTAACGTACAAAAAAAAAACAGAAAAAATGATTTATTACTATGTTGTGTTAACATCGTCTAATTGTGAAACTACTATTTTATATAAAGTACATTATGAAAGATAAATACTTTCTTATATAAAGTATCTTTTGTACAAAAAGTACTTTTGTCAATTTTTTTAACAAAAAGTGCTTTTGTACTTTTCTTTTAACAAAGAGTAGTTTTGCAGTTCCTTGAAAACAAAAATACTTTTTCAGCAAAATGTAGTTTTTAAAGAAAAAGTACTTTTGTACCTTTCTTAAAACAAAGATTACTTTTGTACTTCTTTGCAAAAACTTTTTTTGTACTTTTTGTTAAAAGTACTTTTGTACATTTCGTAAAAAATATTTTTTTTTACAGACAGATACGTTCTGTTTAACAAAAACTACTTTTTAACATAAAGTATCTTTTTAGAAAAAACTATTTGTGTATTTTTTAACAAAAACAAATTTTGAGTAAAAGAAAATTATTTGAAGGCCTCAAGTGAGTGTCATTATTTAGTCTATTTTCGGCTTTAATCATAAATTCTCTTTTGTTTAGTTGTAAAATGTAAAGTTGTAAGCATTTGATTTAGATTGTCTGATTTTGGTCCTTATACAGTCCATCTCGTTCTTAATTGAAAGTATTTATATTGTACAATATCTTATTTAAACATAAATCTCTATACTGGGCAATTTAGACCTCAAAATAAAAATTAGTTTTAAAACTGATTTTATATTTCATTGGTTTAATTAAAGAAAAAATGTAGCGAGAATTTTTTCTGTATACATCTTTCAATTGTTCACATTCGGCTTCAACTGTATCTGTTACTGAGACAAGTTTTGACTGTTATCGTTAATCTTTTTATAATCCGATTTCTTCTTCAGAAAACATAAACAAAGGTCTTATTTAGTTTAATTTTAGATCAGTATAAAAGCAAACCTATACATTCGTTTAGAGTAGAGTAAAGTTTAAAGGAAAGCCCAATTATGACTTGGTTCCTTAAACATTTTTTAGTCCAATTTTAGTCTAAATAACACAATTCTATTTACATAACGTCGCCTTAATTGCAACCGGATGTAACTACACAAAAATTCAAAATCGAGTTTTTAATTGATTAAATGTTGTTCTATCAAACTAAATGTTAACGCAAATTCTTAGACCCCAGCGATCAAAAATGGCGACTTTCTTAAAGAAATTCAATTGCCAAGACTACTTAATTACTATTGATTTTCTAGAGTTTTTTGCTTTTCTCATTAAAAAATCATTAAAAGTGGCAGCGGGTGTTGCTTTAAACCAAAAAGCTTCGTCTGACAAAGAAGAAAACAGTTCATTTCTTTTACCTCCCCAATAAACCAGAAATTTCTTTCAATTTTTCCGTCATCTTTCATTGTCAAATCAAATTTAACATTTTCCTATCATGTTTTTGTATTTCTGGTTAATTCAAAATAATAAATGACATTTATTGTTAACATCATCATTTGACAACAACGTAACAAATTTTGAACGAAATGTATGCTACACATTTTATTTCAATTATTTTTCTATTGTATACTCCACAAAATGCTACTTTAAACCTTTTTTTTTGGAATACATACTATTTGCTCGGTATACAAAAGTGAACATTCATATACATATGCATATTTACTCAACAAATACATACATATTGCCTGAAGTTATGCTTCAGTTGTCAACCATCATCATATTACATTTTGGGTGTGTAGAAAATTTATTGTATTGATAAATTTTTTTTTTTTTTTTTAATATTCTTTATGTTGCATATGTTGTGGATGTAACTTTGTAATTTAAAACTAGTTCTTTTGTTGGCAATATTTTCATTGTTGTGGCATCTCATGTAGCCAACTGAAAAATAAAATAGAATTTTATAGTCCCATAATTTTTTTGGAAAAATATTTTGTAATAAAGGAAATTTTAAGCTTATTATTATGAGAAGCCTAAAATTAGGTAGTATTTTTTGAAACAAAATTTTATATTTAAAAGATGATAAGAAATTTTTAAATAATTTATTAAAATTGAAAATATTTGGAAGTAATAATTTATACAATAAACATTTTTTAGACCGTTTTTTTAATGTTATTTATTTATTCATTATCGTACCATTTGTTTGTTTCAATAACAGTTAGTGTTTTATATTTAAACAATTCTTATTCAAATACAAACCACACTATCAATTAAATTATTTTATTTTTTTTTATCTATTCTATTCTATTTTGTATATTTGTATGCACATTTGCTTGTGCAGCAAAAAAAAAATTATTTTATTGAATCTTGCTCCTGATGGTATGCTATAGACATTTTATTTATTGTGTTGTATTTGTAGATATGCAAAGTTTATCAATAAAATAGTTTCAATATAAATAAAGCATTTGTTAGAAATGACTTTTAGTTTAAATTAAAATAAAAAAATCGTTCAAGGCCTTCGCAGGTTTAGAGAAAAGTTTCAGTGTAAAAAAAATTAATCAAATATTGTTTTGTATAAAATTTATAAGTTAAACAAATAAAATTTTAAATTGTTTTACTACCACTAACTTGAAAACTATTCATTATCTTTTAACATATCAGAAATAAAGGTATTTTCATAAAAAAACTTTCCAGAAATCATTGAATTTTCTTTTCATTAACTGATAGAAAACTTTTTTGCAACCTAAAAGTCTGCTCTATAGAAAGTCTATTATAAATATAAGAGCCGTGTAAATTTTTTTTTCTGTTCTATATAAACAAAATAAATCCTATTAATAATTAAGAAAGAAAATATTATTTGCCCTTCATTTGGCCTGCATCTAAGTTGAGCCACTTTTTGTTTCCACAGCAGAAAATTAAAAAAAAATCTATTTAAAGTATGCCATGACAAGAGAACCTAAAAAGTTTATTAAATTACTTTCAGAACTCTTCTCTTAGCTCTCTAGTTCTGAAAAAATACGTGATTTCATAAGAAAAACGATTTATGTTTTTTATTTAGTTTTCGTAAAATCAATAAATTTATCAACATATTTACAATCGTTTGTGTTTTGTGATTTCCAACATTTGCTGATAGAATATGTTTAGCACATCTTACGGCAAAACGAAATAATAAAATGAATTTTTTTGTGACACTGCAACATTTTTGAAAAATAAAAAAGTGCTTGCCAAAAGTTCCTTAATAAAATATTCATATTTGAATAAGCATAAATTTCAATGCATACATTTAGGGTTAGAGGCTAAATACCAAAAACAAATTTGTTTTATCAGAAAAATTTACTGAATCATGGTGTTTTTTTTTTTTTGAAAGATATTTAAAAAATAAATTGCTTTTGAGTTTTTTAATTTGTACTCAAACGAAATACGGTACACAACGATTGTGAGCTGACGAACACAAATAGTAAGATTATGTACCAATCTTGTTCGAAAAAGACCTGTCCTCTTACGTAGTGTATTTTTTGAAAACACAACCTCTTTAACTTCTTTTGTGTTTGTTAATTTGTATACAAACGACAAAGGTACTCAACGACATCGAGCTAACGTAGCGATCTTGTTAATAACTACATACGTGTAGTGTTCTTTCAGCGTACGCTTTAAGATGCATACATACATTTATGCATATCATTCAGTAAAAAAAACCCCAAAGCGGCAAACTTAAGTTCAGCAAAACACGTATTTTAAAAGTACGCGTTCACTTAAAAATACAGAACGCTGAAAGAGCACCACACTCAGTTTTAACCAAAATCGGAACTTTATCTTCGTATTATTTGTGGTCGTCAACTCACAGTCACAAACACAAAAAAAGCTTTAGAGTTTATGTTTTCACAAAATACACTAAGTAATTGGACAGTGGATTGATAGATACTCTGGTATAAATTCATAATTTTTCACTTTTTGCAAAAAATAAAAAATAAAACGATTTCCGGAAGAGGGTATATCCCTACTGCCTTTGCTGAAAATTTATAAATTTATAGTTGGCCAGTGCTTTTAAAGAAATTTAGCAAAAACTCTTTTTTTTAACTTCCTCGAAATTTTTATGTTCAAATTGTTTTATTTTGCTTTAATTGCCTTAAAATATTCATTGTAAATTTAAACATTTTCAACAAATTATAAATAATTTAATAAACTTGAAGCAACAGCTTTAGGTGTTTTATCTTTGTCTTTAAACAAAGTTTGTTTCCAGAAGGTTTCACTTCTATCTGTTTTATAGATGATTGCTTAACACTTCATTTATATTAATTGCAAAGAATTTGCAACAATATTTAGAGCATACCTTAAGGCTTGTTAAAGTTGGTCGTTCTTGTTAAGTTGCATATTCTACAGACATTTTATCTATTTAAAAGCTATTCAAGATGATTTTCAATAACTTAATCTTTGAATAAAGTAATTTCTTTTACAAAGTATTTATTCTATAGTGTAAACTTTTAAAACTTTATTCAAAATTCTAAAAAATCATCGAAATCCAGGAAAAACTATTTTTTTTTTTTAGATTTAGTCATATTTTTGACATAAGTTACCATAAGTATGCCCTTCACTTGGAAATGTTCATATTTACTCAATTTTCAATTTTATAGCTAAAATTTGCTTCAATTATTATTTGTATAGACATAGCGATAAGCTACAGCGCCAATAAGACGACAAATATTTCGTTTTGCAATTTAAATACAATTTTAACAAGTAATTAGCCTTAAGGCATACTATAGTTATTTGTGAAATTGTGTGTGTTCAAGTAAAACAAACTGATTTAAATGAATTGATTCTAAAATAAAACATTATTGACAAAATAGACAGAGAGACGGAAATAAAAGAATATAACAGCAAATGGCAGTAAGAATCATTCTTGCTATCTGCTTGGTATTTTATAGATTTTCTTTTATTGCCTTAGCAGTATACATTAATTGTTCAAATATTTATTAGTTGCTTTTGAATAGAGAAGATTAAAAAACTAAATTTTCTTTAAACAGTTGAGCTTTAAACAGTCTTGTTTTAATGCGGGGGTTAGATTCATATTTATAGACTTAAGAAACTTGATATGTTTTTGACCCAGGATTCAACTGGAATAAACTTTTGAGATGTAATTGTGATCACAATTTATATGAGCACCTTACCTTATCTCATGGTGGATTTTTGGCACTAGCTTATTCATTTAAAGCATATACCAAGTACCGCTGTGTGTGCAAGGATAACGTAGCAATTTGGATTTATAATCCACCAAAAATAATACCCTTAACCCTTGTTTAATAGTGGGAGCCAGTTTATCCACCAACTTTTGTTGGATATCAACAGCATCTGGAGATGGCTTAAAGATCGCAGCTGCTGCCCACTACAAACAACAGCCACCACATGAATGCTAAAAGATGCGAACTCCTAAAAAATGCACTCCCCTATCGGACGGCGAGCTACTTAAAGAAGAGCAAAGGCTTCCGCAAAGGTTATCCTCCTGAAAGGCAGACTTAGTTTCCGTTAAGAAGCAAACAAGTCCATCTAATCAACATTTATTTTTTCTGCTAAAATAGTGAATCTCGGAACGAATTACATAAACATCAATGTATGGAAAAACGTGCTTCGGTTTGCGTTGTTTCCATTCGCGTCCCGTTTATCCGGTCCCAATTAGCGACGCAAACCGGGGTATTCGTCTACATACATATATATTTATATTAAAGCAATAAGTCTTGGTTTCTTTTCGTTATTTTTTTAGTTTCAGTATTTGTATTTAAATTTTTTGCTCGATGGTCGTCCACGTCGACTGCTGCCTTGCGGGTTTCATTCTAGCGCCGTTCTACATTTACTTTCATGCTGTTTTCGGAGCGTATGTCCAATCTATTTCCATTTTCTTCTTTCTTAACCTTTCAATGGAATATCAAAAGCCAATCAAGTATTCGTCATATTAAGTCCCATATGAAAATCAACCGTCATCACCTTAAATTCCAAAATAAAATTGTTCAACACCTGTAGCAGATTCGTGCTTCAATATGCCAGCGAGGCGTGGAACGCATTGCCACTTGATATAAATACTGTGCAGATGTTTGTCAACCGATGCTTGCAAAGAATTCTTCAGGTACTCTGGCCTACAACTCTATCAAACTTACTGCTATGGAGCAGAGCAACTCTACGCCCAATCAAGTTTGAAACACTCAATCGAAAATGGCCATACGTTGCCCAAGCCCAATATAGACACCGACTGGTGCCAAGTTGAATGAGATATTACCCAAAGCGTTCTTAGCTGGAGAGGAGTTAAGCAGAAATCATCTTATCGAACTGAATGGATTCAGTTTGTGGTGGCCCTTTGATAAATTTAGGCACCACAGGCCATAATGTAAATAACATCTGTGGTCATATGGAAGAGTAGCTTACGTCAACATTAGACAAAATTAAGTACAATTAGGAAATGTGTAACATCGTTTATATTTACAAATTTTTTTTAACATTTTATTTTATCCTTTATTAAAGTAGTTTCTTCTATTATCATATACAGACTTACTTTTCATATTGGCACTTATATAGAGGTATCATGAGTAATTATTATTTTACCGAGCGAAAAGAGAACTAGCAGCAAACTTGTCCCGTGACAGTTCCAAAGTGGTAGGGACCGGCTCTATTTCTTACTCTTAATATGCAAAGAAGTTGACATTTTAACATGATGATGTTCTAGGAGGGGGTTAACAGGTTTGTAACAGGTCACTTAAATAACCTAAATGGACACATTTAATTTTGGTTAAAAATTGCCTGTCGCAGATATTGCCCCTAGTGAATCTCTGGAAAAACTTTTCTTTCCTTCCTTCTGGAGTCACAATTCGGTCCATTTTCACTGGTCGTGGGGCAAGTGTTGTAAGAAAAATTGCCACAAGTCTCCAAATGTTCAAATTTCATTAACTATTTCCTGTATAACTAAATTACATTACCATTATTAAACTTGCAAACTTTTTTTTTTATCTATTTCCTTATACATATACAAATTTTCTTTTCGAAACTTTTCCTTCCCTAGCACTCTTCATATGAAATACTTAATACCTCATCATTTATTAATAAAAAGGAGATAAAATAATTTGTATTGAAAAGAAATTTCATATCTAAAATCTTTATTTTAAAACAAAAACTTTTAATTAATCAATAATACAAACAAAGAGAAATTTCTCTTGCTTGCAAACCAAATTACCACGAAATACAAATCTATTTTTATACAAAACTATAAATCTAAAACAAGTTCATCCTTTGGAAAATTTATTTAAATTGAAACGATTTCAATGATTGTATAGATTTAATAACACATTTTAAGTCTAAATTAAATTTTTCTGACATAAAAGTTCATTACAACAACTAACTTTATCTAGTAAAACTATTCGCAATTATTTGTGTAACATGGCAGAAAAGACAAGGGGGCTCAAAAGTCATCCCCTTATCAGAAGATGCTAAAATTTTTTCAAATGGCGGTCATGTCAAAGCAGAACTAAAATGCTGATTTGACATTTGTGAAGTAAACGGATACACTTCAATAAGAAATGCTGCGCAGGTCTTGCTTAAAAACGCGAAGTGATTTACGTGAGTAAACAGATTTATCGTTACTGGGACACCAAAAATTAGCGTATAACACACGAAGAGTCAATACTCTCACTTGAAGTTACTGTACGGTGAGGTGTTAACACGGAATTCTTCGTTGGGTTGTATCTTTATGAAAACGCTGCTGGAAAACGACTACTGTAAACGGCACTCTCATTGACTTTCTTCTACCTCAACTGAAAGAATTGGGACAGGAGAACATGTGGCTCCTACAGGATGAAGAAAAGGTGCATACTGCACAAATTAGGCCCCTATTACGAGTTTAAACTCCAATCTAGTTCAGCTGTTTTTTGTAGTTTTATACTTTAGCTTACAACTCTGTTAAAGTTCGGTTAGCAAAAACAATAAAAATTAATAACTCTTCACTATCCGTATTTTTATTTATAGCTAAACTGCGTTGAGTTTTAACCCGTAATAGGGGCACTTACGTCGTGAAAAATATTTACATGGATACCTGACCAGGGGTCTAGTCCATTGTAGACAAATAATACATTTACCTATCGCCCGCGATTGTGAGTGCAACCAAGACACTAAGGTGGCAATTTGAGTGCATAATCTAGGCACATAATACAGTCGCCCCTTGTTTAGGAGCTGAAGGTATTTAACTTTGCTGCTTTTGGAAAATAGCTACCAGCATCTGTTGAGTAGCAATATCAACTAGGCATAATCCTCCTTCAGGCGGAACTCTCACAAAAATCAGCCGTTTAATGAGATTTTCATATAATCCCTTCCGGCTAATATGGGTAGGACACCACAGCTACAATGTGATCCCTGAAAGTATATATTCAACGAAGAAGCGAAATTTCTGCAAACATAATTTTCCTGAATGGCAGAAAATATATCACGCAAGAAGCATACTAACGGAGGCCTCACAATAGCCAGACCCGCGCCGTTCAACCGGGGGCTACTTACTCCCGTGGTACCAGATTTGATCTCTGATCAGCTGCGATCGGAAGAGATCGTAAAGAGCTTTTAAAATCTCGCAATTTTGAGTTTTTGCCGAATTCCAGTATTTGACTGCACCTGATTTGGCCAGAAGATGTAACACAAGGAGGTTAGGCATCCTTAAGGTGATCCCTATAAACTCCCGAAAGCAGTGTGCGCAACCAAACCCGATATGCTGACGGCTGAATTCCTGGGCCGCCCAATCTCTTAATGGAGTTTGATGTCACAGTCTATGTCAACAAGCCTCAGTTTCTTTAAGTCCTCAAAGAGAATATCCGTCATTAATGAGAGAATCTAACCCCGGAAGCCCTGGAAAGAGTGATGGAATCTGCCAAAAATCCAGCGGCCACTTGGTTGATATCATTTATTCTACTTTATAGACAAACACATTTTTTACAACAAATAAACAAAATCCTAAAGCTAAATTCAAGCTTTCCTTTTATTAAAATAAAATTCAGTCAAAGAACATCGGTTGACATCTTTTGCGCCACCTTGTATTATCGTACACAAATAAACTATAAAGCAAAGCTTCACTACTCATTGCTTCAATCAGTGTTGTTTGGTTGTACCATAAAATATGCTAAAACTTTTATGTTAATAAGGGCGAAACTACAAAACAGGATTGAACTGTTTACACGAAAGTTATGCTTTAGAAAATGTGTAATTGTAAAGCCCTAAAGTAGACAAAGAAATAGTCAGTTACAATAATTTCACACAGTTGCGTGATTTTTGAACGTGTAATAAATATAGAAATTCTGAACTAAACGTCGACTTCTGGGTTAATACAGTCAAGTAATTTGTGAGCCTGTCTCGCTGCAAGGCAGGTCATTTTCGTCATACAATTTTTTGTTTGTTTCTTGTTAAGAACTTAACAATCCATTTAAGGAAATTATTAAAAAAATTAGACCGAAATGGTCACCCTGGTGGGTATTGGTTAGGCGAAGGTGGTTTACCTCAATATTATAAACATTTCTCTTTTACTTACATTTTTATTTAACAAATGTGAACTGTAAAAAACAAATTTATTTTCAAAAAAAATATATATTTCCAATTACTTTTATTTCAATTTCGTTTCTTCTATTCCTTCAACACTTATTTTGAAAGGGTGTTGAAATAGAAGCCCAGAATTGTGCAAAACAAAATTGAAAAAATTGCAACATTTTTTGAATTTTTTTTTTAATTCCATTCAATTTTCAATTTCCTTTTTCAGTTCACATTTAAAGCATTTTTTTTCTTCTTTTATTTAACAACATTCCTGAGACTCTAAAATATATTTTTTTATTTTCAATTTCATTTCGCAAGGTACTTGTAACAATATCCTTGCACACTGGCTAAAGTATGGTTGCTTGTTGTTGTCATAAATATTTTTCATCATCATCATCATCATATAAGTTTTACAACAAGTTATTGATGTGTAGAATTAAAAATGAAAAAAAAAATTTAAAAAATGCAATAATAAAACAGCAACAACAGCGTCAAGGATATCAATCAAAGATATTAAATTTAGTAAGTAAATAGCTTTGTATATTGACTTATTGGATGTGTTTCACACAGATATAAACAGACTCTTCCATGTGTGCTTATGATTTAATTTAATAGAAATATGCTTTGAAAGTTTTTTTTTATTTTTTTTGTAAGAGTTTTATTTATTTTAAAAGAAAATCCCTATACAATTTAATGAATATGTTGGCTTAATTCCTTCAAAATTTAAGTAAACAGAAAGGTAAATAAATAAGTATTTGTGGTACTCATTTAAAAAAAAAGAACTTAAGGATTTCTCAATAAATAATAAATAGAAGATAGAAATAAGAAAAGATATGCTTTAAGTCAAGCATATTACAAAAATTGCTTTAAGGTCTTTTTCAACTTGTTTAAAATACTAAGCCCCGTATTTATAAACGATTACTAAATTACTAAATTTTAAATTGTCTCTAATCACCAAATTCATACGAAATTCATAGAATCAAGCAAATAATTTGTTGAATTTGCACCGATTGCCAGATTATTAAAAATTTTAAATTGTTAATATTTTTTTTTCAAGTAACGATATTTTTAATTTTAATTAAAAAAATTATCAAAAAACTTTGCAGTTTCAAACAATGTTGATTTTATGTAATTTAATTAATATTTTAATTAAAAATTTATTTCAAAACAACTAAACTGTTAATTAGAACAAAGTTATATTAATTTTTTTATGTTTTTTAATTATTTATTTAATATTTAAAGTTACATATTTAATTTGTTTTTTTTTTCAACAAAATTTAAATTTTTTTAAACAATTTGTTTAATTGATAAAAAAAAAACTACTAATAATTTTTTCTGTGTACTTTAGTACAACAAAATCAAATCTTTTTTAAATTCCTAAGACTCTGTAAGACAAAGAAAAATAACCATCTACACTTCAGATTACCTAGAGACAGTAAAGTAGACAATCCTACAAACTTATTGATGAGATGAAAACTGAGAGAACACAGAAAAAATTCTCCAAAATGTTTCACCAATTTAACCATTAATCAAAAATAAAATCCGTTTTAATATAAAATTTAATCAAGTGAATTAAACGTTAAATCAAGTAAATTGAAAGTTTAATTGATAATATTAATTTTTTTTACTGGCGAAAATTTAATTAATTTTTTTTATTTAAAATCAAAATTTTTTTTAATTGAAATCAATTTTTTTTTTGTATAGAAGATGTTTGGAAATGTGGAATTAATAAATTCTCTGAACCGATATAAATAAACAATGTAAAATTAATTTTATTTTGTTAGCTTAGGAAAATAAAACACTATAGAAAACAAAATCAGAAAAAAAGATAATTAAAACAAATGAGTTAGGATTGTTGCTTCGAATATTTATTGGAGAAAATCGTTACCTTCTTTGCTGGTCCGAAACAGAACAGGAAAAAACCTTAAATGAGCTTCATAGAACTTATAAGCATGTTAACCGATTGTTTAGGGATTATGCAAAAATGTGACTGGATGATATTAAGCTTTCATATATATTGTGTAAAAGAGTCGAAAATCTTATGCATTGATGACCAAGGCTGGATAAGCACTTAAATGACTTCTTTTTGGAACACAAAGAACAAGATCAAAATTTTCATAAAATGTTTGACAGTCATATAAAAAAAGAGGTAAGAGCTCTAAATTCGACTTTGCCAAATCTTATATACCTTTCACCAATACGAACAGAAAGTTGTATAGCTAAGTTTTATAGTATACTTATGGCCATTTTCTCAATGTACCGTTAAACTGCCTGTTACTTAATGTCAACATAAATTTATTAGACCGATAAACTGTCTGTTAACAATTTTGGGTTTCTCAATATACCGACAAAAAACATGGGTTTAAGCTGGCAACACCTCTCAAAATACATGTAAAAGTTGAGAGTCAGCTGATTGAATTTATCTGTACGGCAAATAAAAGGAAAATAAATAATCGGCAGATGAGTGCTGGTTAGCTTTGCGACAGAATAGAAGCAAATGAGACATTGAGAAAACCAAATTTCTTTAATGTGCAGTTTTTCGTTGGGAAAAAGGTTAATCGTGTAATGGGAAAACGGCCATTAAACTTAGAACCAATAGAAGAAAGCTTGTCTAATGCAGCACTAGGGTGACCGTTAAAATCAAAAGTTGGATTTCTTTAGGTCTCACCAGCCAATTTGGTGGGTATTGATAAAAAAAAAAACAACGCAAAAAAAGTTAGGTTGATCGGCGAAGGCTAAGCCGTCCCTCACGCCCACCAAAGTTTGAGAAAAATTATATTTTTACCTGAAATCTGACTTTTCGTATGTTTCATAACTTAGAAAATATTAATTTTGTAGAATAATTCTTAACAAGATTTTCCTTTATCTCTCATTAAACAAAATAAACTGAAAAATATCGAATAAGCCACTAAAAAAATCAAATTTATAATTTATTAAAGAAACGCATTTTCTACGAATCACGTATCTTTAATTTTATTGAAAAAGATTTTTATTATTATTTTTTTTAAATAAAAATAGACCAGCCGGGTACCTGGTGTTTTAACCTAATTTGGGTACGCTGAATCCAGTGGTGGTAACCGTTTTTTAGGTTAGTTCTTGTTTTCAAGATATATGTACATATGTAAAGATATACATATAAAAAACGAATTTGCAAACAAAATAAAGCCATACGTGATTAAAATCTGTTCACAACTTTTGATTTCATTCACAAAAGGCGAAAAATGTCCATTAAATTTAAGAATTTCATAAAACGCAATATTTGTACGGAAGCCTCCCTAAAAAGTGGTGATAAAGGGCAAGTATGTTTTTGGAAAATGTTAAAAACAAAAAACTAATAGAGGTCGGTCATACATTTTATCCTCCTTGGCAGTAACGGGGCTTATTCTTTAATATATTCCTAGCCCCCTTAAGGAATAGAAAAATTAGCCTTCGCCGATTGTCCTCAACCTTTTTTGGTGTCGTTTTTTTTTCTTACAGTGCTTAAAATTTTCTTTAAAAATTGTTTTGTTGGAGTTGAACATATTTAAACATGTTTTTCCCTGCGTGTACTAACACTTTTTTCCTAATCTACAAATAATTAGTCAAATCTGCAATACCGAGTGTGCTTGGGAAAAATTTTGAAGTTTCAACGTCAAACATTTCCGGTTTGCAAAAAAAAAAGTTATCACGACGTGTGAAGCAAAGAAAAATACGTAAAGCTTGCACCATGGTGCAGATGTTCCAAACCGCTTTGCACAAATTGTTTGCGAAGCTATCAATGAAAATTTATTTGCAGATTATGGTTAATTTCTGGTGGGTTTTTTTTAGTCTTAATCTAAAATATTTATAACGATTTTCTTAAATTTGGTTTTAGTAACATTTCACTAAAAATATACATGCAATAGTTGTTTTTTGCCATTTATTGTAAGAAGGTACCCGGGTACCTTGACATACCGTTTAGGATGTAAGATGAAAATTGGTCCACCACGACGTTTCAAAATTATTTTTAAGCTTAAAACTAGTGATAATTTAAAATTTATTAAGACTCCTTAATCTCAACAAGTTTAAACAATATGGTCCATCTGTTTCATCTGTTACCCGGGTACCTTGTTATTCATATAACGTTTAAAATCGTTTTGTTCGATTTCAATATAACTCGAATTCGATTTCCAGAGCATGGCTGCTTGTTTCTGCCTTCATTGGTCACACAAGGAAAAACATGCATTTGCATATTTTCGGTTTCCCTGGTCATCATCAAGCAAAAAAGTTATAATGAAAATCTAATCTTGAAATTTTTCATAATTATAATTTTTGGTTTAGTTTTTTGTTTTAAACATTTTCTTAATACAATAAGTTTTTCTTTTCCTCCTTACTCTCGCTCTCTCTCTCTCTCTCTCGTTCTCTGTAACACAAATATGACTTTAAATTACATTTAGTTTCCTATATTCTCTCTATGATACATCTAAAATGTGTAATTGTGTAACTCAAAAGATTGTAATTGTTCATAACCTCCAAAAGCTTGCAAAATCAGTATGAAAAATATTATAAAATATCAAGGATTTTAAATTCTGTCATTAACATACTTTCCTTTCTTCTACTTTCTTTCTTTTCCCTCCTCCATCATTTCCCAATCCATAAAAAACAATGTCGGTAAATAAACAATAATAATAATAAAAATAAAAATCGTAAAAAAAAACTTTGAGGGAAAATGAATAATGAAATATTGGAATATATTTTCAATAAACCGCAAATACATCTACTTAAGAAATTGTTATTATGACCAAACCTATTTTATTGATAATATTTACACTGATACATACATACATACATTTGAACGCAGTTTATTATGTATGTAGTTTATTTGTATTAAAATAAGATTTTTTGCAATAAAAACTGTTTTGTTGCCATAACTATTAACCTTGGGAAATAAACTGTGAAAATATTATGAATTTAATTTTGACCACAGTCATCAGCATACACGTCTACTAATAAATTGTATCAGCCATAAAAGATTGACTAGAAGACAGTGTTGCCAGAAGTAGGGAAAATCCCTACACGTAGGTATTTTTGATACTAAAATAGAAGCGTAGGGAAAATCGGACATCATATCTCATTGTAAACATTATGAAATAAATGCAGAAATAACATTTTTTGTGCTATTTTCTTGTCCAAAAAAAGTGTTTTTCCTTAAATCGCTGAAAAATATATTTCCAGAGTTGGCGACACTAATATACATGTTTTTTCTAAGATACCTATCATTCAATGTTGAAAGATTTAATTGAATTTAATTAAAAGTACATATGAAGGTACAAATATGTATTAAATTTTTTTAGTATTGTACTTTTTTAGTTAAATATACATATTCGAATAAAATGTATTTCTTAAAACTAATGTTTTTTCTTCTATTTAAATAAAAATAATGCGTAGGGATTTTTATAGGGGAAATTTTTTCAACGTGTAGGGAGGGAGAAATGGGATTGTTTTTAGCATGTGTAGGTATTTTTTGAAAAATCCGCTGGCAACACCGCTAAAACGTAAATTCTCTCAAAACAAAATGAAAAATTCTTGACATTTAAAGCAGTGTTGTAAAATAAACACATTATTTAGCGTTCGGCTCACACCAGTGATGCCAACTTTTTGAGAGCAAAAAGCACCTTAAAATTTAAAAAAAAGCACTAAAAAGCACTATTTCGAGCAAAAAAAGGATAAAAAAGCACTAAGCCATTTTTAAAAATTTAATTGAACACAAAACAAGTTGCATATGGCGTTTATTGGGACCATTTTTATAAGATTAAATAATAAATATATTTACATTTGTATAAAAACATTATTAATTGTATTATTATTATCTTCAATAAAAATTATATCATCCAAATCATGATGATCCATCAGCTATGTTTGAATTGGCCATAATACCGTTTTAAAGTAATACAGTGCGAGCTTGATTTTTGTAACTCGAAAAATCTTGCCTGTTGTTTATAAAACTTAATGACAGCCTATATTTTAATAAAAAAAATTTATATTTTATCGTTTAAATAAATCTAAATTACAATCGTGCAAAGTTTACAAAAACAATTGGCGTATGATATTATCCAATTATTTTAACCTATGTACGCTTCTGAATGAAAATAAGGTGTAAAATAGAAAAAACATGTATGTTTGCATTCTGAAACTTATGCTATGTTCAAACGACGATGTAAACCACTGGTTTCGCTCTCTGAAACTAGATTGCCAAACATGCTGTTCATACGATTCGTTCTTGTTTCATTTTAACACTTTTTTAGTGTTGTGAGTGTGATTCTTTTTAAAATAGATTAAAAAAGTAATTAAAACTTAAAAATGTATTATTTAATACTTTTATTAATATTATTATGTTATTATTATCACTTTATTTTATAGAGATGATAGTTCATTTTTTCTGTTTCGCAGCCTGTTCCAAATGAAACGACCTGTTTCGCTCTCAAAATTTTATATGGGAAAACAAGTCGTTTCAATCATGTTTGTGGCGCGAAACAGGAATAAGAGAGCGAAAAACAAATATTGCTGTCCGTGTGAACATGGTGTTAGTCAAACCTTTTTGCAATTGCACCAGAGGTTGAAGTGCACAACACGCGGTTATTTGGAGACGAGTGTTATGCTTTTTATTAAAACTAAAGCGCATGAAAAATGGCAGGTTACACAACGCTCGTTAAAAAAGCATTTTCTGTCAGCTGTTTTTAATATATTTACCACTTTGCTTATACTAAGTTACGACTCTTTTTTTTTTGTTTTTAAAGTCTTTGCGTTCTTTTGTACAGTTTCCTACTGCATTTTTTTAACTTTTCTACATGACTCAAAATCGTTGTTTATTTTTCCATTCACACTTCCTAATATTTTCCAAGCCATTTTCTATTTTTGACACAGTGTCTACATCTTTAAAAAAATGTTTATTGCAAACAAATACATCGTTTTTATTACGATTACTAAATATCTTGTCATCGCTAAAAAGTGAAACGTTTTGTAAATTTTCCAAATTGCTAGGAAGCCTAGCTCTAACCTTGTAAATAAAGTTTTTGGCAAAACGAATGCAACTTTCTTTTATCACTTTTTTTATCATTGGAAATCTTAAAATCTTTACAGGCTTTCTCAAAATTGTAATCCAAAAAGCAAAGCTCATCTAAATCATTTATACCTATAATCGTACATTTAAAAAATGGTAGAAAAAATATTTAAATTGTAAAAAGAACTAAATGCACTAACGAAAAATTGAAAAAGCACCAAGTTAGTGCTTTTTCTAGGTTTGGCGCTAAGGATAAAATTTTTGCGTTTTGAGACATCAAAAAAACAATAAATAGTGCCAAAAGCACTAAGTTGGCATCGCTGCCAAAAATATATGTAGATTACATAAAAGGCACTTTAAAGCACTGTAAGAATTTGTTAAGAGCACTATAAATACCCGCTTTTCAAAAACGGGTGTTTAACAAAATTTCGGGTATTGCATAAGCAATAAAGCACCAAAAAATACCCGAAAGGCACGAAAATGGCAACGCTGGCTCACACACCTAGGAACGATATCGATTTTTTTTTAGTGTTTTTGTAGACGAACACAACCCTTTGTAACCATTTTCAACAAAGAGCCAAACCTTATAAAGTGTTCTGTTCTTCGTTAAAAAACAGAACAATTGTAGTTATACTGTAGAAAAACATTATATGTTAATGCTCTACAATGTTTAATTTTTTACATGGATAAAGAAATGTTCAAACAAAAAATTTTTTTTCGTATGTGTATGTTTGATTTTTTCCAGCCATTAATCCGGACATTAATGAGCCGAACCGAAAACAATGAAGTTTGTGGATTTAAAAAAAACCGAACGGAAGTAAATGTTCTTATCTTTTGTTGAGTTTGATAAAAACTGTATTACTTTTGTGTGCGAAAGATGACTAACAGGGAAACGTTATTTTTTAATGATTTTCTACACAATTACTCTTAGCGTTTGTGTTTTCCACAAACCTACCGAATCGAACATTAAGGAGCGATATTTAGTGTTTATTTTCGAACACTGATTTATAGTTACACCTATCGGGTGTTTTTTTTTAGCTGCATGAGAAATTTCGTAATCGATAAGTATGGTTTGACCTCTGAGAATGT
This sequence comes from Pollenia labialis, assembly GCA_949318255.1. NCBI lineage: Eukaryota > Metazoa > Arthropoda > Insecta > Diptera > Polleniidae > Pollenia > Pollenia labialis. Next base: position 141,322,712 of record OX439140.1, on the reverse strand, counting down.
CAAACTGTGTTGACATTTTTGTTTAGTAAGGTTTGGCAAGTCATCATGAATTGTTTAACACTGGAACAGCTCTTACAAGCTCATAGAGCACTTTGGTAATTTTGCGAAGCTCATATGTAGTTAAATAAAAAATTGCCGAGTGTGATAGAAGACAATAGCAAAGCTGTAACGAATCACATCCATTAAAATTTACGATTTGGTGCTGTTTACACGCTCTTTCGAAATAAGCAATTAGCTGTTGTTACGGTAAATGGTGAGTGCTATCGAGCCACGCTGTCTGAATCTTTCTAATGACTAATCAGCTAAACATCAACGACAATCGATTTATTGCAAAATCAATTTGGTGACAACTTTATTTCCTGAAGTGGCCCTGTTCACTGGCCCCCTCATTCGTGCGACTTAACGCTTCTGGATTACTTTCCATGGGACTATGTAGAGTCATTGCCTTATGCCTATAAACCAGCAACTCCTAAAGCATTGAACGCCAATATTCGAGTCACCATTAACGCCATACGGCCAGATTTTATGGAAAAACAGCCCAATTATGAATACAAATTCCCCGGGAGACTTTTCCCTTCTCCTAATTTTCCTATGTAAATTCGAATGCAAAATGGGAGAAGGGAGAAAACTCCCGGGGAATTTTTATTCATAATTGGGCTGGAAGTGGCCATGTAATTCGTAGCCGCGTCGGACATCATAGCGGAAATCATATTTTAAAAATAAAAAATAATTTCTATGTTGCATTATAATTTTAAGTTCTAGTGCAGCTAACAAAAACACCCTATACAAAGCAAACAATCACAACTGACCAGATTACCACTGACGGCAGCGTCGACAATAATCTATGCTCGAGTGATCCACTATCGTTTAGGTTTTCTAGAAGACAATTTAGATGAAAACGTCGTGTACGACAGAATGAGCGACAAGGTTTTGTTTGGTGCCCCCTATCAAACTCTGTGAAAGACAAGGTGAGCGACATTGTCATCTTAGTTAAAGCCTAAACGGGTCAGTATAAAAGACATTGTAAATGGTGTCCAAATTTGAGGTATCATCGGTCTATGGAAATCGCTACAGCGAGAAAAGCTTTGTATCTTTTTGTGGAGGAAAATTTATTACTTAGTCGAGGAGAATATGCGGTTTCAACAGGATGGCGCCACTTGCCACACAGCAAGGGCAACAGTGTATCTTTTAAAAGAAAACTTTGAAGATCGCATTAATTCTCGTAGAGGAGGATTGAATTGGCCACCAAGATCGTGCGATTTGACACCTTTAGACTATTTTTTGTGGGATTTTTTGAAATCAAAAGTGTACAGCAATAATCCCAAAACAGTTCAAGGCTTCGTTTTTGGGATCTTAGTTAAACTAGTTAAACTGAAAACAGATTTGCGCCGCGATTACCAAGTTTGTAAACAAAATTTTGACTGAACTGCTTAGTTTTGCTTAAAATTTTGCCCTTTAATGAAATAATAAAAAAAATTCAAAGTTTTCTTCTGCCGTCGTTATATTTGCTTAAAATTCTCGCATTCTTTTTTTAATTGTTGACATAAAATTAACGAAGAAGCAGAAACCAGTAAAACCGATGAAATGCGGTTGAAGAAGATAGTGGCGGGAAAAAGCTTTGGCATGGAGTCGTTGACGACAAAGTAAGCGATACTGTCCCCTAGTAAACGCTTGTATCGAGTAAACAGCAAAAGAGCGATATTGTCGTGATTTGTGTCGTACATGATTCTTACGACACTTGTTCGAAAAAGTCGTTGACGATTTCTTTTGGCTGTCCCAAACATGTCGGCAGGAATTAACATTGTCGTGCAGACGTGTCCAACTGAGACATTTATTTCTAACACAATCATAGAGTTAGCTTATATTTTTGACAGCTTAGTCAGGGTTTCATTCTCATTATTTCTGCTGTGCGCTTTTCCTTAGTATTTCGGGATCCTGATTTCATTTCTTATTTATAAAACTTAACAAGGAGAAAAATTAGTCTCATGTACAGTTAGAGGAAACAATTGATGAGTGCTTTGGATTATATTTTTTTGGTTTTTTCATGCTTCTTTAAGACATTTCTATTGCAGGCGAGTACAAAAGCCGACAATAATACTGAAATGTTAGAGCATAAACGTAAATAAAAAGAACCCGTGACCCTCAAATAAAGTGATGGGAGTTAATCTTACAGTAACCTTAGAAAATAAAGTTTGTATTCTTAATACTCTTTCTCAAAATTTCCACATACATTTCGTTCATGATTTAATCATTCTAATCCACTTTATGCTTTTTTTTTTGTTTGCTGGCCATAAAATCTATTGTACTTTTTTTTTGCTGACGACTTCGGCTCACACAAAACTGAATTACAGTGTTTGGAATTCTGTCATGTCCATAAACATCGTTAACAATTGAAGCGTGATGATTTTGTGTGCTCCACGTGTTAACAAGGACACCAAGGACAAACATTTCAGCCAGCAGCATCTTATAGATCAACTATAGTATAAATTCATCTTTATCTCTGGGTCTGTGCCTTTCTTTGAGTTTATCATTCATCTTTGTTTTTTCCTGTCCTTTTCTTTCAATATTTTTTCCCCGTTCTTTCGTACAATTTTTATATCTTTTTTCTTATTTTCGCTCTAGATTATCGTCTGGGTGAATTTAATTGTTTGTTAGTTATATGTATGAACATCAACATATATTTGTTGTTGGTCCTCGTTTCAACAATAAACAAAATTGATTAAATTGATAAAAAAAAAAAACAAAATTATATATTTGTTAAGTTCTAGAAAATTGTGTCGTATTGAAACATACACATAAAAAAATTTTAAGAGTCCGTTAAGTTGAATAAGCATAATAGCGTTAAGTAGCTGGAGATTTGTTTGGCGAAAAAAACCAACAAAACATAATAATAGAATATGTTGCATATTTGTAGGCAATTTCAAAAATATTAGTTTTAATGCACAGTTTAAGGAATGTTTTTTTTAATTCATAAATTTTAACAAATTTCTAATTAATATTTCCATTCTTTTTCATTCCAGGTACGTACACGTTAATAAGCTATTGAAACATTAAAGCAAGTATAAAGTCGTTATATCAAAAAAAAAATTTTAATAAAACCAAAAGAACACTTTTTGTATAAATGAAAGTTTTTCTTTAAGCTTCGTTCACAATCACAGTTACATTTTCACTTGGTGTTCATAACAGAGCAACAATTTTTTTCGCGGCCGCGCACATTGTGCCTTAAGAAACCGTTTGCAAATTTTGCCCACAACAATACTATGCATTTATTATTATCTTTTACAACATTATGTTGATATATATTTTTATTCAAACCTAAATAAAATTATTTTAAACGTCAGAAACAATTTCATACAAATTTTTGCTGAAGTTCTAGTTGACTCAACTTTAGTCGATAGGTTAGATTTGATGGGGAGCCGCCACAGGGACGGCAAACTTAGATCCTTATAACGGTACCCTGAGCAAGAATCAGAATCAAGCCAGATTATTTCCCAGACAAAATTACGTCCTTCAGCCATTTCGATTCTCTGCAGACAAGAGAGATCGATCTTTATCCCACATGAAATATAGCATCTCAGCACTGCAATTCTGGTCTCCCAAAATGCCTCATTTTAATAATTCCGAGTAACAATAAGGTCCAATGATGCCACCAGCATGCTAACCGCAACAAACTGTGCATTTTTCTGAACGTAATGGGGTATGTAGGGTCTGTTGTGGATAATTCTCACTTTAGTTGTACCAATTTTTTTTTAACAAACCTGTTAAGCCAAAAATAAAAGGTGCGCCCTAAAAATCACGATGAAGTCCATAAGTTGCACGAATAGATGAGTGATTTTAGAAGTTAATTTGGTAAATATATTCATAATGATTGGCCAGTGTCCATGTTCTGTAACTCCCGCGTCGAGAAACTTTTCGACTGAAGTGTAAGAAATACAACACGTAAGGACATTCCTTCCCCAATTTACAGAAAAAGTGCGTCTGTAAAATTTCTGTGAGGAAGTTCCGGCTTTGGACTGTCAAATAAACTTACGAATGAAAACGGGGTGAAACCAAATTGTAACAAAAAAAAAATTTAAATGCAATGAATAATAACACGGAAGAGGTAAGTAATTTTTTCTGGGCAAATTTTTTCATTGTTTAATTATTTTGCATATAACATTAACAATGTTTTCAAAGCCATTTTGTAAAAAAATACAAATGGCTTGGCAAACATGTCCAAATTTTACTTTTGTACAAATATTTTTGTTGTTTGAACAAACATTTGAAGCAATGTTTGTATCAATTTTAAAACTCTTTAATATTTGGCAGACATGTTGGACATTTGTCAAACTTTTTGTGGCGTCTAATGCTAAACGTATTAAGTTCAGCAAAAAGTTTTCTGAATGAAGACGTTGAAAAAGAAGCATTAAAATAATTTTAAATAGTAAATTAAATTTTGTTTTTATCAGTTTGCTTGCAACAAAACAGCTCACTTTTTACTTTAAATTCTTTGCCTTTATTTTATATTTTTTTCTCCGTTTAAAGAAAAAAGCGGCAAAATTTCCGCAGCACAATCGGCGTCTGCATTCTTTAAAAGCAAACCAAAAATTTAATTTTTGCACGGAGTATATTTGTGTTGTTTAGTGGCAAACACCAAACGGAAAAAATGTTTGTGTTTGCCAAGCATTTTGTGTGGTTTAAAACGCCCTTAAGTCGCAATTTACGTTATTTGGTACAGCCGACGGTTGTATTTTCGCCGCCGTTGCTGAAAAGTTTTAAATTTTAGTAAATGTTGGTCGCCGTCAACGATATGTGGTACTGACTTTCTCAGCGTCTGTAATGTAACATCGGAAGCGGTTGCCCACACCTGTCATATATATTTTTTGTAATTATTTTAAGACATATGACTTTACAACTTTATGGCAACCCTGTGAATCCCCCAAATGTATTTTAATAATGTACATGCAACCTCTACAACGATACAAGGGGTCTTCTGAATGCCCCATATATGTTAAGTCCCTTGGCACTGCAGGGCAATTGTAGTGAAATACACGTGTTCTTTTCATGCCTCATTAGTTTGATATGTTGAATATAAAATGAAAATTTATTCTGGTATAAAGTTTAATTTGTTTGATTCTTAGTTTAATTTTTTTCTCTGTTTCCATTTCGTTTACTATTTCAACATAACTTTTTCGTTTTATAAAACTTTTATTTTTCTTTGCATTATTTAAATCTTAATAAGAAGAATCTTCTTACACTTTTAAGTACAAATTCCTTTAAACTATTTATTTAGTAATTTTTTTTTTAATGTGAACCAATCTCATTCTTTATTTATGAATTAAATGAACTAAAATAAATTCGAAGGAAAAAAGAGATTATGGAAATGTTTTTTGTAGAAACGACTAATAAAATAGCAAATATGTACGTAGTGGTGAAATTTAAATCTTGAAGATATGAAAGTGGGTTGCATTAAAAAAGGAAATTGAAAAAAATAGAGAATTTTTTAACTTTTCGCGCGATTTGAATTCTTTGAAATTATTGTCGTAGTTAAGGATTTCACTCTGTTAATTATGGCAATTTAAGACAGCCAAACAGTTTTATTTTTCGCTCTGCACTTTTGGCCTTTTTTTCTCAACATGTAAGAGAAAACATTTCAAAAAAAGTTTTCTCAGTAAATTATGAATAAAAAGTTGTGCTCGGATTACAATGAAAAAGCCCTCATTTCATTCGAAATATGTTAAGCTAAATGTTTTTAGACCAAAACTGTCGTATTTTTGTTTTTTATGAATTTTTAAAGAACAAAAACTTGTTTTTTTTACAAAATTTTGTAAGCACGGCTTAAAGATAATATTGTTGCCAAGTTTCAGTTTTTTTTTTACTGAATAAAGTCAACCGTTTTCAAGTTATTCGAATATGTGTAGTGAAATCGTCTTAATATTGCACATAACGGTATATCTCGAACAGTAATAGCTTGAATAGTAAAAGCTGATAGTGAAAACTTAGCTAAAACTTGCAATCAAATTCCAGACCGCACAAAAAAAGATTAAATTTGTTCCCGTTTGTCATAATAGTTGAATCCTTCCGATTTGAGGGAATGCCTCCAGGGACCCATTTCATGGTAACGATTGAATGCCCCGCTCTCTCATTCAGAGTCCTCCCACATTCTTGGATAATTGTCGATGTGTATCCAGGGATCTTATGGCCGCTTTACTATCGGTTATAAAGATAACATCCCTTCCAGATATCTTCCATACCGAATGTGCTTCGCCGTTATATCGGTTTGAACGACATTGCAATAATTCGGCAACCTTTGCAGAAAATGCCAGAACCATTCAGTGTTTTAGACCGGTCAGTATTGCATCGGCGGCAATTCAAAAGTCATCATAATGAACAATGTTATGCAAAAGTTGAAACCAGGATCAAAGATTGGCTCAGGTTGTGATGTAGTCAACGTCCAAGTGCCAGTCAATCTCATGTGATATTTGCTCTGGAAAAAATTCTTTTAAAATCTATAAAATTTTACTAAAAAATACTTACAAATAAGAATTTTTTTATTCAATAAAGTTCATCATTTGTACAAAATCTTCAATTTCAAAATGATATTTTTTCTTTGTTTTGTTTTATCACCCATCCAAGAAAGAACTTTTCTTTTTTTCCTTAAAAAAAATTCGTTTGAAAAGTTTCATATATTCCTTTTTTCAAAGCCTTTTTTCGTGTTTGTTTGGCCTTAAAATTAACCAACAACAAAGTGTTAAATTGAATTTTTAAATCAATTTCTGAAAACAATGTTGCATAAAACTGAACTTAAAAAAATATTTAATTGATTTAACCGCAACGGGTATGGAAGTTGTTAAAATGTTTTTATAAAAATCGTTTTATTTTTTTATGAGTTTTTGTAAGACCCTTTAAATAAAACACGTTTTATGTTTTTTTTTTTTTTTTTTGTTGCAACTACAAACTCTATCATTGTGCTGCCGTAAGGCTTTTGTAAACATTTAAACCATGTGGATTTTAGTGATTACATGGACCACACCCATGCTGGAAGCAGCATAACGTTCATACAACAGCCTTCGGGTATGCTACATACTGTTTTGTCGCGATTTATCTTTTTTTTTCTTTTATGAGTTTTTATACCATTCCAAAAGCAAACAAATAAATTTTGGCCTAAAATGTAAACAGTTTTGCAAAAAAAAAAAAAAAAAAAAAAAAAAAAAAAAAAAACATTTTATAAAAAATGTTGAACGAGTTCGTGCGTTAGTTGGTTTTTACTTGTGGCTTTTAGCCGATATTGTTATTTAACCACGCAATGACCTCGCACTTGTATGTCTAAAGCATTGAAGGTTATTTACGCCCATACACGCACACATTGTCATTTAAGTGTTGGCACTAGTGCATCCTTAGCTGTGTGCTTTATAAAGTAATGTAGCATTAATTTAGGCTGTAGTTTCCTCGCTTAAAATGTGTTTAAACTTAACACGTATGACGTTGGTTGGTGTTTAACTAACAGTAAGAAAGTGGAAAATCTTAAAGATATAAAATATAAAAACACTATGTATTTTCAATAAATTGTTGGCTTTTTTAACCATCGAAAATTTAATTAAATATTATAAAAGTAAAAAGAAACAAGTCAAAAATAATAATAACAAAGATAACAATAAAAAACATTTGTTTTATTTTAAAACAAACTTAAATCGTATCTCTTTTTACAAAACCCTAAAAGCAGACAATTGAAATGGATAAAAAGCAAAAAAAACTATCTCTTCCTCTCTTTCTCTCTCACTTTCTAACTTAGTCAATGTTATTTTTATTACTGGTTTTCCTTTGCTTTAATACTCCTGTGTAGGTGTTTTAGAAATGGACGAGACAGTTTTAAATCTTTTCGGTCAAAAAATGATGGACAATATAAATGTTGTCCCTTAAAAAGTAATTTGGATTTTATGTTGTTGTTTTTTTTTTAAATTTAATTTATTTTTAATATATAAGCCTCAAGAAATATTGTTTTTATAGCCCTTAGTGATGGTTTTGTTGAGAATAAAATTAAGTTGTTCGTATGTGGGTTTTGGTAGGAAAAGATTTACAAAATTTTTAACTTAAAATATATATTTGAAATTTAAGTATAATTTAATTTGGGTCCAATAAAGAATTTATTGAATTTAAAAAAATATGGAAAATTAAATTATTTTAGACTTCTTTTGAGATCTCATATATTTGAAATGAAATTAAGATAATAACTTCTAAAAAAAACAAAAAAAATAAAATATACCATAGTTATTTTTAGGTCAAATAAAGCATACTTTTGAGGTTTTAATTGCGAAAAATGAAGACGCAGTTAGACATTCCGTTTTTAACAAGAAGATTAAAAAAAATTGTAATATGCCGTATCTCAAACCACTACCCTACTAACACACATTTTTAAACAGAATTAAAAGAAATATGTTAATAATTATTTCGTTTTACGCCCAATTTCAAGAAGTTTCATATATATTAATAGGGGTGGGATTCTCACGCACTAAAATATTTTAACTATACGCTTAAAATATGCATTAAAAAATCGAAAATATGCACAAAAAAAATAAAAAAAAATATGCACTAAAAACCTCAACAAAATTCATAAAAAATGGTTTTTTAATTTAACTAAAAACAAAAAAATATAAAAATTTATGTTTTGTAAAAAACCTAAATAAATAATTTAAATTTTAGTTTTTTCATTAAAAGTAAAACTTTGTCTTGTACTTGAGGAATGCCAATGCATTTTGAAAAAAATTATTTTCAGATCCCCTTTGATTCCAGATCCGACAGATAACAAATATTAGAAATTTATTTTATTTTTTGAAATCCTTAATTTTTTTGCAAAACGTAATGAATTTTTTTTTTAATTTGTCGGGCTATTTTTCCTTCATTGTTAACATTGTTTATTTGACTTTCTGCAATATCAAATAATTAGTTATTCAGGGGTGTGCTGGAAATCGCAAACGCCAAACGCAAGAATTTGGAAGTAGTTTTAATAAACTTTAAACCTAATTTTTATAACTTTTGGTTTAAAATCCTGTTTAATAGGGAAATATTTGTTTAATATTTGTCATAATATTCTTTTATTACAAAAACCTTATTTAAAAACGACTTTTAAAATTCTTGCGTTTTACGTTTGCGATTTCCAGCACACCCCTGTTTGTTTCACCAATATCGACGCAAGGGCTAAGTGGAACAAGATACGAAAATCCTTGGTACTACAAACTTGAAGCAGCAATATGACTCCATGGTTCCTTGAGATTTATTACTCAGAGGCCAAAGTGCGGCATTAGATTTCCACCGAAATTGCAATTCAATTAAAATTAAAATTTCGATCGATCATGAATGCAGTAATTTCTCCCCCTGCCAGGTCCATTAAAAGGTTGTAGAGCCAAATAAAGTAAAGTTTTTTATTCAGTTCCAACAAAATTTGTCTTACTAACAGACATTTTAAGTTTGCATATATTATTCTTAAAAATAAAGCATAATTTCAAGCTTAATGTAAAATAAGAACACTTAGCCTAGTTTTGAGGCACATTTTAATGTAACCTCTTCAATGCATACATGAACGTATATGTAACTGCCACATACGCTTACAAAAATATAAAGTTTCAAGTCTGCAAGTGAAAACAACAAAAATTGTAAAATAAATTGTTTCTTTAAAAGTATTTTACTTGTATATTTTTGTTACTTGTAGTCTTGAGAAATGGGCCCCTGGTATGAATTAAATACAAAAACATTGAAAGACATAAATTTTTTTATGTAGCAAACAAGTAAATTGTACTTTTATTTGTCACAGTTGGTTTATTCAGATTTGGTACAGAAAAAAAAAAAACAATTTATGGGAAGGAAAAACAAGTAAATGTGGCTGTGATAAAATGTAGATACGTCTATAATATATTTTTTTATGGGGCCACGTGTTGAACATAAAAGAAATATTAATTAATATTTCAAGGATTTTCTTTTTTTGCAGCAGGCAGGAAAACCGCAATTGTTTTAGGGCAATATTTTAATATGGAAAAATAAAGAATAGCGAAAATTATTTATTTAAAAACAAATTAAATTTAATTAAGAGCAAATATTATAAAGTTAAGGCGCAAGTTATATTAATATTCGTACAATAATTGACATATTGCATACAACATTAACAATTAATTCTAAGAATAATGTCTATTTTAAGGCACCAAAGATAAACAGTTTTTGCAAAAAATAACTTAAAGTTATTCAATAAAAAATTTTATTGAAAAATTTGATTTACCTTATTTTTTTATTTAAATATTTTGTTATAAGAAAAAAAATATAAATCATATAAAATCTCTTAAACATTCTATAACCAGAAAATTCTCATCTGTATTATGGCAAAGACAAAATTCATTATTTCAATTTATAAAGTTAATTATTCGTTAAAGATGCATATTAAAAATGTATAAGCTCATTATCATTTTTGGTGTTCTTTAAACAGGCAAAGCCAAAGATTTAAGCTGTACATTGTATTTTTTGAATTTATAAACAGAAAACATTTGTCGGTTAAATGCTAATTATTATGAAATTTTTGCCTAAAATTATGCAGTAAATTTTAATAATTTTATTAAGATATTGAAGGCAATGAAAAATTACCGGTTAGTAAAATCCTGCTTAAGGCGGCCCCTATACACTTGCAATATTATTTTTTTAATTTTTCGTATTGTACAATTATATCGCCAATGTGTATGTGATATTCAGAGATGACACAATATATTGGCAACAATCAAAAGACGTTTGATTTTTATTGCACAACAAACTGCAAATATACTGTGAAATGTGTTGGCAATTTTGTACAATATTGATTTAATAGTGGGTTATGTTTAACTTTTAATTAAAAGTTGCGCCATATTTCAGTTGAAACCATTGTGCCATTTATTGCATAACAAAGGGCAAAATGTGAATTCATAAAGGAAAGAAATCATGTTCGGGAATGCAGCTTTTTTTTAATTTCACTGTTTTTACAAAAAGTCTACAATAGAAAGAAAATATTTAAAAAAAAAGAAGCTGTAATTTTAGGAAAAAATTATCTCTTTAAACAATAAATACCACTTCTTAATAAAAAGTATGATTCTTTCATTTTTAAGCTAAAGTATCTTTCTTTGATTAACAGAAAAGATATGACTCAAATCTCTTGGTCATGTTCCGAACACGATAAATTATTCTTTCAATTTTATTAGAACTTAAAAGTAAATTTAAATAAAAATATTACAAAATTAAGCCTATCGATCAAGGATTACATTATACTTATTAGATTCTTTCGTCTTCTGCTGTTTGAGCTCTTTTATTTTACTTTTAGGAACTTTCGTCGTAAGTAAATATTAATAACCTCACATTTTTCTACAGCTTTTTTCTACTTATTAATTTTTTTTTTCGCATTTGACATTGATAAAGTGGCTGCCAAAGCAACAGCTTTATATGTATGTATGTTTGTATGTGTAACTGAGTGAGTGTAATGATATAAATCCTTCTAAGAGAAAAAGAAATCATAAAAGTACATACAAAACAAAAAAGCATTACAAAGCATTAAAAATAAATTGCCAAAAAGTATGCTATGGAAAAAATTAAAAACACTTTTACACACTCCCCCGAAAAAAAATAAGAAAAATCATCTAATAGCAACGGAAAAACAAAAAGAAAATTAAACAAAAAAATATAAGAGTAATCAGAATGACATAATTTGACAGCATATGCTTTAGAAAAACTTCAAGAGAAAAACTTAAAAAGTTTTTTTTTTTTTGTTGAAAAAGTTTAAAGTAGAAAAAAATTGAGACTTTAACTAAAATATTTTTAAGAAAACTTAAAAAACACTAGCTACTTAAAAAGTTTTTTTTTTACCACAAAAAAGGTTGTCGTAGGTTTGTGGCCTTTTAGAACTACGAGTATTAGAAAGTGTAAAGAAGCAAATTTAATTTTGGTCAAACAATAGCGGAACTAAATAAATCTTTTTTTCAATGTCCATTTGCAGTGATATTTAAAAATGTTGCAATGAAAATTAAATAGCTTTGTTAAACTTTTCGTTTGAAGTTTCCATAGTTTTAAATTTCTGCTTTGGCCACAATAATAAAAACGCACTGGTTTTCTTTAAAAGTCTTTTTAAATGTTTAATTTTTTTGTAATTTTCTTTTGTTGTTTTTACAATCACTTTTAGGTTTTTTTTTAATTTACAAATGATCAGCGTTTAAGATAATAAATGAAAAAATTTATTTCTCTTTATGCTTAGTTCGGCAAATTTTTTGAAAAATAAATCAAAACGGCGGAGATCTAAGATAAATTTGAAGGACTTGACTTTGTTTTTTTTAGTTGGGATTTGGTTTTTAAATAAAACAATAAAATATTTGTAGCCGAACTTTAAAGACATTGGCCCATATTCATAGTCAAAAATAAAGTCGACTTTTTTTAAAGTATATTTTAAAACAATGGTGTTCACATGCATTTAAAACCGGTTTTTATTTAAAGTCGACTTTATTTTTGACTATGAATATGGGCCATTGTCAGAAAAATAGAATTTTAATAAATTTTTTATTTCTTTTTTATACGTTTAAATTAGTCACCTAAACCCCGAAAATGGAGCTTCAAAGGTTTGTCAGGAAGAAACGTAAAAGTTTCGCTTACCATATCGCTTACGGAAGACATGCATTTTATAAAGCGAGTTCCCACTTTGAAGCAATACATTTTTGATACAAAAAGCGCTTTATTCAACGAATTTAAAACCTGGTGCCTAATATATTACAGCTTAGAGTGCTGGAAACTTTATGTACACTGCCAGTGGAACAGTCTTATGTTGCTATGTTTGGAACTGGAACTCAAAATAAAAGCCTTAGTTTAATTTAAGAATTTTTATTTACAGTCTTTGATAACGAAACAACTTGTACCAAATTTGAAACTTCTACACTCGAAAGGAAAATCAATCCATCCGTACCCAAATCAATCCGAAGCGGTGAGTACGGATTTTATTCAAGTGATTCAAGTACGGATTTTCAATCCCGAAATACTTAACTGATCCATATTCAATCCCTAATTCGTACTTGAAATATTCCGAAAATAAGATTGAGATTGAAGTAAAACTAAAATTGAATCAATCTAAAAATGTGCTTGATCTAAGAATTATAAAATTGATTTTATCCCGAATTCGTATCCGAATTAAACCAAATTAAAAGGAAAAAATTTATTATGATTGATTGACTTACCCGTTTTGCAGTTTACAGAATTTCAATTATAAAACACCAGCATCATTCCCGATATTGTTTTTACTTCAAAAACTTAATGAACATACATAACTAAAAATATAAACTAAATGAGAAGCAAGAGTTCTCAATTTGACTTTTTAAACATAAAAAAGTGTTTTCGTCTTGTTCTGTTGTTTTTGTTGTTTTTATACACAACAAGCAAATTGTTTTTAACAACTTGTGTGGTGCAACAAACTTTGATGAGTTAAATGAGATTGAAACGCTCCCCTTGTAATTTTACTTTCAGAGTGGCACTAACAACGCAAAGTTTAATCTTTTTTTTTAGTTGAAAATTCCGGAATTGATTTTCAAAAGCAATCCCATTTAGAATTGTTTTAAGTTCGTTTTAGTGTTATTCGTACTTGAATTTTTGGGTACGACTTGTACTTAAAGTAAGTAAAAAAAAAAACTTAGTTTATTCCGAATGTTTTTCTGTGTACTATTATTAAGACATTTATATATTCCTTATATGGGAGGCTTTACGCTCACTTGTCATTCTCATCTCGCTTTTGGTGCTGACATTCACAATATTTATAGCCCATGTAATCGGGCAATAACAGCGAAAATTTCAAGAAACCCGGCTCATTATTTTAAGAGTCTATGGAAAACAATCAATCACACAAACATTTAATTTTTATCTATTCAAATTTACTACAGTTTATTCAATATGACTAAATATTGTGCTCTAAATTTGAAACAAATACAAATGTTTAAATGACATTTTGAATATTTTATGAATTTTAATTAGTTTTGCAGTTTTACTAGTTTAATTTTAATAGAAATGCACGGTCAAACAAACAGAAATAAAATGTTTCTATTTTCAAATACTGACGAGAGAGAAATATAAATTATTTAAAAAAATTGTTGAAACGAACTTTCCACTTAAAAATCTAAAACAACAAAAAAACTATGTAAATTAGAATGAAAAAAAAAACAATTTTTAATGCACGAGTAAACAATGGAAGCTTGCGCTCATACGAACCACATAATAATCCAGCGAAAGCTTATATTTTATAGCAAAAAGCATTACTAAGTAATTTAAGGTGTTTACTTTTGATGTAATTAGAGGAACATTTAAATTTGCAAGAATACGGGTTCCCTTGTAGATCCCGCAAAAGCTAGAATTTAAAAAAAAACTTACTTAACATATTACAACTTTAAGGCCGGCCTTATAAAAAGATTTCCAATATTAAAACTTTACTTTAATCTGAAGTGAGCGATAAAATAAATTAAGGTTCATACTACCTGGTAGGTAAAAGTAAAGTTGTAATAATGGATAACTTTTTATACGGCCGATAAAATCCTACCTTTAGCTATCGGCAAGTTGTGAAAACGGGCCTAAGTCTATTTCATAATTTTTTCTTTCATCAGTATTATTATTAAGTAGGTAGTTCACGCGTTCAATGCGTTGATGCGTCTATGCATCGTTCAAAAAAGTAGAATCAGTGGAAAATTGCATTGACAAGTAATACGGCACACGCATTAAATGAAAATACGCATCGAATGTATTAAGTAGGACTACTTCTAGTTGTGCATGCTTCTTTAGAAAACACCAAGAAAGTATCAAATACATAAAACGCGTGGTGTGGACCTCCAGCTTTACTTTCTTTAAATACAGTCTTATGATAACACAACACAAGCATGAAGTTTTCATCTGATTTGAATTTAGGTATTTCGTACTGAGTAATAACTTTTCCGTAAAGAATACCGCATATAATTAAAATAAAACTTGGTTTTACGATTAGAAGCTTGTTCAATGCATTAGTCATTAATAGTTGGCCAAAGTTCAATCCTATGAAAGCTTTTACTTTTTGGAGCAGTTTTTTTTTTATTATAACGCAAAAGCTTTGACTTTATAGCAAAAGCTGTTTACGTTTGACATCTTTAAGTGAATAATTACCTTCTGCATATGAATTCAGTATAGACCCCACCAAAAGCTTTTTAAATGTATTACTTATTAATTGATAGTGCTTACTTTTTAGATTATTGTAGAAATGCTTTTTCCATATCCACTCAGTATAACCAAATGCTTGAATATTAGAGAAAAAGTGGTATCATAATAAATCTTGTTATCTGTCTCTTATAACATTATGATGATTTATCCAAATAATTTCAACGAAACGAAATCGCGAATTGTTTCTTCTTTTTATAATTTTTTTTATTTATAAACATTTAAACCAAATGCTTGAATGTTAGAGAAAAAGCTCATTCAAAGCATTACTTAGTAATGGAAAGTGTAATCATAATAAAGCTTGTTGTCTGCCTCTTATAACAAAAAGAAATCGGGAATTATTTCTTCTTTTTATAAACATTTAAATATATTTTGCCAAAATACAAAAATTTTATATTGAAAACTTTAAAAAAAATTGTCAACTCTGACCCCAATATAAAATTTTTGCTTTTCCTCTTGTAGTGTTGTTGTTTCTTTAACAAACGTCGTCACGTAAAAATCTGTGCTGTCGAAATTTCATAATTTTTCTCAATGGTGCACTCACAACAACTAGTAACGAACTAGTCCAAAACCTTAGTAGTTACACATTTAGCTGCAGGGTTATTACCCAACAGTTCCATTAAATACTTTTGCTTTTTCTATTTACAACAAAATTTTTTGCTGGGTTCTTTCAAAAAATAAAAAAAAATTAATAATGCATATGCGGAAAGCATAAAATGTATAAGCACGAGAATTTTACATTTATGCATGTCCAGTCAACTAACACAAAAACTTAAATGAAATATTACAAAATGACCTGGACACCCACATGTAAAATGGCATGACATAATATGTATTTACACATTACATGTGATACACAGCTGTGTAAAATACTCTGTTATGCTTAAGCACATGTATGTGTGTCTACGTTGTCAAATGCGACAAAATGAAAAATTGCATGTGAAAGATGAAATTGCCCACGAAACTGCCACAGGACACACTTTTGTAGATATCAACAAATGCAACACTTACACATACTAACATATATGGTCTGTATTAAAAAGTGTGTGTTTGTGTGTGCGGGTTTAGTAGACTTACATTGTAGAGCTTAAATATGTATGCAAAGTCACAACTTTGCATTTCCGGTAAATGTTACATAAACAATTACAATGAAACTACAATCAAGCGAGAAGAGTGAGTTTAAACCAGCGAAGGGCTGAAAGGAATGAAAATTCTAAATACTTCAACAAATTTACGAAGTATTGTTTATAAAGTCGGCAATGAACAAAAAATTCGTAAAATATAAGAAATATTTTCATAATTCTTAAAAAGATTTGTTTATAGTTCACGTTCGTTTTCGTATCATTGGCGCAAAAGTTTCGTAATATCGTACCACGTTTCGTATAATGTAGACTCATAAATTACTAAACTGTACCCATGTTCTGTAACTTTAGTGAGAACTTCTCGCATCGAATGATGTGAAACAAAATATGCCATCGTTTCTCGAGAAGTCAGAAAAAAGTGTGTTTGTAACTCTTGTCGAAAACTATCAAAAGAGATTACGTCGTTACGTTATAAACGACATATTACACTCGCAGCCGACATGAAATTGCAGACCTTGAGAGCGCCAGTCACACGTATTGTAGACGGCGATCAAATTGTACTAAAATTGAAACATTTTCAACGACGGCGGCGAAAATACAACCGTCGGCTATACCAAATAATGTAAAGTGTGACTTTAATGTTTGTTGTTTGCAAATGAGCTTTGAAAAAATTCGTATGTTTTGTAAAAATGTTAAAAGCAAAATAATTAGACAATGAAAAAATGTGCCAAGAACAAAATATTATTATTATTATTATTCTATGCATTTTTCATTCTTAACTGTTTTTTATTGTTAAAATTCGTGAGTTTTTTTGACAGTTCAAAGCGGGAACTTTTCTCCCAAAAATGTTAAAGACAACCTTTTTTTTGTAAATTGGCGTGTAATTTCCTTATGTGACAGCTTGTACTCGCCAAAAAATTTACAGACACAGTTTAGTGAGAAAAACAGCTGTTTGTTTCAATATATGGCATTTCATATTTCATTTCACACATATCAATCGAAAAGTTTCTCGTCGCGAAAGTTTCAGAACATGGGCACTGGTTAAGAAAAATCAACAAAAATGTTTTTTTATATATTTTTTCTTGTGATTTTGTACGTCTTAAATTAGAAAGCAAAATTCTTATTAAATAAAGATTTAGTATATTAGAAAAGAAAAATTATAAAAAAGTACAATCCTATCGCTACATTTTTGTGTCTAAAAGTGTTGCATGTCAAGCTTAGTAACAAACAACAAAAACAAAAAAGGAAATGGGTTTTTATAAAATGTAAAATTAATCTTGTAATTAAAATCTGCGCGACATTTAATGCAGATGTGCTTCTAAAGTGTTCACTTAAAACCCCCATCATCACTTACGAAAAAATTACATAAACCCCATGAAATACTCAAGCCAAAGGTAAACAAATAAATAGACTCATACACTTACAGAAAAAATGATAACTTTAAAAAAAAACCTTTGAAAATGTAAACCTAATAAGCAAAAAAAAAACAACAAATAACAACGAAAAATCTCTTTTTTTGTTAAACACATTAAGCCAGTTACACACACATTCACAAACACACCATTAACTCCAAACGAAATAACACGAAGTTTTGTCAACACTTGAACGAAAATTCTAAATGTACATTTATTTTTAATGTACGAAAAGAAGGATTGAGAAAAGGCTTTTTGTATAAAAGTTGTTTGCATTTTTTCAAAATACTCATAAGGATTAGCATGTGTGCGTATGAATTTGTGCTCCATATCCGAGCGAAAGTTTATGTTATATAAAAACAAGGTTTTCTTAACACTTAATACTGTCTTTCCCTTACTACTTTCGTTTTGAAATGAGATTCGTAAAGAAGTAATTCTTTGATTAGTTAGATTAGGGCGGTAGTACCAATTTTGGATGTGTGAACACGTAAACGGGATTTAATACATTGTTTGCGGGAAATAAATGGTTTTACGAGAATTTAAATTTAAATAAAACAAAGTATGTGTGAAAGATTTTCGAAATTTTTTAGTCATTCGAAATGTTAATGTATGCCGTTATGTATGGAATATTAATAACATCGTAAAATTATCCGCAAGCGGCATCCGAAATTTGTATTTTTCTATGACTCTGTCCCATAATTTAGGCTAACTTTGACCGATGGCATGAGTAATGTTGCCTTTGTAGCCTTTCGCATAGACCGGCGACTTAATAAAACCCCTCAAGAACAAGACAGTGGTAACCATAGCTTTGTCCTTTGTCGATGATGACCTGGCAAACGTCGCCTAAAAAAAATTAAAAGTGACGGGATGCATTAAGCGCTATTGGATCTCATGTGGATTGCTTTCGTCCATACTCCATAATTTTGTAGTCTGACAGACCCATTCATCTAGAAAATGGACCCCATCGCTGAAGATGATTTTTTAATGAAAAATAAAGGTTTTCTTACATTCTTTAAAGCTTGACGTTTGCACGTCTTTGTCGAAATAAATTACAGCCAATTCGACAGATGTAAGTGTAACAATATGGCCGCTATTATCTGACAAAGTTTAGGAGTCGCTATTGAAAGGCCCTTTATATTGATTTTATATTTTATACGCACACAATTATAGTAGAGAGGGTATAATGCGATTGAGCTTATGTTTGTGACACCATTAAATATTGGTCCTACACCCAACTTTAAGTATACCGATCGACTTCGAATCACTTTTTGATAAGATCTTACGATATCCGGCTGTCCAACTTCAGTCACTTAACAATTGTCCTATTCACAAGCTCATTGTTTAACAAAATACGATTTTTGTTAATGCAATTCTGAACAGACAAATTTGTTGTATCGTTACTTTATTTATCAAGTTGCTAAATGTTAAAAACGGAATATCTTAATTAAAGGCTCAGTTAGCCGGGAGTAACAGTAACCTCACCTTAAAAAAGTAAGACCAATCTATTTCTTACAGATTGAGACGTAACATCTTACTGCTATCTGTAATCGTTCTAATTGCTTTACACACAACAAAATGAATCAGCTGATTTGCAACGTTACTGTTACTCCCGGCTAACTGAGCCTTTAGTGTATTTACTTTGGGTAAACTATTTATGTACACGCAAAGAAAAAACATGGTTGTGGTAAACATATTCTAAGAGCAACATATTATGATAAGATTCATGATTGTAGTCACCATATTACGATTGTTATTAAATCATATTATGACCAAATATGTTCGTAATATGTATTACATCATAATATTTTTCCCTTAACCATATTGTTATCCTGTTAATCATAAAACGGTAAGAAGTCATAATATTACTGTCATGGGAATCATAATAAGATAAGAAGTAATCATATTGTTGTGATGGTAACCATAATAAGTTAAGAAGTAATCATATTACTGTCATGGCAATAATAATAAGTTTAGAAGTAATCATATTATTGTCATGGCAATCATAATTAGTTTAGAAGTAATCATATTATTGTCATAACAATCATAATAAGTTTAGAAGTAATCATATTATTGTCATGACAATCATAATAAGTTTAGAAGTAATCATATTATTGTCATGACAATCATAATAAGTTTAGAAGTAATCATATTATTGTCATGGCAATCATAATAAGTTTAGAAGTAGACATATTATGATGCAAAGTGATATGAACTGTTATACATAAATTTTTTACATCATAATATGATACAACTTTAAACATAATATTTTTATTGGGAAAAAATACTTATGATAAAATAAAAAACATAATATAGTTACAGTAATCTTTTTGTCGTAGGTCGCAATTATTTATAAATTATTTTATGGAGTTTTCATTATTTTTCTCTTAAAATAACACAAAACTTACCAGTATTGGTTAATATTTTGCACCAATATTTCACAAATTTTTCCACCACTTTAAGATTATTAAAATTTTTTAGAAAAGATATTTTAATTTGTGACACTACAACCCTTTTTTAATGTGTTTTCTTTATTTTTTTTTTAATTTCTTGTTTATTTTAATGGTTATTTTGTTATTTCTTTTTTAATATTTTTCTTTATTTTTTTTTAATTTCTTGTTTATTTTAATGGTTATTTTTTTATTATTTAGCCACTCACTAACAAATAATTCGATACGTTTATGTAAAACACGACACAACTGATACAAAATTATTTTACAAATGGCGATACCAAAATATTACTAGAGTAACGATATTTTGATTGCATCTTAAACTTATTATGATAAATGTATATAAAGTTATCTTGTTATGGCTATTAAATATCATGTTATGGCTGTGAGTAATATAATATGTTTTGAAAGTTATCATAATTTAGTTGTTAGAAAAATAATTATTTTTCGGTTAACAATACTTAAATTTATAATTGCGATAAACATTACTATGTTTACAGTAACTATAATATTGCTGATATTTAATAAAAATAACAATTATTTGTGTACAACAACAATATATTGTTACAATAAACACAGTGTGGTTGCCGTAACCATGCCCAACCATATTTTTTCTTTGCGTGTAGATAAACAAATTTCTTTTTACCAAATTACAAAAAAAAAATATAAAAATTTAAACTAAATAAGAAAATTAATAAATTTTAGTAATAATTTCTTACTTCACTCTTGGTTTTTATTTATTTCTTCTTCTTTTATATTTACCATGAAATTAAACCAGGGATGGGACTTATAATTTGAGTTGAAATGTAATAAATATCAATTGACAAGAAATTTTAATTAAAATATGTAGATATAAAAAAAAATTAAATGAAATTAATTAAGAGGATGTAACTCAAAATTTTTATTTTTCACTTTTTGGAAGAAATCGCCAAGTAATATTCATACCTACCCGCTGTAAAACTATCATGCTTTTCTGTCTACTTTTTGGTAATGAAAAGGTTGGTTTGAAAATTCTTTTCCATCTGCCTTTAATGTAAAATTAAAAACTGCTTTGCTTCTACTGAATATTTTTAAATTTTGATGTTAATATCCTCTTGTTGATTAAGTGCGATAAATTAATCATTTAGAAGAATTAAATTTGTGGTGTTTTTGTAATCTCATTCCAAAATGATTTTAAAAAATTTGCCAAACAAATCGATAATTTTCACGCCTGGGATAAATACAAACATTTTTAAAACGTATAAAAACTCAAGTGTATAATTATACCATACTTTTATATGAAAATTACCAACAACAAAAATACAACATTATATAATTATACGATTTTACAAAACATACTTGTCGTCGTGAATTTGGCAAATATGTTTATTGACGATTATAGTAATACTAGTTAATTTTAACTGAACTTGGTGAAATCGGCCGTTGAACACAGAATAATTTTGGCATATTTTTTAAAAGGAAATCTAAAGCAAAAGCCTTTAAAATAATTTTGTTTAAATAAAAATACATACTTTGTAAATCTTAACCTCTAACTAAAATTATGTGGAAACGGTTAACAAAATGTAAAGTTTTAAATAAACCTCAATTTTATTATTTAGTAAATTCCTGAAAATAATAAAATTCAAAATTCCAGTCAAAAACACAAAGATAAACTTTTTCATATAAATTGGTTGTTTAAAGAAGTAGTAAATTTAAAGCTGTTTACAAAATCCCATTAAATAGAAATTTGGTTTTTTGTTTGTATGTTTTTGGGTTAAAAGTTGTTGGGGTAGATTGTTGTTTAGTTGTTAATAGTTTTTTTAATAAACCTAGAATATCTATGCAAATCTTAAGATATAATGTAGAAATATAATAGTTATAAAAATTAGGTAGAAAAACAAAACATTTTAGTTGTTTTGAAATAAATTTTGAATTCAAATAATAATCAAATACCAAAAAATTATTGCGTTTAAAATAATTCCCACGAAAATTATTTTGATAATTAACTGGCAGTGCACGGCCTAAAAAAAACTTACTCGCAACCCGTTTTTTAAATAAAGCAAGTTGTTTTTGTTTTTATTTTGTTTTTTCTTAACCTACTTACAACTACAATTAATGTTGGAAGAATTCCAATCAATTGTAGTGGGGAATGTAAGGAGAGATAAACTCACTGTTTATTGTTGATGATTTTGTTTAAACTTTGATATTATTACAAGTAGAACTGTTGCTATAATTCTTATACGTTTAACAGTTTTATTTGGTTTAATATCTTTAGTTTTTCTAATAGCTTTATGGATGAAGTTTCCTGATGATCTGGCCTAAGCAACCAGTGAAATGTGCATAGGAATAGCTTATCCCATCAACAATAAATTTCAGTGTTTTTATCAAATAATAAAAATTGGGAATAACAAAATCATTTAATATAATTTTAACTTGTGAAATTGTTGTTGGAAATTGTCAAAATCAATCAACACATTGTTTGAGACGGCAAAGTTTTTTTATCATATTTTTAATTAAAATTAAAAATATTTTTTATTGAAAAAAAAAATATTCAAAATATGAAATTTTTACAATTTTTAGTAATCAATATAATCATTTTGGTAATAGGAGCAAAATCTTGCTTGATTCTATAAATTTGGTATAAAATTGGTGATTAGAGAAAGTTTTAAATTTTTTCTGTGAAATAGCACACTTAACTATGAGGGGTTGCTCACAGCAGTCATATTTTTCGTGTAATTATTATTTAAGTTATATGACTTTATGACTAACTACGTTGTGAATACCCCAATTATTTTAAAAGATTTTTTGGAAATATACCTAAATTGTTTACTGTATTTTAAAACGGATCCATTGTGTTTTATAGACCGATCGTCATGAAATTTTGTATTGTGATTTCTAGGCTTATGAAACTTCGACATACTAAATTTTACTACTTTTTCCCGCGTGCTACTTGCGTTTGTTAGGGACCAGGTTAGGACGGTGATATTGGTCATAACGTTTCACTGGCCCATTCAAAGAGGATGAGCCTATGTTGGAATGACTACTGCGAAAGTTGTCACGATGAGGAGTTGTAAGCAGTGTCTCACTTACTCTGCTAATGCCCCCCGATCTCGGGGTTAGTAAATTGAATCATTTTGGGAGACTAGAAGTGCAGTGTTTTCGGATGCTATATCTAATGTGGGACTTAGGTTTAACTTTGTCTTCTGCAGGGAATCGAATTCATTCCAGGCTGAAGTGATGTCTTGAAAATGATATGGTGAACAATACATTGACTTGTCTCTGGTCACTGGCTGAGGGTATCACAAAAAGACTACTATAAGGACCTTAGTGAACCGTCGTCGGGTCAATAGCTCATTGAACCTAATTTAGTTGTGATGTTAAGAATCTACTTCTAATTATTTTAAATTAACTGTACTTCTTACTAACAATATTAGGTTTTCTCCTAAATAATCTTTTCTCTTAGAAAAACAGTTTATTCCAAAAGCGATGTATTTTTACCAGTGTTCGAAAATAAACCGCGCAGTATTTAGAATGGGGTTCACACACCCAGAAACGGTATCTATTTTTTAGTGTTTGTGTATTAGTGCACAACCTTTAATACTGTTCATAAAAATTTTTAAACAAGTAACAAACATAATGTAATGTTTTGTTTTTCGGTAACGTTCTATAGCGTTTTTTTACATTTTTAAAAAAATTTTGCTTGGTAATTTGCACGACCACAGCACGAATAGCCTGTGTGTGTATTCTGTACATGTTGTGTTTTGGTAAACATTTTGTTATGGCTATTTTGCTGTATTTGCCAGCTAAAAGAGCGCTGAGAACAACTGAAACGAACGAGCATAAACGTAAAACGCAACGCATGTTGTTGTTGCTTTCTACAGAAATTCATGTACAGTTGTAAAATTTTCAACGCCCCAAGTTATGAGGCGATTGAAATTTTTAAAGGTTTTTTTAATGAAGTTATGTTTTTATTTTTTTTTTTGTTGAAAAGAAAACGCCTTATCTACAATTTTATTATTCTAATTTTCTTTAATACTTTAATCTTTCTATTTTAATTTGCCAAACTTTATGCAAACGCAAAAATTATTTGTTAAGCCCTAAATGTCTGCTAAAAAATTTCTTCTGTATAAAAGAAAAACCAATTTACCAAAATTATATTTCCACATTTTACAACAAACTCATTTCCTTTGCTTAGCTTTTTAATAACTTTTCCTTTAAGGATATTTTTAATTTCCTTCATTTCAATGCCCCTTAATTTTGTTGTTGTGGTTATCTTCAAGTTGTTTTAAGGACTCATGTTTACAAACGCACAAAGATTTAAGGAATGTAGCAAAAATGAAATAAAATAAATTTAGATCTTTTTTTGATTTAAAACATTAGATTATTTCAAGTAAAATTTTTTTTAAAAGCTTTTAAAAAAAATTAATGAATCATTTTGTATCGTATCGTTTTTTATAAAACTGCTAGTGACGTAAGCTCCCCAAACTATGCTATAGATAATATTGTTTCTCATAGTGTTGTGCTTGTAAAGAGAGTGTGTTTTTGTTTCAAGTTTAATTTTATTGTAAGTACATACTTGTACTGACAAACTGTGGAAATCTTTTTTTTTATATAACAGGACTTTAATTTTGATCCTTTTTCTTTTCCTCTTTTTTTTCGTCTTCTCTGGGATCTGTCAAATCCGAAAACAGTAATTTATTATTTAGTTTTATTCGTTGAGTTTGTGTGGTTAGGAAGGGGTTTATGTCTTGTATTAAGTTTTCATCGGTATGTTGGGTGTTTGTTTTTTGTGTTGCGGCTTTTTATTTCCCTTATAAACCGCCACACATTTTACACTTTCATTAACTCAGTGTTAAACATTCCATAAGATTATTGACGTTTTATTTTTTGTTCTTGCTACAGTGTTGGCTGGTGTTTGCTTTTTCTCTTTGTCTTTCCCGCTCATCAAGTCTTTTATTTTATTTCTCTCTTGACTGCGTTAATGAAGTGCTGTTAGCTGTGGTATTACGTTGGGCTTACAATTCTGGTCATTAGAGAGTTATTTTTTTTTGTGTCTTTTTTCCTTTAGAGGGAACAAAAGATTTTATTTTAATAAAAAAAAATAGAAAAAAAAATAACTAAAATGAAATTTATAGGTTTTTAATGTCCTTGATTAAACAAATGAATATAAATGAAAAGCAATATTTGCATTTAAATTTTTTTATAGAAATTATGTTAAGATCCTAAAAGTATGCTAAGGAAGTCAGGGATTTTATGGGAAATTTATGAACATATACAAAACTGTAGTTCTAATCATGAGTGTATTGTTAAATGTAAATTTGTTTATGGGTTAATTTAGTGAAAACAAATTTTTGAGATAAATCTGGTAATTTTTAAAGAAATCTTTACAGTTGAGTACGCAGAAATCATCGAAGTAACCATAAAACATCAGTCCTAAAACTGTGTTCGCAGCAAAACTCTTTAAGCTAAAATTTACACTTTTTAACAATAATTTTGTTTCTCAAATATAAAACAATTAAAAATATCTTAAAACAATTTAAGAAAAAAAAATAACTTCTTAAAACACTGGATTAAAAAAATTTAAAATTAATGAATATTATTTAGTATGTATGTGGTTATTTTACTGAAGTGTTCATGGTTTTTAATCCAAATTTTAATAGTTTTTAATCAGGCTAAAGTTCATCAAATTTAATTTTCTTTAAATTATTTTTATGAAGAAATGTATTAAATCAATTAAAATGTATAGATCATTTTTATTGTTGACTGACCTGGGAATCGAATCCCAAAAAAATTGATGAATGAAAAAAACTTTCGTGAAAATAAAAAATTTTACAGTCAATCCCACGATGTCACACAAGTTTTTCTAAAATTTGTTTTTATTTTAAATATTATTTTCTATGCGAACTTTAACGCGTGACGTCGTGGTATTAGCTGTTAAACTTTAAGTGGATCTTTTTACATTTAAGTTTAATCATACAATAATTTCTCTTATTTTTTTTATTTCAGGTACGTAAATTAAAATAAATTGTATCACTTGAAAGCAATAAGTAAGTAAATTTTTTCATATTTTACTTATGTGGTCAAAACGTTTTATATCACAATTCATATATGCGTGTAATAACCTTAAAGAAAACAAAATTTTAAAATGTATTGCCTACTTTTAGGCTATTCCTGTAACAATAAACTTAATTATCTTACAAATTTGTAAACAATTTTATTGAATACAATTTAAATAACTAAATGGTTTATTTATTATAATTTATTCCTATTTACTTCGGAGAGGAGCATAGGGTCACAACAAAGATTTTTTATTCAGATATATTTGAGGCTAAATACTTTATTTCGCTTCAGCTTCGACCCATACTTTCTGCTTTTGCCTCTACTGGCCTTCTGCAGGTACTTTAGGTATGCCCATCCATTTCCATTAACGGTCTCTTTTTCCTTGGCTTACTGGCCTCCGCTTAATTGCACTCCATAGCGTTCCATTTAATATTACATTAGGCCGAATTATCCTCATGATTCTTTCCAGACACCTATCTTTGAATAGCTTTAGTGCCTGTAGCTCATTCAAAGCTGCGTTCCATGTTTCACAGCCGCACAGAATGACAGACTGATATTCGAGTTACAAATCTCCAGTTTATTCTGCTTTAAGATGAATACATTATCTAATGCTCCGAACGCATCTCGTCCTTTCTGCATTCGGAGTAGTATATCAACTTTTGTTTCACCGATATCGTCTATGATGCGTTGTTTATTATTACTTAAAAACGAAATTCAAAAGCTGAGGGAAAAGCATACGGCCTTGATTTACTCCTGCAAGAATTCAACTTTGCAGCTTCATGCAGAATAAATCCTAAATAAAGTGGCGACCTCATTCAACCGACTGTTGAATGTGTGGTCAGAAGCCCGTTCGTTCCCTTCTTAGCAGAGGCTCTAATTTTTCGCCAACACACTTGGCCGGTTCTACAGTCCGACAAGTTGCCTTTTTTACGAAGCTTGATTATTATGCCTTCTTTGAAAATAATTGGTAATAATGGTTTATAAGACGTAAGTTTCAAAATCAATGGAACAATTTTTATACACATCGTAAGACTACTCCCGTCTGTCGATAGCATATACATAGTCGATCGCCAAAGCTCGAGTATGCAGGAAAGCAGAAGCACCTTAACTCCTTACAAATCGGCCTTACGTCACGTATATCCAAATGCCATGGAACCAATATCATTCTGATATCAAACTGCGCTTTCTCTTTAAAGAGATGGGCGGCACTCAAGTGCTCGTTCTCGTTCTCATCCAAGGCTATTACGGTTGCACGATAACCAGTGGAAATATCCACAGCTATCGTGGACACAGCAGATAGTCTGAGCCAGTCTACAAATTTCTTGATCGGAAGTATTTCCGCCTGAAAAGGTTTAAAATCGATATTTCCTATAGTAACCTATAGACAGGCTTCCAAGGCTACATTTTATCAAAGTCGTACAAGAAGAAAATCAGAGATGGAAAATTGCAATTTTTTTGTAAATACGGTGCACAAACGAAAAAAGTAAGAAAAATGTATATTCGTTTAAACTTTCCCACCCTTGATGGAAATAATAAATCTTAAATAATTTGCCGCTATAATCAGAATAAAAATTAATAAATATTTAAGAAATATCACATTTTATGTCGTCTGTCAGCTTCTGACTTTGATTTATTTTTTAATAACTGTTAAAGTCACGTTAAAAATGAAAGCGATCCTAAAACCAAAATAAAATTTTTTTATACTGAACAGCTGTTTATATTCTACAGAGTTTTCTTTGAATTTACCCCAGGTCTACACTTGAGATAAATATCTCAGCAAGTTGGCAATAACGTCGGCAGAATAGCAGAGCAATGTTTTTTTATTGCTCAGCTTATGTTTAAGGCATGGGAAAACGTATTTATGTTAAATCATAATTTGAAAGAGATCAACGAAGAAGGTGCAGTGTAAAAACTGACGCCATCTTGCAAAAATTATTTTTGTGAATATAAATTCTTTCTTATTAAACTTTATAATTTAAATGTATATTTATTTTGTTTAAGATTGAGGCCTTTTTTTTATATAAAATATTGGTTTTTATTAAATTTATTTAATATAAATTTAAATAACAAAGATCGAATAAGAAAAAAAAATTATATTACGAAAAATAATTTTTGCAATTTTATTTTAGTGTTTATTAAATTCTTCAATTCTTTTACTTAAATTAAAATTTGCAACCATTTCACAAACTTAATTTCTTTCCCATACAATTTGCTTCAATTTTTTTTTGCTTCTTTTTTCCATTGACAACCAAATTTGATTTTTTATTTTAGCAATAATTGTCAGCGAAAATGGACTAACAATTCCTTTGCGCGAAATTATCGTATGTTACAAATACCAAATTGTACAGGACAGCCAGTTTTCTACTTTTCTCTGCTTTCGCTTGCAATATCAAAATGAAAATATACATGTGCTTACGTTAGATAAGATACGACGAAGTGGAATTCGCCTACAATATTTTGTCAGGTGACGTCTCTTTGAAAGTAGAACAAGATTGCATCAAAAACTTAATTTCAAAAAAATTGGCATATGTATACGATAATTTCGCGCAAAGGGGTTAATGTGCGAAAGTGTAGAAGGAAAATGTACTGAAAAATATTATTTAGCAATCAGATCAAAAATCTTTGAATTTCGTGAGAGCAAACCTCAGGGGTCTATTCTGGCAATCGTGGTGGAGTACTTTCTCGATTAGAAAGCAATTTTATTTCAGTCGGTTCTTAACGAATCGAAATTATTTTTTTAGTGTTGTAAAACTCAAATTAATGCTTTATAACACTGAAAAAATAATTCCGATTCGTTCAGTTTTGACTGAAATAATTAGATAATAAATTGCTTTCGAATCGAGAAATTACTCGATCACGACTGCCAGAATCAGGCCCCAGAACTGCAGGGCACAAACCAAAAATAAATATAAAATACTTTAGCACAAACAAGTCAAACTTGTTCTTATCAGGCAAATATTGGAAATAAAAATCCGAAACCAAAGTCAAAGTACAAAACAACATTTGCTGATGTAGAAGCAATTTATTTTATATCGTTGTAAATTATAAAAAATACCAATTGCGCCAACACAAACATACACACACACACACACAATTGTATTAAAACAAACTTAAACAAACAGCATATACAAAGATACATATACAACAACAGAAGTGGCATTTTCATGACATGTGCCAGGCAAAACTACAAAACAAGTTGACAACTTTAACAAACAAAGGACATTGTCAACATCATCATCATCATCATCATCAACATACAAGAGATAAATAAAAGAGAGAATAAAACACAAACGTGACAATTTAAAGATGAAAAATAAATGATTGTGAGAAGAGTTAACTCGCTGAATAATGGAAAACAAATATTAAACACGAACTGTAGAATTAAATTTCTGTTGAAAATTAAAAACGTTTTTTAAGCACACAATAACTGTTGCAATATGTTTTCCGAAGAACTAACAAAAAAAATATATTTTAAAATGCTAAATGCTCTACCCTTCTTTTTTTAACTTTCATCAGCAAACAATGAAAACTGTTCAGAGAAAAATTGTGGGAATTCAAGAGGAAAAAATGGCTGAATAAGCGCACAAAGCACTTTGGCTAATGAGAGAGAACAGGAAGGATGGCTGGCTGAGGTACTGTTGCTGCCTGTGTTTGCTTTAAAACAGTACATTTTTTTACACAAAAATGTAATCAGGGGTGAACTAGAAATCGAAAACGTAAAACGCAAGAATTTGAAAAGTCGTTTGTTTAAAAGATATCTGTCATAAAAAAAATTTGTGACAAATTCTGTAAAAGTATTAATCTATTTAGGAGAATTTTATAAAACAAATTATAAAAATTGGATTAAAAGTGTATTGAAAACAATTTCGAAATTCTTGCGTTTTGAGCTTTTAATTTCCAGCACACCCCTGATAGCTTTTAAAAAAAAAATACTTTTTTATCTAAAAAGTACCTTTCCTCTTTGCTGTAAAGGTACCTGTTGTCACAGATTTTATTTTTGTGCTAAAAGGATAGTTTATCTATGTAAGTCACTATTATGTAAAGGGTGATTGCTTAATCGTTTGGGTTTTGAAAATTTTAAAAGAATACAGCAATTTTGCAAAAGTGAATGAAATATTTATTCTGGGCAATAAATGAGTGCTGTCGTTTACTTTTTAAATATAATTTCATGAAAATGTTGACCACAACTACGCTGGAATCGTGGCAGGTTTGTCCCTGTACACGAGAGACAGTTCAATCTCTGACTGCTCTTCGCACCAAATTCGGCAATTCTGTTTGTATACGTACCCTTAAGCCAAAAATAAACTTCGTCACTGAAGACAATTCTTCGATTGTTGGTTTGTTAGTCAATTTATGGCGAAATGAAGCCTCAGCCAATAAGAAAAATTATCAATAAATTCTAATAAATTTCATGTTGTAAAATTCCTTCCTTCAGTAAAAATAATTTAATGAAAATTTAATTTTATGAACTCAGCCTAACTAAAATCATCAAAAAAATTTAAAATTAAAAGTTTTGTTTACTATAAACGTACTGGCCGTTACCAAAGTAAGTCTAGCCTACATTATGAAAGTTTTCTTTAAATTTCATTGGTGTCGGCACAATAAAAGGTCTGCACAGTTCCGTTTGAACACATATTTTCGAAAATAAATAATTTCTCCAAGCTCGAGGTCAGTTTTTTTCTTTTAATTCTTTATTTTTCAATATTTCGACATCCTTTGGTTGTCATCTTCAGGAATACCGAGTCACAAAAATACACAACAATAAGCTTGAAGATCTATTAGCTTAAAGAAATTATTAATTTTTAAAAATTATAATTAAAAAAGGTCGAATAATTAAAAAACTTAAAAAAGGTAATTATTTTCGTTTAAAAAAAGGTACGTTTTTACAAAATTAGTACTTTTCGCAAAAAAACCACAACTCTCTCCATCACTCCACTCTCATTAGTTTTTATCTGGCATAATAAAAATCACTTTTATATCATGCAATATACTAAAAGTCATGATTTTGATTTATACCAACAAAAACTGTTGTGGTTTCCCGTTACAGATTGCAGTCATGTGGTGTTCACAAACTACCAAACGCAAACAGAGAAACAAACTACCATTTGCACAAAAGTATGCAATAAAAAAAAGTTTGCTCTTTAAATTGTTACTAATGATTTGCAAACGACATAAATGGTCACTTAATTAGTAAGAAGTGTTGGCAAACAATAAAAACACACACACAGCAAGAGATGAAAAGATACTGTTAAATTCTTATTTTTTGGTACACATGCATACATACAAATTTACTCGTGCATATGAAAATCTTTTAAATGTTATAGCAAACAAAGAAAATTCAGACAAAAAATAGTTAACCAAAGACTGAAAAGGAGAAAAAAAACTAAAAACTATAGAGGTTAAATAAAAAAAATGCTGCAGTGCAGCAATTAAATAAAATTAAACAAACTTTATACTAATTCCCAAGTGTAATTGAACTGGATTTTGTTCATACAAGGATATGAAAACAAACGTTAAAAGATAACAGATTAAATTATTATTTATATTTAAGTTAATTCTTCAAAATTATTTTCTTTTTGAAACTTTTGCAAATAGAGACAAATTGATGTATACTTTCTATTAATTTGTCTCTTTTGCTTGCTAAGGCTAAAACTGAAATTAAAAATATAAAATAAAACACAAAGCCTAAAAGTATACTTTGATATGTTTTAAATACAAAGCCTAGCAGCAAAAATTAAGTTATAATTTCTAAAACTTTTGTTGGATATCTTGGGAAAATGTTGCAAATATAAACGGCCTTATTTATAAACAAATATCTTAATATAAACTTTTAAACTTAAAATAAACTTTTTATAGAACTAAAATATGTCACAGAGTACAATTCCGTTCGGTATCGAAGAAAACATATTTGTTTATTGATAGAAAGTGCATTTTGATAGTTTTTTGCCTTTTAGATACATAAAATTCCCATTATTTTCATGAAGAGACAAATGGATTTGAACTTCGCTTTTCATAAGGACCCAGAATATATATACTTTATAGGGTGTAGGATCAATATTGTAGAAATTACAAACGGAATGACAGACTTATATATACCCTTTTACCTTCGGTGAAGGGTATAAAAAAGTTGCTTATGAATTGTTTTCTGAAGTTTTCTTTTTTTAAAATTTAAACATAAATAAATCAAGTGTTGTTTATTTAAAAAAGTTGTATATTGAAGAAACACATTTATACCGAAATCCCGGGATTTCCATAATCCCGAATCCCGGGTTTTGTTAAAATCGATCCCGTATGGCATCCCTAGTGGGAATATTTCTTTAAAGGTATTCGTTTTGTTAAGTGTCAAAGCTTTTTTATAATTGTCGGCCATAAATTGTTACTTTTTATCTTTACCATAAAAATGTTACATCATAATTATTTTTACCTTAAAAGTATGCTTTAGAAAACTGTTTAATTGTTGATGCTTTTATGTGGTTTGACAAAATTTTTGTTTGTTAAAGTTTTCGCCTTTAAGCAATGCTTTGATATTTCTATGAATTCAAATCTTCCTCAAAATATGCAAAAAAAAAAAAAAAATAAAGGAAGAAAGGAAAAATTAAATATCTTTTTGATATAAAAATAAATATTGTTCACACTAAAACGTTATGAAATTTAATATTAAAAAAAATAAATAACTTTTTAAAACAAAAAAATATATAGCCATGTTTTCGAAATCGAAATTTTAAAAACGATAAGGCTTTGAAACCTAAAAAGATATTCCCTTTTGTGTTCTTCATACTATTCTAGAAATCTCCCTCGATATAAATTTTATTCTATTTAGGTGTCCGGAACATGGAAGATAATGATTTTTCTTCATTAAAGGGAACCTTACTGCTGTTTCACACACATCAAGTTTTACTCTTCAAGTCTGTAGTTTTGAAGGGAGATGGGAAATGAGAATAGAAAAGGGTACCGACTTGACCGCACTAATCTATTTCCTTTTTTCATTTTGTTTTTGTATTCGTTATATGCAAAAAAATGAACGATGACAAAATTGAAGACACACATTAATTGCATATGAACATACACGAAGGTTCATAAAATAATTAAAGAAAACTTGTTCAGCTAAACCAGACGTGTCTAAAGCAGCACTTAATAACAAAAATTTAACTGATAATCTTATAGACATTTTAAAATTTTTTGTCCTTAAAAAAGTTATATTGGAAAAAATTTCGCGTAATAACCTCAAGGGGGTTGTGAAGTTTTTCAAGTTTTGTCTGTTTGTTGGAGAGTTTGAAACCAAGTAAATTAAGGCGACATCTTGCAACTGTGCATTTTGAATATATTGATAAATCCTTAGAAGAGATTTATTAAGAAAACAAACATTTAAAAAAAAGTTTCTGTTCCATTAAATTCACTGTTTGCATCATACTAAGTTTCCTATAGAATTGCAAAATGTAAGAAACCCCATTCAATAAGTGAAACTCTAGTACTACCAGCAGCTATTGATATGGTTAAACTTGTTTTATCTTATAAGGGGGCCGCCAATTTTTTATTTTTTTCTTATTTGAGTCGCAGTATCAGAAAGTTTGGAAACCGCTGTCTTTAAGGAAATATCTTTGAAGTAAAGCAAAAACATCTTAAGTCAGAAACTGTAGTTTTTTGCAATATTAAATTGAAAATTAAAGTTATTGATACAAATATTACAAATCCTTTAAAAAAATATAAAACTTAAAAGGCCATTTAAGTTTTTGTTTTTTTTTTTAATGAAGGGAATTTTAAAGAAACATTTTCGTACTCTAGACAAATTTTGGCAAATCTTTTTAAATATGTATAATTATATTGTATCCTTATTTTTATATAAATTAATTCCATTCAAGGTCGTTTACAAATAAAATATCTTATTATTTGCCTAAAAATAGGCAGCATTATTTGTTATGCTTATTTTAATTAAATTGTACACCCCCTCTTTTCTTGGATTAATTTTTGTTGTGAACAATTTAATAAACTTTTTGCAGCTTTATACATCTATTTTTAATTTTTTTTTTTTTTTTTTTGTAAAATAAGGGGAAAATTCCTCCAAAAAACCTTGACCATGACCGTTACATACATACACATATACTCATCCACAAATATGTACTTATATACAAAAAAAATTATTGAATATGTGCCATTGTTATTATAATCATGATGTCTTATCACACACAGACAATACATACCAAACATTTCAACACATTATGAATACAGTACAATGTCATCAGCACTACTTTCATGAGCCTCGTCACCAGTAACATCATTGTCATGGACATTTATTCAACACACAACATCAATGTCGCTTTTGCTTTTTATTTTCAAATAAAAAAAGTTTTGGTATTTTTATATAAATGCACTTGTACTTGTATAGTTCTATTGAAAAGGAAACTGTTTTTGAAAACAAAAGTATGAAAAATTTATATGAAAAGGACACTGAGCTTTTTTCCTCATTCTTTTGAATAAAACTCAATAACAAAAGATGCAAGAGACAACTGTGAGCCAGTGCTGCTCAGAAATGAAGAAAGTAAAATAAAAAATGGCTCTTCATGGTCTTGTTTTTCGTTTTGGGTTTTATTTTCAATATTTTGTATGACCGACCATAAATAAATAAATTTTTCCTGAAAATATTATGACAACATTTTGTTCGTCTTGTTTTAACTTTCATTATTGTAACAAGTCCTTTTTATCTATATGTCAGCATTTTGTTGTAATGAATGAAATTTATTTTATTACCCCTTAAGCGAAATGAAGTGGAAAAAGAAACATTTAATGTTTTTTATGAATAATTTATTCTAATTGTATGATAAGCTGTAACGGTAAAGTAGTAAATGTCCAAGTGCAATTTAGCATAGACAACAACCAAATTAAAGAAAATATACGTTATCAAACTAGTTGAGAAAAAATAGAATAAATTCAAAGAAATTTAAATATGAATTTTATTTCCATAAAAAATTCTTTATCTTACGAAAAAATCTAGTTTGTTTTTTACACTCATTGTACTCTTTTTTTCTTTTCTAACTTTCGTTTAATCTTAATTTTAATTACTTTTTGTATATCTATCTTTATTAGTTTTTAGAATAAATTTTGCATTTTAATTAAAACATCAACAAAAAGTTTTTTAAGTCTTAGCGAAATTATAAATATTTAAAACTTTTTCTTTTCTGTTTTCTTTTGAATCAGAACACAAAAAGACAAGGTCAAGCTTAAAAGTAATAAATACACTCGCAACTAATTTAATACCTTAAAGTATGACATTTATTATATAAATTTTCATATTAATTCATATAAATTGTTTTATTCCTTCAATATTTTCCTGGAAAATGTGAATATGAAAATTTATATAATAAATGTTACTCACCATGAATTATTAATTCCCAGATTGCAGTATGCCATATAGTTAAAAAATGTTTTAGCCACTGATTAGTAAAGCTAAGTAAATTAAATGCCTTTTAAAATTATTTCAGTTGTGTTTTGACAAAAAGGACACATAAAAAAATACCAAGAAATATGTGTGACAATAACACATTCCACTCCTATAAAAATACCGTTTGACAAGGTACCTTTTTCAAAATGTATCATTATGACAAAAATTTTTTTTTCTTTTGAAACGAAAAGTACTTTTCTAACAAAAAGTACATTTCTATCCAAAAGTACTTTTGAACAAAAAGTTATTTTCAAATAAAAAGATTTTTTAAAATAAAAAGTAATTTTCTGACAAAAATTCTCCCTTAAAAAGTACTTTTACCAAAAAGTTATTTTATAACAAATAGTATTTTTTTTTATTTACTAAAAAGTTATTAAATAAAAAAGCACTTTTTTAATAAAAAAAAAAAAACAATAGGTACATTTTATAAGAAACAATTTCTTAAGTAATAAAAAATAATTTGGCAACAAAAAGTACATTTTAAACTCAATATCTTTGTAGGACCTTTTGTAACAAGAAGGCAAATAAAGTATGACTAAAAACAAAAATATAATCAGAATAATCCTTAAGTATATTTAGTAGCTAAAAGTACCCTGTAAACCTCTTGTAAACAATAGTACCTTATGCAAAAAAAACAACGTAGCAAATAGTACCCAAAGGTACCTTTTAAAACATAAAAATCTTTTTATTTTATAAAGTTATTTTTTTATTTTTTTCTATAATGTATCTTCTGTAACAAAAACTAACTTTGTTATTAAAAGAACCATTTCACAAAAGTACTAAAAATGTACTTTTTCACTTTAATATTCTACTAAATATTATATTTTTAATATTAAGCTAGAAAACATTAAAGTTTTTTTTAAACCAACAGCTGTTCTTAAAAAATTTCTATCTCTTTTACCACAATTTTCACCACATATCATCTAATTTCGCAGACTCTGTTCCGCAAAACCATCGCATTCATACACTGCACAAACATTCAACGTTTATTTTATTTAATAAGATAATTTTCTACAACAGCCACTGCTGCTCCTTTAGCACATGCCACAACTGTTGTTAAATGAATTGGTAAAATGTGAGGGTCTTAAAGCAACAATTCGATTCAGAACATGTTACATGCCATTACAAAATAAATTAGGAAACAAGAAGGGACACACACCATGCCATTCATGCATAATTCATAATAGACCAATAATAAATTAACAACCAACGCCATCCCAATTTCCATGATGATGATTTGCAACTACATCAGCTGAATTATTGTTCACACTCATTTTATTAAACGAATGACTAAACCTGCACTCACTGACCACAGTCGTTGACATACGGCGCTGCTGGTGTTGCTAAATATTTATTGCAGCTGAACGCAAACATATTGTAAAAACAAAACTCTTTATACATGTATGAACTATTTAGTAGAAATGTAATTATAATTAACACAACTCCAGCACGCCAACTAACACTGATGGCAAAGGACCAGGGTAGGAAAATGGTAATGGAGGCATGAACAAACATGCCTTAACTCATACATTTACGGATTTACTTTTAATCAAGTATTTACATTTTCGGAAAAAATGTGTGGGAATTTGTTTGAGAAATTTTTTTAATTGTAAAACAGGAATGCAATGGCAGGGCAAGACAAGCCAACTGTTCGACCATTTCAGTTAAGTCACACCAGTGTTGCCAGAAGTGGGCTACTAATTTCTACATGATGGTTGTTTTTCTTCTCTAAAACAGCAGCGTAAGAGTTATTAGAAAAGATTTTTAAATTGTAGGTACTTTATTGGATTAATGAAGAAAAATGCTTTAAATAAAATTTTATGTCGGTGTCTAAATTTTTTTTGTAAACCCCCAATATTTGTAACTTTAATAATTGATATTTAAAATTTTTCTAAATAATCTATGAAAAGTTAAACTAGGAAATTTGTATATTTAATTTAATAAATTATGTAAAAATTGTGGGGAATCATATAGGGAATAGTTTTTTGCCTATAGGGAAAATTGTATATTTTTATTAACTGTCGAGGCATTTTTGAAAAAAGTTTCTGGCAACACTGAGTCTAAACACACATTTATGGTCAATTTCATTAAGTTCAGTTATAATTAACTATCAGCTATAACTGTCAAAAACATATTGTTAACTGAAAGTTAAAGTAATAGTTTGTTTTATTTTTTTATATTTTTCAAAAAAAAGACGGACAACCGCCATGAATTAGTCCACACATTTAATAGAATTTGAATTACGGTGTTTTTTTTTTTTGTTTTTTTTTATTGCTAATTGTGTAGAAAACAATTGTTTATGTTTTCTGTTTATTCTACGTTTTTGTTTATTATTTATCTTTTTTTTTTTTTTTTTTTTTTTTTTTTTTTTTTTTTTGAAGGAATTTGTGACTTTAGAAAAACATTTATAAAATATTTTTGGTTAAAGAAATTTTTCAAGGTTGATTTTGAAATATTTGACAGACATTAGACAAGTATTTCACAAAATAATATCAAAAATAATTTTGTTGTCAATTTAATAAGAAAAAAATCTATTTTAACGAAAAATATAAATAAATAACATTAAAAATTGGAAAACTGTTCCATCCCTGATAACGATCCACACAAGAAAATTCGAAAAACAATTTAGATTAGCTGTTAATCAAAAACTTAATTCGTCTCTCATTTTATTTTTTTTAATTAAATATCCATTGTGTAAAACTCAGCAAGGTGGCTATCACAACAATATAACAACAGGCAAAGCGATAACAGTCAGCTGTTTTTTGAGACCACCTTGTTAATGAATACACTTTTTTAGGATATCTTTTTTCTTGAGTTGTGAACCGTAATAAAGCCTTATATTTAAATACGATTTAAGTATTTATTAGGGTATTCATTTAATCGGTTAACTTCTCGATTAATTAAGTAATTTCAGTAAATAAAAATGCTAAAATTATTTATAATTTGGAGTTCATTAGAAAAAGCAAAGAAAAAAGTTATTCAAAAACCTGTAATACATATTTTATAAAAAAGACATGTTTTTATTAAAAAAAATAAGATTTTATAAAATTATATTTTCGAAAAATAATTTGTTTGATATGTTTAGCATTAAGGCGATTCTTTTCTTGAGCTTTGAGAAAACATGACTTGGGAAAAGTTTTTTTACTTATCGAAGATGTTGGTAAAATCAAAAGAACCCCCATAATACAGATTATCTAATTTCTCAGTTAACTTCCATTTTTCCATTAGAGTCCTGTTTTATTTTTTTTTTTTTATTTTTAACACTTCTAATTTTTTTGGTTAATTCTGTTAAAAGTTTGTTTGTGTTACTATCGAGAGTTGAGACGAAGCAAATATAAAAAACGATGTGAAAATACTACAAAATTTTAAAAAATTTTGTTACAACGGTTAATCGACTGGAATTACCCGGTTTAATCGTTAATCGAAAATAGCCAATTTTAAATTAACCGATCTGTTAATCGGGTAGTAATTAATCGGTTAATCGATTAACGTTTCACCGATTTAAATACTATCCTAAAAATTGGATTTATTTGACAAACAATTTTAATTATGTGTAGTTTTTCTAATGGAAATAAGATTTAAGTTTTTCTGCGTCCGCAAACTTTTTTGCTTATTTATAAATTTGATTTTATTAAACAGAAACTTTATACGCATCAACTGAAGTTGCAAAAGAAATTTTTGAAAACCCAAAAAAACCGAAACGTATAATTGGACAACATAAATTTAGTTAATACAGCAATAACTTTATTCTTCTTAAAAACAACACTTATACATACTATGATATTTATGCATGTGTGTAAGTCGGCAAAAAAAAAGAGTGGATAGTGTTCGTGTGCCGCCATCACGCTAGCAGAATTATGTAGTCTAAGCACGCGTGCAAAGAAATTAAGACTGATTTATAAATACAATAATTATTTTTCAACTTCTATTTCTTTCTTCAAATCGTTATGTATTTTGTTAAATGGAAAAACTTGTTTGCGATTATTAAAGAAAAGAGGCTCGTCCACCTCTCCCTTGCATATATTGGATATTAGCTATTTTACTAACATACATATTTCTTTAAGGATTAAATCTTTCTAATATCTTTCTTATTTCCTAATATATTTTTTTAATACGAGTATTCAATAACCTCTCTTACTTGACATCATGCATATGTATAAGCATGAAGGACTCAATAAATGTTTAGCTGTGCTAATAAAAAGAAAAAAAATAGGTATTCTGCATGACAAGTTTTTAGATATCCAATATATTTTGTTAACCCTTGAAAACAGGAGGAAAGAAATAAATAAGTTCGTCATTCGCTTTGTAGTTTCTACAATATTGATCTTGGACTCTACACAGAATGTTAATGGTTAATTTAATGATGATGTGTCTGTCCGTGTGGATGTTGAAATGGATTTTAAAGACCCCCTATGACTCTGTTGTTCTAAATCTGTACCACGTATAGTCCAGAATGGTTTGGTATTGAAATTCAGCTAGATCGGACCATGGATGGTTGAGATATAAGCAGCAATACGCTACTGCCTCTAATGAACGGAATGATTTACATTAGCACCTGCCATATGGTCTAATCTCATGGTGGCCTTCACCGCTTGAATCGCAAATAAGCCGTTTACCAACTGTCCCTTGGGTGAGCACAACTATCACACGGATGTTCACCACGACCAGCATAACCAACTTTAACCATCTCATAAAACTTGCGATAGGCTGAGTCTTCTATGTTGGACTCTGTCTTCGCTCGATTTTGGGTATAAACCACAGCCAGCACGTGATCCCCAAACGCACAACCCAAAGGATAAAACACATCTAATGAAAGTGGTAAAAAACTAACGCATACCCAGCACACTCGATATCCCAACCTTCCATTCGCTTTCAATTTCAAGCCTTCACAAATCTATAACCAGTCCCTCTTCTCTACATTCTATTAACAAACTACCTGATCTTCACTATACCATCATTACAAACACAATACCCATTTTAAGTATTCCATAAAACGTGCCTGCCTAAGAGAGTATGCCACTGAGGTTCTCAGCTAACAGCCTGTGCCTGCTCACCAGGGGCTAATGGCTCCCGGGGTACCAGATAGGAATATTTAGTCAGCCTTCAGTTTCACCCTCCGTGAAGGGTTGGTACAATGAGCCCATACAAAATAAGTTACGATTATAAAATTAAGCTCAGATATTTTCTATATATATGAGAATTCTTTTGTTTGAAGAAATATAAAAATCCACCTGTAATTTTACATAGCGCTCGTACAAATACGTTGCCGGTAAAATATTTAAATACAATAGCGCTTATGCGATAGGATTAGGGAAAAAATAGCCTTTCAATACTATGGTAAAGGGTATGTAAGATACGGCATAGCCGACTATAGCATTCCTCATTGATGTATATTAAAGATATTTCTTTATTGATGTTCAGCTTGTGATACTTTTGGGGTTTCCGTGTGACACTTGCCCCTCCTCTCGCTAAATATTAAATATGTTACCAATACATTTACATTTTTTGCCTATTGGTTATTTTATTTGCTTGATTTTGTTAAAAAGAAATGGTTTTTATTTTCCTTTTGTGCTTTAAATAACAACTTTGATGACAAAAATATAAAAATAAAAAATATTGCATACTTTTAGGGAGTCATTGCATTTTTATTAAACGTAATTGAATTGATGTAATTGAATAAAAAGAACAATAAAGTGAAAATAAGTTATTATTTAAATTTCAGGAAGTATACTGGCAATATTTTACTTAAATACGATTTATACAGGAGAATTTGTTTGAGTTTCTGAATTCTCAGTGACAAAAAATATTGATCTTTTTCCATAGACTATAGTTTCATTTACTTGACTTGTATTGGTACAAAAAAACATTTCCTAACTTAAGTTGCATTAATAAAAAAAATGTAGCATAGACATAGGCTATAACTATTTTAAGCCATTGATTTTACCAACATGTTCAGAAAATTATTTGTTCTTTTTACAATTTTCAAACATAAATTATATTCTTTTTTGCTGTAGACTCTTTATATTTGCTTTTTTTAAATCCCTTGAGAAGTGAAAACTTGAAACAAATTACAACGCTTTCTAGGATTAGGCGTTTAGAAGCTGCAAGTTTAAGTTCTCGATTTCTCTTATATATTTCTTTTTGACGATAAATGTTTTAATATACCCACTAAGCCATAGGGACGAGGTATAATGCGTTTGTTCTGATGTATGTAACGTATACAAATATTGGTCCTAGAGTAAGGGCCAAATAAACCATACAAGCAGTTTGACAACAACCAAAAGATGCTTTTGTGAATATATAAAATTGTTAATATTCAAACAAACATGCTTCCCAAGTTTTTTATAAACATATTTGTTTAACCGTTTCTGTGATTTATTTGGCCCCAATCTATCTGTACAGACTCAGAATAACTTTCTGAATCGATATAACGATGTCAGTCAGGCTGGTTGGCTGTCCATAAGAACCTTGTGCGCAAGGAATTTATAAAGTATCACTATCCAGTATGACCCAAATAGTGTTGACGAAGGCCGTAGAAGCCTAGAAAATGCATTACATTCTCTGATAATTATTAACCTTTCTGAACGAACACAATTAACTTCATTGCTAACCAAAGGATAGCTTAAGTAAAAACATGTTACATGAAATTACAAGATATATAGGTAGTGTATAGACTCATTCCTTAGTGTTGATAGCATATCTACACAGAAAAAAATAAAAATAGGTTTCAATTAAAAAATTTGTGATATTAATTTAAAACTTAATTAAATTTGCGCCATTAAACAAATTAATTGTATCAATTAAACGTTTAATTTACTTGATTAACCGTTGAATTCGCTTGATTAAACGTTTAATTCACTTGATTAAATTTTTAATTAAAACTGATTTTATTTTTGATTAATGATTTAATTAGTGAAAAATATTAAAAAGTTGTTTCTGTGTACAGCTTCAAGACAACCAAAGCGTTATAAATTTAAATTTGACTCATGGGCTCGGTTTTGAGACTTTGTCAAACTAGGTTTAGTTAATCTGAAAAATGTTTTTATACAAAATTTTTAAAATGTTGAGTGTCAGACTACTTTAAACAAAGTTTAAGCTTAACCCACATCTCAAAACCCTGGCCATAGAAGCACATTCGAAAAACTTGTTAATTTGTATAATAAAAATAATTTATGAAAAAGCTTTAATTCCCACATTCTTATCAAATAATTTTATTTTGCCGCGGTCCTGAGTCTTAAGCTGG
Source organism: Pollenia labialis (assembly GCA_949318255.1). Classification (NCBI taxonomy): domain Eukaryota; kingdom Metazoa; phylum Arthropoda; class Insecta; order Diptera; family Polleniidae; genus Pollenia; species Pollenia labialis. The sequence continues at coordinate 141,279,864 of OX439140.1, read as the reverse complement.
TATGCTCTAAAAAAAATTCTGTATAAAATGTGCTGTAGGGTATCAAATTGGCGGACTTTTTTTTATTTGTTTATTTCATTAACACATTTTTAAAAACATAAAAATATGTACATTTTCATTCATTAACTTGCACAGACACGATTAAAACAGACAAAATTCTTTTCTCAATAACATTTCCCACTTTTATATAAAATTTAAAGCGAAAAATGAAAAGAATTTAAATGTGTTTTGTCTTGAGTTGAGGCGACCTTCACTCAATAGATAAAAGGAATTTTAATGAACTTCACCTTTAAACAAAATCAAACAGAAATAAATCTATGATATCGTTAATACTTCCTTAACCTCTCTCTCCCAGCGCATTCAACAAAAAAATACTCGTACTCAGCCATACGCAGAAAAAATACAAGAGATTTAATGCCCTGCAGCTGAAATCGTCGTCGAAAAATTAAAAAGTTACTAAAATGTCATCTGCGCAACTTTATTCGTGACGCCATTTGTTGTAGAAACAAGAACAACACTAGAAAATTTGTTTAAAAAGCGATTTACTTCTTGTTCGTTGTAGGAATAACAACAACAATTCCACAAAAGTAGATCAAGTAATCAATTAACTTTTCTATTGAAGAAACAACAACAACAACACTACAAGACGAAAAGGTACATTTAAGGTTGGTTTTAGAGTTGACCAAAAAATTAAAGGACTGGAAATTCCCGTATTCTTTTTCTTTATTAAGTTAAATAAATTAAATCTATAATTTTTAATGATGACGACAACTATATCGGTGCATTCTGCTTGTTTCCGAAAATATTCTCTCTCTCTCTCTCTCTCTCTAGTTCCAGGAGTAAGTGGTAAGAAATATAAAAAAATTCAATAATTAAGTATGATTAAAGTTTTGATGAGAATTGTTAAATTTTGTTTTGTTTTTATTAGAACTTATAATGTATACTTAAGCAACTAGTTTTAAGCTATTTGAAAAATGCATAAAAATTTCCTCTTTGGGTCCTATCACAACACAACGTTAAAAACGAAACATTGATATAAGAAAAAAAATCAAAAGTGCAACTAAAGTAAAAAATAACCAGTAAATTTCTAGTTAAATACTAGTTACTTTGTCTGCAGGGTATTCTCAACTAATACACACACACATACACTCATACAAATAATACTTAAAGACAAGAAAGATAAGTACCTATAACACTTTGTTTACAGTAAAAACTAATTGAATGCTCTCTTTCACTTTAATATGGCTGCATGCAATATTAGAGTTGGGGGTGTTAGTGATTTTTTGTCTCATGATTACGCACGCTCACCAGGGGAACAAACTGTTATCAAAGACGCTTACGCAGGAGAAAAAAGGTTAAGTTTCCTTTTGTAGCTTTAATATCCACTATGATAACAAAAAATATAGAAATAAAAAATATTGACTACTTTTAAGTAGTCATTGCATATTGATTAAACGTAATTGAATTGAAATAATTGTATGAAAATAACCATTACCGAAGAGCATTTTTTTTATTCTCACGATCACGCCCGCTCCCAACCAATTGCTCAATCACTATTCATCTTCAAAGTCTCACAATCACACACACTTGCGTTATAGAAACACAAGCTTTAATTCAATTGTTATTTTTTCATTCGTTTATGAATAAAGTCTTAGTGAGTGCACGTTAGAAATCGTGCAGGGATTTTAAAATTTTAACCACGCGCGATTACGCACTCAAATTTGATATTGAAAACTCTCTTACGCTTGATTAAAATGCAACATGGGGATTACACATGAAAGTCCTTTCTTACGAGTAAAGTGTACGTATTAGCAACGAAAAATCAAAAAACAGCCCATTGGCTGAAACTGCAAAATTGTGTGTGTTGGAAATTATTATCATGAAAGAAATTACTTTCATGTGTAAATGCTAGGTAAAGTAATTGCAAGCACGAGTGATACACGCATGCCATGATATTTTTAGGTCACGTGTACACTTCTACATTGAATGATACCCTTTAATTTCCCAGCGGGAAAAAGAAGGAGTATACGTTTGGGTTACTTTTGGACTAGTCCTGGTCCTTTGTGGACTACTCTTTACACGCGTGTTTGGACTGGTCCTATTATTTGCAGGGAATATGTGGGGTTGTGTGGGATATAGTGCGTGTTTTGTTTATGTCTGATGATGCTGCTGTTAGTTACTGCAGAATTTTTTTGTATTGTTTTCTAAACGTACATTTTAGTGATGAAACATAGAAAAATGTTTATTTAAACAAAAATTTACTTAAAATTTTACTTAAGGAACAGACAGCAAAACCATTTTTTTTTATTTTTTTTATTTTATTTAATGCGCCAGTTGTTTTTTCTTCTCATGTTTTTTTTGTTTGGTGTTAATGAACGCACAAATTGTTTGTGTGAAAATTTGGCACAATTTTATATGAAATTTTTTAAAATAAATTTATTTTTAAATAAGTTTTATTGTTTCTATTTGAACTTTTGTAAAAATTTACATTTTTTTTGTCAGATTTATGGCTCTCGCCAAACTGTTTATTTTTTATTTACAATTTAATTTTTTATGTGTTTTTAATATTTGGTATGTGTGTGGGATATTTCTTACTTTGTTTAGCATTGACTTTGAACTTAAGAAAATATTTGTTTGTTTGTCATATCAGGTAAAAACAAGATATCGTCACTTGAAATCTAAAAGGTTGTGAGCGGTAAAGAAATTTTAATTCTACTTGTTTGTTTGATTAAAATAAAGTTAACAAAAAAAAAACAGCAATAAAAAAGTGTTTTGTATTTTTCTATACGTCTTTTTTGCTTGCAGGTGTCGATATGTAAAGTAACTTTTTGAAATAATTGAAATATTTTGGAAAAACCAAGGCAATAGACCGATAAATTAGATCGATTTGACTTTGAAAAAATTTTCTACAAAAACTTAGTAAAAGGGAAAAATAAAATACTACAGATTAATAAAAAAAATTAAAGTATATTTATCTATATATAATTTACAAAATTCATAGAAATAAAAAATAAAATATCATCACCCCTATCGTGAATAATATTGACCCTTCTCACATATTTGCGATCATGAAACCAGGGTAATTCAAAGGAGAACAAAAACGTGAAAAAATGTTCACGAGAAAAAAAATCCCATTATCGTGAAATCTTTTTTCCATCGTAACTTGTTCACGTTTCCCTTAGATTTTCTCATTTTATTTTTGATAGGGAATGTGAGGTTGCTTAACAAAATGCAGAACAACAGGTCCATTGCCTGCGGATTTGTGAAGCTTTCAAAAGACGTGGTGCCAGAATTTAGGAAAATATTTTACTACATAAATTTTAAAAGTGCAAAAAACTAATGTTGTTATCAAACTTTTCCTCAAATATTAAATATTTTGCTTTTTTATTTTAACTTTTCATAAAAATATGTTTATACATACGTGTATATTTTTGAACAAAAATTTGATTAATTTTTAATTTTTTCTATTCTTTTTACATTGACTGGAACTGATAGCGTGAAAAATTTTTCACATGAGATTCACGGTAAATACAGGATAATTTGAATTACATATTTCAAAATCAAAAAAGAGATACCCAGTTCGTATTAAAAAAAACCATCGCTAAAAAAGGAAGGCAAATTACGAAAAAGTTCGTTTTAAAAAAATTCCCCGGGTGTTTTCTCCCTTCTCCCATTTTTCTTATGTAAATGCTATTGCAAAAATGGGAAAAGGGAAAAAACTCCCGGGGAATTTGTATTCATAATTGGGCTGATTTTGTTTAATAATATAAAAAAAATCAAGTAACATAAGGCTTGCAAAAAAGGAAAAACTTGAGAAATGGTAACGCTGCTTTCAAACTAAATGCCATTTTGTCAGTGATGCCACAATATTAATAGAATTTATTGCCACTTTTCTAGTGATTACACTAAAAAAAATCGGAAGATGTAGAATGAAATGCAATGAGATTTGATTTTGTAAACATGTTGAAAAATTTCGATTTTTAGCCCAATGAATTTCTGATGGGAAAAGTCCAACATCTTCGCAAATTGATGTTAAATATTAAAAGTTGACAAGTGTGAAAAGGCTATTAGATATTAAGTTATCTATTTTGTCCCAAGCCCACTTCACTACTCCTGCCCAAATTTTATCGGATGTTGTGTATTGTTAAGTGTCTTAATTGTTATTTAGACACTTTAGCTCTTGCCGTTCTTAAGACATACGGAAATCTATAATGTCCTTACATGGAAAGTAGCACGCCCACTTCTCTACTCCCGCCCACATTCTATCGGATGCTGTCTGTTGATAATCAAGATTCTTGAAACTTCTGATCTTGCTGCTCTCTAGATTTACACAAAAAGGTTAAAAGAACAACAACATGAGATTTACGGGTAAAATAAGAGGCAGTCGTGGTTTTTCTTTAATATCTCAGCGATTTTTTAACCGATCAGGCTGAATTTTCATAGTATACAATTCTGGAATATATGTGACAGAATAATATTACTGGCGAGTACCAATAATTTCTGGTGTATTCGGAAAACCCATTTCAACGGCCAAGCGGACACTGCGATCTTAACTTCTCTTCTTACAAGAATCTAGAATATATATTCTTATAGGGTCAAGGATCAATATTGTAGAAACTACAAAAGAAATGACAAACTTTTTAACTTTGGTGAAGGGCATACAAATTTAAAAAATCAGTTAAAATTATTAGGTCGGAAAATGTTCGCATCAAATTAAAAAAAAAACACAACTATTGCAAATTAAATCTTTAAAATAACCAGAATTTGTAGAGTCGGAAATGTTAAAAAACGCTATTCTTAAAAAAAAGTTCATAAAGTCCAAAACTATCAGAGGAAAAACGCTTTAATTTGTTTAAACAATTAATTGAGAAAAAAAACAAAAAAAAAAGCTAAATTGAAACCAAAAATCACAAAATCTTTGTAGATGAAAAAATATTATCGATAAAAATCAATTTAATCGAAAAAATCGTCTAAATAGAAAAACAATTAGAAACTGGGAATTATTTCCTTTCATAGGTTACTTTTTATATTCAACATTTTTATTTTTCGAATTTATTCTATGAGCTAAATTTCAGTTATGTATTTTATAAAGCTTTTTTGTAATAGTCCTATTCCTTTAATTTTTAGGAATGACTTTATACACTACCAGACTATTATATTGTAACAAGAAGTCATTCCTAAAAATTAAAGGAATAGGACTATTACAAAAAAGCTTTATAAAATACATAACTGAAATTTAGCTCATAGAATAAATTCGAAAAATAAAAATGTTGAATATAAAAAGTAACCTATGAAAGGAAATAATTCCCAGTTTCTATTTGTTAAAATAGTTGAGTTAAATACATTCAATTTATAAAGTACACTATCCAGTGTGACACAAAGAATGCTGACGAAGGCTGTAGCGGGCCAGAAAATGCATTACATTCTGCTGGTGTCTAATAATTGTAAATTTTTCTGTACATACAATATACTTCATTGCTATCCAAAGGACAGCTAAGGTTAAATGTAACAAGAAGATACAATATAATAGTCTGGTAGTGTATAAAGTCATTCCTAAAAATTAAAGGAATAGGACTATTACAAAAAAGCTTTATAAAATACATAACTGAAATTTAGCTCATAGAATAAATTCGAAAAATAAAAATGTTGAATATAAAAAGTAACCTATGAAAGGAAATAATTCCCAGTTTCTATTTGTTAAAATAGTTGAGTTAAATACATTCAATTTATAAAGTACACTATCCAGTGTGACACAAAGAATGCTGACGAAGGCTGTAGCGGGCCAGAAAATGCATTACATTCTGCTGGTGTCTAATAATTGTAAATTTTTCTGTACATACAATATACTTCATTGCTATCCAAAGGACAGCTAAGGTAAAATGTAACAAGAAGATACAATATAATAGTCTGGTAGTGTATAAAGTCATTCCTAAAAATTAAAGGAATAGGACTATTACAAAAAAGCTTTATAAAATACATAACTGAAATTTAGCTCATAGAATAAATTCGAAAAATAAAAATGTTGAATATAAAAAGTAACCTATGAAAGGAAATAATTCCCAGTTTCTATTTGTTAAAATAGTTGAGTTAAATACATTCAATTTATAAAGTACACTATCCAGTGTGACACAAAGAATGCTGACGAAGGCTGTAGCGGGCCAGAAAATGCATTACATTCTGCTGGTGTCTAATAATTGTAAATTTTTCTGTACATACAATATACTTCATTGCTATCCAAAGGACAGCTAAGGTAAAATGTAACAAGAAGGTACAATATAATAGTCTGGTAGTGTATAAAGTCATTCCTAAAAATTAAAGGAATAGGACTATTACAAAAAAGCTTTATAAAATACATAACTGAAATTTAGCTCATAGAATAAATTCGAAAAATAAAAATGTTGAATAGAAAAACAATTTTTAAAACAAATAATAAAATTAACTTTAAAGAAAAGAAATTAGTTAAAAAAAAAATCGCAAAAATTTTAAAATTCAAAAGAAAGTTGGCAAAATTGAATTTAGTAGTTAAAATTAAAAACAGTTTTTTACATTAAAAATTAAATTGATAAAATCGTTAGAACCAAAAAAATTCAAAATTCAATTAAATATTGTGTCTTAGAGCTGCATCAGCGCACAATTATAACTAATTTCAATTATTTGTAAACTAAACCGAACAATTTGTTTCTAAATGTGAATTTTTGCAAAATAATCAGTTTTCCGGTTGAATGTTCTTTTTCATTAATCGAAATTGCAAGTTATTGACAAACAAATTAAAGAGAAAAATATTTTTAATTGTTAAATAAAGAATTATTTAATATAGAAAATATAGTGTTTGTTAAAGCTGAAGAATTTGTATATGCCTTAGCATACATTTAGGCAGATGTTAAATAAAAATTTATTAACATGTTTTTAGGCAAACAAAACTTTGTGTTTTCCCCGTTTATTCCTTCTTCCTTATTTTTTCTACTTTTAATGGAAAATAACTTTAATTTCTAAACATGTTTATATAAGTATTTATGTGTTAAAGTGCATAAACAATTTTGTAGCATACTGTTAAGCAGTAAAATAAAATTAATAGCAACAAATAAAAACACAATATGGTTTTGATGGCAAATGTGAAATAAAAAATAAATTTATAACAAAATGTTTTACCATAAACAGTGGAACATCGGCTTAGCGAACGAAATAGTGACAGGCCAAATCGTTCAATCAAAAAGTGCGTTAAATACGATACACCTTATTTTACTTTTATCAATAAGAAACATATTTTTGATGCTAAAAGTCAATATATTTTTTATACCCTCCACAACTTGTTGTGAAGAGGGTGTACTCAGTTTGTCTTTGTTCATCCATCATCTCAAAAACTATACATATTCCGGGTCCTTTAGTAATTCTATGTAGATTTAGCCAAGTCCGTCTGTCTGTCCATCTGCTGAAAACACGATCACTATTTCTAGCTCTGGAAGTACTTAATTATGAATTGAAATCCAGCCCAATCGGTTGAGTAGGTAAAGAGAAATTGACCCAAATGTGTAACAGACACCCAACAATTGATATTTTTGTAAAAAAAAAAAATAAATAAATTAAATGCGGGGGGTCGGAATTGTCGACTCTTACCTAATTTTGCACAGATTCGATATATATCCCTAGGGAAAAGGGAACTTGTTACGTGACAGTTCTATAGTGGTAGGAACTTATTCTAGTTCTAACACTTTATATGAAGGGAACTTGTCACATTAACATGGTGATACCCTAGGACGGGGCTAGTTGGCACTTTTTTACTCTTTGTCACTAAAATTACCAAAATGAAATCATACTACTATATTTCGTATAAATCAGGTCATAACTTACCATAGGCCTAATATAAAGCCAATTCTCGATTACGTTATTTTCAAATACGCCTAAAGCAGTCCTTTTAAGAATGGGTTATAACTTTATACGTTATACGAGATTCTTAATAAGAAAAAATTAAAAGTACGTTAAATTGCGAATTCGTTAAAACGCGATACCACTGTATGTGAAGTAAAAATTTATAAACTTTTAATGTTGATAAAAAATTAACAAGATCCATTTTTTTAAATACATTAAAATTACATTGACTTTACATCTCAGCTATTAATCAATGTTCAGTAATCCAAATTGAAAAATTTTGCACTAATTTGATGTATGAATTTTTACTAAATTATTCTTTAAAAGTTGTTTAATTTTTATTACTTACATTTGATTTCGACAAGAATCTATTAAAAAAAAATGGCAAGAAAAAATAGGAAAACATATTAAGGAAATCCCTGAAGTGTAGGCCTAAGAAAACACAAAAATAAGCATAGACCCCCAAAAGTAGACATTATTTTGATAGGTGTTTTTAAAGCTTGAGCTGCAGAGCTTTTTTTATTTATATTTAATACAAAAAAGATTTTCTCCTAAGGTTTTGTTTTATTTCCAAAGTGTTTTGTATCGGTTTGTGTTTTTTCTGTCTTGTGGTATTAGAATATAAACCCTCATCAATATTAAGACTTAAGGCTTAAACATAAATCTTATTTGCTTTTGTTTATATACAGATATATTGTGTTGTTTATTGCAGTTTCTGTAATTTGTTTCTTATTTCCTTTAAAAACATTTACTTTTAGCTCCAAACTCTTCCTTTTTTTCTCTTCACTTAAAGTCTTTGTTTCTGTCATGTACTTGAGCTCCTAAAAGTATGCAATACTTCATTTGTCTTTTCTTTTAGTTTGTAAACTACAAATGTAAGTAAGTTAGTAGTTTGTCATGGGTGGTATTTTATAACCATTTGGCTTCATTTGTAAGAACTCAGTCTTTGACATGGTGTTTTTCTTTTATTAACCTTGAAATGTAAGAAAAAATAACAATAAAAAAATTTCGACATTTATTAGCAGCATTTTTAAAATAAAATGATATTAAAAAAAGACAGGCAGGCAGGCCTAAAGTTAAACGATGTGTAAAAGAAAAATGTTTTCACTAACACATGCTAAAACATTTTTATACCAAGACAAGCTGAAAGATAAGCCAGAGACCGAATATAATTTGAATTTAACCTAAAAGTATATTATATACAAATAAATTGAATAGTAAACTTGCAAAAAAAAAAATTACTCTCAAAAGTATGCTTTAGATTTTTTTTTTTTTTTTTTTTTTTGCTAAAATCGAGCCAAGTCATAGTTTATTATACAAATTTCCAATTGGGATAAATTTTATTGTTATACTTAAGGTACTCTAGTAAGTTTGAGTATGTGTGAGTGAGTGTCCCTGTATGAGTAAAAAAAATACATTTTCCGTTTGTTTTTTCATTTTTTTTATAATATTTGGTTTTCGTTGCCATACCATAACCCCAATTTTGTGTTATGTAACTGCTGTTATTATACAGAAAATATGCATTTCTTTCCTATACTGTTTTATTTTTGTTTAATATTTTTGGTAAAATTTTTTTTGTTTTCCCCACAAAATTTTTTATTTCTCTCTAGATCCTCGTTTTGTGTGTAAACACACCTACACATAGATGTTAAGGATTTCGTGTGTGTGTGTGTAGTAACAACATTCTTTGCCATTGTCAAAATACAAGAATGTACAATAAAATCCTAAAAGCCATTTTGCCTGCCACTTTTTCTGTGTGAATGAGTTAGCGAGTAAGAAAGAACGTGTGTGTTGGAGTATGTTTTTGAGAAGACATGTATTTTTTAGTATTAAATTGTACTTAAAATGGATACAACAACAACTTTGCACATATGTGCAAGTTTTTGGGCAGATACATGTACATACATAGAAATGTACGTATGAAGATATAGTTTTACAGTTATAGTTATTAGAATATGGTTAGAAGTTAGTTTTAGTCTCAAAAACAACTTTAGCAAAATCCCTGGTTGGTTAACGTGGTAGCACTCATAAAAAACCAGGCGTGCTGCAAATGGAATCGACAGTGACTCCGTTTTGACACCACACAACTCCTCAAGAGAAGGAACCCCGGAATAAGCTAAAAGAAAAAGAAATGGCTAAAGCCCGCTATATTTCAGAGAGTTCTTGTTGAAGGTTATTTCCAAATAATCCAAGTAGGCAGTACCTTAGGAGATTAAATACTGTCTTCTTAGTTCCAGGTTCTCTGCAGGTGCGGCAGCGTTCATTAAAATACTCGTCCAGTGACTAGAAGTGACCAGCTGCGACTGAATATCTAAGCCCTATTGCTTAGATATTAACGTGTTCTCATTTTAGCCGGCATTTTTGTCAATTGTACATTTGAGAATATTTTGCTATTGAAACCCGAATATTTATCAAGTTTTACAAATGTTATTTGTTTTAAAAATCCTTATAATCTCTAACTTACAGAAGTAATAAAACTGGACAAAAATCGATTTTTTTTTTTCAAAAATACCTTAAAATTGCAAAATTAGCAGAAATCGAGGGAAATCCAAAATTATAACATCATAAGTATTTAAATATTAAAATCAAGCACTGTTTTGGGAGGAAATGAAAAAAATTCGCGAAATAAAAAATAGTCAAAATACAAAAATTTCTTAAATTTTTAAATCGTCAAAAATTTTTTATAATAAATCGCTTGAATGTAAAGAAATAATTAATTTTAGTCAATCTTAAAATCAATAAATTAATAAATAATGCAGAAATAAAAATTAGGGAAAATCTTAAAATTTCACGAGCACTTTTTTAACAATCCGGAATTATAGTCCGCCTTATTACGGTTCTCGTGCTCATAATAAGGCTGAGTTTTAAATCTCTAAAATCGAGAAAACTTAAATACTTAAACAGAAATTTTCAATTAAAAACGGAAAAATAATAAATTAAACGAATTTAAGAAAAATCTTTTTAATTTAAAATATAGGAAAATCGCTTGAATTTAAAAAAGAAACACACATTTAACAGAATGAAATATTTCAAAAATTTAAGAAAAATGTTAAAATTAAAAAAAAACAACTCAAATGCTCTTGAAGCGGTAAAACACAAAATGGTTGAAATAAAAAAAAATCGCCACAAACAAATGGAAATCGAAAACGTTTAATCGTAAAGAATCTATAGTTTAATTATGGATTTGGTGAAACTGATTAAAATCAGTTGTTTAGCACAAAATAGCAAAATACAGAAAATATTTTTTGTATTTAAAAGTGGACAAAATTTAATTTTTTTTTTTTAAGAAATCATGAATACCAAAAAAGTTTTAATAAAAAAAAGCGTCAAAAACAAATTTCATGAAATAAAATCAATAATTTACACAAAAAAATACTAATAATAATAATAAAACTAGCAAAAATGAATCGAAAAAAGTTGTTAAAGTAACTGCTAAAATCGCTTTTTTAACCAGAAAATTTGTTTAATTACTTAAATTTGCACCAGTAAACAAATTTATAGTATTAATTATATGTTAACCAGCATCAATTTGCTTGATAAGACCTTTAATTCATTTGATTATTTATTTAATTAAATCTGATTTTATTAATGGTTTAATTGGTGAAAAATTTTGGAGAATTTTTTTCTGTGTAGACAACATCCTTAAAAGAATCGCCAAATCTGTTAAAATTGCAGAAACAAACAAAAAAGTGTATGAACAATCGTCAGCATCAAAAAAATTGCCGTTATATAAAAAAAAAAGTAAAAAGTGTGCATCGGTAGGCTAGTCTGTCAGTACGAGAGTTGCGGTATCGATGTCATCCAGAGACTCTAGACTCTTTTCTGTTTAGCTGCAACGGGCGGAAGGTCTAAGTTAATATTGCTCGGTTAGTTAATGAAAATATAATTTGTTATTGTTTTTGTAACTCTTAATAAATTAAAAAATTTATAAAAAAAAAGTAAAAGTGATACATTCAGTAGTGCCAAATCTCATATACCCGTTACCACAGTAGTAAAAATCGTAACAAAACCTTAAATTCGGAAGTACACTTGTATTTCTTCTAGTATTCTACTTACTTTATTTCAAACGAAAGAAACAAAATTAAGTTTATACACGCAGAGAAAAAACATGTTAAAATATGTTCACCTCCAACCAAACTATTTTTAAAGAAAATTTTAAACATATTATGGTTCATATAATACAATGTATTTCACCTGTGCTGAAGGGTATAATAATTTTAAAAAATTGAGAATTCGGGAAAAACATACTGAAACCAAAATGGTTTTTAATTAAAAACAAATCAAAAAAAAAAAACAGCTAAAAATTCAAAACTAAGTAAAATTGGTAATTTTTATTAACTTTCCCCCATTTAAACATCATCTTCTGCAAACTTTTCTTTTATGACAAAATTTCATTTTAAAGTTTATTGAAAGAAAAAAAATATTTCCGTAAAACAAAAATATAAGAAAAGTAGCAAAACAATTAAATTTAAATACAAGAACATTTTCCAAATAAACTTGAACATTTTTGTTCGGCCATTAAAACGAATTTTTAAACTAATAAACTTAAAAAGATCTTTGTTTTTTAATGAAAATTAAATTATAAACAAGATTTAAAGGAAATTTTAAAGAAAATATAAATTTACTGCCAGTTAAACAATTTCGAACGTTAAAGTTCGCATATAAAATTTCTATGAAAAACATTAAGTTTTTAAAATACTTTCCATATAAAATTTTATGCGAACGTTAACATTTCAAATTGTGGAACACGCAGTAAAATTTTAAACGAAACGAAATTTTTTGAAAAAGAAAATCTTTTTAAACGGAAAACTAATTTAAAAATCAAACACAACTATGAAGAAACATTTTTGGTCTTAACAAATGTAATTATAACATTTTCTTCCTGGTTATTTGCTTTGAGAGTTACAGCCAACACCTTTATGGGCAAAAGATATTCCACATACAGACACGTAGATAACATTTATAGTATAAATTTTATACCCAGCAAACATAAACAATGCATTCAAAAACTGAAGGATTTCATTTGGTTTGGAATCAAGTTTTTTTTTATTTTTTTGACTTAAGTCAAACGTTCTGTGTTGGCTGGGCAAGTGTGTAAAATCTGTTTCTAAGTGTAAAAGAGAAATGTTATGTTTGTATTAATAAAGCCTACCTTAAGGCTGTTGTGTCTAAAGGTTACCTAAGGGTTAAACCTCTTTTAATCTTTAATGTGTTTAACAGCATATTTGTAATAGCATTTCAATGTGCTTGTTAAGTATGGTTTAAGGGCTTAATATTTAAGAGGAATATATTTATATGTAACTAAATATTTATTTTTAAATAATGTTTATCTATTTGTTTTTTTTTTCTTTGCAGGTATGTAAATTTTCATAATAAATTTCAAAGGAGCAGTTAAGGTATAGAGGATTTTATTATTAAAGAAATAATCAAACAAAATTTGAAAAATAATTTAGGCATTTTTTAACTTTTAACTAATCGGATGGCAACTGAACTGTAGTTGTGTGCGAAATCAGGCAACACAACTTCGGTTCAGTTGCCATCCGTAGTCCGCCCATTAACCCGAGTTATTTATTTTGTAATTATACTCCATTTTTAAATTGGTTTTTGATAATGCTGTTCATTGAGTGCCTCGGTAGGCTAGTTGGTAGGGAGCTAGTCTATCAGTGCCGGTTTTGCGGGTTCGATTCCCGCCCGATATTATTTCCTGGATATTAAAAAAAATAATAAAAAATATTAAGATTTTTAGGGTTAAAACAAATAATTTGATTTAGTATAAAACAACTGAAAATCTATCTAGTACACATCTTGTTTTTAAAATATGTCGGTCTTAAAGTGTTATTAAAGATCAGAAATTCTTATACATGTTTGTAAAAATGTGCTTGAATATGTGAATTAAAATGTTAATAAATTTAAATAAAAACTGTTTTCCTTCATCCAATTAAATATTTAATATTATAAATAAATTTTGTATTTTTCACTTGCATATTTAAGTGAATAAGATTTTAAACGAAATATTTAATATACATAAATATGTATATACGACAATTAAAGCAGCTTATGAAAGAAAAAAAATAAATTTATTAATAAATTGCAAAGAGTGGCGAGTTTTTATTTGTGTTAAAGAAAAACAAAATCGTATATTACAGCTATTTAATATCATAAGGAAAAAATTAAAATTGGTTTAAAATGTAAATAAAACACACTGGGTTCGTTTAAAAAAAAACAAGTATTTTTTAAACAATTCACAATTTGTTCATATAAAAATTAGAGAGATGCTCTTAAGCTTTTTTAAAAATTAATGTTCAAAAACAGGTTATTAAGGCGTTTAGACGAAATGAATTTTCAATGTTTAAGTTGAAATATCTTAAAGTTGTTTTGCAAACTAAAGCTAATTCTCTGAATGGATTTTCATGTAATGAATTTGTATATCCATACAAATTTATCCAGAAATCAACTGTCATATGAATTTGGTTTCAGCCACTGATGTTCCAAAGTTGTAATTTCTTCTACAGTGATATCAATAATTTCTTCTTTCGTTCGCTTAATTTGCATGTATTAGTTTTTAAACGGTTTTCTAAGATGACGTATAAATTGAGCTATAAAATTTCGGCATGTAATTCATAATTGTTTTATTCTATTTCAAAAGTTATGCTATCTCCAAGTCGAGTTTATTATGGGTGGTCTTAAAAGCCCTGATGTCAAAATTTTTTTTTTTTATTATCTTTGTTTCTGTGAAATAAAATAATTTCTGTTTATGGCATTGTACAATGATTTTACAAAAACAAATTGCTTGTGGTTTTTGTACGAGTTGTACTTGTTGTAGTACCGTGATTACCTGGAATGAATTCGCCTTGGGTATTTCTTTGCGATTCCAAAAAATTCAAAATCGTAATTGAGGGAAAAAATCGTCTTAACATGAATTTAATGGATCAAACTGATCAAATTATAAAACCATTTGATTTGAAAGGTCCTTTAAAAGATTGTACAGTTTATATAGCAAAAAGTAGGGGTTTGTATTTCATTCAACAAAAGTGTGTGGTAGTTTTTCAAAAAAAGATTACTTTAATATTCTTAAATTAAATAATGCTTAAAAATGCTAAATATGTAGTTGGAAAATGCTAAACAAAATGCTAACTGCTAAATGAAAAATTTGCAGCTAAATCAGAAAAAAAAATGCTTAATCTAGCTGCAAAAATGCCAAAATGGCCACGCTGCATATGAGCTTAACCACTGGATGGCCATTTATGTATTTACATATGCCCCCGTGTGTACAAGGACACAAAGGTAGCAATTTTTAGTGTACAATCCGACAAAAATTATGCACTCGCCCTTTGCTTAGGAGCAGGAGCTATTTAACTTCCACTGATATATTACAATTTCACAAATCCAGCAACTTCTGTCGAATAACAACAGCACCTAGAGATGATTTGTCCTCGCAGCTAGTGCACTCCATTAGTGGATGGCTCTCCTGAGAGTTTTGCTTATAAACCCAAAACTGCCTTTCGTTGAACTCCTTTGTGAGTTCATGCCTTGCGTAAGGCACTCCTCCATCGGACGGAGAACAACTATATTAAAAGTAACTTTCAATCATAAAAATAAAGCTTATGCAAAGACACGACAACCCAATCAGAAAAGTAAAGCTTCAGCAAAGACAATTATCCTGAAAGACAGAAAGTATTTCCCGCAAGAAAAATCAGTAGTCAAAACAATGCCTTACACTCACCTTGGGCTTCTGACTTCAGTGACGCCAGATGACTTGGTACTCTGGTGCGTACGTCGGTCGCAAGAACTCACAAAGATTTCAGAAGGTCTGTCATTTTTGGATCTTTGTCGTATCCCAGGTATGCATGCACCTGATTTGCCCGGGAGGATGTAACGCCAAAAAAGGTGAAAATTCTTTGATATGATTTCTACAACACTTGGGTGATGAATTTGGCACACTTTGCAAAAACTGTACGATGATCCTTTTCATGCTAATCTGGTCTAGAACCGTAGGAATTGCGGATGCAAAATGGTCTTCTTTTTATGCTGATGATATTCGGTTGGGGGCTCTGTTTTAAACCAGAAGTAGGCAACATAGGCCCCTTGATATAAATGAAGAAACATGTACAGCAGCGATTGCCAAACATTTAAAATCTAAATTAATGCTAGTACACCGTTTCACAAGCCATGTTCAAACAACAAACAATTTATTGTGCACACATGAACTTGGCTCGTGAAGTTACCAATGTTATCAATGTTTGGTTTTTGTCTAATAACGTTTTACAAACATTTGTTCGCACAACCATGTCTAACATATATGGCAGTATTGCCATATAAATAAACTTCATCTTAATTGTTATTGTTGCTTTTTATATGGGTTATTGTGCCATACATGCTTCCCCTATCAAGAGGGAATTATTCGGCCAACGTTTTGTTCTTGTGCACACAGAAAAATGGCTCGTCAAAACGTTGTGTAGGAGAAAAAATCTAACAAATCAAATCAAAAATGTATTAATTAAGTTATTTAGCCGGCAAATTTTATTTTCTTTTTTTTATAAAAAAAAAAAATTTATTAAAAAAAAAGTAAATTATTGCCAAGATTATTTCTTAATTAATAAAAATGTTAATATAATATAAAATATTTGGCAAAAAAAATGTTAAGGAAAGTTTCCCATCATCGGTTTAAATTTAATGTATGAGAAACACTTTTTGCATTTTGTCAAGAATAAAATGAAAAACAAAAGAATCCACTATAAAAATACTAAAAGTGTTAAGAAATTTGTCACACTTTACTTTTTTTTAATTAGAAATACAATTTTTTTAGTCTTATGAAATTATGATTAAATATTTAGAAAAAAAAATAAAATAAATAGTTTTAGAACTTAAGCAAAATCTAAATTCACAATTTCATTGCTCTGTTTTGCGAACTCATTGATTTTCCCAATCATGTTGTGTAACATGTTGGATTCTATGAATATTTTTTTTTACTAGTCAAGTTTGAGTCAGGGATGGATAATGGTACTGAAAAAATGTGTTACTACAGGTTGGTCCAAATGTTTTGAGTGGTCTTGCGATAGCAGTGCTTGCACAATTTTAATTTTGTGAAGGTGTATTTTAAGATTAAATTTTAAAAATCTTTGCAATAAAGTTCTGGTCATGCCTATTTAAACGAAACGAGTTGAAGCAGATGAATAATTTTCAACACTCTGCCACACAGCTTAAACGTTGTTTTCTGTGCGCACATTTCGATGAGCACCTTCCAGGACTGTCGATAACTGAACTCCGTTCCACAAAACAAAAGGCCTTATCATAAAGGCTGTTGCAGCTGATCTGGAATTAAAATTTTGACTATGTTTTCGCTGCATCATAACAATTGGTCGTTGTGAAAAATAGAAAAATTTGATCATTTAAACGCATTGTTTGTTGTCTGCTGTACGCATTTATTATAAATTTCCAAGATATCGGTTATAACCTGCAAAATTAAAACAAAAACAATTATTTTACAGTGTGTGATCATGTAAAAGCAAAACACAACAGCTTCACTATGGTTAAAGTACGTGTATAAAAAATACTTTAAAAAATTAACAAGGAAACTAAAAATACACGCAGTATTGAAAGTGGGAACAAAAAATACACACATTCTTTATTTGTTATTAATGTGAGATTAGAATATGTATGTGCGAAATATTTTGTATGCTTATTTCTTTAATTACGGATATTGTAACAACAATTCATGAATTCTTTGTATGCGGCCGCTTTATACGACACACAAGTAATATCAGAACATCTCTCAGACTGCACGGGATAATTTACAAATACAAATAGTACAGGCAAAATTTTTTAACTGTATTGAAAAGTTTTGCAAGTAACGAGAACTGTTTATAGTGTATTTTTGTAGCCTAACAAAACTATTCGAATTGTGCGACGAACAGTAACGAATATCATTTTTCGTTGTAGTTGTACAGAAAAGTTTTGTATATTTTAGAATTCTAGAATAAAAAAGGGTGACATCAAAATGGTCAGTTACAGAACTCCGCATTCCATAATGCAACCGTGTAGAATTTAACCTGTCCCAAAATGCACCAAAAAAGTTATCAATGCAATAAGCAAACTAAGCATTGTTTAACTTGACTTTGACTTTTGTTTACTTTGTTTTGATATGGTAGCACTGCCGCATCGCTGCAAAGTACATACTATAGTTGGAACGCAGCCATACTTATTTTTGTAGCTGTAAATAAAGAAGGGGGGTTTTTTATTAGAAAAATGTGTACTGATTAAGCTTCGTCTTTTTTTTCTGTGACGTCACGGCTTTGGCACTATACATCATAAAGGAGAGCCATATTTGTTCTAAATATTGCAGAAAAAATATTTTTTTGTTTTAAGTAATGAAATTAATTTGGCACAAAAGAAATGTTTCCCAAAAAGTGTATGACTTAAGTAGAAAATGACGCTTAAATATAAATAAACCTTCTTTGATTGTATCAAATTAGTCATTAGTGCAATATTAATTTTTAACATCAAGTAGTTAAAAACACACACACATTCAATTTGTCCATCCCTGGCTCGAGTAGTTGCTTTTTTGCATTGCTAATATTGTGTTTTTGGGTTTTCTAATTTTCCCACGCTTGAAGTATATATGTACATACCTACATACATATGTGCATATATTCGTTACGAGTTAAAGTAATAAATATTTATTTGAAGGTTACTAACTAAATTGCTTTCTTGTTGGAAGGCAAAAATATTCAAAGAGAAAAGAATTAAATGTTAAACACGTTTTGAAAACTACTTTTGTATTTCAAAAACGTAAACTTGCTTAAACTTTAAGGCCCATTAATATATTGTTGGTATTTTTAAAAGGAATGAGTTTCAAACTAAGGAAATATAAAAACATACCAGTAGGAGAAAGCTACACTTAAAAAAATTCATACATTATGCATATATGAAAACCTTGGACATTGTACGAAACATGATGCGCACCATGTACTTTAATATTAAATATGCAAGTGCATGGCATACAAAAACTGAACTGGCAACTTGCTTTATTTTGATTTTCTTTTATCAAAAATTAAGCAATTTGTTTTTGTTTTTATTTTGTTTTTATTAATTAAAAATTTGGAAATTCCAAAAATTACTTTGGTTGTAAAGAAATATAAATTAGTTTCGAAATAATGGGTTTTCCAATAGAAACTTCCGATATTTTTTAATTGTTGAAGTTACATCTGTAGAACTGGCTGTGGAAAAGAATGACATTGATGCATACCTTAGGGCGGTCTACTCAATGTTGTTTTCAACCTCTGTGTGATAAACAATGCGTTTACCAATTGCCCTCGAGTGTGAAAGCAACCAGTCTAACCAGATAGCAATATAAGAATCGCCCATCCTTTAGGAGGTTAAGCTATCTAAGCTTAAGAGTAACAACAGGGATAGTTTTCCTCTGGCCGAATTCTCTCACAAAGGGTGAAAAATCAGGGTATCCCACCACGTGATCCCCGAAAGTATCCTTTCAACGGAAAAGTGAAACTTCCACATCTTCTTCAATCGTAAACCCGCAGTATAGCGTTCAGCAACACGAGCAAATTTAGAAATGTTAAACTAACAATCATTTTTATCAAAAAATCATATTCAGCAATGAGTCTCAATTCTGGCTAAATTGTAAAATTTGTGACGACACGAATCCACATAAGATCCAAGAGAATCGAATGAATCTTGAAAAAGTCACCGTTTGATGTAAATTTTAGGCTAAAGGCGTCATCGGTCCACATTTCTTTGAGAACGACGTTAGATTTGATAGTGCTATCTGAACTATCGATAGTAGAAAATATCGATTGTATCCCAGCACAAATACAAACATTAATGACATGTGATTTCAACAGAATGGCGCTACTTGCCACACAGCTCATGCCATGGCATGTGCACATTAGGCATTCTGATGGTAATGGGAACTTGCCACCGAGATGGTGAGATTTGTTACCGTTTGACTTTTTCTTGCGGGGACTTTCACAATTGCAACCATAAACCACTGCGGTACTCAAAGCCGGCTAACCCATGCCGTCGGTCCAATTTTAACCTGATATATGCGCAAGAGTCATGTAAATTTCGATATTTCAGAACCGTAGTTGGCGGAAATTTTCAAGATTTCCCACACAATCTTTGTTTTATTTTAATTTAAAGACAAGCAGCGCTTAAAGAAAGGCCCTTAATTTACGAAAAACTAAACTTAAAACGAATTCTTTAGTTTCCAAATTCTTGAGCACCTAATCAATGTTCGTATGCTACACAAAACTTTTGTTAATAATGCAAAAAACTTACAACGAAAGTTTGATAGTTAAATTAAGCATAAAATACTTTTAACGGGGAAAAAACATTTATATACTGTCAAATCCCGATAATTCGTACCCCGGTAAATCGTAATTCCCGATAATTCGTAATAAACTGTTGGACCCTTGAAAAAATCTCGTTAATTCGTAAAATTTCCATACATTTTGTGCCCTCGCTAATTCGTATTTTTTTTCTAATAAAATCTTTGCCTCTTATAAATCGTAATTGTTTGCTAACTACCAAAAACATGGACAGAATGATATTTTCTTTACCGCTATTCTTTTGCGTGGGTTTTTGCTTGTGTGTGTGTTTGTTTTCTTAAGATCAGTTTGTTACATAAATAATAAAGAAAACTGTCAAAGCACACGCTTCGTTTAAGTAAATAAATTGAAAAACCCCGATAATTCGTATTTATTTTATTTTAACCCCGCTAAATCAAAAACCCCTATAATTCGTAAAAATGGCCGGTCCCTTGCGATTACGAGTTATCGGGATTTGACTGTACCTATAAAGTTTTACATACTTCTGTATCTTTTTTCCTATTTTTTAATTAAAATTTTAATTTCTCTTCTTATCCATTTTACATACAAAATATTTCTTTAAATATAATTTTATTCATTAGTCCTGATGTAGAGACATGCATTACTAAAAAACATGATTGTATAAATCACTCATTCGTTTATTCTCTTACATTTCTTGCTGGTGGGTTAGTTGAGTAAAAAAATTAATATTAAAATATTTTTATACATTTTTCTATTACAAAAATACCAAAAACATGTATCAACTACTTTTACAAAATACAAACACACACACGCTTGCTCAAAATTCATTCATATTCAGTCACATAAATTTGCAACATTTGTCCTTAAGAATAATTTAACAATGAATTCTTATAAATACCACAATTTAAGAAGGGTGTCCCTTGAAATTTTTTTACAAAATAAACTTCTTCATACAATTATATTCCTCATATGTATCGGGGGACATACTCTCTGTTTTTAGAATGCGAGTACAAATTTTGAAATTTTGTTTTTGTCTTAAATTTTAGTTAAACGAGTCACTTTTGTGCTCACGTTCTAAAAACAAGCAGTTAAACTTTTAAAGAAAATCTTTCAGTTAAAATCTTTCTGATACTCAAAATTTCTTAACTTTTGTAATTTCTACAAATCTGAATAGATTTTGCGACTTTTTACAAAAGAACAGAAAAAGTTTGAGTAAGTTGAGCATGCAATACCACTAAGTTCCGTGTCTGGTTTACCTCTTGCAATAAGCACTGGAACACGGTGATGATAATCGCAAAAATAACATTATGAAATATAACTTTTAAACTTTTTGCCCGAATTAAATGTCGAATATATAAAGCATATAAGAAGACCTAAAACCTGGTTCACGATGTCGATTGACAACTTAAGCAAGCGACATCAAGTCACTCATTATCGTTGTGATAAGCGCCCCACTAACTATCGAATTGTCGGTCGTCAGGTTTAACGTTTCTTACAAGTGTTCGAAAATAAACAAAACATTATTTAGCGTTCGGCTCACATACCCAGGAACGAAATCTATTTTTAGTGTTTATGTAGACGAACACAACCCTTAAAACCGTTCGTAATTATTTTCAAGAAAGAGCAGAACAATGTATGGTGTTCTGTTCTTTGTTAAAAAACAGAACAATTGTAGTAATACTGTAGCAAACATTATATTTTAATGTTCTATAATGTTTCTTTTTTACATTGATATACATAGAAGTGAACAAACCAAAAATTTAAGCAACGACCGCAGCACAAACAGCTTGTGTGTGTTTTGCGTATATGTTTGTGTTTGTGTAAAACTATTTTGCTGGCCTTTTGTTTTTTTTTTTTTTGTATGTGTATTTTGTTTTGTAAAAAATGTAAAAAACAAACGAACACAAATGAGCTGAAACGAACACAATGAAGTTTGTGGCTTAAAATAAACCGAACGGAATTAAATGTTCACTTCTCTTTGTTGAGTTGGATAAGAACAGTATTATTTTTGTGTTTGAAAGATGACAAACAGGGAAACGTTATTTGTTTTAATGATTCACTACACAAACACTATTAGCGTTTGTGTTTTCCACAAATCTACCGAACAGAACACTAATGAGCGATATTTAGTGTTTATTTTCGAACACTGCTTATAACGTAATCCATTTGAAACTTGTCAAATGACTATATTGCCCCTATGCAACTATTCCACAAATTTAATGCTAGTAGGAAAATAAAATTCGGCAAAACATGTGAATTATGCCATTCAAATACAGCTCTGTGCTACTTTAATTGCTACAAGTGACAATTAAGCCGTAAACAAAAAAGCAAATTTCGATCTACCAAAGGTTAAAATACAATTTGCATCAGCAGTCGTCGATGGCTGCGAGTGTAAGACGGCAAATCCATCTGAGGAGATCGAGTGGTTGCGATCGAAGCATGTCATGGTAACCAGCCGCCTGGGTTCGAATCTCAGGTCAGTCAAGAATGAATGATTATCAATAACAATTTTAATTAATTTTCATGTTGTAAAATTCCTTTCTTCATAAAAATAATTGAATGAAAATTAAATTTGATGAACTTAAGCCTGATTAAAATATTAAAAAATTTGGATTAAAACCCATAAATAGTTCAACAAAATAACCACAATTCTAATTAAAAATATTTTTATAAAAGAAATATTTCGTGTTGGTGTGTCAAGAAATATTAAAGAAATAACTTCTCGTTTTATATTGCAAAAAAATGCCTCTGCCGACAACCACAACACAAGCGACTAATTTTGACATTTGTGGTCGTATATATTTCATGATAGGGCGCAAATTTGTATGATACTTATTAAGTTATCGCTCAATTCCATTGTAGTTCGACTTGTCGTGCTGAAAATTTTTACTAGGGCGCAAATCAGCTTTTTGTCGCTAAAAATACAAGCGAGCGATAGCGGTCGACATCGAATAACTTTATTTTAACAGGTCCTAATTTTAATTGATTCATTTTTATGAATTTTTTTAAAGAACAAAAATAGTTTTTTAATAGCAAATAAATGGTTCAAAGTATTATCCACATTGAATTTTCTATACATGCCAATATGCCGGGTTTCATTTCTTCTATCAGCTGAGAGCAGTTGCTGCGCTAGCTATGAATTGTGAAAAATATCTATTACTCTCTATGAACTATTTTATAGTTTTTGTTTAATTAGTTCCGACTTTGATTGTCGTTCATAAATATTATCAAACATTTGTTTCGAAACATTTAAGTTTGAGGGTTAAAGGGGAAAAATTAATTGAAAAGTTTACGTGGTTTCCTATATAAGCAGTCACGGCGAATTTACCACACATGGCAGCGAAAAACCTGCTGAGAAAATTTATTTAATTTATAAATTTACAGCCGTATTCATAAAAACTTTTTTATGATTAATTAACCATATTTAAGGAAAAAAACGAAAAATTGTCTATTAAACCTTTAATAAACCATTCATAAAGTAAGATTTGCCCTTCGCTAAACCAAAAATAAAATTAAATTTTGATAAATGTTTGATTTTCATGATATTATTTTTGTGAAATATGTTTAAAAATAATGGAAAAAACATTTTATTTATTAATATGGATATGTTAAATACATTAAATTAATTTTTTTTATTGTAGACGATCAAATTTATATTGTTAAATATTTTTATAAATTTTTATATGAGTTAAATTAATGCGTTCAGAGGCAAATGCAGATATTCTCTTTAATAATTTTTAAAATTATTGCAATTAGTTTTTTTTTAATGTTTTAGAGAACGAATTGTGGTTCAAAAATATTTAAAAAAAATAACCAATCAAAATAATAGTGATGCTAAAAAAAGGAAACAAACTTTTCATTCGAATACTTTCTTATCGTATATTTAAAAGAAGGTTTAAACAAACATTTCTGTAATACCTTTCGGCAAAGTTTTGGTCAGAAACTAAAATAATATGTATTTTTATATTATAATAATAATTTTTAAGATCTTAAATTATAAAAAAATATATTAATTATAGAATATCATATAAACCGAATAGAAGTTTCATGCATCACTAGCAATAAATTGGTAACAAAACGTTGCCACATTCAAATATAAAATCGCTACAAGCAGTTAATAGTTAAAAAGCGGCTATTGTACGTTTATGAATAAACGTTTATGAATAGACATAAAGCGTTTTATAGTTATAACATACTTTAAACTTAAAATAAGAACTTTTTATGAATATGGCCGTTAAGCTTTTGTTATTTTATAAATAAACAAAAACAAACATAAAGTTCTTTAACAGCTGATTATTAAAAACAGTCGACAACTTTAAATTTATCAGGTAAATCCGCAACGCAACGTAACGTTCACGTAATAGTAACTATTTATTTATAAGCTTGATAAGAAACCCCAAATAGTGAAACCACAACCACAAGTTATTAAGCATATGTTAAGGGGCATCTTTTTTATAATAAATTGCTGCATATCTTCCTCCGCTCCTTTATTTTCTATAGCTGCACAAAATATTTTTATTACACAGCTAGAAAACGACACGTACATAGTTTTATTTAATTTTTTTTAATTTTTTTCCTACTGATGCTATTTTTATTACAAATCGAGTGACAATTTTGTTAAAAGTGACTTGTCAAAATACTATAATTCAATGTTACCGGGTGAATATTCGAAAGGTGCTTGCTCTATAAAAATGTTATGCTTGTTTTAAGCTATTTTTAGTGTTTTTTTTTAATATTTTCAACAGATGAAATCTCTTCTATCTAAATACTTGTGTAAAAACGTCTGATGTTGTAAAAATTTCATGTTTTTCTTTTTTTTTTTTTGAGATCTTTTAGTCTGTTCGCCTGCTCGTCTGTTTGTCAGTTTGCTGTTTGTTTTAGTTCTATGTGGCGATTTTCTACTTTGATTTTTTTTTTCTATGACGTTTAAGTATTTTTATATCTTTATTTAGTCATTTTTTGTGTGTGTTTTTATTTAAGAGATGAGTGTTTTTTCTTTTTTGAAAGAGGTGGCAGAGATTATCCGCTTATTTTTTTGCAGCAAAAGAAAAAATAATAGACAAAAACTGTTGATGATTCATTTTAAATAAATTTTTGCAGATTTATGCGGTTGAACGTTCTATGTATTTCTATTATTTTTGTTATTATTATTATTTTTTAGTCTTTTTGTATTTTTGAAATTTTTGTAAAATAATTCATTTGCAAAATAGTTTTGCTGTCATAAATATATTAAAAGTTTCTTAATATTATAAAAAGGGGGAGAAAATTAAAAAGGGGAAAGGAAAGATTTAAAAATAAATTAAAAATTATTATCAAAGTAATTTTTGGGAATACAAAATTTTAATTTAAGATTTTGTTTATTATCAAAGTTATTTTCGGGAATACAAAATTTATTATTAATACGATTTCCGTATGACGTGCTAAATTCCCAGTTTTTCATATTTGATAAATACACTGAAATTTATTGTTGAGGGAAAGCTAGCTTCTATGCGCATTTCACTGGTTGCTTAGGCCAGCTCATCAGGAAACCTTTTCCAAAGATTTTAGAAAGGCCAAAAATATTATACAAATAAAACCCTAAAGCGAATAAGAATTATAAACACTCAAAGTCTTACTTGTAACAATATCAAAGCCAAAACAAAACACCAACAATAAACAGTGAGTTTATCTTTTCTCATATTTGTGCTTAATTCCCAAATTGTTTATACTTGATAAAAACATTTAAATCAATAAACAATGAGTTTATCTCTTCTTCTTATGAAACTCACTGTTTATTGCTGATGTTTTTGTTTAAACATTGATATTGTTACAAGTAGAACTGTTGCTTATAATTCTTATACGATTAACAGTTTTATTTGGTTTAATATCTTTAGTTGTTCTAAAATCTTTTTGGATGAAGTTTCCTGACGATCTGGCCTAAGCAACCAATGAAATGCGCATAGGAACAGCTTATCCCATCAACAATAAATTTCAGTGGGTTTATCCAGTATAAAAATTGGGAATCAAGCACGAATAACAAAATCTTTTAAATTAAAAATTATTGTTATTAATTTTGAAGTCTGTCCCCATTGTAGATTGTTCTATATCAGGGGCCAAATAGCGGATTGCCCCATTCCCCATTGTTGCTTTGTAGTAGAATAAAATCATATGATTCTTTAAAATATTAACTAAAAAAGGTATTAATATAAAGGTATATTTAGTCAACAAATTACCTAATAAGAATGTAGGTGAATGCTTGTAAGTTTCAAAAACGATTTACGTTGACGAAGGAAGCTTCAAACTTTGTATTGTATCAACTCGATCTCATAAGCTGCGGCATTCAAAAAATTTAAAATTTATGCATGGAAATATATGGGATTCGTATTAATCACAATAATGTAAAATGCAATTTTTGTTTTGTTTATAAGAAACATTTAATTATTTTTACGACAACTATTTACCTATCGAAGGAAATTTCCAGTGACTTCTTGTTATCGAATGTCGTAATCCCAAATCTTGATACAGGCTATTCGAATTCGTAAACGTCGACCTCAAAAATTATTCTGTGGAAAAATACTTTACAAAACCAAAAAATTTTATTAGCGGTGTGGTTTTAAACAAAATATTTAGTGTTAGTATTTTAATGCCCAATTTTCAGGATAGTATTTAAATCT
The DNA here is from genome assembly GCA_949318255.1 of Pollenia labialis. NCBI lineage: Eukaryota > Metazoa > Arthropoda > Insecta > Diptera > Polleniidae > Pollenia > Pollenia labialis. Next base: position 141,253,040 of record OX439140.1, on the reverse strand, counting down.
ATATTAAGTTAATTTTCATATCAACTTAAATCTTATTTAAATACAGATTGATTTTTTGAGTTTTATTTGAAAAGCCCTTCCTATTTAATTAAGACAAAAGTATGGTAGCACTACTAAATACAAAAAATATTATCAAAAAGTTTATTTATTTGCAAGGTGGTCGCAAAAAACAGCTGAATGTTATTGCTTTGCCTGTTGTTGTTGTATTATTGTGATATTGCAGCCACCTTGCTAAAATATGGAAACTTAAGGTGAAATTAACCACATCATTGAATTAAGTTTCATTTAAGTATTTAGTGGAAAAGAAAATTTTGTATTTAAAACGATTTTAAACATAAATGTTTTTTAATATCAGTCCTGAAAATTGGGCATAAGTAACATTTTTCACATTTTGTATTAAGTGTACAACTGTGCTTTTCTTAATATGATTTTATACTACAAAGCATGAGTGTCTTTTTCGTTAGTATTGTAAATTAATGAAGTTGCTGAGTGAAGGAAAAAGACAGATATAGTTTCTTCAACTGTTTTATTCTGGGTTATTTAATAAACGTTTTTACTACAGGTTTTTGTTGGATTTTTCAACCACAGCGTAGTAAATTTTAGTCTAATACATTTTGTTGTTGCAGTGTTGTAAATCTTAGTACTTTAACTTAATTAATAAGATTCACAAAGCCTACAAGGAGCTTTACTATCAAGGGTGAAAAAGAAATGAATTCGTTAAATATTGCAATTAAATGTCTCTGTCGACAGCCACAACACAAGTGACTTTTATGAAATTTTTAATAATTCATACTCACAAAAAAGGAATAAAATCTCCTTGTGAAAGTTTAGACTAAATTAAATGAAAGCTTCAAACATTTTTGCTCACAATTAAAACAAGAGTTAGTAAATTCTGCAAATAGCAATACAAAATATGTTGTTATCTCAAAAAGTTATCCTTTTTGTTTGTATTTTGAATTAACATATTAACAAAAAGCCTAAGACGTTATTTTAATTGTTACGTAAAAAAAAATTAAATTTAATGTTAAATACACTTTAATTGTCCAAACGCCTGTTTACAAAGACCTGTGGCCGTATTCTGTAATTCGCTAAAGCTAAATTTCTATCGCTAAAAATCTTTAAAGTGGATTTACTGATTTTTGGCTACGAATGCAATACTGTAACGTGCATTACTAAATTTGGCAATGCCATTAAAGTTTAATTCGTCGTAACTTTTTCTTTTATTGTCATCGCTAAAATTTTTCAAATTTGTATTCTCTAAGGCATTTTAGCGATAGAGATTTAGCTTTAGCTAAGCGAATTAAAGAATACGGCTGCAGCATTGCGTTTATGTCGGGAGGTGCTACATTTCAGGTCTCACAGCAGTAAAGTACGATTGGCTTAACGTTAGAGTTAAATAGTTTGCTCTTAAAACATGACGGGCTAGTGTTGTTAATATCTAAACCTTACTGAGGGGACCGAAGGCTGCTTTTTTTTTGTTTGTTCTTAGAGGGACTACTGTTTGTTTAACTGCATCTGCTGAAAAATTCCATAGAAGACGTATAAAAATATTTACATGAACATTCTAAATTTCTTTCTGTTTATTTAAAAATTAAAACAAATTGTTTACTTAATATGTTCATTAGGGTGTCCCAAAAATTTTTTTTGTCAGAGGCTCAAGCATAATTTGAAAGCATAAAGGGTCCAGTATTTTTGAATTTTTTTTTAGATTTTTACGAAGAGGTTTAGAGGTAGCGCAATTCAAGTCTTTGTTAAAAATCTGGTTTTTTGGGGCTTTTTCAAACTTGACTCAAAACTTTGTCAATAACCACGTTCATTTAATTTTTTGACCGAATATTTCTAAAGAAAATTTCCCAAACTTTATTTCCATATGCAAAAACTTTAAGTTCCGGCCATATTTTTGTCCACTACGATTCCACATATTAAGTTTTTTTGTAATTTTTTAACAAATTCTGTAAAAAACGGTTTATAACTTTCCAAATTTATATGAAAGGTACAAAAACTAGTGACGCGATTTTAAATACCGATAAGTTCTAAAGAAACAAGAAAAACAAAAATGAAATTTTGTCCTACAGTTTGCGAGTTACACTATTTTTTATTGTTTGTACCTTAAAAATGGTGATACTTTTTTCGTTATAATTATTGTATATTTCAATACATTTTTATAGTTGGTCATTAACTTCTGACATTTATTGATCTACATCGTTACACGCTGTCATTTTCACTTTTTATTTTATGTGTATTCTCCGCTATCATATTGTCGTTATACGATTTTGCATAACACAATTAATTTGAGTTAGCTGACCGACGAATCAAATAGAAAAGTTTTTTGCATATGTGGCAGCGCATAGCGAAAAGGGACCTAAGGGTAAAAAATATAAATTTTTACTTTTTTTTATGGGGACAACATCGAATGAGACCGATCCCATGCCCCAAAAGTGTTCCCTCCCAGAGATAGACGCGTTTTATGAAGTGATGGTACACCAAAATGGCTCCCCTGAACAAAACCGGTTTTTACCCTTAGGTGCCTTTATATTTGCGCGTCACATATATGAATAAATGTTTTCGTCGACGTACCAGTAAGAATTTTTTTATATTATTTTTTTGTTAGTCCGAAATGTATAATATTATTCAAAATATATATGAATTTTGTGAAAACAAGAAATGTGTGGCATGTGGGGAAAATTATAGATGCCCTTGATCCCTCCAAACTGCCGACAAAAATGCAAATTCTGCAAATATTTTTTAATAACATATACTGGGTATAAAGATAAAAACGGGTATAACTCAGGGACGGTAAGAATAAATTTTAAAATTGTTTATTCATATTAATAAGAATTAATTTGTCTTTCAAACTGCATCATTAGTTTTTTTTCGTTTTCATTTAAACTTAAAAAGTTGTAAAGCGTTATTACAAAATTTTTGAAAAAATTACGAAAAATTGCAATTAAGGGTATCTAAATGAGTAACCTCATCACCAAAACTTATAAGTTTTTCACACAGGAATAAAGCTAAGATACTTTTCTTTAAAACTGTTTCCTCAGGAGTGCAGAAACTCGTGGTATTAACCAAGTTATCAGTAAAGTTAAAAATAGGCCGAAAACTCCGGTTTTTTATGATAACTCAATTTGCGCGACCTCTAAACCTATTCCGAAAATTCTTAAAAAAAAACCAAAAATACTTTACCCTATAAGTTTTTAAATTTTGATTGAGTACCAATGAAAATCATAAAGAAAACATTGTTTGGGACACCCTAATGTTCATACGTATGTTTAATTCACTTCATTGATTGCAGTAGTTAAATTAAATTTTCTTTTGTTTTTATACCCTGCATCACTAGTAGTTAAGAGGGTATACCAACTTTTTCATTACCTGTGAAATTTTTTTTATATTCGTCGACGACCCCACAAGGTATTATATCTGGGTCCTGGAGTAATTTCAGCTTGATTTAGCCAGGGGTGTCAGTGTTGAAAACACGCTTGGTTAATAATTCATAGATCTTTTATAAAGTCGACTATTGAAAAAAGTATTCCAACTCTCGGTGGAGGGTATCATAGATTCGGCATAGCCGAGTATAGGTAGCACTTTCATTTGTTTTTGTTTTACAAAATTGTTTATTTACATTTTGTTTAGTTTATTTTTATTATTATTTTCCATTTTCGTGGTCATGGAAAATTTTGTTATTTTGGACTTAAAACACAACAACCTCCACAAAAAGATTTTTGGTCAATGTTTTTTTGGTGGTTTGCATTAAAATGCGTCGAAATATTTTTAGAAGTTTTTTTGTTTTGGAAAAGACGTCATTATATTTCATGTTTTATACTTTTTCAGAGCCCGTGGGTTTTATTCCCCAACGTAAACAATACTACAATACTTCTAGTAGGATTTCAAAACAGCAAATTTCATTCATTTAAAAGTTTCTATGATTTTTCGTAAGTTCATATAGAAACAAAAAGAGCGGAATCGAAACTTAATCGAAAATGTTTGTCGACAAAGCACAAGCAGCATTTTTTTGGGCATGCACTTGTGCCCATTAGTGTTTTTTTAAAGGGGGTGCTTCCATTTTAAACTGCGATCATGAAAAACTCCCATGAAAAAATTTGTTTAAGGTTATTTAAAGGAGAATTATAACGTTAAAAAATATTCACGAAGAGAAATTCCCCCTATCGTAAATAGTTTTTTCGTTCGTAATTTGTTCGCTTTCCCCTTTAATTTTCTCAATTTTTTTTTTTTTGTGGGAAACAGAATACGTATGTTCGTAGTTCTTCTTATAATTCGAATAATAAGGACAGATCCGCTCAACAAAATGCAAAACAGCAGGTCGATTGCATGCGGATTTGTGAAGAATTCGAAAGACGTGGTGGCAGAATTTTGGAAAATAGTTTGCTTCATTATTTCTTGAACATATTTTTGAACAAAAATTTCATTCATTTTTAATTTCTTTTGAAATCTTTCTTCTTCTTTTTACATTCACTGGAACTGATAGCGTGAAAAATTGTTCACGGGAGATTCACGATTGCTTTTTCCCTTCGAGTGGAATGAATATTTCATGGGATTATAATGATTATGATAATCATTTTCGAGGCGCACAAATTTAAATTTGTTGACTTTTTCTTAACATTTTCAAGGTTAATTTATTACATTTCCAAGGTAAATTGTGCGTTAAAAACGAGGTCGTTAGCCTTGAAAATGATTTTTTCGATATGTCGTAGTAGAACTGTTTTTTCCTCATGCCAAAAGCTATCGAAAAATCGAAGGAACAATATCGATTAATTTTTGTCCTTACAAATCGACTCACCCTATTGTTTTTGTCTTTTAGCAATAAAAAAATTAGAGTGCTATATTCAAGCTATGCCGAATCTTAAATACCTTTCACATTACGTAATCCAGAGTCTTAGACCACTCACCCACTAACACACATTACCAAAAAGAAAAAATACCAGAATATATACATACATATGTTTACTTTATAGGGCCTTTGATCAATATTGTAAAAATTACAAACGGTATGATTTTCCAGTTATTTGCACTCTTTCCACCTGTGGTGTAGGGTATCAAAGAAAGTGATTATTATTGTTTTCATATTAAATGAAAGCATTTGTATTTTTGGTTGTATGTATTTGATTTGTTTAATTTTATTTGTATTTATTTGTTTAATTATTGCTGAATGTGTGGTAAAAAGTGTGTTTTTATTGGAAAATTACGTTATTAACTTTTTAGTATTTTATCAGGTTTTCACAAGTGGGCGCTTTTTTTGTTTATTTTTATTTCTTTAAGAAAAATTTTTAAAACAATCTGCTGGTTGTAATTCGACATTGACATTTGCAATGAATTTTAGGAATAAACGGAAATGGTATTAAGGTAAATATTTAATCTTGAACTTTTTTTTATAATATCTATCTATCAGTTATAACTGTCAAAATTATATTGTTAACCGGAAGTTAAAGTTATAGTTAAATTTAACGGAACTTTGTGAAATTCGCCCTTAATAAAAAAAGGAAATTAAGGACAGAAAGATCCGAAAATTTTGAAACTCTAATAGAGTCGTGCTTAATTTTAAAGAACAAAGTTTCAAGTTTTTTAGTCCTTTTTTTAACACCAGGATAAGTTAAGTTAAACCTATTGTACAGAATGGCGCATAAGTAACGCCAATAATGAGTCATGGACGATGGACGAGCTGTGTGAATTGTGGGTGCATCTTGTTGCAACTACAACCTCGGCCCTTCAAAAATGCTCCATCTACTGCTGCTGCCCAATATTGAATGCCATTCACATTAACCTGACTTGTTCGTCGTATTCGAAAAAAAAAATATGGTCCAATGATATTTTCTGAAGTTATTTCACACCAACTAGTTATTATTCTTGGATTTAAGGTGCCGCATATTTTTATTGAGGTGTTCATTATTCGATATGATCCCTGTGTTTGAATAATCGAATGCTGACTTTCAAAATAAAATTGAACAACTTTGGTTCTTTGTTCTGCGCTGAGTCTTTCATCGGAAATCATGACGTTATTTATGCGTCACCTTGAACATATCGAACCTTTAACGCAAAAATAGCTTAAGTGACATCATTAAGTTTTCGTTTTTTTTTTCAATAAATAACTTTATGGGCAACACTGCATCATCTTCTTAAATGTCATGGTCACTTAAGGTACCGTATAGATTTTACAGCAAAAACAATCTAAGCTTAAGCGCCAACCTTCATACAAAATTCTTATTAAATAAATTAAGAAAAAACCTTCTCCTGTAAAACAATTTTGAATATAAAATAAAATTTTTGTTTATTAGTATTTTTTTAATAAAACTTAACAGTCAGCAAATAATGTTGTGTAATTTTCCAGATCGTCCAGTGTGTCGTGTTGATTTTTATAGAATGACCCCTCGTATTTTTTGCCATCTACTGCTACTGACTGATATTTTTTTTTTTTTCATGCATTCACATTCTTTCAGCTGGAAATTCCTTAAACTTTGGTTACCTAGAATTTTTATTACCGACCATTATTTTAATGAGTCAATAAGATTTATTTCGTAACCATCATCGTTGTCTTCCAAATAGTTCTCATGATAATGTTTATTGAAATGAATTGAACAAATGGTCAAAGTTCCAGTAGTTAATATTATAAAAATGTTTGTGGCATATTTAATTATAAAACAATTACAGATAAAACTATTTTGTATAAATAATTCAATCATTTTGAGGGCCATCAAATTTTTAAATTAAATGAAGATTGTAACAGTTTGATTGAATATCCAAATAGATTTCATTAAAAGATTAACTATTGACAAGGAAAATGGACATTATTAAATTAAGATATAAAGAAAGATATCAATATAGTAAAATAGATGAGAACTTTGAAGATAAACGAACAATCAAATTAATATTTTTGTAAATAATAAAGCATATTAATAACAATAACAAAAACTTTCCTTTTTTTTCTTTTCGAAAAAAAATTAAAAAAATATAAAAAGAATTCCAAACAAATTTTTGTTAAATTCATTACATGGCAATTATTGCCAGACTAAACATATTTTGTCAGTATAACAAAAAAGCGTTTTTCCGTAAAATACAACCAAAATAAACCACACAAACAAATAACCAGGGTACCACAGTATAATTTTTAATCATTTTCAGCTTCACAGTAAAAATTATTTGATTTAAAACCCGTTTAATCAGAATCTAACAAATTAATTAAATATTTTTCTTGTGTTTGTTAAAATTTTTAATTGTTCAATAATTATCGTAACAAAAAAATTATTCCAAGGCAAAGAACAAAAAAATATGTACCACGCAAACATTCCGTAGCACATTTGAACCGCATTATTATTATTTTAATTCATCACGAAAAAAAATATTTATTTTAGAATCCTTTAATTAAAAATTTAGAAAAATAACTTTGAACAGCCTCTGGTTTGCTCATTATTGGGTAGATGGGTACCCCGGTTATGTGTTTTCGTAGGTGTCATCTTTGGAAGGTCAATATAACGACCCATAAAGACTTGAATTTCCTAGATCCGAAGTTTCAATATTCTATAAGTATTGGTTTTGTAGCTAGAAACGTTTGAAATTTGAAAGTGGACACACGGTACCCGTTTATGCGTTCTACTGTTAAACAAATTTAGAACAATTTAACTGTTTTAACTTAAGGCCCTAATTCTGTAAAACGCAACCGAAATGCCAAAAATAACATTAAAAGCAAAAACAATGTCAAAAATTTGTCATATTTTTTTTGTTGCTTTCTATACAAATTCATACTGCATTTTAAAATTTTTTCAACGCCACAAGATATGCAGCGTTTGAAATTTAAAAATTCAATATGAATTTCTGTGGAAAACAACAACAAAAAAATTAAATATTTTTTTTTGTTTTTTCTTTCAATGTTATTTTTTGCATTGCGGTTGCGTTTTACAGAATGAGGGCCTTAAAGTCGGGTATTTAAACAGTTGAAATTGTTTTTTAATATAAAGAAAACGATGGCAATTTGATAAAAAAAAAGTGTGGTTTAGTATTTTTAATTACCTACAAAGAGGATTCGTTCTTCGGCCGGGCTGACCTTTCTGCGGAAGACTTCCCACTCACTTTTAACATAAATATATTCAAATCGAATGATCACAAACACACTCCCTCTATCGTCCTTCCCATAACCTATTTTGCTAATTCGACCAACAAAAAAAGAACCAACTAACGAAGAAAGAATACGTGAGTCTGAATTTAAAAAAAAAATACAAAAAAAGTCCAAAGCAATTTTTTTTGTAATAAGCTGTTAATAAAATGAAACGAAAGGGTTGTACTTATTTTGTCAATATGACGGACATGCCGTAAAACAACTTCTACGTAATTTAAAGTTTCAAATCTGGTAGTTGTACAACTGATAATTCTTTGTCATTATACTTAGAAGTCATAAGTAACAAATATTTAAAGCCTGCTCTATACAAGGCTGACTATGATTTGTTGTCAAACAATTTCAGTTTGATAAAAAAGTTGTTTGGATTTACAATTTAACTCATGTTACAAGAACAATCATTATTTACTGATAACAGTCATTATTTAATGTGACGAAAAAGTTGTTTATAAACAACTTAAGCATGATAAGTTGAAATGTGGTTTTTTTAGAAGTGGCAATGCTTTATCAATCTGACGAAAATGTTAATGGCAAACAATTAAAATTTGATTTAATAGTTTTTCAGCATTATTAATTAAAAGAAAATCGCTAATTACAAGAAGGCGAAATGTCACAAAATCGTTCTGCACTTATATTTTTTTTAAAACGAAACCCCAAAATTTGTTAAGGGATCTAAAATTAATTCCGTTTTAAAAAATATTCACCCTTATCGTGGTTGGCGTATTTAAAATACGCCTGCGACTGTTTCGTAATAGATTAAAGAGAAGGTGAACTTATTTGCTTTATTCTATTACCAAACAGTCGTAGGCGTATGTTAAATACGCCAACCACGATAAGGGTGAATATCTTTTCGTAATGTCTCCACGAATTAAAATAGATTTATTTGGGAGTTAAACAAAGAAGATGTATGTCTTTAAAAAATTGTTTTCAATTAAAATCATCAGTCACTTAACGACAAATAAAAAATTTGCATGTTTTTAAGATAAAAAATATTTCTTTTGAAAACAGAAATCAAACAAAAAAATTTTCAAAAAAAAACAACGACAAAAAACTATAAAAAAATCTTCCGAAATGGGAGGCAGAAAATTGTTTTGAAATTTTCAAAATACATTTGAAAACAATTGACGCCATCTAATTGTTATTTGAAAAAAAAAAAAAAATATTTGTGAAAATGCATAAATCATTTTTTTTTTAAATACCGAAAGTATGTGCTAAATGTTAAGTTTATGAAATAATTAATTTTAATAATTATTTGAAAGATTTGTTTTTAAAGAAAAGTAAAATAAAAAATAGAGAAAGTTCATTGACAAAAATTATGGCCTCGAGCTTGAAAATGCATGTGTATGATTTGATTAATATTTCTAAATGTATGGGGTATACTACAAATTGCAGAGAATGCTTTTAAATATGTTAATCATGTACACTGAAAATAAATCCCAATCCATCTGTATTTGAATCAAGCCGAAGTCTTGTCAATAGTATGGATTTCCGAAGATCAAATATTAAATTCGTAATTCAAGTATGAGATATTCAACTGCCCCGTATCTAAAATAATCCGAAAACGATATTGACTTAATTGAGTGAAAGTGGGATAAAAATTAATCTCAAACTGTGCTTGATTCACGAATTTCTAAGTTGGTCTTAGTTCCAAATTCGAGAGAGAGAGAGAATATTATTTATTTACTTGCCCGTTTACACAGGCATATGTTTGTTTCACATTTGTTGTACTCGTATTCCCCCTTTTCCTTAAAGAAGAACTCACAATTATAAGACACCAACCAGCAGCATGGCCGATATGGTGCCCGTTATTATTCATCTTTGAAAATTTTAACTATTTAGTGAAATAATGTTAACAAATAGAATTCGGGAATTTTTTTCATTTTGTTTGACTTTTTAAACATGAAAATAATTGGTATGTTTCTTCTTGTAGTGTTTTTGTTGTTTCTACACAAAACAAGCTAATCGTTTTGTACCTACTTTTGTAATGTTTTGTTGCTTCATTTTAGATTGTTTTGAGTACTTTTTTGTTTTATTCTTATCATAATTTTTTTATATTATTTTTTCCAGAATGGAAAATTAGCTTTATATTAAGATTTAATTCGGCCCACTTCTTTTTAACTTAATCAACTTTTGTTTAAGCGTTCCGTATTATGCCGTAGCTTCCATACAAATATCATTCCCAAAAAATAACTATGGGTTGTGTTAACAATTTTAGGGGCATATTTTCAAGTTTTAACTGCATATTTAATAAGCATTAAACACTTTTTTGAGCATATTTATGGGTTTCCTGCTGATAAATAATAAATTAGTAGGACTTTTAGCTTTACTTTTTCTTCTTTCTTTTTTTAAATTATTTAATTCATACATACAAAAATGGATATTTTAGGAAAGTTAATACAGAAGGCACAGTAAAAACTAATCTTGGCAAATTCCGACCGAATCTAATAAAGACTTGAACTTTTTTTGAGATCTTTGTACTTTAAGTAAATAAATATTTATCTTAATATATATAAATATTGATTGTATACACAAACACTACATTGATTTTAAAAGAAGGGCAAGTTTTTTTATGAAATATTTCAAAAATATGCATGTCAAAACAAAAGAAAAATATGGAAAGAAAATTATGAAACTTTGTGCAAGAATTATTTTTGGAAATTTTTTTAGTAAATTTATGATTAAAAAAAAAATAGAAAAGAATTTTTGTTAGAGAAATTGCTAGTTATCAAGTGAATCAATAGCATTTCGAGCAGTTTCGTTAAATGTCATTAATTTTGGAGCAAAATTTGGTTGTCACATTTCGATTTTCCCCGATTAATCAATTAATTGCCTTATTGTTAAATATGCTTATTTATAGATGCAAAAGATGCTTTGTTTTTATAAATTTTTTTGAAAATATGCAAAAGCTTATTGTTTAGGCCAAGAGTTCAAAAACAACTTTCCCTGTTCATAAGACGGCGTCATATGTATGTAAATGAACAAATGTACCCAGTTGGCCACATAATTAAGACATATTAAACGACGGAGATAAGACAACAGTACCCGTCGTAGAAGACATATTGAGGACAGCTCAATACGAATCTTGGACGAAACAAATGGCGGCGAGGTCATAAAAGACGAGATAAGCGACAATGTCGTTAATAATTTTGTCAACGACTATATATACAAGACAATCAGCCTTATTGTGGTTGTCGGTTTCGTAAACAAACGTGTCGTTTTTTGTAGTAGATTAAAGAACACATGCTGTGTATTACTTTAATCTATTACACAGTCGTATACGACAACGACAACCAAAATAAGGCCGAATATCTCCTATACAATCAGCCGTATTACGGTTGTCGTTATCGTAAACGAACAAGTCGTTTATTTGTAGAAGATTAAAGAACACAGGTTGTGTGTTACTTTACGACAACGACAACCGGAATAAGGCTGAATATATTCTAGAATACATACATACATATACGACAAAAATTTTGTCGTCAACAATGTTGTCTATTTTGTTGTCCACGACAAAAATTATTGCATGGTTTTTTATTTTAGACGATTTTTCCATGGGATTTTTAATTATTCAGTATTTATCGCTTATTAGCATATTATAAATTGCATGTTTTTTGTGCTTTTAAACGAGAAATGCATATATAAAAACTCGCGTATATGCATATACTGATCAAGTTTGATGGGATGCCTTTATGAAAACTTTTTTATTAAAATAATATATTGTGATGAATAAATGCGGGATATGCATACAAAAGCAAAAACTGTAACTGCACAAGTTTAAATTCATAAAAGCGTGAAATGCTTATAACCGGTGTGCAAAGAACTAAGCGTTAAATACTGTAGATGCAATTTTATTTCTGTTAAATTGACAGTGAAGTATAAACTGCATGTAATCCGTTTTCCTGCCCGCGACTACCGTCATCAGAATTTTTTAAATTTTACTAGCTTGTGCTTATTCTTTATTTGTAAAGAGGTATTGAAATCAACAATTAAAAAAAATAATGTGAGAATTTTAAGCGAACCAAGTGATAAAGCGTTTTATACACGACATCTAAAAAGACAGTGTCACTTATACTGACCCACATAGAGTTTGAGTAAAGTTAAGTTATAAGACAATGTCGTTCAAGATAAAAACAAAGTGCAGAGTACATGACAATAAACACAATTTAACAATCAGGGACTGGTTTAGGCCGAGGCCACACAATGAGCGGCTATGTAGTATAAATGCATGTTGTTTTTTGTATTGTTGCATAGTAAGCAGACCTATTGGATAGGCCTTGGAATTGAAAGGCAAAACTTGATCGTGTGGCCACCAAGTTACTCATAACCGGTTTGTTTTTTTTTTTCGTTGGATGTTGTTGTAGTTTGCTTAAACTCATTCGTTTTGAAAATAAATTAGGATTAAGCTTTGGATACATCGAGTGCTTAAAGCTTAAATTATGTAACCAACAAAAATAAAATTTTAGAGGAAAAGTTTTTTTTTTAAATATCTTTGCTTCAAGTCTAGGTTTTCGTTTGAAATTGCTTTTGCTCTTATTTCATAACGCTACTTCCCAGAGATATGAGGTTTTTAGAGATGATGCAAGTAATCCAAAATGATCGATTTTCATCAAAGAACAAAAATCTAAAATGCTGTTGGTTACATCATTTTCGCTATTATGGCTCGACATGTTGTAATTTTCGACAAGAAAGATTCAATAAAAAAAAAAAAAAGTTTTGAAAAATAAAAATATGTGACCTGAAGTAACTGTTTTTGTGTAAAATGTTTTGAGTACGAATTTTATAGTCTTGTGCAGACCTTGAGCTCATACTGTCCTACACGGCGAATTCCACTTCATTGTCTATCTAGAATGTCTAATCGATGGGGGGCAAATCTGGCCAACTGGGTAACTGTAAGGCCATATTTGTTTTCCAATAAAAACACACAAATAATAATGACGACTAAATACATAAGTGAGTATATATGACATTGTATGTACTTATATAAGTTTATACAAGTATGTGAATTTATGTAATAATGAAATCACAGAAACATTTGCATACCTTAAGGAATATTCTTTGCCGACAAATATACTTTGATTTTCGCAAAATACTCCATGCAATAATACTTCGCTTTTACGTTTCTGGGTCCATTTGATTAAACAACATTCCAAATTTTCCACATACAAGTATTTATGTGGAAATGTGGTTGTGTGTTTGTATTTTTATATCTGCAAATCTTCTGCAATAAATGTTTCTGGCCTAATGCCAAATAATCTCAACAAAACTATTTGCTTGGTATGACTGTCTGAATCTTTATACTTGTGTGTAAAAGTGTGTTTGCGTGTTTTCAAATAACTTTGTGTGTGTTTGTGGCATTGTAAGCATCTACATATGTGTGTGTAGCCAAAGTTGAATTTAACAAATCAATTTTCAAGAAAATTTTGTAAAAAATTTCTATATAAGTTGTGTGTGTGTATGTGTGTGTGTTTTTAATCCAAAAATTGACTGCATATTTTATGAGATTTTTTGATGTTGTTTTTGTTGGTGTGTTTGTTGACTTTCTACTGTTATTGCCATAAATTTAGCAGCAGGAATGTTGCTGAGTTACTAGTTCGCTGCCGAAAGGAATGCCAACACTACTACATAACAACAGCAATGCAGTGTTTACAACACTCAATTTATTTTCAGCAAGTTCATGCAAGGGTTTGCAATACCGGCAAGTCGGTATTTCGGATTTTGACACATTTAAAATACCAAAACTTTGGGTTTTTCGTTGTGGATTCAAGTAGGTATATATTAATTATACTAATGGCTCCATTTCCATTTCGTCATCTTCAAACTGTCTTGGGTCACCAAGTCTATCTTTCATTTCCGTGTCAAAGTCGGCACTTCTGAACCGCACAAACCATCTGAAAATCGATGAATCATATTAACGATACCTTCGTTAAGCGTTCGATGTCTTTCAGTTTCTTTTTGGTTTTAAATAAAAGAAATTAAACAAAACTTTGTTAAAAAATTTAAAATTTTTTTACCAAAAAAACTTTGTTTCTTACACCATTTCGTTTATTAAATAAATTGCAGAGTTTCCCAACTAAAAAACCTTGTGGAATATCTCATTACCGCACACCGAAGGGACCATTGCAATGTGTCCGAGCAAAGGGAATGTCCTCTCAAAAGAACTAAATAGCAATAGTGTTAATATTATTATGAAACGCTGCAAAGGCCAAGCAACAGTGTCCGTCAAAAGGTTGTGTCCGCTTAAGGAAAGCAACTAATAAGGGATATTACACAGCATAATATTTAACTATACATTTTTTGTATAGGCTGAGTATACCATATTAAGATTAAGTTCAAAAATTAGAAATGGAAAAATTATATAGTTAATTTATGGATTTTATGGTATTTATAAAAACCGATAACTTCGGTGTCGGAAACCCTACTTCATGCTAATTGGAAATAAATTTTTTATACCAATAACTGAGCAGCTTTTTTATTTGTGCAACTAACTTTTTGTTATAACAACAATAAATATTGTGTAAAACAACTAAATGGTAATAGTATTTTTAAAAAATTAAACAACAAAATAGCTGAGGGAAAAATGCTGAAAAGTTTGACAGCAGAAATTTATGAAAATTTCTCTAAAAGAAAAATTTAATTGTTAAACATATTTTTTAATTTAATTTTTTTCTCTGTTTTTTTTCTTTAATTTTATTATTCATGTAATAGAAAAAAAGAACGATAATCAATATGACAAAAAGTCATAAATTTTATGAATAATTTAAAATTAACGGCGTTTTTTTGTGACACAAAATACTGCCAACTTATTGTGTCTCTGCTAAGGGTACTTTACACTATCACACAAGTCTTGGGTATTTTGACGAAAATTCTTCCTTTATCATTGTTTGCAAATTTTTAAAAAACAACTTATCATGACAGGGTTGTATTTTCCTCAAGATACTTAAGACTTGTGTGATTGTGTAAAGTACCCTTTATTAAGGGTTACTCCCACCCTCATAGTGTGCTACATTTTTAACGATCACAAAAACAAAATTATTCTTTTATGTACACATATTTTCAGTAATTCCACTTTAATATTTTTAATCAAAACCATTAACAAATGTATTAATTGTTTTTAAACAATAACAAATAAGTCTGCATTTGTAATTCTTTGTTAAAATTTTGGGCGAAACATGTAACTTTTCTGGCATAAATTTTGCCGTTATTCTGCCATTTCGCTACTTTGTTTTCTTTTCGAAGGAAATATAATATTAAAGGCGCATAAAACATTTTTTTTATTTAATAATGTTACCCAACAAAACCAAAAATATGTTACATGTTTCGTCCTCGATTTTATCAAAGAGTTAGGAATACCGCATTATTTCGGATTGTTAAAAAAAAAAATTTTTTTGTTTTTTTTTTTTACTTTTGGGTAACATTATTACAAAAAAGAACTTTTTATGCGCTTTCAATATTACATTGCTTTAGAAAAGAACACAAAGTAGGGCAATGGCAGAATAAAGGCAACATTTATGCCAAAAAGAAAACGCCATAAGTCTCGTATTTGCAAGACTTATAACGATTTGTAAATACGACAAAATGTTATCAAACATTTGAGTTTGTAGTTTTGAATTATTTTTCTCGTGTTGAAAGAGAGTCACCATCTCAAACAGTTACGGTATTTATCGCTTAACAGCACAACGGTTATAAACATATTACGCTTTTATGCATCAAAACTTGAGCAATTTCAATTTGCTATTTAAAAAAGCCGTAGTTGTTTCGCAAATAAACATTTGTCCCGCATTTATGCATTGCAATACAATACGAAATCAAAACAAAAAAAATTATTATCAAACTCTGAATTAATTTTCGATGCAAGTGAAAAAGTTGTTTCTGATGAAATAAAGCCAGTTTCTTTTAATAGCACAGTATATGCATATAAGCGAATTTTTTAAAAGCATTTCTCGTTTAAAAGTAGAAACCCCGTGCAAATTGTGAAATGCTAATAAGCGATAAACGTTAACGTTAACGTTCGAAATTGTTGAAGAGGCATTAACTGTTGAAAATTAATAATTTAAGACTTGTATTTAAACAAGTATTTTAAA
Organism: Pollenia labialis; assembly: GCA_949318255.1. Lineage (NCBI taxonomy): Eukaryota > Metazoa > Arthropoda > Insecta > Diptera > Polleniidae > Pollenia > Pollenia labialis. The sequence goes on along the minus strand of OX439140.1, from coordinate 141,236,837 downwards.
TTTTCTTTCAAGAGAATTTCAATAAATCACAACTACGCCTTTGAAATATAATTGAAAAAATTTAATTTTTGCGTTGGTGTTATCAAGAATTTGTATTTGTTATTGTTTATTATTTTTTCTCCCCTTTGCAAATATTTTTTTTCTGTTTGTATCTAAATTTGCTATGTTTAAATAAATGTGGCGAATTGATGGCGTCGACGATGGTGTTTTTTTTTTGCGTGTTATCATCTTGATCAGGCAAATCTTTCATCAAAATCATCAAATCAAATCATCAAAAAAAAAAAAAAAGTAGAAATTATTTTTAACTAACAAATATTTTTCGAATGTATTTTTGTTAAAAAAAAACAAATATAAATAAACATTTGATGTCAATTAATTTTAATTTGGTTTCGAATTTATAGTGTTTTAGTGAGCGTGTTTATTTTAACACAATTTGCAAATAAAACAGTGGGAACTTGAAAGAGAAATTTATCAAATTTCTTTTCATTTATACCGCGTTATTGATAAAACTTGTACAAATGCATGTTAAAACAAGGGATTTCTTGGTAAAATTAGAGGCAGTCGTGGTTTTTTGCTCATATCTCCCTCATTTTTGGACCGATCTGGCTGAATTTCAATAGCAAACTTACGCGGAGTATATGTTACATAAAAACATAACAACATAGTCCCCATAATTTCTGGGGTCTTCAGAAAACCGATTTCAACATACACACGGACAGACGGACAACCGGATTTGAACTTCACTTTTCAAAAGGACCCAGAATTTAATACTTTATAGGGACTAGGATCAATATTGTGGAACTTACAAACGGAATGACAAAGTTATATATACCCTCTTACCTTCGGTGAAGGGTATAAAAAATTAAACATTTTCCATAAAAATATAAAAAAAATATTATCATCAAAATTTTACTTTACGATGAGGTTTATTAATGTTTTATTTAACTGTAACGGTTTCCATATACGTATGTTGTATGTACTGTAATTTATATCGTCTTAGCATGGGAGGTGTCACGCCCACTGCCAAATTTTATTACTGTCAATCCGCGCCATCTTTAATGTGTATTGCCGGTGGTGCTTCGTTTTCAAAAAATTTCTCGAAAGCGAAAGAGAGTCCCATATCAGCCTCTTACTTATCGCATTTATCTTTGGTATCGAAATTGCACTCGCATCACAAAAGAGAGTAGCCCCCAGATATTGTTGGATTTATTTACAAAGTTGCTTTTATAAACAACATAAAATAAAGCCTATATTAAGGCTTTTCAGCAATTTCATTAAGTAAATGTCTGTTTTATTATTTTTGTTTTTGTTTCACATTTAAATTGAATAAAAGTTTTTCTGAAAAAACAAAAAAATAAGTAAATAAAAACTTAATGCGAAACAAAACAGCGTAAAGTTTTAAAAAAGTTTTTTTGCAATAACAAAATCAAACTATTAACAAATTAAAAATGTATACAAAAAACTTGACGTCCAACATAAATTTCTATAATTCTAATTTGTGCTAAACTTAAGTTTCGTATTTGCTTTCGGGGGGGGTGGGTTGAATTGAACTACTAAACTAATTAAAACAAGGTTTCGCCAAAAGTGTTAAAAAAACGCAAAAGAGAAACAACAACAAAAAATTTAGTAAAACGGAAATGAATAGAGTGCGTCCAAATGTATATGGAACTAAAAAGCAGCAAAAAGAATTTAATTAAATTAAATGAGCCCATTCGAAATAAAACATTAACAAATATTGATTTACTGTTCAAATTATGGGACCTTGATATGTGAAACAGAACTGACGATTTAAATGATAGATGCAAATGTTATGTTCCCTTCAGAAAACTCCAGGTTCTAGAAAAACGAATTGCATATTAACTAATGCCGACCATACACCACTCAAGTTCAGTGCTGAAGCCTGGTTATGTGCAGTGTGTTTGTGTAGTGTGTTTGTGTAGTGTAAGTCGTTGTTTTTGCTATTTACACAGTCAACTGAATCAAAATGAAAACGAGTTTAATATTTATTAAGGTTTGTAATACTGCCCAGCAAACTTGTGTAGTGCATGTTAAAAAAGTTCATTACTGTCGCGATTTTTAAGAGGTGACAATAAAAAAACGAGCGTTGCAAAAACATTCAGCACAGAGTTCCTACAAATATTGCTTAGTTTACTTGTATAGAGTGTGTCACAAGTTTCGTTTACACAGTGTTGTGCACACAGAGCGAAAAAACACGCAATACACCAACTGTGTGTTGTCAAAAAAGAAATTATCATGTTTTCGGGATGACAACATTTTTGTAATAATGGGCATGTTCGTAAATGCATAACTGCGCTGCAAATGAAAATTTAATTGTCCTCTCGTGACTTTAACCTAAGAATTTGTAACACCTGCTTTAAGGCTATCCTCCTCTGTGGATGTAAAACCCAGGTCTGAATAAACACCAATCAAAGAGCCTCCAAACATTTGCTAACTCTTGCCTTAGATGCAGGGCTGTGGAGTCGGAGTTGAAGAGTCGGAGTTGATGTTTTTGTGCCGGAGTCGGAGTCGTAGTACCCACAAAAACTCGCGACTCCGACTCAAAAGTTTTTCGGGATAATAATTTTAAAAAAATTTCCAAAATAAAAATTATTTTCTTAAAACACTTTTATAATTTAAATAAATGGTTTATGAATACTGCTCTTATGGGCTGTTTCCAAATGACAGGCGATGGACTGAGTGCTTTTCATATACAGGGGTGTGCTGGAAATCGCAAACGTAAAACGCAAGAATTTTAAAAGTCGTTTTTAAATAAGATTTTTGTAATAAAAGAATTTTATGACAAATATTTAACAAATGTTTTCCTATTAAACAGGATTTTAAGCCAAAAATTATAAGAATTAGGTTTAAAGTTTATTAAAAACAACTTCCAAATTCTTGCGTTTTGCGTTTGCGATTTTCAGCACAAATCAAACACGATCAGCAACTCTGAGCTTCTTTACACGAAAAGTTACCTACAAATCCACCTAGACATCTTAATGCAAAAATTCATGGGTTGTTTAAACGCTCTGATCAGCAAACAAAATCGCAAAAACGACGAGGAAGGCCAAAGACAACCTGGCGTACATCAAAGTAAAACTATCTAGCATTATATGGAAAGAAGCTGTAAAAATATCCGCCTACCGAAGCCGATCGAAATCTCTAATTGAGCCCGTTAGCTCCCAAGCTAGAGAATGGCCAAACATCATCATTGTAATCACTCAGAGATATATATTTATCACAAGGATTGCTAAACTATATACATCCTGCTTCAAAACGTGCGATGGTGGAAAGTATAAAAAAAATTCTTGTTATCAAATAAATTGTACATTTCCGCTCAATTAACCAAAAAACAAATTTATTAACATAAAGGTCATCTAAACTTAATAAAAAAGTTTCCTTCCTTATTTAATTTATTTTTTATTTATTTTTAATAAAAAGCAAAAATGTTGCCTACTTTTGAGCACTTCTTTCTATTACATATTTTCTTAATATTATTTGCAGGAAATTTCTCTTCAGTTACATTTTGTTGCCATTTCCTTTAGTTGTTTTCCTCCTTAATATTTTTAAACAATTTAAGTTAAAAGTGGCCTTAAATTGTAAATAAACATAATTTAATTTACTTTTCTTTTTTTGGTTTGTTTTTTATGAAATAAAGAAGGATTGGGATGTAGTGGCCGGTGTGTGTGCGTGTGTGTTTGTGTAAAGGACTTAAGGCAAGAAAAGTAAATAGAAAACTGTATACTTACGAGTTTCTTTTTTTCAAACATACACTTTAACTAAATGATGCTTAAAGTTTAAACAAGCAAAACTTGTTATTGCTGTTGTGTTTTTCTATTTATTTTAACTTTGAAGAGATCATTATAGCAGAAGAGGTTTTTAACATTTTCGCTTTCGGTTGTTTTTTTTTTAGGTAAAACCAGTCAATTTTAATTAAAAATTATATGTGCCATAGGTAAAAAAGTAAAATGTTTTTATTTAAAACTTTATTCTATGCATGCTTTAGTCAAACAACAAATTTATTTTATTTAATTTTTTTTTGTGGCATATTTATGGGGGACTATTAATTAATTTAGTACTGAGGCCTACTCTTGAACAGCGAAAACTAGCGAATAAGTTTTAATTAGTATATATTTCTATTTGCATTAAAAGAAGAAAATTATTTGCGTTTTGTTTATTTTTCAGAGATAATTAGCAATTTGTAGTTCAGGTAGTCGTTAAGGAGTGGGGATTATTTTAAACATGTCGTTAGTTAAGGCGAAAAAAAACTTTATTTTTTGCTAATTAAAATAATGTTTTATATTTGCCTTAAATTGACAGGATTTTTTCACTTTATACTTATAGCTAAATTAAAACAAAGTTTTGGTAATTTTTAAGAGACTTGATTTGTTCAAGAAAGATCAGCGCAAAATTTAAAGCGTGTTTGAGGATTATTAAATATTTAAACAAAACAAAAATTGTTATATTTATGAAAATTAATTTCATGAATGGAGTTGCAATTAAGCAGCTTTTAAAATTAAATAAAATGTCATCTTCTTATTACCCAGTAAAAACTTCGCTTACCTTTTCAAAATAAATAGTTTCCTTCACTCTTTATTTAGTAGCTATTTTCTATAACAACTTCTATAGTTACTTCGAAAACAACTTCCTTCTGGATGTATGGAGGTAAAAAAATAATGACTAACATTTGAATGCGTTCATTTTGGTGATGTCACTTGTAAAATTCATCAGTTCTTTCAGTAGAATTATAAGTGTGCTTTTAGTTTTTTCTGATTACTAAACACATTATTTTGAAGGCGAAGTTTTTAGCGGGTAGTTCACTTTTAATATAAATTAATTTAAAAAAAATGCCTGCGCATCAACTTCCTCAAAACAAAACCAAGGAGAATATACACCACCAACACTACTAGTTTTACTCTCAATAACAACACCGTACAAAAATGTGAATCTCCGTTGCACAATTATCACAAAGAGCGAGCGGTGCAAATGAAGACGTAGATATGCGCATTTATTAAGAGAGCCAAATACCATCAGTAATATGAAAGTTTGGATGGACACTCAGATCCAATAGCAAAGGCGGCATTGTAATATAACCACCAAGGCTCTTGCCGCCTATGACGTACAAAAACATACGGACTCACTGCAATAATACAAGAATTAATTGCAACAGGGTTTACATGAAACGAGGCCATAAAAACAACCTCAAACAACAGAGCCCAATGGAAGTCAATAATTGAGACCGTTTGCTCCTTAGCAGGAGAAGAGCGGAACATCATCATCATTTAAAAAAATATTGCGTACTTGAAGATACATAAGAAGTTTAATTTTAGCTGGTTTTAAGTTGCCAACACACTGGTACTATTTCTTCACAAACGACGAACAAATCATGAAAAGAATTGTGAACCGGATGATGCACTTTTGATAATTCATTCAAAAGAAAAAAAAGAAAAAGGCGTTTACATGTTAATGTATTTACAAATATTGATATTAAAACTCCAGAACACTATAGAAAATGTTTTTGCATTCACTTTTACCACAAAAAATACTTTGACTTTCGTTGTAAACAATAAAAATATAAAATGAAAAAGAATACAAAAAAAAAATTGTACGCTAAACATCTCCGAAGTAAATAAAATTTGACTTTTCGTTGTACACTAAAATGAAAAAATTGTTAATTGTTCGGGCAAAAGTCCACTAAAGCAACCCATACACGATTCAATTCAATTGTCAACGGAGTCGGTTGTTGTCCAAATCAAAGCGTGTATGGCCTTGATTAGTTTGACGGTTGTCCAGTTGGTTGAAGAAAAATCAAAAGATTTTGATTTTTTCAAGTTGACTACTAAGTCTTTCAATTCGATTGTACTGTGTGTGCTCGAGTCTCTTGCTCAGCTGTCAAAATTAATGTTTGTAGTTTTCTTTTACAAAAAAAAAGTTAAGTAATTTAAAATTTGTCTTTTATTTCATTAAATTTTTAAATTAATTTAAAATCTTTCAAGTCAGTTGATGAAGTGTGTGACCAAGCATCATAACATCAAATAATTTTCAATTACTTGTGATTAAAAAGTAACAAAATGTCGAGCACATTACAAATCACTCGTGTGTGTGCAGCTTTAGGTAACATAATAAAAAGTTATAATAAATTTTATAACATAAAATTAATTTCTGTATAAAATGGCTTAAATTCCTTTATTCCTTATTTTATGCCTGCATTAAGAAATTTTTATGGAAAAAATTTTAACTAAAATAAATTGAAAAGAAAAATTGAAAGAATTTTTTGAAAATTTCGCGTTTTTAATAAAGCCGTTTATTAACAGTTATAACTAACTTTTTCTAAATTTCTGCGTTTTTTTTTTTTTATGTTCCAAAACAATGATTTTTTAACTAAAATAAACTGATCTTCTTTAATGTTCTTTTTTTTATAATTTTGTAGCTAAAAACAAATTTTGCAGTTCAAATTCAAAAATTGTCAAATCAAAATGTTAATGTTACTTGCTCACAATCAGGAGCCGAATGGAAATCTAACTTGAAGATTTTTTAGCTGAAACAATTGAATTTAAAACTTTATAGATATTAGTGGCGTTCAAAAATAATTGTAAATGGTCTTGCAACATAGCAAGTGCAAAATGGTTTAGCTAATGGGATTATAGTAAATACTATTGGGGTATTCACAAGGTGTGCTATCATGTTCTATTGTCATAATGTTCTAACATTTTACAATGGTTTAAAAAAATTGTTGTTGCTTTGTAAACAAAAAGTGTCATAAATTAATAGAACTTTGTTTGGTATATTTATTGTGCTGTCGTAATTAATCAGAAGAGACCTGCGCTGAGCGGCTGAGCCTAACCGCATTAGTTTTTTTAGCCGTCGCCGTTGATGGTATAGTTTTATCCGGCTAATATCCGAATTTAACCTGCGGCTAGCAATTTTTGCAACAAAACACTTGTTTGGTAAACAAACAAAATAAAATTTATTTTTGGTTTGCATCTTAAAAATGGAAAATAGTCAGGAAAGATCTAATTTAATTTATTAATTAATGGATTAGAATTAAAAAATATATTTTTATTTTTTATCTTTGTTTTAAATCAGCTGACTTAAATTCAAAATATGAGGTCGAATATTTTCATGTTATTATTTTAAGACTTATGGCTTTATGACACCTTGTGAATCCCCCATACATCATTTTGCAAATACTACGATGCAAGACCATTTGTACAAGATTGTGAATTGGGCTACTGATTTCTGCAATAGAATTTCTAACAACTAATTAATTACGATTACAAATATTCAAAAACAATTACAATCACTTAGCATATGCAAAATGGTTTAGTATTTACTATAATCCCAAAAGTATACTATAGTAAATTACTAAACCATTTTGCACTGGCTATGTTGCAAGACCATTTTCAATTGTTTTTTATTATTATGTTTTACTTAGAAAATTCGAAGTAATATTGCATATATGGTCTTTTTGCTGCAATTATTTTGCTTTAAGGACTAGAAATATATGAAAATTTTGCATATATTTTAGGCAAAGAAATTCCGTTTTTTTTTTCTTCTACTTTTTACACAAACATTTGTAAAAAAAATCCAAAACTGTTTTCCTGCATTTACGCGTTATAATTTCAAAAGCAGTTTTTAACTTTAAAAGAAAATCAGAAAAATCTACAACAGTAAAAATGATTAATTTAAAATGTTTTTACTAGAAATTCATTTTAGGCATGAAACCATAAAATGATTAATGAATATACTCCCTGAATCCTAAAGCCTCGGAGGACATTTAACCGCAATTTTGAAAAGAAAACAACAATCGTAAAATTGTGTAAACCTGTAACAACACAATAAACAAACAGCTACAGGTGTAACAAGAATTTGTTCATTAAAATAAAAATTTTAACTGAAGTAAATTAATTTACACATGTTCAAAATATTAGCAACATGGTGTTATACGATTTTCTAGGGAAAACATTTTAAAAATTATTAAGTTTTACCAGAAAACGATATAAGAATAATGAAAAACACATACAAACTCATTAAAGCAATCTCTTGTGGGTTTAAAACAGTAATTTATGCATAAACCGTATATCTGTATTTCAACGACCGATGACGAGGTACGAAAAGGAATAGGTTTTTTACACGGGCTAACATTTAGGTGAAAAGCATAAAAGATGTAGAAACAGTGCAACGCTACTTTACATTGTTCCCATCTAACATTTACCATCAATCAACAATAAATAACAAACAAAAATTTTATTTGTAGATTAGAAAAAATTAAGCAAACAAAAAAACCAACAAAAAACTCTCTGTTTATTGTTGGTGTTTTGTTTAAGCTTTGAAATTGTTACAGGTAGGACTTCGAGTGTTTATAATTCTTATTCGCTTTAAGGTTTTATTTGTATAATAATTTTAGTTTTTGTAAAATCTTTCGAATCAATGTACAAACATACTTATAAATTTTGCAGTGGGAAATTTTACGGGTCATATGTTTGAAACATGTCGTGTATGGGAGTCTTTATCAGAGTACGTCAAAAGCTAAAATTTTGTTGAAAGGTTTTTTGTGTGTCAACAACCATGTTTTTGCCACATTTGCAATTCTTTAGACCAAAGGATAAAGTAAAAAGGGAGAATATTTAAAACATTGTTCCTTACTGCCCGTCCATACCAGAGATAATTGTTGCGGCATATATTGCAGTAAATGTTAAAATTATGTTATCTTTAATGTAGACAGCAATTGTGTGTTCATACATATTTATTGCCGGCAATTTATGTTGTAACAATTGTTAGTCCATTTTCGTTGACAATAATTGCTAACATAAACCGTCAAATTTGGTTGTGAATTGAAAAGAAGAAGCAAAAAAAAGAATAGAAGTAAATTGTGTGGGAAAAAATTATGTTTGTGAAATGGTAGCAAATTATAATTGAAGTAAAAGAATTAAATAAACAATAAAATAAAATTGCAAAAATTATTTTTATTAATAAAATTTTTTCCTTTTAGATCTTTATTATTCAAATTTATATTAATTTGTTTAAGCTTGAGATCTTTTTTATATAAAAATTTTAATTTTATTTTAACTAAAGAGAAATAAATTTAATAAAAAAAAAAAAAAAAAAAAAAAATTAATTTTCCTGAAGATGCTAACCAAAGGTTGGCGAAATATCGAAAATAAATAATTTAATATTAATAAGACCTACAGCTTGATTTAAAAAATAAAACAGATAATCAATTAATATTTCTATACAAAAAAAGACCTCAAGCTTAAAAAATTTTAATATACATTTAAATAATACAGGCGAATAAAAAAGAAGTTATATTATAAAAATATCATAAAAATAATTTAATGAAAATTAAATTTGATGAACTTAAGCCTGATTAAAATATTAAAAATTTGGTTTAAAAACCATAAATAGTTCAACAAAATAACCACAATTCTAATTATTGAAGTTATATTAATTTGATTTTTTTTAAATAATGAGTTAACATTAATACGTTTTCCCATGCCTTGAACATAAGCTGGGCATTAAGAAATATTGCTGTTATTCTACCGACGTTATTGCCAACTTGCTGAGATATTTATCGTAAGTGTAGACCTGGGGTTAGTGTTTTTTACGGTAGAAATGTGGAAAACACAAATGCAAATAGTATTTTACTTCAACCATAAAAGAGTTTCTCTGCTTGTGGTTTTTGTACATAAAAAACTGTAATTATAAAACTTAACATAAATATGAGAATTGTTTTAATTCATCCTGTTTTTCGTAAAAAATACATAAACTTCGTTGTGTTCGGTTCAGCACGTTAATGTCCGTTTATTTCAGTTGTGCTTAGCGCTCTTTTGGCTGGTAAAGAAAACGAAGTTTTTTTACAAAAACAAAATACATATACGAAATAAAAAAGTCAGCAAAAAAGTATTTACACAAGAAAAACATGTACACATGCTATTCATGCTGTGGTCGTGCAAATTGTCAAGCAACGACAACACTACTAGTGAGAAGCAGCCTTGCAAAATTTCTTGTTAAATCATTTAAGGTATTAACTCGTGCGAAAAAGCAAAAATATAGCAACAACCATAAACAATTATTTCGCATAAACGATGATAAATTGTCAGGGTCTAAGTAACTGTAATGGTTGTTTTGTTTTCTACAAAAAATTTCACATTTAATTTAAAAAAATGCAATTTGGTGTTCTGCTTTGCTCTCTAAAAAGGGCAGCGTGTTTTATTCTAAAAAAATCACCCTTAAATGTCATAAGGCATTGCACTTTACGCAATGCCCTGTAAAGAGATGGCTTCTGTTTATATATGGGGTTACCAGACGAAGTTGGGAAAAAATAGCCTCTTATCAGGACAGTAAAAATTTTAAGTTTAAATAGTTATTTTTTCTATTATTTTATAGAAACAAAAGAAAGCATTATATTGTTAATGGTAGGTTGTCAGTGGTATAAAATTTAAATGAATTCGGTGTTATAAAATTATTTTTGAAAAAAAAACGTCAAATCAAGAAACCGTTAAAACTTGGTGTTAATCAATCGGCAATCTGGCAAAGATATTTTCTTGTTTACATATTTTATGAGAAACAAACTAAAGAAATTGGAATTTCGTCATTCATTTTGTTCATTTATTTAATATCAATCTATTAACAAATTAAGGTTTTTGTATATTTTTTTTATATTTTGACGAACATCTTTTTTGATTTATGTAAATATTTTTTTATATATTGAAGAACAAAATTGTAAATAATTGAAATGAATAATGTTGTGTATTTTTAAAGAAACTTACGGTTAAAAGTTATAAATCTTGGGAAATTATCAAATGCGTTGTTTAAAAAAAAATTTTGGAACAGCTGATAATGAAGCTGCAAACAAAATGAGATGTCACGTCAAATAAGGACAACTATGCCATTTTGCACAGTTGCAAGGGTAAAAAAATTGACGTGAATACCTTTGTTGTAAAAGAAACACTGTACCTATAACATTAATATTTAATGTATGTCTACTTGTGCTGGGATACTATCGATATTTTCGACTATAGATATTTATCGAGATTTCAGATTTTACTATCGATATTACTCTCGACTGAAATTTTTGTACTTGAGTAGGAAAAATTTAATTTTTTGTAAAAACACAAGCAAGTCCATCTTATTTGATTTAAGGCAGTTTCTCCTGTTATTGAATATTTCACCGGCAGCTGAAAAGCACCTTTCTGAAGGAACCGAAGTAGCAGGGCATATAAGATATTTTATTGCAGCTTTAGATAATGTTCTAAATTGGTTTTGACTCTCCACCCAAAAGGTAATCGGTCTAGAGGCCTTTTCCTTTAATGGTCATTCATTGTATTGGTCGCAATTACATTTACATTTTTTTTTACAACATTACAAAAACATTTCAGTCCCTTTGTAAAAATTTACAAATTTCGACAAAAGGGTCTCTAATTAGCAGTACAAAGAAGCACAGCTGGGCTAACAGTACCACCTAATTTTCTTCTTGTTTTTTTTTCCTCAACTAATCAAATGCACACTTTGTTTCCTGTTTCTGTTTGCAAATAAACAACAAAAACACATTTCAAACAAACATTAATTTCTCATTTTTGTGTTGTTTTTAATGAATGCAGACGTCAATAGTGCTGCGATAATTCTGCTCTCTATTTGTTTAAAATTGAGGAGAAATAAAAAAGAAAGAAAAAGAATTTGCAATTAAGAGTTTTTTGCTATTTTGGAGCAAACAATGCTGGTTAAAAAATTAGAATTTACGGTTGAAAATTATTTTAGAGCTACTTCTTCACTCTGCAAAGTTTTCACTTGCACTAGACACCATAAAAAGTTGACAAATATCCAACATGTCTGGCAAATATTATAATTTTTTTATATTTCTTCAAACACGCTTCAAATGTTTGTCCAAACAGCACACACGCCAATTAACAACACAAAACATTTGTGCAAACGTAATATTTTGGAATTTTTTTCTCCAAGCCATTTGTGTGGTTTATTATGCCCTTTACATGCATGCAACTGAGTAATATACAGAGTATGTAAGTTCTTTTTAAACTCTCTTAGAATTTTAGTTTGTGTTTGAGCGGTTTATGTAAAGAAACAGGATATTGCTCGGCTCCTTGTAAATTAAAATGTTTTCATATGCTCCAGATATTTTAAATTATTTAAATATATATAAATATTTCGAAGTTATTTCAAACAATGATGCTAAAAAGTCTTTAAATAACCCTTTAAGATTTTCCTGGGTTTTTGTAAAATGATTTGACATCGTTGCTTGCTATTGGGGAAGAGGACTATGATATTACACAGTAACAGCTATAAAACCATACAAATCTTGCAAGCAGAAATTTCAATAAAAGTTTTTTTAATTTGACATGTGTGCCAAAAATATTTGATGCGTTTTAAACGTATTAAACTGGCATAATAAAAAAATGTAGCATACTTTAAGGAAAAGTTAAAAAAAAAATGTTAACACTATTTAGTATATAAAAATTAAATTGCCATTTTGAGTTTATTTTTATACATTCCTGTTTTTCTTAAACTTTTTTTATTAACAAACAATTTGTTTTCATTCTTTACAGAACCCAGAAAAGACAAGACTGATGCACAACATGGTGGTAATAGCACTTTATCACCCAACACCGAACAGCCACCCTGTCAGGGTTCAATGTTGCCACCACCCGGTGGCGGCAATATTGGCTCCCACCAAAATCACTCACACATGGTTAGTGGTCGTGATCAACATGATTCCCACACACAAAATTCCAAACTGGAAAGACCCAATACATTGGGCAACAATAAATTAGCAAGACGTGTTAATGTCTGCTATGAACACTGTAAGTAGAATGTTAACATTACTCTTGATATATAAAAACAAAAACAGAACTTCTTGAATTTTATAAATTAAAAAATTTAGTGTTTCATGCAAAAAAAAAAGTTAAAGTTCACATTAGTTTGCTCGACTTACGTCTAATAAATCAATGAATGTTTAAACATTGTTTTAGTTGAACTAAACAAAAATATATATTTAGTTTAAACTTAAAAGCTGTAAAGCAGTGCCCCATTTTATTATATCGCACTCGTTCAACAATACTGTATTAACTCAAAATTTTTATTTTTTCACTTTTTGGAAAAAATGGATACGTAATATTCATATCTACCCACTGTAAAAATATTGTGCAATTTTGTCCACTTTTTTGTAATGAAACGGCTGCTTTAAAAATTCTTTTTCATATGCCTGTAATGTTAAATTGAAAATTGTTTTGCTTCTACTGAAAATTTTTAAATTTTGAGTTAATACAGTATTGTTGAACGGGTGCGATATATATATAGTGCAAAAAATAATAATGTGGCAGCACTACGATAAATGTTGTCAAATTCATATGCTTTGTATTGGTAGTTTAAACGCCCAATTGTATGCGTTTAGAGATGGTTTAAATATTTACTGAATTATAGATTGGCTGGTTTAAGCACATTTTAAACCAAAAAGAGTTGGCTAACAAATGTAAACTTTAACTTTTTTTGCACAAGGGGCTTAATTTTTACTTCCCTTAATAGGAGGGTTAAATTTAAAGGCCATCGTGAGGGTTAATAAGGATAATATCGCTCGAAAGTGACTGCAGATTTTTTAAATTTATGTTCCATTTTATTTATTATCATCAACATAAAAATCTGTAATTAATTTATCATGATCAACATTTTATTATCAATTTTTTTTTTAACAATATCATTGAAACTGAATTTAGGTACATCGATTCATTTATCGTACTCTTTTTTAAATCGACTTTTATTTTTTATGTTTTATATCATCTTTATCACATTGTTTTAAACAATAAATCCGCAAAATATTGTAAAATAAAATAAAAATGAATTTTTTATATGCATATAAATCAGTATTGCAGTTCATTTCCTTTTTCCGTGACTACTTTCGGTAAAAGCTCACAATATTTATGTGTGTGTATAAGTGAATAAGTTTAAAGCTGTTTGTGTTTTTATTTTATCTTAAACCTGACACATAAATTTTAAAATCTGTCATAAAAAGGGTTAAAAACTATTTTTTTTTTCAATTCACTGTGCACTCCCTCTCACACACACGCACAACACGAACATAATTGTTTTGCCATGTAATAATAATTCCTTTGGTAAGAAAGAAAGAAAACAATTTCATCACATCGAAGCCACGAACCAAATGAAAATTTTCTTTTTAACGGGGTTTTCAACAGCTTGTCACATGGTTGCGCACTTCTATATAAAAAACAAGAAAGAATGTTTAGTCGGTAAAGCCCGAACATATGATACCCTACATCAAAGTTTTTTAAAGCAAATTTTCGGGAGTGTACCCTATTGGGGACCAAAGAAGAACAAAGCTTAAGGTTCATGTAAAGGTTCTTTGTACCGAATATTATTTAGATATCTTTATCAATATGAGATCTATTAGCCTTTAAGAGATTTTCTGTCCGTAAGTTCTACAAAAAGATAGCTGGTCGTGTTCTTGTCTAACAGTTATATTTACTTATGTCAAAGTTTATTTGCCCTACGTGTTTTTACCTTAAGTTGTCTTTTAAAATATGGAGGCTTGAACACCAAAGACTTCTATACACAGCTATATTTCTTTTTGTAGAAATTACGGGCATTATGAGGGAGTTAAAATGGGACCTGTTGACTGGTTTTGATCCACCGGCATAAAATGGAAATCGAAACTCGAACAATACTTTAAGTACCACTTATAACAATTAGAATAACTCTAAAGAACGTAAAAAACTATAATAATTTTTAAAAAAATTTAACTGGGTCAGAGTTTGAAGGAGACTTCGCACTGGCCTTTCTTCCTACCTAACTTAAAATTTCCTTCGATTTAAATTTTGCTCGATTTCGATCGCCAGCCCATGGACGAATGTCGCAAATTTGTATGTCAGTGCCAACACTTATAAGATACTTATGACATTAAAAGCTATTTTCAGGAGAACTATTTCACTTAAATTTAATAGGGTGATTTAGATTGCCTTAAAATAAGCTTGGACCATAATTATGGGCACATGGAACGATTCTTACCATTTTCAATAGTCTTTGTCCTTGTGACAAGTAGAACCTTTATAACAAATTTCGTCAAATAAAGTCCAAAACTTGGACCTGTACTTTTCGCACAATATAACATGGTCAGACAACCAGCCAGCCGGATGGACGGACATCGTTAAATCGATTCAAGAAACGATTCGATCGGTATAATTAAAGGTGGGTCTAGGACCAATATTTTTAAGTGCTACAAACATCAGAACAAAGGCTCACGAATTTTTTTCACAGTCCCACGATCACGAAATATTTCATTTAAAAGAGTTATTTTGTAATACAACACAAAGCTTAAATTATTGAAATGCAGAAAGTTAAAAAAAATTACGCGTAACACGAAATACTTACTTCACAAACACCTCTAACTCAAATACCGTGTAATATGTAAACGGGATATTCCAATATTTGAAGCAATTAACATGGAATACAAATAGAAAATTTTTTTACAGAAAAAATTCTCCAATATTTTTCACCAATTAAAGCATTATTCAAAAACAAAATCAGTTTTAATTAAAAATGTAATCAAGTGAATTAAACGTTAAGTTTATAACTAACTATTAAAACTAATAGTAATATTCTACCATTAATTTGCTTATTTAATTTGTATATTTAATTAATTTATTGATTAATATCACACATTTTTTAATTGAAATCAATTTATTTTTCTGTGTAGAATCTTTGTGAATTATCGAAATTTCTATAAAATAATGAAATTTAAATGTAATCAAAACATATTTTAGAAAATTCGAAATTTCTATTAAAACTTTCATAGAAAATCAATCTTTTTACGATCAATCAATTTTTTTCTATTTTTTTAGATTGAGTTTTCTACGAAAATTTAAATTTCTATAAAAAGTTCAGCTTTCTGCGATAAACAAAAATGTCTAGTAAAGATCTCAACCCCTGCTATGAGTTATATATATGTCCTTTATTTATCTAAATATAAATAGAATTACAATTACTGAATACCATAAATACTTAAATAAAGTTCAGTGTGAACATAGGGCGTCAAAATGAGTTGCTTTTGAAAAATGATTTTCACTGGCTATCGAATGTAAAATGTGTATTGTGAGTTGGCAAAAACTGTCGAAAATTTCGTTGTGCGTCGAAATTTTTATCGAAAACAATTTTGCTTTCGACGCTGCAAATAAATTTAAAAAAACTTGTTGAAAATGTAATTATGTGCAAAATTTCGTTGATTTGGTGGACCATATACCACTTTCCTATTTTTTTTTTTTGTAATTACTTTTTAAAAGTCTTAAGCGAGTTTGAGAAACAAAACTCTTTATTGTCAAAACAAGTTAACATTAAAGTTGGGGCTGTAAAAAAGTGGGATGAAATATCGCAAATGCTTAACTGCTTGGGACCACCGGTCACAATTTTTCTTCTGGCCGCTATTTAATTGCATTTGATCCATCTTTGGCAAATAAACAGGCCTGTCACAGAAATCAATTACGATCGAAAGTGGAAGTGATTTCGTAACGTGCTTCACATAAAACGAAATCACTTTTGATCGGATTTTGTTGATTTCTGTGACAGGCCTGATAAATTTTTAATACTTCTAGAAGTTCTGACAGCACTACAGCTACCGTAAGCTCTGCAAGGCCAAGTGTATATTTATTTCCAAAGCTGAGTTGGTACGATTTCTTCCCTGAGCACAAAACTGTTGACAATTGTATTTACTTAATTTGTGGCAAAAGGAAAAAGTGCTTAAGTCGACTTAAGCAAAAGTTGAGCTTATTGCTGCTTTGACATCTCCATGTTTAAAAATACAGATTGACAAAGTTTCAATTATTTTGTACGATTCTTAAGGAAGTTATAGCAAAACT
Source organism: Pollenia labialis (assembly GCA_949318255.1). Classification (NCBI taxonomy): domain Eukaryota; kingdom Metazoa; phylum Arthropoda; class Insecta; order Diptera; family Polleniidae; genus Pollenia; species Pollenia labialis. The sequence continues at coordinate 141,219,966 of OX439140.1, read as the reverse complement.
TATTTTTCCTTTTTTTTTAATGTACAATAAAATTTGGAATAACAACCATGAGATCAGTAACGATAGGAGTATTTGCAATTAAAAACTTAAAATAACTTTAACCGAAGAAAAGTGATGATTTTGTTAGAATAAAAATAAATTATCAAAAATATCCTTCAAAGCTTTAAATTTAAATAGCTTCCCTACAAAACTAAAAAAATAGACTTAAGCACTTTTTCCCTATTACCACTGATATCAATAATAATAGGACTAGTCCAAACACGCGTGTATAATGTAGCCCATAAAGGTCTAGGACTGTCCAAAAGTAACCCAAACGTATGGAAAAAACAGGGTCTATTTAACATTACGATGTCCTAGGGCAGGACCATATAACCCAGCTTTGGATTACAAAGGAGTAGTCTTAAAGGCCCAAATACATTGATACAAATACTCATCAAGCATTGTGGTAGTATTAGTGAAAATGTATTTGTATGTGTGACATCGACAACACTTGATGAAAAGTCAAAAAATTAAGATATGACGGCGAATATTACGCCCAGCACACGCAAACGTTGAATTCGCCGGCTGGGCGAGCATTTGACAAGTGAATTGGGCCCTTAAAACTACTTTATTGTATACACAAGAGGATTAGTTTTAACTTCGTTTAAAATCGACAAACACTTTTTAACAACGACATGGTCCATGCTTGCATTATATCGGACCAGTCCATGGAGTAGTCCATTTAATCAAATTGGTTCTGGTGGTCCAATATAATTTGCAGGGGGTTGACGCTCTAGCTAAAATTGTTTTTTCTAAAAAATCGTGACGGTACTTTATGTGACCATGATATTTTAGGAGATAATGCAAGTGTTGCCAATAAATTAATTTCAAAAAAAATTAAAATTAAAAATGATATCGCTTTTAGTAAAATTCCCAAAAGTGCTTTTTGATCTAATTAACGCCATAATACCAAACGAAAAATCGTTCGATCAGATATTTGGACTACAGTTGAAAATCTAATTTGGTTCAGAATAGACACCCTAGTTTTTTGTGAAAAAACAAGTTTTCTTTTCAAAATAAAAATATAATTTTCTACGAAAAATCTAAATTTCTATTAATCGAGTTTTCTAGAAAAATCTCAATTTCTTTTTTTCTGTAAAAAATTTAAATCGCTATTAAAAATCTAGATTTAAGGAAAATCTGGAGATGTTCCACAAAAACAAAATGCTTTAATTAGAAACTACCTTAACATGTAAGTGGCAATGAGCAAAATAAATGGCGTAAAAAACGTAAAAGAGAATCGCTTATAAAAAATGTATTTTTCCTTCTTTTTTTAATTGAAACCACAAATAATAACCATGAAAAATATTTCATTTATTTCAATTTATTATTTTTATTTCGTGTTCCCTGTTTAGATCCTGAGGGTTCTTCAAATGCCATGATGGGTGGTCCTCCGGGTAGTACACCACCACCTTATGCTGATGCTTCTGGTGGCGGTGGTGGTGGTCATCATCACCATCATCATGATGGGCGAGGTGGTGGTAAAATGGTTGGTGGTGTTATGCTGTCCGAATTGCCAGAACCTCCAATACCAGTATCGGAAATTGGTCCCATCCCACCGCCCCCTATGTTTTCGACACCATCGCCAACTTTAGTGGCTGGACGACCGCATGGGCCGTACGATGATTATGGTAAGTTAGTAAATGAAAATTAATTTTCCTGATTTATTTTTAATCCTAAACAGTTGGTTTAGCCCCCCAGTGTTGGGGCTGCCATATGCCTCTAGGCGGGGTAGCCGCCATACAGCTTATGTTTAAACGATGAGTATCAGTCAAACCTTCTTATCTGAGACGCAACGTTGTTAACGTGCCATTAAGGTTACTCAGCAAAGCGATCGCCTTCTCAATCCAGCTGTGAGCAAGTTGAGAAAGCTGGGTGACATTACCAGGAATGACTTGACCAATTGCCGGATATATTTAGCTGCTTGGGAAATTCCGTAAAGAAATCACTTTTGGCGCTTCCGAAATTTATAGTAATTAGAGATCTTGAAACCTTTAGGAAGGACCCCATCCCTATGGCTCTTTGTTTCTAATATAAACGCCAGAACATAGTACAGTGCACTCGGGAAAACGTCAACTAATTAACACCGCGGGTGTTGAACCAAAAGACTACATTTTAAATGAGATCATATTTTTAATTGTACATGCCCACATATGTATTTAAAAAAAATCTGTTATTTTTTTCTACTGTTTTTTTCCAACACTTGGAAGAGAGAGAGAGCCTTCTCTCTTAAACGTCTTAATAAATTTTTCATTTTGCTTAACTTTCTCGCACTGAGCCCAATCCAAAGCCCTGTAAAATATTTCGACGGCTTCGCTTGGTTTTATTGTCTGCACATTTGTATCTAAATCGTTCTCCTCATCATCGATCAAAAAAAGCAACTGAACCTAAATAAAAAGGCATACATACAGTTGAAACTTCTTTTCTACTCTACTTATAAGGGGAATCCCCGATTTCTGAAATGATTTCATAAAATAAATGTGTGTGTGTGTGTACAAATGTGTATATTTTAACTGCGGCTAAATTAAAAATTTTGTTTTATTCAGATTTGACGTTTTAGAGATTTGTGATTGGGTTGACGTTTTAGAGTAGGCAATGTAAAAAAATGGTTGACGTTTTAGGTTGTTGACGTTTTCCCGAGTGCACTGTATAATATACATACATATTAGTTTTTTGTTTTCCATTAGTTAAATGTCTTGCAAAAAATCTGCTTTAATCAGCCAGTACTTTGCCAAGAACACAACATTTTCTATTTTTACTAAATATTCCATTTGTATTTGCCTTTTTCTGATATCCTTTTCAATAATTTGAATTATTTGTATAATTCTGTTTCTGTGGCTTTCTCCTCAATTAAATGAATCAATTTAAAAAGTTAAAAATAAAAGTTCTTGTAATCCCTTCCTTCATCTATTAGCTGTATTAAAGACTTTTTTGTGATTTCTTCATTCTTCCATTTTCTCTACTTAAAGCTGCAGTAGATCTTTTTTATATTTTAATATTTATTTTTTGCGTTTAAAGTCGTTAATAAACATGATTTGTTAAGTGGCAGTTGATGCCACAAACGTGGGTAGATGAAGCAAAAGATAGAAAATGATTTAATATAATGAAAAATAATACGAACAGCAGAAGGCAAAAACCTTCTTCAAGACGTTAAAGTTCGAAATTGTAAATGCAAGAAGGAATAAGTAAAAACGGGGAAAATTTTAAATTTAAAAACATTCCTTTGTTCGAAAACATTTCAGAACGGTTAAATTATGATAAAAGTACATAATTTAATAATTAAATTGGTTTACGGAAATTGTTTTAAGTTACTACCATCTCTTAGAAGAAGAAAAATATGCAACGAAATAGAAATTTAAGAGAACGGGATGTTTAGAATCATAAAGTGTTGCATACTTTTAGGCTTCAATAAAATAACTATTATTGCCTACTTTAAGGCTTTGATGAAATAAAATCAAATGCAAAACCTATTTCTATGAAAAATCTTTATTTCAAAATGAATAAAATTATTTCTATGAAAAATCTTTATTTCAAAATTATATTTTAATTAAAAAAAAAAACGATCCAAACTTAATTTTAATTTTCAACCCATTATTACTCTTAACTTTAAATCTCTTCAACTAGATAATGATAACGAAGATGACAATGGTTCGGACATTGACTACAATTATCAAACCTATTCCAATCATATCGATACACAACGCATTGAGGAAATTCCAGCCAAAGAGCCCAAACTAAATGCAGTTCCTCTTAAGTCGGCCCTTAAAAAGAAACCGGGACAAAATTCTTCATCGCCAGCCACACCCATACAGGATCACAGCAATGCTAATGGTACACTGCCTCATGGCATGGGTATGGGCAATGCCAATACCAGCAGTGGCTCATCAACCCAACAGCGTCCCTTGGTAGTCAGGCAGGATGCTACCAATAGTTATAATCTAAAGTAAGTAAACATTTATACCTAAAATTATTTTTAAAGAAACGTTAATTTTTTTTTTTTATTTATTTACCAAAAAAAAATATACTTTAACAATTTTTTGGTAAAAGTTTTGTTTGGTTTTTTGAATGTATTTTCCATGAAAAAAAAAAATAAATTTTATTTATTTCTTTTATACAAAAAAATAGAGTAGTTGTATAAAAAAAGCAAATAACAATTTTTTGTTGTAATTTAATAAAAAAAATTTTATTTATTTTTTTATATATTTAAATTTATTAAAAAAAAACAACAACAATATATTATAACTCTAACTTTTAATTATCAACTATTTTTCTTTCTTCTCAATTCCCACTCTTTTTTTTCTCTGATTTCATTTTTTCTCCTTTCCCTCCTTATTGTTGTGTTTCCTTGCCTTTCCTTAACTAACCCCCTGGTTGTTATTCTTTTCTCCAATTTTAACCACAATTAGGCCCATACTTCGACCACGGATTAGAATATGGTAATAATTTCAAATATTTTATTTTATGTCAAAAATAAAAAAAAACCAACACACCTTTCAGAAATGCTAAAATTTATTTTGGTCTCTATGTGATTTTCTTTCCATTTGTTTTAAGTTTCGATTGCATTTTTCATTTTGGTTTTTTTAATATTTTACACATTTTAAATGAACTGTTGAAATTTGAGAAAACCGACGAAGATAACGTTCCGAGTCCTGGAAGTTTTTAATAAAAAATTTCTTTAATTTTTTAATACATATCGAAGTAGGAAAACGCGAAAAGGTGGAAGGTTCAAAAATACGTGTTTTACGTAATTTTTATCGATTGGTCTGGTTTCATATTTTTGCGGAAAAAACAAAGGCACCAAAATGTATTAACAAAGTGACCTCAGTACTACAACAATGAAAAAATAGAAAAAACATCATGCAAAATGTTGCTAGAATTGAGACGGCAAATGTCGAAATGCCTTTATAAAAAATGTAAATAGTACATTCGGAAAGGCACCTACGTCGTAAGCAGTGCTGTCAGATCAATTTGTGAGGAAATCGTCAGTTTCCTGAGAAAAAATAAAAAAATCGTCTTTATCGTTTCGAAAAATCGTCAAAATACCGGTCAACTTTAAATTTAGTTTTTTTAAGCAATTTTTGGCCGATTTTTATAAAAAAACAAAAAATTATTACTTCATACCCAGTTGGCATTATCATTTTTTAATCGTTGAATATTCCTCACACGGGAAAATCTGTAACACGAGTAAGATTCTTCCATAGCACAGCGAAAGACGCTTTTAAATCGTTTTGGGAATTGTTTAAGACGTGGGTAAAGATAATATAACGAGACTTTCATGTCAAGAATCGTATGAGACTCATGTTGATATTGTCTTACAACTCGTGAAATGCTCGCTTTATAATTGTTGAAAATATGATTTATACAGAGAGTCGTTAAAGGTTCCTTCGATGACGGTTCGACGAAAGATAAACAAAGTGTAATGTTGTTGTTTTTGTACTCTGAAAATAATCGAAGATTTTCTTAAGACTTGCAGCCGTACCTAAACAAAAGCGGCTCGCGTTTTCTAGTTTTTGAAAAGAGCGCCTTCGACGCTTTGCCATTGGAAAACCCGATTTTGCCAGCTCGTTTAATAGTTAAGTTTGCCGCTATTGTAAATTAATAATGGCAATTTAGCTATTTTTATTTATAATTTTTGGGTTTTATTAAACAAAAAAGCTATCACTACTGTTTGTGAAGCAACGTTGACACTCTTGCTTTGCTGATATGCCATACGTCAACGTAAAAGCTAGGCTAAATAAAACGTTCCGCATTCCGCTCTTTTTAAGGGACGGCTGTTAAACATTCCATGATTAAAAAACAAAATTGTCAGAAACTGGAATGTCTTATTTAGACTTTAGAGTCTGAAAAATATCGTCACTTTTTAGAATAAAACTAGCAAATCGGCACCTTGCTAATTTCGGAACAAAAAATTGTCAAAATGATGATAAATCGTCAAATCTAGCAGATATGTGGCCATATTCTGTAATTCGCTAAAGCTAAATCTCTATCGCTAAAAATCTAAAAAGTTGATTTAGCGATTTTTGGCTACGAATGCAATACTTTAAAGTGCATTGCTAAATTTGGCATTGCCATACAAATTTAATTCGCCGCAATTTTAGCATTTAATTTCATCGCTAAAATTTTTCAATTTTGTATTCTCTAACGCATTTTAGCGATCGAGATTTAGCTTTAGTTAAGCGAATTACAGGCTGCTGGTCGTAAGTTTTTGAAAAATACAAGTGCCTATTTTCTAATTTGAGGCTCTGGTAAACATTTCATGTTTTGTGGTACTAATTTGAAACGAATTCGTTTTTTGTGAAAAGGTTTAGAAAACTTTTTTCAGTTTTTTATTTCCAGTATTCTTCAAACTTGTTTTTCAAAGTTTTTCATTACAAAAATAGATCAGCAGAAGGCAAAATTACATAAATTAAACAGAATTAACCGAATTTTTATCAAAAGTAAGAAAATATTTAAATGCATTCGCCAAAGCCGGCAATTTACAAAATGAATCACTTTTTTGTAAAATTCTTTGTATCAAGTATGCTTTCCTATGAGGTATGCAGAGTCATGCCTTCCCGGATATTCGTTTCAATATAATGAAAAATTCGATTAATTTGATAACGGTTATTTAATTAGGCGCTTCATATCTTTAAATTTAACAAAGTTTTTGTGAGATAAATTGTTATTCGTTTGAAATTTCTACCGATGTCATTATGTAGGGAATATAACATCGTGTGTAAATGTCCTTCGCGCACATCCGAAACGACCAATTTTCCATGACTCTGACGCATAAACCAAGCTGAATTTGAACGATGGCATGGGTTATGTTGACTTTGAGGGCCGCTGTGATTTGTGACTTAATCTCATTGACTTGCGACTTAAGAAACCCCTTCAAAAAAAGTCTAACAAACTCAAATCGCGCGATCTCAGTGGCCAGTTCACATTTGCTTCACTAGTGATGACCATGCCCTCAAATCGCTCGTGTAAAATGTAAAAAGTGACATGAGCCCTCGTTGGTGTTCAAATCATCTAATGCAGTCCAAAAGAATTATCCATCTTAAGCACACGCCGTTGACGCTGATGGCCTGGCCAACTTCGTTCTCAAAAAAATATGCACCGTAAAGCCGCCAGGCTACATAAGGTTGGTTTAAACCAGTGCTCAAAAATAAACCGAACCTTATTTAGTGTCGGTAAACACACCCAAGTGTTTGTGTATTAGTACACAACCCTTAATATCGTTCATTACAAGACCGCAGCACGAATAGCCTGTGTGTGTGTGTACTTGTATTGTGTAGATGTTTTGTTCTTGTAAAATATATTTTGTTGTCCTTGCCAGCCAACTGAAACGAAAGAACATTTATGTGCTGAACCGAACAAAACGAAGTTTTTGGTGTTTTACGAAAAACAGAACGCAATGAAATACTCTCATTGAGTACAAAAATCACAAGCATAGAAACTTTTTTTAAGTATTTACTACACAAACACTATTAGCGTTTGTGTTTTCCATATTTCCATATTTAGTTTGAACACTAAAGTACAGTACAGGTGGGAACAAAATATTGTAATTAAAAATTGAATTTTATTTACATTGAAATTTAGGCCCTATTAGCTTGACAAAAACAACATTCATAAATTCATCACTCTGGCCAAAAGAAAACCAACAACAGTTTATAATGTTTATTTTCGAACTCTGGTTTAGACAGCTGTTTTATATGGTTATCTCATTTAATCAATTAAACCAGAATCAACTACGGGCATTTTTAAAAAAATTCAACTGATAATCTTTATAATCGAGTTTCATTAGTTTTCCAACATGCAGAACATGGCTGATTAAAAACTGAGTTATTTGTATATTGCTTTTGTGGTGGTTGTTGTTGTTGTCTTAGCACCAAAACCTGAAGACCGGATTTTGCTGAGTTGACAATCCATGGTCGTTGCTCGTTAAACGCCAAGTCGTTACGGGGCATAGAACCAATTGTTGCGGGAATGTGGTAAACAAGTTATGTTAATGCAAACGCTAATTTTATACATTCCTTTAAGATAGAAAACGTCTTGGGCTATAACTTCTTTATTAAAAAAAAAGGTTTTTTGAAATAAAATTTGGTGTTTCAACGAGTTATCGTTTTGAAAAATATAAAATTAAATTTTTATAATCCGTTCAAAATTGCTAATTTAATTTGAGACCGTTTTTTATTAGTTTAAATGAACAGAATATAATAAATTTAAGAGGTTGGCTTAAACTATTAAAATTAAATTAAACCATTTTAATTGTTAGTATATTTTTACTGCACAGCAACACTTCTAAGATCTTTAAAGATTGCGCTGAGCTTATTTTGATTCTAAACATGAACGTTATCTGTGTTGGTTTTTAATCAAATTTAAACTAATATTTCACTTAAAGTTTTAACCATTCCTCTTAATATTTAACACTCCATTTTAGGTTCCCCTTCTTACACATCTGTTTTAAAGGAAAATTTAAATAATTTTTTTAATTGATCGTAATTTTCATACACTAAATTCCTAAATTGGCCAATTTTAGTAATTTCATTAAATTTATTACACCATACAACACCAAACACAAATTGCATGCTTTTTTATATTCATAAATAAATTAAATTAAAGTTCTTTCATATTTTTTTATAAATATGGTAATTTAAAAAAAAAAGTATTTCATTTGCATTCAAACATTTTAAATAAAATTCTCACATTTACTTGGAAATAAAATGCATGGGATTTTTAGTTTTCAAAAACAATGCTGACAAATGGTTTTTTTCAGTTTTATTTTTATGAATTTTTTGTGAATTTTTTCTTTTTAATTTAACCCCATTGTTTCATTATACGCCAGTTATTTTAGTTTTAAGAGTAAAACTTATATAAATGTAAAACACAGGCACTTATGCATAAATATATTTACACATCAGTACTTTCGTATTAAACGGAAAAAATAAAATAGAGTAAATAGAATTACAGTTAAATGAGGATAATACCAGAGGCCGTAATTTATATTAGCTGGTAGAACCCACATAGTCGTTTTCCTTTAGTTAGACAGTTAGAGCGTTATATTCTTAAGAGAACCAAACGAGTAAAAAAACCATAACCAGTACATTGCAGCAGAGTTAACAAAGTTGTAATAATTGTACTCTTTTATGGTACTATTCTGTCCTCTAAAGTACGTTTTAGTGTATGTATTAAAGACTAATTTAGAACAATTAAAAAAATTTCCTTCAAATTTAAATTCAGATAATTCTTTGCGATAAGATGAAACTTATTTTTCGCTTAACGGGACATTTAGCTGTGATGTCTGATGTCTGTCTATTGAATCCATATTTACAATAAATCTAACCACATTTTCTATTTAACAACGTATTAAAGCTTGAAATCAATGATAACGACTGATAATTTCTAAAAATTTTTGTGTCTAAAAATTTCGGGATAGGCTGGATTCATCCACTTAATATACACACTCAAAAAAAAATAAATCCATCCGTACTCAAATCAATCCGAAGCGGTATTGTACGGTGAGTACGGATTTTCTTGAATCAAGTATAGAAAGATTGATTCAAGTACGGATTTTCAATTGCGAAATACTTAACTTATCCATATTCAATCCCGAATTCGTACTTGAAATGATCCGAAAATGAGATTGATTTATGTAAAACTAAGATTGAATCAATCTTAAAATGTGCTTGATTTAAGAATGATAAAGTTGATTTAATCCCGAATTCGTACGAAGAATAATCTGAAAATGAGAGTGCATTAAGTGAAACTAAGATTGGATCAATCTCAAAATTCGCTTGATTCAAGTTTTTTAAAGTTGATTTTATCCCGAATTATAATTGATTTACCTACCTGTTTTGCATCTTACAGAAAGATAAAACACGAGCATTATGCCCGACATGTACATATTTAACCAAAAATATAAACTAAATGAGAAGCAAGTGGTAAATTTTACTTTTTAAACATGAAAATAATTGGGGGATTCACAAGGTAGTCATAAAGTTGTAAAGTATAATTACAAGAAATATTTAGGACTGCTGTGGGCTACCGCTTATAATAAAGATTTCTACTGTACAGTTATGCCGAATCAATTAACACAGCATTAACATTTTTATTTTGTTTAAAATACAACAACATTTATTTTAAACAATTGTAAAATATTATTTAGGACATTATGACGATATGACTGGATAGCACACCTTGTGAATCCCCCAAATATATGTTTTTCCTCTTGTTCTATTGTTTTTGTTGTTTCTACACACAACAAGCAAACCATTTGTTTCCAACTTGTGTTGTGTTGCTGTAATTTCTACAACAAGCTTTGAAATCCCCACGCGTATGCACGCATTAAAGAATGTAATGCTGAGAGTTGAGACTAATAAGTTATATGAGATTAATGCCCAATTTTTAGGATAGTATTTAAACCTCTTATTTAATTAAGAAAAAGTATGGTAGCACTACTAAATACAAAAAAAATATCATAAATAAGTTTATTTATTTGCAAGGTGGTCTCAAAAAACAGCTGAATGTTATTGCTTTGCCTGTTGTTGTTGTATTATTGTGATATTGCAGGCACCTTGCTAAAATATTACAATGGGAACATAAGTGTACCACATCGGTGAATTATGTTTCATTTCAGTATTTAGTGATTTAAAACGATTTTAAACATAAATGTGTTTTAATATCAATCCTGAAAATTGGGCATAAAACCCTCACTTTGTAATTTTACTCTCAGAGTGGCACTAAAAACGCAAAGTTTAATCTTTTTTTTTTGTTGGCTTAAGATTTTTGTACTTATTTTAAGCAATTCCGGGATTGATTTTCAAAAGTAATCCCATTTAGGCTTGTTTTAAGTACGTTTAAGTGTTATTCGTACTTGAATATTTGAGTACTACTCGTCCTAAAAGGAAGTTTAAAAAATTTTATTTATCCCGAGTGTGTTTCTTTCCGTGCACTAGTGAAGTCGGTTGCTAAAAGGGGAGTCCACAGACCCCTTCTGTAAAAGTATTTTATGAGGTCCACGAAAAAGAATACAGAAGCTGTCTTGTAATAAAGCGCGTAGGGCCAAATTTAAGAATTTTATTAAACCGCCATATTTGTATGGTTGAAATTCTTAAAGTTGACCCTGCAGCCCGTAGGATGCACCAAGACAAGTCAAATGTATGACTAAGTAGATATTTATATTTTGTTTCTAACATGCCTGCCCGCTATCTCCCTTTCTCAAGGGGGCTCCTATACAAAGTTTTCAATACAGGCTAATATATTCAAGAAAAAGCCTCATACTTGCTTAGGAGTCGCTCCCTAGGGGGACAAAATGTATGACCGAATTCAATTAGTTGTTTGTCCTTAACATTTTCTCAAAACAAACTTGGCCTTTATCTCCACCCCATAGTGGGGTTCCCTTATAAATAAGGCGTTTTATGAAATGCGACTCCGACTCGAAAATTTTTCGACTTTGAAATTGGCGATGCAATAACTAAAATATTGATTCGAAATTTTTACTGAATCCTTTTCTTGCATACATTTAGCATTAAGGTTAGATTCGGAGTCGGAGTTGGAATTTCAGCGGTTGGAGTCGAAATAAGTTCGCTAGCCCTAGTTGTTAATGTTAAAAAGAATACCAACACTAAATTTCTAAACAGAGAAGCATAACCAAAAAAGAGTACTAAAACGGACGTAGGGGTACCGTATTATTTTTGAAAGGAAAAAGTACTGAAAAAAGTACCATAGTACTGAATTTTCCATCACTGACGCACATTGTTTTCAAAAGAAGTTCAAATAAGCCGTTCTATCTTTTCTATTTTCGCCATTTTGTTTAATAAATTCGCTAACACACCTGAGAAAAATTAATTCCTTGATTTCTAAAATTCAAACATGGATTTATTTGTATATTTTTCGAATTTGCTGCCACCTGCCAATCGTTATTCTACAGTTTTTCACAGCACGAAAAAAATGCAGAAAAACGTTTTTACTTTTAAACCACTTGCAGCATGTTGAAAGAAATATGTATGTAAAAAAAATAACAGAAAACGAAAACACTTTTTTTGTAGTATACACTTGTTGTAATTTCATCAAAACTGTTTATGGCGTAAAATGTTGTTTAAGGCAAAAAAAAACTCTAAAAGTGTTTCGTTTTAAATTTCATTGCGTTAAGATGAACAAAAAAAGCTTTGATGTCGAGTTTTATCGTTATATTTATGTTAGTATTAATGATGTCTGTTACTTAAAACCAAAATTAATTTTAGATTTTTAAAAAGGTTTGTTTTTATACTGGTCTGGTCTGGAAATGTTAAGAAAGGTTGAGATTTACAAGTAAAATAGTAGTAACAAATTTCAATACATTTGTGAACTTTTTTGATTTTCTATAGAAAGAATTAATTGTTTTTTTAATAACTGGTGCAGATTTGTATACCTTTGACTTATTCATTTCAAAAATAAACATATACATATGACTTGTAACAAAGCTATTGACTTCCACGATTGTTTTTATTTTTTTTTTTTTAGATAGTCTATATGGAGGGCTTAGAGCTAAAGCGAGCCAAGTATAAAAATGAAAATTTAAAAGTATTTTGAGGTTGAAGAAGTGACCTGCCATTAATTTTTGGAGCCATTGAATTGGGTTTATCGCCGCTACCTTAGGAACGAAACACTTTTTGATTAAGTCAGAACTTTAATAGAGTTAAACTTTGCGGAGGATTTCGCTCCGGTCTTGAAATGTATATAATATTTAATGACTTGGTACCCCATATATAGTGCTTTCAAAACTCACTTATTGTGGACTATTCTTTTTGTAAAACAGAACAACCTTAAAAGCAAATGTAACGCTCAAGACACAAAAATTCGAAAAATATAATATTATTTCAGGATCCATGGAATGAGGGGAAAACTATAATATAAATCTTACCTTCTCATATTTTTTAAAAATTCATTTTGTACAGTTAAAAAAAGCACACAAACTGTACACTTGAAGTGAGAATCACCCATAAGTAAGATGTTGTACAAAAAGAGTTTTGTAAATTGTTTTAACTGGAAAAACAAAAAACCAAAACTATGACTAAGTATTGGTTTTTTGATATATTTTTGTAACAAGTCTTAAATTAGACGTGACATAACCATATTAAACAGCTGTTTAAAGCGACCTTATAGGCAACACTGTATTTGATTTTAGGTGCCTTATCATAACGGCATAACCATGTCCATACAAACCAATTTAATTTTGGTTTTTATGCCACATCTAATTGGACCTTAACTCTAGAAAATTTTGTTAAAGCAGCCCTTCTCATTCATACTCATATAACCCAGTTAACAGAGTTAATAACCTATTTTTAATACACAACTCAAATGTTAGTAAAACAACAAAGGATTACAAGGACAACATAAGAGGGAAACATTTTCAATCGGTAGCTTTCAAGCTTGTTTGACAAAAAAAAACACTTGGAAAAGAACAAGTTTTTCATAATGTTTATGTTTTCTAAAATTCTCTACTAAACAAAAGTTTTAATAAACCCCTTGTCTTTAATTAGATTTCATAAACGTTTACCCATTTTTCTAATTTACCACTCAGTTAAATGCACTTATTTAACTTATATCACTTTTGCAAAGACTTCCTAAGAAATTACCAACATTTAAATAAAGTATATTTTTTTAATTAAAAAAAGAGAGAAATCTTAAAAGGAGGAAAATATCCTTTGAATAAATGTCAAGTAATAAATTACTAAAAGTTTAATGAACATTTTTTTCTTAAAAAAGCTAAAAAAAAATTAATGAAAATGGAACATCATCGTCGTTATTGACATACAAAACACGTGTAAAAGATTAATTACCTTAAAGATGGAGTGATAGAGAGAGAGGGAGAGAACGAAAGCCAAAGTAGCATAAAGTTTAGCTGTGATTTCTTTAATTTTTCTGTTTGTAATTTAGTTTTTTGATGTTGTTGTTTGTGTGAACATATAAAACTTTAATGAAAAATCATATTTGAAAAGTGTCAAGCGCAAAGAGTGCGACATTAAAATATAATGCAATATTTTTCTTTTAAAAACTTATTAATCTTTTATTATAATAAGAATCGTTAGGAAAAAATATGTTGAATTTTAAATGGGACTTTTTTTGAAAGTCGATAAATTCCCAATAAAGACTACTTAGAATACACATTCGAATAATATGAAAATTTGTGTAATTATTTTTTTCTTTTAATTAGTAATGTTAAACTATTACTTTTAAGCTTGTCCTTTTAACAAGAATTCAGTAAGTGTTTTTGTATTATAGATAAAATCAAAACAAGAAATATTGCTCTATTCGGCAGTATCGAATCAAATATACTCTTCACCGTGGTATGAATAAAAATCGAACCACTACTAACTTCTCCTAATAAGAAATATCTGATCTTAGTTTGGTGCCATCGCCCGTATTTTGGGAAGAATAAGGTTTTTATATATATCTATTACTAATGGCGATTTCTTTCACAAAATTATAAGCGGTTTGAATTATGACAAACAAAATAAAACATTTGTTGTAGAAACAAAGTAGTAACAACCAAAGTTGTAAAACAGCGCAGTATTAACACCTTAATTTAAAGTAAGGCAAAAAAAAGCAATCACCTCTATCTTGAATAATTTTTCCCTCGTAATTTTTCCCCTTTTCACATATTTGCGATCATGAAAAACTCCCATGAAAAAAAGGTCATTCAAAAGAGAACAATAACGTGAAAAAAAGTTCATTCCCCTTATCGTGAAAAGTTTTTTCCCTCGTAATTTGTTCACATTTCCCTTAGATTTTCTCACTTCATTTTTGCTAGGGAACAGGCCATGTATGTAAGTAGTTTCTCCTATAAATCGAATATTAAGGTTTATTTCCGTTAATAAGGCACCAACAAAATGCAAAACAAGAGGTTGATTGCAGGCGGATTTGTAAAGCTTTCGAAAGACGTGGTGGCAGAATTTTGGGAAATATTTTACTACATAAAATTTAAAAAGTGCAAAAAACTAACTTTGCAATTAACCTATCCCTCCAATACTAATCATTTAGCTTTATTATTATTTTCACTTTTCTTTCAAATATATACGTAAATATTTTTGAACATAAATTTCATTGATTTTTAATATTTCCTAATCTTTCTTCTTTTTTGTTACATTCACTGGAACTGATAGCGTGTAAAATTTTTCACATGAGATTCATGATTGCTTTTTCATGGGAACAAAAATTCCACTTGTTATTCACGATAGGGGTGAATATGTTCTGCATGTTTTACATCAACATATTCATCAACATATGTACAAACGAACACAAAATGGAAAAGTTCGTACGGGTTAACTTGCAAACCAGACGTTTATTTTCACTGTGCATATATACATTCGAGCTTCTCTAAAGGGAACTTATGTATATACAATGAAGCTCTCCATATAATGAACAAAGTTGAAAAATTAGTAAATGTGATCTAATTTATAAACAAATGTGCAAAAAAATGTAAGTTCAGTTCATCAAGGGATACATACAGATTTATTATAGGGAGGTTCGACTTTTTCTGCACTTATATAATTTATTATTTTTACATAAGAAGAGGTTAATTTTTTGTATCGGTTATATTTTCAGTGAAAATAACTTAATAAATATAAACATTTTCTTATTTTTAAAGATGCCCCTTTTTTCTCAGAATTCCTCTTTTAGTGCCACTTTTCTATTGAAAATCCCCTTTTTGTGCCCCTCTTTGAAAATTTTGAACGGTAACGCTGTTGGACAACAAAGGCCCAACCAGAACATGCATGTGTTAGCTTAAGCAACTGTCAAAAATTAACGAAAAGTCTGTCAAATGCATAAGCAAATAAAAAAAGACGTTTAGGTGGCCATAATGTACTTAATATCTATTTAACCATTGTTAAATATTTGTGCAATATTTTGTATTTTTGCGAGTACATCAAACTAAAAAGTACCAAAAAGTCCAACCGTGTATTTGTTTATTTTATGCTATTTAACTTGTAAAGAATTTAAAAATAGATAATTTGTGAGTGTCTTAAAAAAAATGGAAAATAAATTAAAATATGTAAAAGGCCATTTTAATTTATTTTATTTTTTATTGTTATACATACACAGCTGTTTTCGTACGGAATGTGCGTTCAGTTTGGCACTTTGCTTAAGCAAATGACATTTGACGAAAAGCATCATTAAGTACATTGTAGCTTGCCATATACATACTTATGTTTTATATGTATGTATTCGCACAGCTACTTAAGTTAACTCAAGCGACCTCATTCATGTTATGGTTGGGCCTTAACATTTTGGCCAATTTGCCGTGAGTCGATACAGGGATCAAATTAAACTGACCAATCTGGCAGAAGTTTCCGTTATAGAAACCTTGTGGCTTATCTGGTTTGTATCGATAAAACGCGCGGTAACACAGTCATTTGGAATTTAAATGATATTCGCGTTTAACACATTCATACAACGCTGTCCTTAGATATTTAAGTACTTAACCATTTTCTGTAGCTTTTATGTCAACCATCTACTGAAATATTTTATCTTTGCTTTGAATAATAAATGTTGCTTTAATCATTTTTTTTAAAAATTTGTTCTTAGTTACACTTTTTAATTAGGCACTCTCTAAATGTAAGTGTTGTAAATGACGATGTGTTGTTGTTTCATATTTTCTAATATTAAAAAGTATGAAAAAAAAGTACTAAAAAATGTATAGGAAATAGAGCATAAGATAAGCAGCAGAGCGTTACCCAAAAGAACAAGCAAAAAAGTGTTTTAATATTATTGTAAATGTACTTAGGCATACACGCACTCATACACACATTTTTGCTTGGCTAAAAATTCATATTTGTTGTAAGGAATTTTTACACAAAGGAAAGCCATCTTCATTATATCCTTCACCGAAGGTAAAATGGTATAAACATATAAATTTCTCATTCCGTTTGTCATTTCTATAATATTAATCTAAGATCCTATAAAGTATTAATATTCTTGGTCCTAATGAGGAGCCAAGTTTATTTAAGGTGTCTGCTTTAGGAATGGGCAAAAATATCGATATATCAAAATATCGATATTTAAAAAAATATAATCGATATATATCGCCGATATTTTAAATACCGATATATTGATGTATCGATATTTAAATACGACTATCGAATTTGATATTTTTTAAAGTCAGCCTCTATTAAGAACTCGAAATTTTCAAACAATATGTTTTTTAAGAATTGGAATCATTGCTTGCATCATATGTTTTTTTTAAACAAATATGAAGATCTAAAATAATTGGCATTTATAAGAAGCAGTGCCGGATACAAGAAGCAGATTGTCTGGAGTGCACATAAAACAGAGAGTTCTCCTGATGTCCATATCTGATGATTACTGGTTTGACTAAAACCAGTTGGTACTTTTGGGGTGCAATTAAAATTTTAAGGAAAGTTGGTACTTCCATTTAAATTTTTCGTAATTTAATTTTTTTTCTTATGGTTTTTCCCCTTTTGTTTGTGTTATAATTGAATTTTTTGTTTTGATTACATTTTTTTGTTTTTATTAATTTTTTAAATAAAATGAAACAATAAAAAGTAACAATGTAATTACATATAATTAATTTGTTCATACATATGTTTGTACAAAGGTATACCGAATTTTTTAACTTGGTAATAGTTTCAGCAAAATACGTTCGATACATCGATATTTTTGAAATAATAAATATCGATACTCTAAAAAAAATCGATTCGATATATATCGATATATTTTTTCAACTTGCCCATCCCTAGTCTGCTTGTCTGTTGAAATGAGTTTTCTGAAGATCCTAAATATAATCACGTATGCTCCGTTAAATTTTGCTGTGGAAATTTAGCATTATCGGTCCACAAATATCGGAGATATGAGCAAAAACCCGACTGTCTTTTATTTTATCTATAAGTCTTTTTTGTTTTTTTTTTTTTGCATATCTTGAGAAAGAAACGAGCCAAAGTTTCTGGATTAGGTGTAAGCATCTGTGTTATCTATACACATCTTCCGACTTAATGTGGCCGGGATTGGGAAAGAGCGCGTGGCATTTTCCATACAAAGGCAGTATAGATTTCTGTATATCTGGCGAAAGGCAAGAGAAAAAGTCTTAAAATAATTCACAAGTATTTTGGTTATTAAGACACAACATCCGACAGAATGTGGCCGGGATGAGAGAAGTGGGCGTGAGATAAAATAGATTTATTTATATCTAAAGAACGGTATTTATATAATTTTCTGTTCTTGTCGCACAATGGTGAAGAGTATATTAGATTCGGCATAGTCGAAAATGGCACACTTTCTTGTTTTAACATTATCCTCTGTTTTATTGTTGTCATACAGATAAAAAATAATGGTGTAAGTAGAAAGGAAATACATACATTTTTTAATGGAAATGTATAAAATGGGTAAAAAAACACATATATTATGATTTTGTTTGTTATATTTGTTGTATTTGTTATCTGCTATATGCAACCTTAACTGGAATATCGCGAAGTCATTGTTATTTGACAATCGTGACTATTGAAATTTCGAACTGTAAAAAGCAAAATGGAGCTAAAGTACAAGATTATGAATATTTACAATAGTAAATCAAATTATCATTTATTTTTCTTGCGCATGTATACTTGCATGAATCTACAGAAAGTGAAATAATATGGGTAATTTTAAAGTGAAACGTGACCCAGTTAAAAATAAAAATGTATACAGCAATACAGATGAAGAAATTTACAAAAAAAAAAAGACATACTATTATTTCGAATTTGCTTAATAATTATGGTAAAAGTGCGAAGATGTGGATATGCATACAAGGATTCCTCAACATAATCGTACACTGCACATATTTTTTAATACAAGCGATATCGCCGTTCTCGTTAAAAATCTAACTACACGAAGAAAAAAACTTGCTAGAAGTTTTGTTTCAAAATTATTTTAAACAATAAAATAAAATTCAACCATAATATGGTTACCTGCAAATATTTGCATTGTAAAAATGCAATAATAGTTTCTTGCTATTAGAAAATGGTTACCTTCAACCATAATTTTTTCTACGTAAAATTACTGATTAAAGTTTTTGCTTCTCATATTCATCTTTTCAGAGACATCAGTGGTTAAACATTTTTTTCACGCTAATCGCCAACTAGTGCAATGAAATATTCGCCTAATATTAAATATTTATGAAAAGGAGCTGTTATATTATTAATAAGGGTATTCACAATAAATCAAGTAAATAATCAGGCTCGAGGTCTGCGTTATAATATTTTATTTTATTTCTTTATTTTTCAATATTTCGCCTACCATCGGTAAGCATCATTCACAATACGTAGGATGCTTCATACAAATTGTATAGGCATGAGAATTTTTGACAGCTATAAAGCGCTTTCCGCTCTTGTTTAGGTACGGCTGTAAAAGGCGAGACAATTGTTAAGATATTTTTACTCACCGTTTTGACTAAACATTGTTTTATGTGCACGAGAACAAAACATTGACAGAATAATTTACAAGCAACAATAAAGATAGAGTTTATTTATATGGCAATACTGCAGTGATGTTGGAGGCATCTTTGTGCCAACAAATGTTTGAACAACGCTGTTTGACCAAGAACAAAACGTCGACGCAGCGCCACAAAGCATACAGATATGAAAAAGTGAAGTATGACAAACGTGTAAATCAAGGCGAATTAACTACAGGTGGTGTCGAAACGACATCTGATGTTGGCAGCTCGAGCTTATTTGTTTGATTTGTTAGTGTTTTGCTAGGAATGGTTGACATTTCGAGCTACAAGTACTAACAATGCAATGCAAAAAACCCTACGTTGTTTCTGTTGTTTTTGGATTGTTGTAGTTCCGACCCCACCTGTAGTTAAATTCGCCTTGGTGTAAATCATTTGCGACGGTGGCAATGTGTAAAAAAAGGCCGCTACTATCAACACAAATTGCGTGATGAAAACAAAAAGCTTTTGAAGAATAGGAGAGAAAAACACAATCTTTTCTGTCCCGTGACGCCTCTGAGTACTCTGTGGCAGCGGTCTTTACAATCCAGAGTACAAATTGTTCTATTTTAAATTTCTTGCATTTTAAATTAACAGTAATTTTTTATTGAAAGAATCAGAAGAAATAAAAAACTTTAAAAAATTTCTTAGAAGTGTATGCAAACATCTAAATACATAGTTTGCAAGAATGGTTGTCTTCGTTTATCAAGCTCATATTTAAATTCAAGTCATTTTTTTATGTTTGCTTTTTTCTAATAAAAAAATTTGACAATTTTGGGTGTCATATTATAATAAAAATAAAAAATCTTACTCACATTTATACAAATATTTACAAAGACCTTAAGTTACCCTGCAGTTCTTGTGGCCTAAACCGAATTAGAGACTTAACTGCCTTTTCAGCATACATAAATACTAACGAAGCCGGGTTTCTTAATGTGGTTTAGTAGAAAGATACTTTGTCTTTCTAACTTGGAGGTCACACGATCTTTTCCTTTCAATTTGTAACGCTCTCTCATTTTTTTACTATCACACTCCCCTCTTTATATTGATCCCGACATTGTTTTAAATTTTACCTTTTCATTTGTTTGGCAATTTTACATTCAACTTAACAGCTGATCACAAATTAATTTTGTCGCTTCCTTTATAAAACCCATATTTTTTCAAAAATAAATAATAAAATTCAACATTTTTTATTTTTCGAATTTATTCTATGAGCTAAATTTCAGTTATGTATTTTATAAAGCTTTTTTGTAATAGTCATATTCCTTAAATTTTTCAGAAATGACTTTATACACTATCAGACTATTATATTGTATTTTCTTGTTACATTTTACCTTAGCTTTCCGTTGGAAAGCAATGAGGTATATTGTTTAGCTCATAGAATAAATTCGAAAAATAAAAAATGTTGAATATAATATAAAGTAACCTACAGAAGGAAATAATTCCCAGTTTCTATTTGTTAAAATAGTTGAGTTAAATACATTCAATTTATAAAGTATCACTATCCAGTGTGACACAAAGAATGCTGACGAAGGCCGTAGCGGGCCAGAAAATGCATTACATTCTGCTGGTGTCTAATAATTGTAAATTTTTCTGTTCATACAATATACCTCATTGCTTTCCAACGGAAAGCTAAGGTAAAATGTAACAAGAAAATACAATATAATAGTCTGATAGTGTATAAAGTCATTTCTGAAAAATTGAAGGAATATGACTATTACAAAAAAGCTTTATAAAATACATAACTAAAATTTAGCTCATAGAATAAATTCGAAAAATAAAAAATGTTGAATATAATATAAAGTAACCTTCAGAAGGAAATAATTCCCAGTTTCTATAAATAATAAAATAATAAAAAAAGGTTTTTTTACCCCTAGGAGGTTACTCTTCATTTTGGTACATTCAGGGGACTCTTCGTCGAATCGACGAACTTTTAAAAAAAAAATTCAAGCGAAACGATTTTTAAAGTAAAAAATAAACAAAAATCTGTTTATTTAAAACGCTTTATTAAAAAATAAAAATTATTTTTCTCTCTAAAATTCGATACGAATTTGAAATCTTTTTTTTTTTTGTTTTTCAAATTAATTAACTTTTTAAAACAACAAAAACTAAAAAGGTAAAAAAAAATTACTCTTCTCCTACTCATCCTTTAGAGATAATCAGTCAAATAATACAAGAGAACAAATATTCAATATTTACTCTTCGTCAATGCGAAGAGTACACACTAGGAATGGGCAAAAAATATCGATATATCAAAATATCGATATTTAAAAAAAATATAACCGATATATATCGCCGATATTTTAAATACCGATATATCGATGAATCGATATTGAAATTCGACTATCGAATTCGATATTTTTTAAAGACAGCTTTCATTAAGAACTCAAAATTTTAGCCGCTTTTCAAGAAATTTTTTTTTAAGAATTGGAATCATTGCATGCATCATATGTTTTTTTTAAACAAATATGAAGATCTAAAAGTATTGGCATTTATAAGAAGCAGTGCCGGATACAAGAAGCAGATTGTCTGAAGTGCACAAAAAACAGAGAGTGCTCCTGATGTCCATATCTGATGATTACTGGTTTGACTAAAACCAGTTGGTTCTTTTGGGGTGCAATACAAATTTTAATGAAATTTGGTACTTCCATGACTTATTTACTTCCATTTAAATTTTTCGTAATTTATTTTTTTTTTCTTATGGTTTTTTTGTATTCTTCCCTTTTGATTTTGTTATAATTGAATTTTTTGTTTTGATTAAAGTTTTATTAATTTTGAAATGAAACAATAAAAAGTAACAAGTAATTTGTTCATACACATGTTTGTACAAAGGTATACTGAATTTTTTAATTTGGTAATAGTTTCAGCAAAATATGTACGTTCGATATATCGATATTTTTGAAATAATAAATATCTATACTCTAAAAAAATATCGATTCGATATATATCGATATATTTTTTCAACTTGCCCTTCCCTAGTACACACCTCTCAATTTCAACTTTAAAAAAAAAATTGAATTCAGCGTATGTCCGTCCACTCACTAAAAGTAAATGAGCTTCGTCGATTCGGCGAACAGTAACCATACAGGGTTTAAAAAAAATTGTGTTTTTAAAAATTCTTGTGCTTTTTTACAAAATATTTTAAGTCAAGCTACTATTTTGGTATTTTTTTTTTAATTAAATTGGTTATAAAATTAAGTGCAGTCGCGGCACAGACTGTCAATTCAGACAAGTTTTGAAAAGCAGTTTGTGTGAACAACTTAAAATTCATTTATTGAACATGTGAATGCAGGGTTTATTTGAATATTAGCATTGCATAGCAACATGCATTTAGGGCGGCAGCATTATTTACTATTTTATAACTAACAATGAGTCTGTTTAGTAAAGCCTTGGAAAATCGCGTTAGAGTCGCTGTTGAGAAGATGTGGAAAAGATTTACATGAGCACCTGCCATATCGCGTAAACTCATGGTGGATCTTAATCACTGGGTGACACCCAGGTAGCAATTTTGCAATTTATATAATCAGCAAAATTATACACTCGACCTTTGTTTAGCAGCTGAAGCTATCTAACATCCGCTGCTTGAGGAAAAGCCACCAGTATCTGTTGAATAGCAACAGCTCCTAAGAGGAATCGCCACAGGCCGAACTTTTCCAAGATGAAGGAAAAGCAGCCCTCCATGTGGGATTATCTCCTTAACGCGATTTTACCTTTAAACCACAACCACCTCGTGAATCCCAAAAGAATCTCTACGTCGTTTTTCGTTGAACCCTATTGCAGGTTAATGCTTTGAAAAAAGCACGCCTTCTATCAGAAAAGTTAGGCTTCCACCAATCTCCTCGTAAGACAGGAAGCATTTCCACAAGAAGCATACTTGGCTTTTGGCTACTGGTTCCGACGATACCAGATAGGAAGGAAATTTGTTCAGCCTTCGTTCTCAAGAAATCGCGAAGACTTCAAGATGATTTTTATTGTGAATCTTTGCCAGATTCCTGGTTGGTTACACCTGATCTGCCCCAGAGGATGTAACACCAAAATATGGAATATCTTTGAGAGGATCCCTACTTTGCCGGGGGCCCTGTTGTCCGAATTCATATCTGGTCCCAAGAGAGCAAGTTTAATGGTGAGAAACTTTCATCATAAATATCTGTGACTAATTTAGCCATTGCAATGTAATTTATGGTAGAATCAATTAAAATTAGAAAAAAAAAACGCGAAAAGCCAAACTTTAACACTTTGCATACTTTTTAAACCATTACTAAGTTTGGACTTTATCTATAACCAGCTAATCTGTGAGAGAGTTAATTATCTGTTGCTGAACAAAACAGACAAATTATAAGATTACTTGAATGTAAAAATCGGCTTTGCAACCAAATAAAGCAAAGAAACACTTTTCCTAAAAAATCTTATATCATCTTCTAAAATTACTGGGCAAAGGCATTAATGCAAATTATGGGTATATCTATGCATAGACCACTTAAAAAATATTAATTGAAAAAAATAAATCAAAAATTTCCCTTTATTTGATTTGATATTCTAAAAGTATGCACAACTGCTTCCAAATCATCATCCATCCTGTTTTGCTGGGTCACAAAATATTTTGGCACATGTTCTTATATTTTTTTCGTCTTGTAAGAATCACATACATTGTGCAGTCGCAAATTAAAGAAGCTGTATTATGCAGATAAGTTCAGCTTTCCTACATTTTATATTTTCTGTTTGTTGCCTTCCACTTTTTCAGTAGTTATCTTATTTATTTTAAACTATATTGCAAATGAAGACGTGTATGGCATATGAAATTATAAAAAAAAACACAAAATGCTGACAAAGTTATAAACACTAAAACACGTATAAAACTCAGGAAGTGATTCTGAGTCGATCGGTATACTTTAAGGACCACTCCACTATTGTGGTGTGGGTATAATTAATACTTATAGACGGAACTTGAAAAGTAAAGATAATGAGATCATAAATTAGTAAAGTTAAATGCAAGGCGAGAATGTCATGACATGATTTGCTGTTATAACATGATGTTATAAAAGCGTTGTTAAAATATTTGCATTAACAACCGTGTAAACACATGAGAAAGCCTCTAACATGATGAGTCTATACTTAACACTAACATCATATTAGTGGAAATACAAACATTAAAGTCACACTTAACATTATTTGGTAATGCCGACGGTTGTATTTTCACCGCCGTTATTGAAAATTTTTCAATTTTAATAAATCTTGATCGCCGCACAGTGGCGCCCATAGAGCAAACGAGGTTGCAAAAATCAAAATTTTCATGAGCGCCGACGAAGTTTTGAATAAACCTATGTTATAGAAAACTTTTCAACGATTTCAAATATGCCACTCTTAATAATATCACATTTTTAGTTTAGAAGATATAACCGTTCAAAGTTGACCGACTTTCGGTTTTCAAAAAAACACAACATTTTTAGTCAATTTGTTGCGATTTCAGGTGTAATATCACGAAAAATAGGTAACGAATCGCCTTATTTTTTGTTTGTATTGATTGATGTATTTATTAAATGTATAATGATAAAAAAAAATTAACTGTTTGCTTTGTGTTTGTCCTGGTAAATCACCATTTAAAAACTATCCGTTTTTTCACTATTTTTCAACTTTGACGGAAAATAAAAATAGTATATATTTTTTTATATTTGCCATATTTGCAAAACCTGTTCTTTGATTATTTCTTTACATAATTCAAAAGGTTTTATCTGCCCGTACGTGCCCGTTTGGCTTCTAGAGGTAAAAAAGGTTAAAAAGACATGGTTGCAGAAATTGTATGGCTTCCATCCCTTATATGTTTTGACTGACAGTAGTTTGTTCTAATAGTTTGAAAAAAACTACTCATTGAAATTAACAGGTACGTACCTCACTTAAACAATACTTTGGCGTACAAATGGTCAAGAACAATATTGACTTATGGTCCCTACAAGTAGGCACAAATCTTATTTGGACACGTGCATAATATCAAAATTGCATTATTCAGCCTAAATCCATATGTACGACTGAAAGTTGGCGCAACAATTACTAAAACCATTAATAAATAATTATAGTTTAGAAATGGTTAGTCTTTTAGATATACCTTCTCTTACGAATTGTGATAAATATTTTATAGAAAATTGAAAAAAAAAATTTATTATTATTTTATTAAGCTTGAGGTCTATTTTTTTTATAAAAAAATATTAAATTTATTGAACCAATATTTCGGCACTCCGTTGTGTGCCTTCTTCAGGGTTTTTTTCTTTAATTTTTGACAAATAATAACAATTTTAACAAATGAAATAAATTTAACAAAAAATCATAAAACAATTTTCAATTAAAAACAAAAAAGGTTTTCCAATTTAAAAACTAATCTATTACATTATAAATAAATTGTTAACTTCCGTTTATATTTTTACAAATTAAATGCCTATAATTTTGTGCTAAACTTTCAGTATCTGACTTAAAATTAATTCTCGATATTGCCGGTACATTTATAATTTGCAACATTTCTAACATAAACCTACGTTTATAATTATTTTCCGTATTTAAAACTGTTGTATTTTCAAAATCAGGATAATGGTTTAAAAAAAATTTTTTTTTTGTTGGGTAATAAATTAAAACATAAAACCCTTAAGAAAAAAAATAAAAACAATCTAAAAATGTAAAAATAATTTTTTTAGTTACCATAAAATTGATTTTTTCTACTAATTATAACTTTGATAACCCATAAGTAGGCCCCTAGAAAGCGTAGCACCCTTTCCAAACGCTCATTTCATAGGCTGAACAGTTATCTATCATATGCTGCTTAAACTGTTCAATTATCTTATTCGGTTCAAAAGATATGATTTTTGCAACGAAAAACTCAAATGGCGCCACTGTGCGCCGTCAACAATATGTGAGACGTTTTCAAGGTCTGCAATTTTGCATCGGCTCTAATTGGAATAATATGATAATAAGTTACAGACATCCTTTTTCTCACTTTTCGTGAAACACGGTGGTATATTTTGTTTCACATCTTTTCGATGCGAGAAGATCTCACCAAAGTTACAGAACATGGGTACAGTTACGCGTAGATTAAAACAGGTACACATTTACGAAATTCTTAAATCATTTGAAATTTAGTGAAAAAGTTATTATTTTTTCAAATATTTAAAAAAAAACACATAATGGTATAAACACAACTGGGACGAACGACGAACATCGCATAGTACGACGAATTCGTCGGCAAGTACTCGTTGCGTAAATTCGTCAAATGAGACACAATAAGTGCGTAAATTCCAGGTATTATTAAGACTTGAATTTATTTTAATTTATAAAAATAAATACCTTGGACGCTTGATTATATAAAAATTTTCATCCATTTTCATCTTCTTTAACTAGCAATAATTTTATTAAAATTTCTTTGTTTGTTAACATTTATCAAATCATAGGTTGACCATATTTTAACAAAAAAAACATAAAAAACTATTAATTGGGTGTGTTCTAGAATCCGAATCCACTCAAAAGTGGAGTGGAGTGGAGTGGAGTGGAGTGGAGTGGAGTGGAGTGGAGTGTTCTTCATTTTAGCAAACTCAAATTAGTTTTTGGTTTTGTTTCAAATTTTGCAATTTTTCGCGAATTTCAGCCATTTTCGCGATTTGTGTCTGTAAGTTATCTGATTCTTTACAGCTTTAACGATTTCTAATAAATAGTAGACTTTGCTATCATGCCGCTGTTAGCAAATTTTTGCGAATTTCCGTTAATTTAGTAATTTTGTACGAATTTTTGCCATTCCTAATAGTCTAAGGGACTTTTAATCAATTTTATGGGTTTTTTGAAAAATTAAAAATTTTCGCGAATTTTCGCCATTTTTGCAAACTTTTTTATGTTGTAATCGGATATTTTGATATTTTAAACTGATTTAGCGATTTCAAATAAATTTTTGCATTTATTTAAATATTGCAATTTTTGCGAATTTTAGCCATGTTCGCGATATAAGCGATTTTTATTTATAAGGGTTATGATTCTTTACAGGTTTAACGATTTCTAATAAATAGTAGACTTTGGTATCATGCCGCTGTTAGCAAATTTTTGCGAATTTCCGCTAATTTAGCAATTTTTATCGAATTTTTGCCATTCCTTATAGTTTTAGAGACTTTTAATCAATTTTATGGCTTGTTTGAAATATTAAAAATTTTCGCGAATTTTCGCGATTTTTGCAAATTTTAGCCAAGTTCGCATTAGAAGCGAGTTTTCCCTGTGATTCTTTACAGCTTTCACGATTTAGCTACGGTTAGCTGTCCCTGTCCCAATTTATTCGTCGTTCGTCTGCGTAATAAATAGAAATAAACCTATCGCAGTGTTCGTTACGCATGACGAATTTCGGTCTACGCAACGATTGTGTGTATTCTCATACATACCAATGTGTTCTATTTCTGACGACGAATATTCGTTGCGAATTATTCGTCGTTAGTCCCAGTTGTGTTTCTAGCATTATAATTCTTCTTTAGTTGTTACGCCAAAAAATTAAAGCAAGCAATAAAAAATTATTGTTCGTTGAAGTTTTTACGAACTACAAAGAAGTTTTCTCGTACCTCGTTGATTGATTGTTCAAAGTATGAAACAGGAACAATGAACGAAATGAACGACCTAGTTCCATTATTCTATCGGATCGGTCGGAACGATTCTACAAAAGGAACGATTTCGACCAAATCTACACAGCACGTACTGCAAGGGCTCAATGGGTTTGGTGAGGGACATATTCGACGCGAGCAGTATTTTTCGGCTGTTTTAACTGGTTTCCACGTTTACCAGATTTTTTAAGTTGACTACTAAGTCTTTCAATTCGGTTGTACTGTGTGTGCTCGAGTCTCTTGATCAGCTGTCAAAATTAATGTTTGTAGTTTTCTTTTGCAAAAAAAAAAGTTAAGTATTTTAAAATTTGTCTTTTATTTCATTAAATTTTAAAATAAATTTAAAATCTTTCAATTCAGTTGATGAAGTGGGTGGCCAAGCATCAATTCAGTTGAAAGACTCAGTTTACAATTGAATTGAAACGTGTATGGGGCGCATAATACGTAAGTATGTACATATGTATATGCGAAGCAGAAAATGTCCATCACTGACAGGATATACTCTAGTATGACTAATATTTTTCCCCTTTAAATAAATTGGTTGTGTTTTTCTTCTTTTTATAATTTAAACGTTAATTTGATATCAATTGTAATTTCTTTTCAATCGAGTAATTTTTCTTCATCTAAAGTGTAAATTAGAATTTTTCTGGTGGTTATACTGTAGCTGTCTCCTTCTTTGTATGAAGGTTAATGTATTATAAAGGCCATGTCAGATAAAACTTCTTCGCTTTGCGTGACGTTTCTAACTTTGACAGCAAAGCGTAACGCAAAAGGTGTATGTCAGAATAAACACTTTGACAACATACACGAATTGCTTGTTAAAAATAAACAAATAAAAAAAATTATAATAGCAGACTGTTAAAGCACGCAAAAAAATGAGAGTTGCCTAACTTTTCGCTTCGCTCTGCGTATAAGTATGAATATTTCATCTTTGATGTCAAAGCGAATCTCTCACGCAACGCAAAACAAAAGTTGTATCTTACATGGCCTTAAATGTCAAACTATTAATAAACAAAAAATTAACTGCAGGCATAACTCTCTCCGCGAAAACCTGTATGAATTCGCCTTGTTTTAATACAATAATTTAAATAACAATTTCGCATCATTTCAAAGGTTTTAATCTTATTTCTTTACTAAACGTAAGCAGTAAAGTAAGCAGCACTGCTCGAATTTTTTGAATCTAAATGTTAGATTTTTCGCCAAAAATAGAAAAAATTCTAAATGTGTCCTCTTATAAACAGAAAACCTGCTAATTTTTCAAACATGTTGCAGTACTCTTTCTGTTTTTTTATGCAAATTTGGTTAAAACTGTATGCAAGTAGGTAGGAGTTTCAGTTTGCATAAAACTATTTTCCTACTTAGTTTTATTACTATTTTTTTTTCATAATTTTACTTTCACATTGTTTTGCTTTTTTATCTTTAATTTTTTACAAATGCAAAATGCAACAATAAAATAAAACTTTTATTGTCATTGTGTTTGCCCATGAAAGTCGAATATGCAGTGCTTTGCACAGTCATAGATCATTATTATTCTTCGGTGCTGTGAACAATTCTCAACTTATTTTCAATACAATTGTCAAGTGTTAAATACAAAAATCGTATTTTGCATACAAAATATACAGCAATTTTAAAGGAGAAACATTTTTTTTTTTTGTTTTTTTTTTTTTTTGTTTACTGGAGATAAAAAATATATACTTATAGTTATTTGAAAAACTATTTTAGACATCATTGGAGGAATTTTTTTTACCTCTTTTTTAAACAAACAATTTCACAGCTTTAAAGTATGCAACATTGGCTTCAACCCTATAGGTATGCTTTACTTTTCACACATATAAATGTATGTAAGTATTTCGTTTTATTACATAAATTTTTTATCAAATTAAATTTCTAATGTCATAAATAATTCTAAAAAAATACTTTTTATTTCAATTGTCTGACAAAAGTATATATTTTAACAATTGAAGTCGGAGACATGCTTAAAATACGTTTGCATACTTCTAAGTGTTAAATAAACTTAAATTTTAACAATGTTCAATATTTACAAGGATTTCCATTGGAATTAGTATTTGAAGAATTTTTCATAATGTAAAAAGAAAATCTTCTTGAGAGAAAATTGTGCTTTGAGAAAATATTTAATTTAAATTTTACTTATTTTTTAAAGATTATCAAGCTGAAATTAAATGAATATGTGAACCGGACGTTCTAAAAAACTGATAGCTTTTAAAAATTGCTATTTTCAAAAAAACAGGTTTGTTTAAAAAAAAATTAGTTCTAAAAACGTCATTTAAAAAAAATGTATTTAAAAGTCTGAGATATAAACAAGTAAGAAAGTACAGTCGGTGAAGCCCGGATATATGATACCCTACACCACAGTATTAAAAAACAAATTTTCGAGAGTGTGCCCTATTTGGGGCAATAATGGACCCTACAGAACAAAATTCTGTTATGAGTTTAAAATGTATCTAAAAGTTCTTTGTGACGAAAATTATTTTGATTTGTTTGCCTTTCAGTGATTTTGCTAAAGGGCTTATATGGGACCTATGGTTGGTATTGGACCTACCGGCACAACATTTTGACAAGTCGAAAAACTTATTCTTTCGCAAAACTTAGTGAAGAAAGTTATGGCATTAAAGCTATTTTCGGAAGTACACGGAAAGAAGTTTATTTTCTAATAATAAATTTCGTTTCTTAAAACAAGAAAATCCAAAATCCAAAAAAAAAAAAAATTTAAGGTTTATAAATTATTTAGTTCGTATTTAGTAAAATTTTCTTAAATAAAAAAACTTGTTATCATAAAAAAATTTACGTTTTTGTCGTTTAAGCTTTTTATGTGGTAGTGACAAGTTATGTTTAAAATTTGTTTGATTTAATAAAAATTCCTTCCGTGTAGAATTTGTATGGGAGCTATGGTCAAATATGGACCGACTATAATTAAATTTGTTAGGATGATTAAGATTGCACTAAAATACGTTTGGACCAAATTTTATCTAAATCCCAACATCAACATAATAAGATGTTTTATGGCCACAAAGACTCTAATGCAAGAAGAACCTTAGGTGGGGTTGATGTGAGATTAAGGATTGATTTTCACCATTTTCAGTGTCTTTGTTCTTATTGCAGTTAGAACCTATGTTTTAAATTGCATCAAATTATTTTCCAAATTTCGACCTATACTTTGCGCTCAAAGCTTACATGCACAGCCAGCCATACGGATGGACTTCGTTAGATCGACTCCACAAGTGATTCTAAGTCGTTAAGTTAAGGTGCAACAAACATCAGCACAAACGCATGATACCCTATCCCCTATTATGATGTGGGTATAAAAAGTACTTTATAAATTAAGAACATTTGAAAAAGAGTACATTTCGCACACTAAATCATGAACAAGCACAACTTAAAATTCAAAGGTACTTAGGAGAGGCAGAAACCTGGCTTCAAAAACAGGCTTGCAATTTTTTAATCAAATTGAGTTCGACAAATGTTAAAGAAAAAAATTTAATGGCGACTTTGACGCAAAACGAAATTTTCGGGGTCGCTAAAAATTTCATTTACGAACTGTTTTATGAAAGAAAAAGTGATTTTTGATAATTTTAGAGTTGTGTCTGCTTATGAGTCAGTGTGAGATATAAATTTTTTTGTGTCAAGATTTTATGGGAATCTGTTTGTTGCTTAAAGTTTCCATTTAATTTTCCTTATTTTTCACATTAAAAATAGAGTTTTCTTCTCACAATGAAACAATGAAATTATGATGGGGTTAGTAAATGACACTCTGTTACTCCAATACCCATCCAAATAGAGTAAATACGACACTATGATGCGATACTTAACTAACGAAATTTCTTGAAAACACTTTCGCAGATACAAGGATACCAAAAATATGGTTTGATTGTAATTTATCACGCATATCCTTCGTTAACGAAAAAATAATAAAATTGTAAAAAACTACTTAATACCATCACGAAATCAGAACAGATGTGCCAAATTATGATAGCAGACTTAAAAGTCATTTAAAAATAAATACAATATCAATCAAAAATTATTATATTATTGTTCATATTTAGAAAAATCGTGATATTTTTACAATTTTAAAAGACTTTTCAGATACACCTAGTATATATACTTGACTGCTATAGTAACAGTTAAAATAAAAATATAAGTAAATGTGCTTGTGTAAGAACCAGAATTCTTTTGCTATCACAGCCACTGCCATAAAAAAACTAGAGGAGTTAAGTAGGACTACAGCGGCATCATTATCATCATTTTGAGCATCAGCAGCTTGCAAGGACATCATGTTATTACTATCGGATATTGTAGGTTTGTCCTACACAAAAAATAAAGAAAAATTAGCAAAATTTTACTAAGAATTGGCAAGAAGCAAAAAATGCCCAACAAAAATTTCTTCAAACCTAAAAGAAAGTGCCATTAAATAAATATCTTATTGCCGTCGCTACTTATTAGACATTAAGCATTATTCATAATTTTACACTTTGCCAGATGAGTAGAAAACTAATGAAGAATTTTTGTTGAAATAATTACATATTTTTCTGCAGACTTTGTGTAAAGTTAACAATACAAATTGAAAACAATAATCAGCGTTAAAAATACTAATTGGGTTTAATTAATTAAGGTTAAAAGGACTCCTTGACTGAAGAGCTTGGATAAGGCAAACCATAATTGTTTACTTTTAGGAATAAAAAGTATTTGAACTTAAAATAAGGTATGTCAGAAAATTTTAAGTAAATCAAATATTTGATTTTTATACCCTACTCCAGTGCCGTCTAAACCATATGCACAATGTGCAAGCTTTTACAAAAGAGCTTTCTGGTTTCACACCGACAAGAGCACAACAAATAGTAATAAAATTAAAGATAAGCTTTAGTTGTGTTCAGATCGTTAATTTTTCTACTTCATCCTTTCCATATCTTAAAAACTAGTCTTCGTCCAAGTCGTAACTTGCAATATACTCATCGTATTACCAGTTTGTTACACCCCGTCCACAACAGATAGAAAATGTTTAACACTAATATGATGTTAGTGCTCGCTCCACTCCATACTAATATCTTTTTTACACACGTTATCATTGCAAGGTAAGCCTCCCGCATTCGCTTCTTTATCAGTTACATGAGAATGGCAAGGGGATCAAAAAAAATAATTATTGTGCTTTGGCAAAAGAATAAACAAAAAATTTTACTCCTTCTCTACTCCCTTATAGAAGCGAATTTGGAATGCGAATCATATATTTTATACGAAAGATCCGAGGCCTTCTATGAGGCCTTCTTCACACAGAAAAAAATCAAGTTAAAAACGTCGAAAACAAGGTTTATTTAAAATTTTTCGGTGGTGATTTTGCTTCATACGTTTTTCTTGTTATTTCAACCTGATTTTTTAATTACTTGCGAACAACATTTTGTTCTTTTAAAATAGCTATAATTCATGTTAATTTAACATTGCAGTAAAGTTAGAGCAAAATATCATTTATATTGAAATAACAATCCGAATCACGTTGAATGAAAGTTATTTCAAGTTGAAACAACGTGAGTTTCATGTAGAATCAAATTGTTTTGAGTGTGTTATAACAGTGTGGAGATGCTTCAGAGACAACATATGCAATTATTTAAGAATAATTCAATACACTTACCCCTGTAACACATGCTTATTTTGTATTCTCCTTTGTCAACAGAAGCATCAGCAGAATCGTCCAATAATGTTTTCGTCATCATTCTACTTTGAAAACTTGATGTACTATTTAACTTAATAATTTTAATTAAAAGAATACGGGAATTGTCTTCTTTTTATAGCATATTTTAAGAATGAAAATAAAAAAATCAACATACTTAACTATGTAAGCATGTTAATTTAACAAGATAAACTTTTGATTTTAATATAAAACAGGTTTTTATGGATTCAATATTGAATCCATATTTATTTATATTTTAATATTTTTTTTTTCATTTTTTTTAACAGTGAATAATATTGAATAAGCGTGATTTAAGATTATTTTAATACTTTTCATTTAAAATTAATATGAAATAATGATAAATTTAAATACTTTTGCAGAAATTTACTATGATTCTCAATCATCATTTTTCCATGTTAATTTTACATTGGTATTTTTTTCTGTGAGTTTAATAGTTAAATAAGAATAGTAATTAAATCAGAAAAATTATTAAGAAGGCCTGAAGTAAGAGGGTATTTTGAGTTTCCCGCTGGGTTATACCTATTCCATTTTGCGGTTGTATGCGTTGTAAATGCTGTATAATTCTGCACAATGGGTGTGCAAACGTTCGTAGGTATTATACCCTCAAGTGGTGTGGGGTATAACGGTGAACGTTATACAATCCGTGTTATATTTTGTATGCAAAAAAGTCTTGAAGTCATGTTTAAGGTGGAGTTTGGATGAAAATGTCTAAATTGTATAAAGAAAAACAGAAAACAAAGTACATAAATCTTTGTTGGATATTAATTGCCTAATTAGGTTGTATTTGGCAATTAAAAAAGCAATCTATAAGTCTAAGAAAATTGACAGAGAGAAAAATCTGAACAAATAAATATGGTTAGTGCTGTATTTTTTAATATTTCGAGTTATGCGTTTAATTTAAAAAGAAGAGCATTAATATCACATAGTTATAGGCGTAAAATGGTAGAATCAAGTATTGCCTAATTTAAAGGATACATATATGTATGTATCTTAATGCTAAACTTATGCAATACTTTTTGTAGCAAACTTCCAATGTTCTTCTTATTCTTCTTTTATTTAATAAAATGTTTAATAAATTTAGCACATTTGTTTAGCTTTAACACTCATATTTATGTGCTTAACACTCAGGCCTGTATTTTCTTTATTTAAATTTTATCAAGTGACAACATAAATATTTTCTTTGGCATATGTGTGGTTTTTGTGGTTATTTCCTTAGAGAGATTTGTTTTCCTTGCCGCATATGTTTATAAATCTGGTTAGATATACGTGTATGTTTATATTATTTTTTTTTTTTATAAATATATTTTTTCAACTTGACACAATGTTGAAGAAAACCCCAAGTGTCATGTTAACATGCTTTTTGTAAATTGTAATTCAATGTAATCATGCATAAAATAAAATATTTATTTTGTAGTTTAACAAAAAGATAAATAAAATAAATCAACAAGAATTTACAAGAAAAAGAAAAAATTTGTTTCGTTAAGAATTACTGTCTGGCCCTCGTTGTCGACAAGAACATTTCTTTCGTAGATTTATATGTTGAAAACAAAAACTAATTTTAGTTTTTTATTATGTTTTTCAATATAAATTTGCGAACGAAATGTTCTTATCGACATTGTGGTCCTGGCAGTTAGTTTTAAAAAAAAAAATGTACTTTTTCCAAAAATTTACCTTTTGTGTTGTATGTTGCGAATACAATAACAAATGATATTCTAACTTAAATGACCAATCAAGAGTTAACCTTAAACTCATTGTTAGGAAACATATCGGGGTCTTTGGCAGAAGTAGAAACTCGAACAAAATAGCTCAATATCAACAAGCCTTCCGCGGCACCCCAAAAAAGTACTTTATAAAAGTCTTTTATTAAATGGAACTTCTTCAAACGTTCTTTTCAAATATCCTTTTTACACTTTACTTTTTGCAAAAGTACTTTTTAAACTTTTAAACTGTACTTTTTGAAAGGTTTTTTTTAAAGATAAAGAAGATTAAGGTCATTGCTTAAAAATCTTTTGTTTAAGGTTTTTTTAAGACATTAATCAGGTATTTTAAGCCAAGTAATTTTAAAAGATACTTTTAAATAGGTTATTTATTAAATGATACTTTACTAAAGATGTTTTTAAAAGAATTTTAAAAGCTACCTTTTCTCAGAGTTCCTTTTAAAATGTACCTTTCCAACATTATCATCCCTTTCGTGAATAAAATTTCCCTCGGAAAAACTCTTCACTTTTTATTCAAGGTAGGCGTGAATGTTAATTTTTTTTACTTACGTTTATTAATATGTTTTCGTATGTAGTAAATCTGTGACCACAAGAATTAACAACTTAACTTAATTACGGCAAGTGCACAGCAAAGCACTTTTAAAATGTATGTAAACCCGTTGTCCAAAATCAGAAAATAAATATTAAGGATCTGCGTTAACAATTTTATAATATTCTAATTTTTAATTACATTTTTAATGAAACAGCAATAAGATAAGGCGAAGTAAAAAGTAATAAATAAAATTTGTCATTATTCGACATTTGCTGTTAATGTTTATGATGTTTGTGGGCACATCTGCACAAAACTTTCGGCGTTTTCTTTTCTAAAAAAAAGTGTTGCATAAGTGTTACATGTGATTTGGCAACATTTTTAAATGCTCCCCTAATTTTTAAGAAGTGTTTCATATTTTACGTTTACAAAAGAACACAAATTTCGGCATTAAGCAATAAAGTACAATTAGAGCAAGGTAAATTTAATCACAGGTGGTGGCAAGACTACAACAATCCAAAGCCAACAGAAACAACAGATGTTTTTTTGTATTGCATTGTGAGTGTTCACGGGTCGAAACTTGCCACCACCTTGTATTGAATTGGCCTTGATTTAGTGCTGCACTCATGCCCCTTTAATTAAAATGAGTGTTGAACATGTAGCATTTTTTTTAATTTTAAAGGGAACATCATCAGAAAAGAACGCTTTACACTTTTAAAATAACACATGTATTTCAGAAAAGAACACAAAAAAATGTAAAAGGCAGAATAAATGCAGAATGTTACTCAGAAAAGAAAACGCCATTAATAATATTATTCATGTAACCTTCATTATAATTTTATTTAATTCGCTTCGTTCGTATTCAGTTAGAATCTAACTGCTTGAAAAAAAAGAATGAAAATAAAATACATTAAATATTAATAAGAAAAAATCCCAAAAAAAAATCCCAAACCAAATTGTTTTATTCCCGTTTTAAAACATGAATTTTCCCCAATTTGGAGTAAATTCCCCTAATCTGACATAACCGGTTTATTCAATAATCTCAATTTTCTTCGAACATGAGCTTCAGTGAACAAACATTTCAATATGTTTATGAATAAATTTGTTTATGCGGCCCCTTAATAAATATGACCTTGTAATCCTGTTCTCCCAAATTAATTTGAAACAAAATTAAACTGTCATCAATTACTGTCGTTATTTTTTAAGATGTTAAAAAAAAAGAAATTTTACTGAAAAGCTGTGTCTGCCACAATATTTATTCATGACATGTTGAATTTGATTATATTTTATAAATCAGATGATGTCTAGGGGCGGTTTTTATGCCTAAACATATGCTTTAATGAATTTAACATATGCTCGTAAAATTAAAAAAAATTTATATATTAACGAAACCATTTGCAAAAATATACACAGACAAATCGATGTAATTTCTCTAAGTTAAATGTGTGGTTGATATTAATAACGACATGACTTGTATCTTAACGTTTTAGAAATCTAACAAGCATTTGCATATAAATCCTGGCCCTAATGATGACGATAATGATAAAATTAAATATACCAGTTTAGTTCTTGTTATAAAATTTCATCATCCTTGTCATGGGTATTAAATATTTCCACAATTTTTTTTTTGTAATACAAATGACATAGAGAAAATCAAGAAAATATATTTTAATTATTTATTCATTTAAAATATTTTTTTTTTCAATTCTGATATCAAATGTTTGCTGTGAGCCGACAAAGAAAAAGGTCAATTTCGATTTGTGTTCATTTTGTTGACAATATGCCATTTAATCTTTTTTTTTTTAATAAGAAAAACAAACTATAAAGGAATGCTCAAACAGGGTTGTCAGATTTATTTTGACCTTTTCTGCCAAATTCAATGTTAATAATCGCAAAAAACTTTTTTTATTTTTTTTTCGTCGCTGCAAATTTTTTCGATTCTTCTTAAAAATTGCATTTTCGTTTACATTGTGGAATTTTTATCGTACCAACTTTTTCTGCCCGACTGAACCTTACCAAATTTTTCGTCAAATGAGAGATATAATTAGCGAACAAAACGAATCGAAGCGTACTCTCGCTTGTGTAAACCTTTTAATTCCCCTCTCCCCTCTCGCGAAAATAATCGCACTATGTAAACGGGCACTAAAATGTATATTTTTTAAATTATTTAAAATATTTTCTATAAATCCTAAAATATATATTTGTTCCGAATCGCTAAAATTCCCCAAAAATTTAAAAAAACGGTTAAATTTTTATTTAAAATAAAGTAAAAATGTTTAATGAACACAAAAAAGGTTAAATTTTTGCTATTAAATAATTTTTTGTAGTGTACTTAAAGCGCACAAAAACGCATTTTTTGATTATTACTAAACAATTATTGGATATATTTATATATTTTTATCTAAAACGCTATACACTTTATCGTTAAAACATTTCTCATGGTCTTCTTTTTTTGAATACATTATATAGGTAGTCAATAGCTTAAGCGACATCATTTTCAATTTTCGTTTTTTTTAATAAATGAATTTATTGGCAACACTTGCATAATCTCCTTAAATGTCATGGTCACATTAGGCACCGTAATGATTATATAGCAAAAACAATTTTAGCTTAAGCGAAAACCTTCATATCCCCTTCTTATTTTCCTTTTATCGTGCTAACGTACAATAGTGCTATTTGCACGTTCATAAAACGTGACTGTTGCCTAACTGTTTGTATTTGCCTTAGAAGCGCATATTTGAGCAATGCCGCTCAAATCAACAGTTACCATTTTTTCCATCGTAAATTTTTTTAGCTACCTAAAGTAAATATATATTTTGCTTAACCTCAACAGCTGATTGAAGAGAGTTACATATTATGTCGTCAAAATTGTAATGAAACGACGCTTTGTTTTGCTGTGGTAATTTAAAAAAAAAATATAAAAAAACGTGTGCGGACTATTATGCCATTTCTTAAACGTTAATGTTGAGTTCAATACTTGTCACAAGTTTTGTAGCAGTTTGTTTGTCAACAGCTACGTCTTATGTACATACGTGACCGACCATCCATATAATTTATATGTAACAACGTAACAACGCGACTAGAAGTTCGTTTTACTTTCTTGTTCAGAGGCGAGTTTTAGCGGAGTTTATTATAAAAAAAAACTCCTACAACACAGCCAATAGCAGTTGGAATAACCAAAATGATACGTACCGGCCGCATCCTTAAAGCTATAACTGGCAAAAATTGTCAAAACTGGTTAAAATTAGATAACATCATAAAATTTCACATTAATAAACGGTAAATTTGTCCACGGTTTTTAAAACAATTTAATGGTTCATCAAAAATCGCCATAAATTTTATAAATCACCATTTAGCCAAACCCAAAATTACGATGCCAGACAAGTTTTAAAATCGCCAAGTTTGGTGAGAAATCGCCACATCTGACAACCCTGTACACAATTATAGTGTGCTTCAAAGGCAATTGTTGTATGTTGTTGCTCTTGTTCAGTCAAGGATGCTAAAATTTTCAATTTTTTTTTTTCTTTCTCAATCTCCCTTTCTCTTTGGTTGTTACGATATATTTTGCTTTGGATTATCTGCTTTTTGCATATGATAGATATGTAGATTATCACATTACCTTTAGAATATTTTGTTTTTTTGCAATAAAGTTAGTTTTATCTTTTAGAATAAATTAAGAAAATTAAATTATTTACACTTAGAGAAATGTTTTAA
The DNA here is from genome assembly GCA_949318255.1 of Pollenia labialis. Classification (NCBI taxonomy): domain Eukaryota; kingdom Metazoa; phylum Arthropoda; class Insecta; order Diptera; family Polleniidae; genus Pollenia; species Pollenia labialis. The sequence goes on along the minus strand of OX439140.1, from coordinate 141,180,215 downwards.
TACATCATTTATCGAAAACTCTACGGAATATAACAATTTTGGGGTCCAATGTCATTTATATTCAGGGGTGTGCTGGAAATCGAAAACGTAAAACGCAAGAATTTGTAAGTTGTTTTTAATACATTTTTATTCCAATTTTTATAATTTTATTTAGGGGGTAATTTTGTTGTTCACTTCACCTTGCGTTGATAAAATTTTCATATAAAATTTTTTGAATTTTAAAAAATTTCAAAAATTTTATATGAAAATTTTCTAAGTATAGTTGCGTGTTAGGAAGTAAGAAGTTAGTTCTTAATAAGAAGTTGTGTCTAAAAATGAGTGCAAAGAGAAGAAAATGCATTAGTTTAAAATTGGACGCAATAAAACGTTTCAAGTCGTGTTGATATAGACAGAACTCTTGGTTAAGCACCTTCAACAATAAAAACAATTTGGAATAGTGATAGCGCTAAAAATTAAAATAGCTCGAGTTAATAGGAAATGAGATTTTATTTTTATTTAATGTTTTTGTGAATATGGAAATGAAATAAATAAATTTTTGTTATGTATGTATATTTTTTCTAATGCATTTCTTTTTAAATTGATAAATATATTTCAGCCCACTTGCTTAAATAAACAAAAAAAAAACTTAACCATATCACTTTCTTCATCATAAATAGAATTTCTTACTAAAAATTTATATTTTTTAATCAATCAATGCAATAAATTGCCTCTAATTTGTTAAATTTAAATGTTTGGCGATTTGTTGATGAATGTTGCTAAAACTTTTGACGATTTTTAATTATATTCAGCCTTCTTCGGGTTGTCGTTGTCGTAATCGCTTCAGTCGTTTTTTGTAAGATATCAAATAACACTGGTTGTGTGTTACATTAATCCTATAAGCGCACCATACACGTTTCAATTCAATTGTCAACTGAGTCTTTCAACTGAATGGATTCTTGACCACACACTTCATCAACTGAATTGAAAGATTTTAAATTAATTTTAAAATTTAATGAAATAAAAGACAAATTTTAAAATACTAAACTTTGTTTTGCAAAAGTAAACTACAAACATTAATTTTGACAGCTGATCAAGAGACTCGAGTACAATCGAATTGAAGCCTTTCAACTTTGAAGTAGGCAACTTGAAAAAATCAAAATCTTTTGATTTTTCTTCAACCAACTCGACAACCGTCAAACTAATCAATTGACAAAACCATACAGACTCAGTTGATAATTGAATTGAATCGTGTATGGGCTGCTTTATAAAAAAACCACTTGATCGATTACGACAACCAGAATAAGAGTATAAACACAATGTTTGCGGTGCGGTGCGATATCTCGTTGCGGGAGAGAAAAAAAATATAATACAACGGAAGACGGCGACGGCCATAGTTGCCATTGTTTGTTTACATTTTTATTAATTTATTTGTGCATACATTTTTATAACATTTTCTAAAAAATTTACTTCTTGTTAAATATTTTGTAATTGCAATAAATTAAAAAATGAATGCTATTAAAAAATTGGGTAATTTGGTAGAAGCCACGTTTGATTTATATGTGAAATTAGAAACCACGACACCTACTAGCAGGAGATGGTGGGTAAGACCCGTTAATGTACCAACGGATTCGGATGTATTTTTCAAAACATACTTGCAGCAGGTTAGTACGCCAATTTTACACCACAAATCGTCTTTATACTCGAAGTTTTTCTAACTTCCCAATTGCAAAATATAGAGACAGCCATTTCCTTACTTCTTCGATGATTCTTTCGTTACTGTCCATTTTTTCTTCTTCTGTTTATATATTTTTTAAGCTTTTATATTTAATGACAACAATTTATGAACTTCAAACTGCGGTTTTTTAATTCAAAATCGTATAAAAAACCGTTACATTGTGTTCTCTAAGGCTGATTGTAACTTCGATCTTTTTCGAATATCAGTTTTTAAAAAAACTTCAAATATATCACAACGGCAACGCTGACCACAACGTATTTTAAACATAGTCATCGTCCAGACTTGCAATTTTTAAAAATTCAGCTTTAAAATTGCATAAGTGTCCAGATTATAAAATTATAGTTTGCAATTTTTGTATTTTTATCTTGTCTTTCCTCTTCTCATTTTTATATTTTATATATTAATAAAAATACACCTACAGCCAACTTCAAGTTGAAAAGTGTAAGAATTACAAAATAAAACTGAATTGCAGAGTACATAATACAGAGTTACCCTCCTCATTCCTCTCACCAATAAACTTAAGTATTGCTGCAACAAAAATTGCAAGTCTGGACGATGACATACATATCGCACTTGATCATGAAGAGGGTATTAACTCCAAATTTAAAAATAAGTAGAACTATCAAAAAGTAAACAAAACAGCACTATCTTTTAACAGCGGTTAGATATGAATATTACCTGTCGATTTTTTTAAAAAAGTTATTACCCTCTTCATGATCAAGTATAAGTATGTTATGTTAAAAAGAACCAGTTCATATTATGGGTAAATCGTCTTTTCTTAAGAATTCAAATCTATAGCTATCATAATTGAAATATGTATTAAATCAGACTAGAATTTCGATATTCTATCATGATTTAGCATTAGTAACAATGGAAAGAAATGTGAAATCAATTAAAAATCTCTAAGGAGAAGGGGGTTTAAGAAAACTCTATACGAAACTACGATTGTCTTGGACCAATTAATAGTCGAAATTCTAGTCATGTTTTGAATTATGAAACAGAATTTTTGAGTAACAAGAGTTCAAGCCAATGGAGAGGTATAAAAGTAGAATGTTAAGCCACTAAAAACCTGGGGCCTGATTCTGGCAGTCGTGATCGAGTAATTTCTCGATTCGAAAGCAATTTATTCGGCCTTATTGTGGTTATCGTTGTCGTATACGACTGTGTAATAGCTTAAAGTAATACACAACATGTGTTCTTTAATCTACTACAAAATACGACACGTTTGTTTACGAAAACGACAACCACAATAAGGCTGATTATCTAATTATTTCAGTCAACACTAAACGAAACGTAATTATATTTTCAGTGTTATAAAGCATTCATTTGAGTTTCACAATACTGAAAAAATAATTTCGATTCGTTAAGTATCGACTGAAATAAAATGGCTTTCGAATCGAGAAAGTACTCGATCACGCCTGCCAGAATTAGGCCCCTGCCTTTAAATATGGCAAATTGTAAATTAAAAAGAACACAACCTCTTCCAACAAATTAACTGTGATTCTATCGGACAGTACAAATCAACTGAAGGTACAAAAACAAAAAATCTGCTGTTGTAACTAAATAAAAAAAAATATTTTGCAAGCACTGCATGTGTTACCATAGAATAATACTTCACATACATTTTCACCTATTTAATTGTATATACTACTTATAATGACATCTAAATAAGGAGGTACTCGTTTGTTTTAAATAAAACCTACATAATAAATAAAAAGTTACAACTTAGTTAAACCAATAATGAAAAAAAAATCTAACTTTAAACATATTTCCATTTTTCTCTTTTTTTTATTTCGCCTGCTCATTTTTGCTTCAACAGTAGGCAACAAATGTTTAACATTAATTTACCATGTACCATGGAAAACAAGGAGAATACACGGCCATATGTGATACGGGAGACGAGTAGTGATAGCAGTGATGAGGATGGCAATCGGGTACTCTATCGTGATGATGATATTTCACGTCAAGCCAAAATAGCGCGCAAAGAATCGCTATCATTGAAATTGCAATTGCGTCCTGACAAGCAGGATCTAATCAATCGCAATATATTGCATCCAGTAAATGATAATGAGATAAAGGAGAGCAAAGAGGCCATTGGTGCCAGATTAATAAGACGTTTATCGATGCGGCCAACGGCTGATGAATTGGTGGAACGTAATATATTAAAGAGTAAGTATTTGTTTTTCCTAAAAAAATTATTAAAATTATATTAACTGTTCTCTTAAATTTAGCCACAACACCCGCCGAAGAGAAAAAGCAAAAAGAAGAGAAAAAATCATATTTGTTGCGCAAGTTAAGTTTTCGACCCACCGTCGAGGAGCTGAAAGAAAAGAAAATTATACGTTTCAATGATTATATTGAAGTGACCCAAGCTCACGATTATGATCGTCGAGCCGATAAGCCATGGACAAGACTGACACCAAAGGATAAGGCTGCCATACGTAAAGAATTAAATGAATTTAAATCAAGCGAAATGGCAGTACACGAGGGCAGTCGGCATTTAACAAGGTAAACATTTGTTTATTCTACTTTCTTTTTTTTTTTTTTTAATTAAAACTACTCTAATGGAAAATTAAAAAAGTTGGTTTTGTTGTTTGTAATTACTTTTATCGAAGTCAATATTGCATGAAGAATAATTGTTATATCACATGGTTGTTTGCACAAATTCAGATAGAATGAGTTGTACTTCTGTGTAAAAAGTGTATTCAAGTGCAAAATTTATAATTTCCTTTTAGTACTTTTATCTAGTGAGAAAGTTTTTGAGCATTATTGTAGAACATTCAATTAATGATAAATAATATAATAAAAATTAATTTTTTTTATATACGTTTTTTTAAAAAAAAAAGTATTTTTTCCTGGCCATGTCCGGCTGTTGAAATCACGCTCACTTTCGAATGACTCAAAAGAAAAAAAACAGTATTGGTGTTTTATTGTTCTCCTAACCAGTTTGGGACTCAAATCCAGCAAAATCAGTTCTAGTTAGAAAAGAGGCACGAATCGAAATGTAGAACAACTTATATTAATTGATGACCGAACGCATTAAACTGTAACGAATAACGCTATGCAAAGTAGTAAAATTTGATCCATCAAAGTTTTACAAGACTAGACGTCATGAAATTAAATTTTGTACAGACTGGTCTATAATTTACCACAGGCCACATTAAAACTGGATTCCTTAAATATTCTTAGTCTCGGCGGAGGGTATCAAAGGTTCGGCACAGCCACTCTTTCTTGTTTTGTCTCAAGATTACGAAACTCTGTGTCCCCAGTTTGCAAGTTTGAAAACATTTCTAAAGACCAACGGTCTTTTTTTTCTTATATCTAAAACTGGTCTAAAATCTCTTTTGCCAGCTTAGGAAAAGGTTTAGGCGTCAAAGTCTCTCGCTAGCTTAGCAACTATTCTAAATAGAAAAATTAATTTCGCTATCTTAAAAATAATTTTAAGCGAAAATGTCTTTTACTAGCTAAACATAGCATTCCCTAGCTTAAGAATTGGTCAATACAGAAAAGCCTCTTTCGTACAGGGTTTAAAAAACTGCAGAAACTGTCGAAAAAAAAACGATAATTTTTGTACAACTTTTCCCTTTTTGAGTTGGATTGACAGCGACTTTTTACATTTAACGAATCAGAATTAAAAGCAACACTATTTTTTTTTGGCCAATAACAAATTAAGAAGTGAAAGAAATTGCAGTTTTTCTTCTTTGACTGCAGTTTTTTTAACGCTGCTTTCGTTAGCTCTGAACGGCTTTAAGCGAAAATCTCTCTTTCGCTAGCTTGCGATAAAATGATTCAAAATATTTATTAATTATTTTCTTTTTTTTTCTTACAGGTTCCATAGGCCATGACAATTGCAATGGCAAAAATTAACAACAACTAAAACTCCATACCCAACAAAATTTTGTGCAACAAAATATAAAAAGTTTTAAATAAAAAAAGTCAAAAAATACAAAAATTTAATAAAAAAAAAATTATAAAAATTGTAAAACTTACAAAAAAAAAAAATGCAAAAAATTATACTGCAAAATATAAAATTCAACTCAAAAATTTAAAAAAAAAAATGTAATAATAAATTGTAAAATTAGAAAACGAAGAAGGAAAACTTATGGGTTTCAAGAACTACAACTCATATTAAGTCAACAATTTAATTCAGCTAATAACAATAACAATTACAGCAACAACAACAAAGTCAAAGACTTTTAAAGAATTTCAAAAAAGGAATTAAATTTAATATTTTTTGTTAAATAAGAAATTTATTCATAAGAATTGTTTTTTGCTCGATAAGGAGGTTTATAATATTTTTATTGTAAAATTTGTTTAAATGTGTTTTACTACTTAATAATAATTATGTATTTGTTTTTGTTTTATAATAAAGCAATAAGTTATAACAATTATTTGTCTTGATATTAAGTAACAAATTTGTTTAAAAGATATTTTTAGAAATTCCTTAAAAGTCTTTGATTTATTTTAAATTTTTTTTTTTTTTTTTTAATTTAGCTGACATCAATTATTTTTTATTTAAGAAGAAAAAAAACAAATTTATTAACACGAAATAAATAAAGTGTTTAAACAAAATTCCATTAATATTAAAAATAAAAAAACAAATTAATTATAAATAAAACTTAAAAATAAAGATTTTTAAATAACAAAAAGCAAACAAGTATTTAACAAAAAAATATTGTTAACATTCAAAATAAAGTAAAAAACAAAAACAAAAAAGAAAACGTAGTGAGAAAACAATAATCAACCCAAAATTTAAACTGAGATCTTTTGAAAAGAAATTAACCAACAATACAAAAAAAACTCTTTTAGTTAAAAAAGTTTTTAAACAAAACTTAACAAGTATTTGGAAAATTCAAGTGAAAATTGTAACAGAACCTTTTTGAAAAGTTACTCATTAAAGCCTCACACAACCAACATGTTTATGAGCAGCAAAAACTTGAAAATATTTAGGCATGTCACAGAGATTAAATGCCATATTTTTCGCAATTCTAGACTCTAAAGTCGAGCCTATTTAATTTTTTCCGTTTCCTTTTTTTATCTATAAACTCGGTACTCAGCAAAGATTATTAAAGGTAGAAGTACATACATAGCACGCGTTTCTAAGCCGACGTTTAAAAACTTAAGCGCCTTAAAAATTACCAGTTGCAGTACGGGCGCTATAAAAGCATTTTTTGGCAGCTGGTTTTCATTTGTATACTTTTTTGGTTTAGCACTTTGCTTATAGAATTTCAAGCATCGGCTCTCTTATTTTGTTGTCCTGGTTTCCTTTTTAAGAATACTGTATGTTTTTAACTTCTTTAATAAGTTCTTCCGTTTAACTGGCATGTAATGGAAATCGATTTAAAAAACGAAATGATTTCAAACCGAAAATATTCTTTTTAGAATCTTTTAAAATTGATTTTAATAAATATTCTGTTTACTTTGTTTCTTTATTCTTTAAACTTTTGTATTATAATATAATAAAATTTATAATTGGGGGATTCACAAGGTGTGCTATCAAGTCATATCGTCATAATGTCCTAAATAATATTTAACAATTGTTTAAAAATAATATTGTTGTGTTTCAAACAAAATAAATTTTTTTAATGCTGTGTTCATTAATTCGTCATAACTATACAGTAGAAATCTAAATTATAAGCTGTTGCCCACAGCAGTCATATATATTTCTTGTAATTATTTTAAGACATATGACTTTACAACTTTATTTTATTGTCAGTTGATTACTTGTCAAAAATACACAACGCCATCAAAAGTTTAAAGTTAATCAATTTTATACCGAAAAACGCATCAAAATTTTTGTTATATAACTTGTGCTATAAGAAAACTCTAGTTTAACTTTTTTTGACAGAAGTCTACAGCGCGATCGCGCACTAACGCGTGTAATGTACTTCTTTCTACCTTAACTGATTTTAAATTGGGTATTTAGTAATTTAGAATAGTGTTCAGATTAGTAAAAAGAATTTATAGTTTCATTATATGCAAACTGGTAAAAAGCCAATTTAAAATAAGAAATGTAATTTAATAGAAATTAAAAAAAAAATCCTAAAATGTTATCCATATTAGGTAAATATTTGCCTAAATAGACAAAACAAGGCTTAAGCTGGCGATTCACCATCCCATTTAGTCAAACAGACGATGGTGCAAAAAATTTGGATGTGCTAAAAAAATATGATAGTGTGACCGAAAAATGCAACTGTCCGTTTTGCACGTGTGGTTTTTTTATTAAAGCAGTTTTGCGACTGCTTGGCTGACTTCCTAAACGCAATACTACAATGCAACACCGAAAGGAATAGCTTCAAAAACAACACTTCCTTTCTGTAGAAATTGACTTCAGTTCATTATTGCAAGGTAGCCGTATTCACAGCACAACCATTGTGAAATTTGTGCATTGTTTTTATTTTTAGTAATGTTTTTAGTGATGCATTAGGCTAGTTAGCACTTTTATATTTTGTATCAATACATCTCAAAAACTCAATTTATATGTAAAAATTTGACAGTGTGAACGCATACGAATTCTTCTGTTTTTGAAATTTTCAAAACAATAATACTTTTCATTCGATCAGGGCTGCATTTTAAGAAAGCCATGTTCATGTGTGTTAGTGCTGGTTCACACACGTCAAGTTTGACTCGTCAAGTCTTGAGCTTTTAGGAGAGAAGGGAAGAGAGAATGCCATTTCTTTTCCCCTCTCTCCTAAAAACTCAAGACTTGACGAGTCAAACTTGACGTGTGTGAACCGGCACTTAGTGTGAAAAAGTGTAATGTTATATTAAATTTTTGACAGTCAAAACAAAGCTCATTAAATTTCTATCTCACAAAGTTTTATGGAATTTACTATCAACTCCAATTTTGATAACAATTATCGTTAGTTTATCTTAACTTAGCTCTCAACAAAAATCAAAACTAAAAAAATATACAAAATAAAAATTGATGTTAAATAAAATGAGGTGATAATTATAAAATAATAATATCAATAAAAGTATTTAATTATATATTTTTATTTTTACTTGGTTTTTTATATCTATTTTAAATAAGATCACACTAACAACACAAAAAAAATTCAAAATAAACCAAGAACGATATAAACCATGGTGAAATAAACAGGTGGCAGCACTACGCCAGATGACGATTTTTTGCTCTTGCATTGTTTGTCTAGGTTTATGTCAAAGTTTTGTCTATGTTTACAAAATTTGTGGACATTTTGTGCTGTGATTATTGTATTTTATTAAAGTTTTTGATAATATAAAATTGAAATAAATAAGATATTGACCATAATTAAATAAAAATGGGATAAAAATTTAATTATTTCAACACGTTCATCGGCACTCTTTGATTTGTGTTTAAAGTATTTTTTGACGTAAACGGTAATGTACCCTACAAGAAGACTACCGGTCATTTTACTAGTTATATGACCGGTAGTGTTGACCAATATAGTGTTATAGTAATAGTAATTTTTTTTGTTTTGGTTATGCATTTCTTGTAGGGTAATTTCCATTTTTGTTGTAATGTTGCATTTGTTGCCTTAACGATGCCACCTGCTTATCCCACCATGATATAAACCACTGGTTTCGCTCTCTGAAACTAGATTGCCAAACATGCTATGCTGTTCATACGATTCATTCTTGTTTCATTTTGAAATTTTTTTTGTGTTGTTAGCGAGATTTTTTTTTTAATAGATAAAAAAGTAAGTTAAAATTAAAAAAATATTTAATTTTATTTTGTTTTTTCTTTTGTTTTGATTTTTTTTAAGAGTTACTTCCGATAAACTACATTTTTCCTGTTTCGGAGCATGCTTCAAAATGAAACGACCTGATTCGCTCACAAAATTTTGTATGGCAAAACATGTTGTTTCAATCATATTTGGGGCGCGAAACACGAATATTGCTGTTCGTGTTAACATGGTATAAGACTTGTGTGATAGTGTAAACTAACTAGCCTTTTCCAACACTGCGTTAAGAAAGTCAGCCCATGTTTGCAAAAGTTTGTAAAACTTTCATAAAATTATATATTCTATGCGATCAGAGTTGAAATTATTGTTAACAGTTGAGTCTTATGTTTTTCGAATTTTTTTTTTGTTTGAACGTATGGCATCGCCAAAAAGATTTTGCAGACATTTTAAATTGGACAGAATTCACATTTTTGTGTAAAAAAATCGTGCAATTGTGTAGGATAGTGAAAAACGGCCTTTAATAGCATAAATTTTTTTTAAATTTTTTTTATGTTTTAAATTTTTAACTTTAAATATCCTTTTATCCTTTTCTAAAAATTACCAATTTGCTTTGTGAAAAAATTTCTATCGTAATTTTAAAAAATTCACTTCTCGTTTTTTCTTATTTAGTTTCTAAACTCTGTTACATGCCTTATTGTAATTTGATAAGAAAATATGATAAATAAAAAATTATTTAATAAATTTTATACCTTAATTAATTGTTTAATTTCATTGTACATAATAATATAATTCTAATTATTATTATTTTTATAATTGTTTTCTTTCGATTTAACTAAAATAATTCATTGTTTTAAGTCTTTTACATACACAAAATAAAAACAAGAAAAAAACAACAACATTTTAAAAAGTTTTGTTAATTTATTTTTAAAATACATAATTTTATTAAAGTTGACAAATATTAATAACAGATTTGAAAACTAAAATATTTACCCCCGTTTCCACATGCAAGTACAAGTTAGAAAAACGTAATACACTCACACTTTTTCACTAACATTCACACAATTTTTGTACTTTTAGCCAATCGGCTGTTTCCTCGATTTTTCGTTGATAATACGTCTACACTACTTGCAAGTAATTACTTGCATATGGAAGCGTATGGTTAGGTACTACGTGATGGAAGTCGATTCTAAAAGTTAAATAGTTTAAGGCCCGTTTTCACAACTTATCGATAGCTAAAGGTAGGATTTTATCGGCCGTATAAAAAATGTTCCATTATTACAACTCTAATTTAACCTACCAGGTAGGATGAACCTTACTTTATCGCTCACCTTTGCTTAAAGTTATGTTGTAATAACGGAACACTTTTTAAAAGGCCGGTTAAAGTCTACTTTTAGCTATCGGAAAGTTGTGAAAACGGGCCTAAAACCGATAACATCGTATGTGTATATTTTAACGAGTGACGTTGCCGGATTTCGCTGGTAGCAACTCAACGTCAGTTGTGCTGCCATCCGTAATTGACCCATTATTTAATTGAGGTGTATTTTAAACAATGTCAGTTATGTATTTTATAAAGCTTTTTTGTAATAGTCCTATTGCTTCAATTTTTCAGAAAAAAAAAAGTAATTTCTGAAAAGCTGAAGGAATAGGACTATTACAAAAAAGCTTTATAAAATACATAACTGAAATTTAGCTCATAGAATAAATTTGAAAAATAAAAAACAAACAAATTTTTGAGCTTTCATCGAAGGAGTGAACCATGGTCTAATTAATAGGTCTGCTCAAAACGCCTGCTGAATTTCTGCAGAGTTGTGTTTTTTTTTTCGTGCAATGGTTTTTGTAGCAATTATTTTTGATTGCGGTTATTTTTGACATCCTTATCTTGTTTTAATAATTGGAGGTTTTTAAGAATACATGTTATTAAAATCGAAAAAAAATTTTTAAAAAATTACAACTCACCATGTTATCATAATGTTGCCCATCAAAGCCAAAAAGAAATGCAGCATTATTAAAATTTCTTGTTATTGCCTTTGAAAAAAACAAAATTTTTTTAATTTCGTTTGCGCTTTTTGTTTTTTTTTTTTTTCTTTTTTGTGGCAATAACCCGTAATATGTAGTACAAAATATGTTGGCAACATTCGGTGTCACAAAAGAAAAATGCATTAAATTTTGCCAGAACATGGTCAAATAGAATATTTTTTATTGATTTCGGAATGATGACAAAATATTACGGTAAGGAGCGTGAAAGCTGTTTCAAACATAACATAATTTCAAATCAAAACAGGCAAGAGAATTCCTTCTCTTCTGCAATAACTTTTAAAACATTGAAAAACCTGAAGAATTTTAATAATTCGATTTGATAATAGACCTGCTGCATACTAAAATTTTCATTTAATAAATTTAAAATGAAAGAGATATTTGAAAAAATGATCCACATTAAAGCTGTTTTAAACTATAAAATGGTTTCGAATGCATATATTTTCCAAAAACTAACTTAGCAGGAGTGATGTTATACGAAGAGAAAATCCCTATTCGTAGGGATTTTCTTTAAAAAAAAAAGGCCGTAGGGAAAAAGACAGTTTTTTTGAAATCATTAAAATGTAGGGACTTTTGAATAATGTGGCGGAACTGTCTACATTCTGCAACTATTTTCGATTTGTAATAGCATAAAAATAAAATTGTTAATACGGCAACATTACAAATTGTTAAATTCTTTTGAGTCATCGCTTACCGTAATTTCAGCTTTGATTTTAACGTTAATTTGTGAAAATCAATTTTACAGCAATGGATTTCTTTTGAACTCAATTTTCCAGGCAAAAAATGAGTCATAATATTTTATCTTCAATTTGCATTATCCGCTCTTTTGCAAGACAAATGTAAAAATTGTTTTACCTTCCAGTACGAAACTTATTTTAAAAAAATGGTATCCTTACACCTGTACGATTGTTAGGAAATCATCATTTAAAATTGATACAGGCAACCAAATAATTTTTCTAGTATCCATACAAAATCCAAAAGAAAATAAATGAGATTTTAAGTGAATTTATATAAATGATACTGTCGATGTGAATCCTATAAATCACATAAAAGAATCATTTGTGATACAATTTATTTGTAGTTTTAAAATCATTTAATTTTCCGTCTTATTTTTTCATTGTAAATTACGAAAATGTTCAATTTAAAAGTTTCCTTAAAAAACAATGTGTCAAATGTTATTGTTTACATTTGTTTGCAACGGAGCATATCTGCTCTACTAATTTTGCTCATGTTTTTTTAGTGCAAACAAAGTAGAATAGAGCAAATGCGTACATGTTGTTGTTGTGCGGTTGTGTGCATTTTTGCACGCATTTTCATAGTTTGCACAATTTACACCACCCATCGAGATTTCCCTAATAGTTTCTGATTATATTTCAAATCATTTGTCAATCGTCATGTTTTTAATTTTTTCTTTGATAAAAGCAGCACCATCATGGCTTTTGATTATTTGAAAAAATATTATTTTGAACCAAACAAAAGTTATACGATTCTCGCAAAGAAAAGATGAAACCTTTCGCACTGTGATTTATTTTCATTAATTGTCAATAGTTTTTAGTCTTCTTTTGTAACCAATCTTTTTTATTTTTCGGCAATGAATCATGTATGAAACTTTAAAAAAACTTATGTACATTAAAACACATGGTTTTATATGTATTGATTTTTTATCATGAAAAAGTAGTAGGGATTTTTGTAGACACTTTTTTTAACGCATTGGGAAAAATAGGGATTTTTACGGGCTGCGTAAGGATTTTTCAAAAACGCTTATAACATCACTTCTAAGCAGTACTTTAGGCTACAAAAACTTTATTAATTTAACTTTAATTGAAAAGGGAATTGTAAGTAAAAATTAAATTTTAAACAAATAATTTATTAGTTAAAAATATTATAAAGTTCTACGGGGCGTCAATTTGTAAAAAAGTGGTTCTTGTGTATACGAACATTTTTCATTTTAAGTCTACATATAAGAATGGTGTTCGGAAACTGAAAATAATTGCTAATTTGTAATAATTGTTAGGTTTAGCTAATGGTAAAATTAGACGTACCTTAAACATCATGCCATCGCCGTAGCGATGACCATAGAAACCAAAATTTAATTGGCTTGTTTGGTCATAACTATGTCTTTATATGCAGTCTTCAACTGACATGAAATGCTTAACATTAACACTAATATGATGTTAATGTTAAGTAAAGACTTATCATGTTAGAGATTTTCTCATGCTATAACACGGTTGTTAATGCAAATGTTTAAACAACGCTTTTATAACATCATGTTATAAAAGCAAATCAAGTCAGTTGTAGACGGCCAGTTATGGTAAGTTACCTTTAGTCAAAAACAGTGTTGCCCGTTAGGTTGGTCCAAACAGCAACGACAGAGTTAAAAAAGCTTTAAACTTAAGAGATATACATAAAATGAAATTGAAGAGGGTTAAATATTTTGTATCAATATTTATTCCAACAGCTTTTGTATGCTTTTGTTTACAAATCAGGCTATTAAAAATAGGTGCGTGCGTTCGAGTACATTTACAGTAAAATGCAGTAAATTAGTAAATACTGCGTAAACTAAAAAATTACTCCCAAAAAAAGGTTTTGCCTAAAAAATACGCAAAAGGAAAAATTGGGGAACAGCGGATAAAAAATAAATGTAGTTCTGAGGAATTTTTACACTTTTGACTTCTTAACACGTTTTCTTTTCGGTTCTTGAATAAGCTGACCTACTGACTAAAAAAAGACAACATGAATTGGGAAGCGGATAATGTAGTTGCACTTTTGACAATTTATTTGTGTAGACAACAAAAAAAAGAAATTTAAAAATGGATTAAAATCGAATAAGAATATTAAAAATTTTTGTATGCTAAACAACTCCGCAATAGCTACAATTCGACGTTGTGTAGTACAATAAAATGAAGAAAATTTTAAATGTTCGCGCGCAAGCCCAATAACGCATCGAACAAATCACAAGAAAAGAAAACTTTCAATTACTTGTGAATTGTGGAATTTAAAACTTTCAATTACCTGTCATTTGTGCGTACACAGCCCCATTAACAAGTAATAAGACGTCGAGCACGCAAAAATCACAAGCACAAATCGCGAGTGTGTTTGCGTGAGCTTAAAATACTTTTTATAACTCGAACATTTAAGGAATATACAAACAAATTATTTTATGTTATCTTTGGTTTTTTTTTATTTTATCTTATTTTGCTAATTTGTGTCAGGTTAAATATTTTCAAAAGAACAAACAACCCGACCCACAGATGGTTAAAATTGACTAAAAGAGTGCATTTACTCAAAAGCTGAACTTTCTCCTTCAGATTCATGTTTGGTATTGGGTGAAAGTAAATACATCACTACATCACTGTACAGTAAAGTGAATGAACAGATCTATTATTTCTATACAAAATAAACGGTATTTTTGATTTCATTTGAAATCTGTTAAATTTAAATATTTTTTCATTATTTTTAATTAATAATTTAATTTTTCGTTGTTTTTTTGTTTAATATTTTCTGAGAAACTTTTTTTAATTTTAAACAGTTTAAATAAAGAGTCGACAACAATTTACAATTTATTTCAATGTAAAAGACAAATAAAAAATAACCATTTAAAGGCCTTATTCATAAAATATATTTCAGGTTAATAACAGGTTTAATTAATGAATTTCCTATGGAAATCTGTTTAATAAACCTCTTATAAATCATTACTATTTTTTATGAATTTGGGAGTAAAAGTATAAGTAGAAAATATTAAAAAAATCTGTTATTAAAAATAAATTTTTTTTTTTTAGTTAAAGAAAATACAATTTGTTTAATTTTTTTTTTGTAATAAGAGAATTTTATTGTTTAAATTGTATAATTTTTAATTATATATTGTTTTTTGTAAAAATATAAATTAATAATTAATGTCTTGAAATTAAAGTAAATTTAATAAAAAAAACAATATAATTACCACCTAATTTTTCCCCCTCATTATAAATATAATTATAAATTAATAATTAAAACAACAATTTATACTTTTAACACAAAAACAAGCCAAGTGAAAAAAATAATTCAAAAAAGAAATCTTCATTTAATAAATAATTAAAAAAATATTAAATATTGTAAAATTTTCTTTTATTTATTTTCCGAGTAAAAATAAGTCGAAATATTGCAAAATTGTTTTGAATTGTTTTTTCATTGTTGAATCGCTTAGTTGATGCAACAACGTTATAAGTCAAAAATCGCAAGTTTTTGGGAAAATATCACTAATGCATAGTAAATCATTCTTATGAAGATATCGTTAATAAGAAACTAAACGCTTGAGAGAAGAGTAAAAATCGTTTTTCATATCAAATAAAATTAAAATTATATGAAAAAAATATTAGTTGATATTTAAATAGAATTGGTGAATTAGGCAATTAGAGTTTAATGGAAAAAAATAAAAAGAATTACAAAAATTATAAATACAAATTTAGACTTAAAAATAATTCGAAAATTTTCTTGACTCGAAACGTTGCATACTGGGTTCAACAAAAGTTAAAGAAATGTGTTTAAAATTATAAATAAATTCCCTAAAACTTTTGCTTTTTATTAAATTTAACAAATTTTGGTATATCGCCCACTTTTTCCCGTAATTGCGAGAAACAGATATCTAGTCTCTAAATAAAAAAAGTCAGGTTTTTAATCTTATAATTAATTTAGAAGTCGTACAAAAAACTTTGAAACAAATCTTTTTACGCATACATACTTACAATTTTGTAGGAATATTTCGTTATTAATTCTTTACTTAAAGTCCATTCTCAAGCCCCGTTTCAACCAATTTAAAAGACGAAAGCATGGAATCGCAAGTTTCTACTTTGCGTCTGTTCGGAAATTTATTTTTAAGGAATGCTAATTTCAAAAACTCTACTTTGGGGTAACAAAAAAAATAAAAAAAATGCAACGAATTTATTTAAATTTTAGTAAATATCGAAATATCGTCATTAAATCTATTTTTTAAATTGCCGACCTTAACTAAATCTTTTAAAAATAAACACTAAATATCGCTCCTTAGTGTTCGGTTCGGTAGAATTGTGGAAAACACAAACGCTAATAGTGTTTGTGTAGAAAATCATTAAAAAATAACGTTTCCATCATCTTTCGAACACAAAAATAATACGGTTCTTATCAAACTCAACAAAAGATGAGAACATTTAATCCCGTTCGGTGTTTTTTTAATCCACAAACTTCATTGTGTTCTGTTCGGCTCATTAATGTTCGTCCCTTTTGGCTGGTAAAAAAAACCAAACGTTTTTTACAAAAACAAAATACACACACAAACTGTCCGTTGTGCGGTCGTTGCTAAAATTGTTTGGTTTGTTCAATTCTTTATCAATGTAAAAAAAAAACTTAATTGAACATTGTTTAGAGATGATTTAAAATTTTAATGAATAATTGATTTGTTGGTTAAAACGCATTTTAAACCAAAAAGATAGCTTAACTTGATCTGAATGTTTAGCCCTAAAGCTGGTCAAATTTTTGAAAAATGTTGAGCGACGTTAATTAATTCACACGAAAATTTTGACATGTAACAATGTTACCTATCATGCGAGTTTGTGCAATTTGACGTTTTATTTCTGCAAAGTATGCGACATTGTTTTGCGTATGTAAACAAATCACACATGTATTTTACTAAAAATTATTGTTTTTAATAAAAAAGAAAGAAAATATGGATAAGAAACTGTTACCGGTTGTGTTATTTAAATTTTTTATTTCTTATTTAATAATCAGTTCATACTTTTTTGCTTTTGCTAAAAATTCCACGTGAAATAAGTGCAGCTTACATTATTTCGCAGTTGTAAAAAAATGTTGCCAGAAACATTTCGGAACTTTTTCACAAAATGAACAGAGTACTACTCTATCAACATTATTTCATAGATATTCCGCACAAGTTTTTTTTATATGCGTTTTGACAGCATTTCACGTGAAATGTTGAACAGAGTACCAGGCTTTAGGGATTAACAGAAGCACTTTGAACTTTGGTCGTACTTGTTTTCTCTTAAATAATCAATTCAAATATTCCCTTACAACCTGCTTACTTATAAGGGATTATGCGAAGCTATTAAATAATTTTCATTTACTTATATTAAAAATTTACCTCAATGGTTTTCGCTTCCCTGTTGCTTCTAAGTAGTATGTAATAGCCAGCGCATATATCAGCGCTCTTGTACTTTTCTTGCTTCCGAAAACCTTGAAATTTTTTACTTCGAAGTTATGATTGCTTTATCTAACACATATTGTAATTTGGCATATGTATCCCTTTGCTTTCAGCCCCTGAACTAGAAATTGTTACCCCCTTTTTCATAAAAAAATATTTAGTTTTATTAAGTTTGATTCACACATGTCCGGACAATATTTTTATATATGAAAATATATTTTTTAAGAGCAATTCTCAGCTTGTATTAGTTTATTTTAAATTCGGTCATGTTCTGGAAATCGCAATCACGTGAAATTGAAATCGATGGAAATTATAAATTTCATTTTTGCAAATATAAATGTATCTTTTCCTGATTTCAAAAGTAGTTTTGGTAACCTGGCCTTTACACATGCAATTGCACTCACACTTTTTTACTAACACCATCACATTTTTCGTACTTGCAGACAACTTGCAAGAAATTTCTGAAGCAGTGATATTTTGACACTTCCCAGTGGTAAATCTCAGAAGACCTTTTTACTTCAGGCCTTTTAAAAGGCCTGCTTAAAATTGTTTTGATTAAATTCCTATTCTTATCTAACTGCTAAAGAATACCTCATAGACGGCCTCGGCTCTTTGGTGTAAAAGATAAGATACACCTTCCACACTCGCTTCTATGAGAAGGGAGTAGAGAAGGAGTAACATTTTTTGTATTGTTTTTTTTTCTGCACAAGCAAAAGCAAAACAATTGTTTTTTTGATCCCGTTGCCATTCTTATGTACCTGCTAAAGAAGCGAGAGCGGAAGGCCTTCTCCGCAATGACAACGTGTGTAAAAAAGATATGTGTATGGAATGGAGCGAGCAGGCCTTGTATATCCAAAAGAAGGAGTACAGAGGCCTTCCAGAAGGCATCCTTGATACTTGATTGCGGAAAAAATAGTTATAGATTTATATTTTTTCAAGTACATATATTTAAACATATTTCTTGATTTTTTTGCATATTAACATAAAGAAGACAATTACTTTCATTTTTAAACAACAATCTAATTTAAAAAAGTAATAATAATTAATAATGCCAAATGTTTATTTAGAAATGAAGCTCTGTTTCACACTTGGTACCTCTGATTTGTGCTGGTTCACACACGTCAAGTTTGACTCGTCAAGTCTTGAGTATTTAGGAGAGAAGGGAAAAGAGGAGGCCATTTCTTTTCCCCTCTCTCCTAAAAAAATCAAGACTTGACGAGGCAAAGTTGACGTGTGTGAACCGGCACTTTATAAGGAACTTTCACTTGACTGTGTAAACATTCACGCAACTTGTACGACATTCGACTATTTCCTCGCCATTTTTGATGTTAATACGTATAGCCTACTTGCAAGTAATTACTTGCATGTATAAAGGCAGGGTAAAGGAAAGTAATCCCCATAAAATGTGGTACATACATATATAAAAAGAAATATTTTTACGAACTTTAAACACAGTATTTTTTTCAAAATTTGTTTGATTAAAATTTTACGTGATTTCGAATTCAAGAACATGGCTGATTTTGTCCGAGCAAACTTGAGTTGTCAAAAGGTAAAATTTTTGAAGAAAAAGTTGTAAATCCATATGATTTTGTTTATATATGGCAGCTTTTATTTTCCGAAGTGATGAATCATGCTGCAGAAAACTCTCAGTAAAAGAAATTGTATCCAGTGAATCCAACTTAAATGTTTTTTTTTTCAACAAATTTTCTTGCTACCCCCTACTAAATTTTAATACCGCTCACAATATCTTTGGCAAACGTTTTTACAGGCATTTATTAAATATTGTATAAATTTTTTAAAAATAATAAAACTTTGTGTTTAAAAATAATTCTTTTTTAAATATATTTTTTACATACAAAGAAAATAAGCCACAATTTTTTTTTTTTTTATTTATTTGTACATATCATCACACATAGTAGAAAATTAAATGAAAATAAACTTTACTCAGATCAATATAACAAAAGAGAAATAAAAAAAATTATATTTTCTACTTGCTTTATATAACAAAAGAAAAAATTAATTTAATAAAAAATAAAATAAAATAAAATAGAAATCTAAAAAAAACGAACACATAAAAGCCTTAACACAATGGCAACTATTAAATAATTGGTAAAAAATTAAAAAAAAAAAAAAAATAAAGAACTCAGAATGAATAAATAGCCTGACCAGTATTTAAAACATACATACTTATATTTAAAAAAAAAAATTTGGTAAAATTTTGAAATGGAAATTTTTTTAACAAAATAACAACTATTCATAAAAAAATATTGAACAAAAATTTGTAGTGTGTATTTTTTCAAAAAATCCCCCTTCCCCCAAAAACCAAAATAAACAATTTTAAGAAAGAGCAATAAATTAGGAATTTAAAAAATAAACTTAGTATTGATATATTATTGCTATAAAAAAAATTAAATAAATTAGTAAAACAAATTATGCAAAAAAAACCCAAGAAATGATTTCTTTATAAATACAAAATATGTAATTAAATTGTTAAAAAACATTTTAATTATAAAAAAGCTCGCGTAAATGCTAGTGACTCATTAATGGTGAAACAAAAAAAAAAATATATATACAAATAGTATATATAATTAAAATTAAAATAATTACTAACCAAATATAAGAAAACAAAAAATAATAAAAACAAAAGCATACCAAAGACAAAGTTTTAATTTAATTAAAGTTAAAAACTAATTGAATATTATCTTCCTTTTTGACGAATTAAATTCTATAAGTTTCAGTTATTATACCTTTCACCACAGGTGGAAAGGATATATATTTATTTGTCATTCCGTTTGTAACTTCAACAATATTGATCTTAGTAGAGTCTTTAAAGTATACACATATGTATATTCTGGGAAGCGAATTTGATTTAACGATGTTGAAATGGATTTTTCCGAAGACTCCGGAAATTATGGGGGCGAGTTTGTTATATTTTATGTCACACATTCTACGTTAAAGTTTGTTATCTAAATTCAGCCAGATCAGTCCATAAATGATTGAGATATAAGCAGAAAACCACGACTGCCGCTAATTTTTGTCAAAAATCCCCTGTTGGTTTTTTCTTTATATATTTTATTGCAATATGAAGAGCCTTGTCTTTGCTTTTTTGTTTGTTTGATAATGTGGGTTAGTAAGCGAGTGGTCTAAAGACGCTGCATTACTTTAGGTTAGTTTTTCAATAATAAAATGAAGGGTATTAAAGATTCGGCACAGCCGAATCTTGCACTCTTACTTGGCTTTTATTTGAAACTGCTCCGGTTTCTATTTTTTAAGGATCTTTATAAAAACTACTTATCATTTTTGTTACTTAAAACACACCACCCTATATCATAGCTTCAAGCATACAGCGTTGCACAGTGGGAGAATTCGAATAAAAAATGGAAATAATTCTGGATTATTTATTTTTGGTGGCAATTAAACTCTTGAAGTCCACTTTAAGTTTTGTATTTAGGGTAAATAGACATATCAGGTTGCTAAAGTAAGGCACCACGGGTATTTGAAAAATTAAAAATATCCACGGGTTCTAATATTCATTGCAATGCGAAAGAAAAATCATAGCAATTCGAGTGATCAATACTCTTAAATGCGTTTGCACCTCTGTCTTTCGCAAATCGTAACTATTTATTTTATAAAAATTTTCAAATTTAAACACTTTAAGCGACTTAACTTTCGTTTTCTTATTTTTTACGTTTACATTTTAACATTTCATTACTGTCAATCTGTGCCATCTTTAGTTTTTATTGCCAGTGCTGCTTCGTTTTCAGAAGCGATAGAGAGCAATTAGGCCTATTATCGTATTTAGGTATCGTATCGAAAGATTTCATTAAAGGCCGTTAAGTGTCCCACAAAGTCTTAAGTATATTACGAAAATGTGTCCGTGATCTAATAACACTATGGAACATTTTTGGGAAAATAAGGAAAAAATTTAAAATGTCATAAAAAAAACTGACACATACGAACGCCAAACCCTTTGAGGGTTTTACTATACTGACCTAGTACCACCACCCTGACTTGGAATTTCTCACCCCCCCCAGATTGGCTGTTGTACTGTGTAATTGTTTGGAAATTATCAAAACACAATAACAATGTATTATGAAAGGGTTGTGTGATAGTGTAAAGTACTCTTAAATAATATTAATAAATAAAGTTTTATTGAATAAATAAAAATTTATATTATAGACAAAAACTCAAATCCTTTTACAAAATCTAGAACTACATACATACATACATATTTCAAGTGTTTTACCAAAATTTCACACTGAGCGATGTGTCTTGAACAGTAACATTACTTATCTTGTTCAATAAAACACACAAAATAAATAAAAAAAAAATTAAGATAAAAACCAAGGCGAATTCATTTTTCAGGTGGCGTTGATAGCACAACTGTGCTACTTTTTTTCCACCGTTTACATGAATTCGCCTTGATAAAAACGTTAGATTGACCTAAAAATAGCTTTACTGTCTTTCTTTAATAAAAATATCCGACATCTTACCGTTATTTTTAAAGGCAATTGGGCCAATAACTCGATGTTCCTTTAATAAACGCGTTTGAGTTCTTTTAATTGCAAATCCGAAAAAATTCACACATTAATTCAACTTAACAACAAACTTTATTCAAATTAATTATTTTGTTCACAATTGTTAGTTACGAACAGAGCCGTTTAATGTTTACAAACAAATTAAAACTAATTACTTATGATTCACCCCTTTTTATATTTCAAAACTATTTCTAGATTTTTCCTGAACCTCCCTGCAATAACAATTTATTATGTTTTAAAACCATTTCTAGAAATGACTGGGAAATTCATGTAGTAACGGTTATAATCTAAATACACTTTTAGGCGGTAATACAGTTGTGTTGAAAATTATTCATGAAAATTTTAAAGTTACTAATATGACACAAAGCTATAACTTCCAAGATAACTTATAACTATAACTTAATAATCCTTCGATAATTTTACTCTAGTAGCAATATAAAACATTTAAAAATATTGATTATTGCTAGAGACCAAAATACTTCGGAGCGGTCTCTAGATAACTTTCAATAAGACTCTTTGATGAAGACTTGTGTAATACTTTGGCAATAAAGTAACTAGAAATAGGTAGCCTAAGTTTTCGGCTATAGATAAAAATAACAAGTTAGCGCACATTCAGAATTGGGTTTTCAAATTGCAAAGCGTTGATGCTGTGCTATTGCTTAATTCATTTAGTATATTGTCGATAGATAGAATACGCTAAACGCGTTAATTTAGGTTTGAATGGCTAACGCATTTGGCACTGCTAATAAGGATATCGTCCAATTGCTTGCAGGAATTTTTTTTTTTTTTTTTTGTTTAGTGCAAAACTAATTGTTTGTAATAAAAAACGGGTTTTTTTTCAATGAAATTACATACTGCTAACTATAATCGATACATCTGCTAATTTGCAACGTTACTGGGTCTTTAAGGAATAAAAGTAATGCAATACGTGGAAGCGAAAATACGCGGTGTAGACCTCCAGCTTTATAAAAAATCTGCCTTGTTTATTTACTTTTCTTATTCTCTCTCGCTCTCTCTCCCTGGCGCTTGTATAAACTCAAGCAAGAGGTCCACACCACGTGTTACAAGCATTTTCGCTGTCTTCGCAGCTGTCAAATAAGTACATAGAATCTATGTAGTTATATGTAACAAGTAACATGCACAAAAGCGTATGATGCATTGATTCGTTGAATGCAAAATTTAGGTTTACTTTCTAAGTTTGTAAGCGTCATAGGCAGCGTTCGAACAAATCAGCTGGTTTTGACAAATAAAATTTAGGCCCTAATTTTGTAAAACACAACGCAAACCAAAGTATTACATTGAAAGCAAAAACAAATTCATAATTATTTTGTAATTTTGTTTTGCTTTGTACAGAAATTTATTTACCGTTTTAAAATTTTCAACGCCACAAGCAATGAGGCGTATGAAATCTTAAAAACCAATGTGAATTTCTATTAGAGGCAACAACAAAATTACAAAATATTTATAAATTTGTTTTTGCTTTTAATGTAATTCTTTGTCGTTGCGTTGTGTTTTACAAAATTAGGGCCTTAATTTTTAAGGCGTTGCATGTAACTTGAAACATAGAACGCATGGAAGGTATAAAACGCATGGTGTGGACCTCCAGCTGCAGTACCCAGCAGGAATATGTAATTACTTAAAATCGACAATGTAATACATATCTTGTATATTTGATTCCAGAATTAATTACTCCTAACGCAGAACATGTCCCAGGATTGTAAATAAAAATTTTAATTAAATTAAATTATTTTCCCGCTAGATATTTTCTCGAGAAAACTTACTGCATAGAGTATAGACTAGAATCGGAAGAGAGAGAAACCCCTAATTAAGCTGTAAAACAAAACCTAACTAAATGATTGTGTTAGTAAGACATTAGCTTACTTAGTCTTCGTCCAGACTTGCAATTTTTGTTGCTGCAGTTTTTTTAAACTCCGCTTTAAAATTGCATTAGTGTCCAGATTAGAGATGAGTGATATTTCTGTACCTGTGATTTAATCACTGTTACTGAAAAGTCACGAATCTCAGTTGTGACTAAATTTGTCAAGTAACAGCTACTTATTTAGCGAAATATTGGATAAATTTTAAACAAATATTCTTTATATAAAACGGACCTTGAGCTTGAGAAATTATTGAAAGGTAACAGCTACTTGCTAAGTCGTTCTTTTCATTTTTTGTTACATACACAGATTTATGATATTTCACTGTGTGTGTAGGTTATAGCGTTTTTTGAATGCAATACCGATTAACGTTGCTATTTCTTTTGTTCTCTCGTCTACCTTTTATTAGTATTTCTTTTAAAAGCCAAAGTTTCCTAACAAACCAAAACAATTTAGAAAGAACTTGTAGCAAGCTTACTAACATAAGCCCTAAGCTGAGAAAAGTGTTGTGATTACTATTATAAAAGGCTTATTAATAATTGTTTAGTAATGAAAACTGATCCCTTACGATAATATTACTTGTCTATAATATAATGTAACCCTAGAAGTCTTATTGTAGAATAAGCTTACAGAAACATACTTTTCTTGTCTATAATAAGATTAAATATGGCATATTAACCATTACTTTTTTTAAATTGTGCACTGTTCAAAACTCTTTAAAACACATCAATCTTCGAACAAAACACAAAGACTGAAAACTTTAACTAATAATACAAAATTTAGGCACGCGTCAAATAACGGGACATTATTCTCAAAAAAAAATACTTACAAAACTATTGCGAGAATAAGTCGTTTGCAATCATATTGGTTGTCATGTTGTAGGAAATCTTTTATGATAAGCTTATTCTTCAACTCATTTACATTTTGCTCTGTTTTGGTAAACCAATGACCATTTATGTTGCCTTTCTTTGTCAAACTCCATATAAAAAACACAAACAAAATTTTGTATGGAATTCGATTCATTTGAGGTATACATCTTTGAAAGATCTTACAATTTGTTGTTGTTTCTTTGTAATGTACTTACAAAAGCTCTCACATTGTGCATATGGCTTGGACGCAATTGCTATAAAAGAACTGAAAACTAATGGCGTTTTCTTTTCTAAAAAAAGTGTTGCATAAGTGTTACATGTGATTTGGCAACATTTTTAAATGCTCCCCTAATTTTTAAAAAGTGTTTCATATTTTACGTTTACAAAAGAACACAAATTTCGGCATTAAGCAATAAAGTACAATTAGCGCAAGGTAAATTCAATTACAGGATGTTTTTTGTATTGCATTGTTAATAAGTGTTTACGGCTCGAAACTTGCCACCACCTTGTATTGAATTCGCCTTGATTTAGTGCTGCACTCATGCCCCTTTAACTAAAATGAGTGTTGAACATGTAGCATTTTTTTTAATTTTAAAGGGAACATCATCAGAAAAGAACGCTTTACACTTTTAAAATAACACATGTATTTCAGGAAAGAACATAAAAAAATGTAAAAGGCATAATAAATGCAGAATTTTACTCAGAAAAGAAAACGCCATTACAAACCATTATCACAATCGCAGTTTTAAGGAACAGTGATTTTAAAATCACGTTTACTATTCACGACGTTCCTTAAACATCACGGGATCGCTCATCTCTAGTCCAGATTATGAAATTCTAGTTTTGTAATTTCTGAATTTTCATCTTGTCTTTTCTCTTCTCCTTTTAATATTTTATTTTTACACCTACAGCCAACTCCAAGTTAAGAAGTATTAAGGCCTAACCATAATATGCATAGCCATGCTTAACTAACTATTAAAAATTAACAAAAAATCTCTTAAATGTATTTAAAAAAAAACAAAAACAAAATAAAAAACATTTGATTCCGTACGGAATGTGCGATTAGATTCGCACCTTGCCTAAGCAAATGACAGTTTCATTAAACTAAGCAAAAAGTTTCCTTAAGTTCAATATGGTTTGCCTCATATAAATAACATGTATTCGCACATTTGCTTCAGGCAACTTTAGCACATTGTAGTTGGGCCTTTAGAATTACAAATCAAAACAAAATTGCAAAGTTCACCTCTCTCACCAATTGCTGCAACAAAAATTGCAAGTCTGGACGATTTGTTTTTGCGTGTTCACACGTACAGAATTTTGAGAGATAATTTTTTGATTTTGCTTTTAGAGAGTTTTAATTCTAGTCAATGTTTTATGACTTGCTATATATAAATTGTGTATGACAAAATTTTCGTTTGTTAAGTTAAAAATTGTTTTCTATCTTTTGATTTAAAATCTCTACTTATACCAAAAGAAAACTATGTAGTATTAATAAATTGCACACATTTTCTATAAAAAAAACGTATACAAAAATTTAAATGTATAAAACAAAATAAACTAAAAATCTATAATGACACACACATACATACATAACTATAAAATGTCCTTAAAACAAATTTCGAACCTAAATCTGATTTTTAGCTTTTACATTGTACATACTATTAAATAAAATTATTATATACATAAATACATATAATTAAGACCTTAACAACAAACAAAACGAAATAAATTTATAAAGAAACGTTCTTGTTTAATTAATTTTAGTTTTAAATTAAATAAATAATTTCTATGGATTTTTTGAAAAACAAAAAAGTAAAAAGTAATATTTTCAGAAAACATTAAAGTAAAGTATTGAAAATAATATTCTAATACAGTAATTGTAATATACATATGTATAAGAAAACAACGTACATTATATTCATACATATACTTATATACAAAAAAAAAATACAAAAACAACAACAAATATTGAACAAGAATAAATTTCAGTGAATTATTTAAAATTGCAAAGTGATAAATGTGTTTTATTACAATATTAACTTTTAACAAGTGAAAGTTTTATGCTCGGCTATGCCGAAACTTATATACCCTTCACTATGGTGCGATAAGAAAAGAAAGTCTACAATTTCGCCCACAATTTCCGGATGTTGCGTAATGACAACCAAGATCTTTGGACCTAATTTGGAAGCATTAGCTCTTGTCATTCTCCAGATATACAGAATTCTATTGTATGGAAAGTGACACGCCTACTGCTACAATCCCGCCATATTTTGATGTTGATAACCAAAGTTGGTGTACCTAATTTGACAACGTCTTTCTTCAAATATATTGAAAAAAAACCAAAAACAACAACAAGGGATTTATGGTTTAAAATTAGAGGCAGTTGTGGTTTTTGCTCATATCTTTTTTCAGTTTCAATAGCAAACTTAAACGGAGTATATGAGGCATATGTAATAAGCAAGGCCCGGATTTTTATGCAAATGCATATTTGTTCTCGTCAGTCGAAGATTACCATATACAAAATATCTTTGCGAATCAAGAAATTTGCGGTAAAATGGCATCGATTTGTTAGTGCATATTTTTGCATATTTTGCTTTGAATGCATATTATTGCATATATTGCTGATATTGCATATTTTTGTTACATATTTAAAAAAAAAACTTGTTTTAATTGCTTTATTTTGCCATGCACCCTTCCGCAGAAGAGGTAAAACACAACTTCGATGATATTTATTGATTTATTTCTTATGGGAAAAATATTTTGTAAAGCACCTTCGCGTGTTGCCGCATATAAAAAGAATTGTCTGGATTAATGTCTTCCTCTACAGCCTATAACAACCAGATGGGGGACGTGGTTGAAAGCAATTATGTATTATGCTTTAACCCTTAATTTATATTGCCTTACATAAGATGTATTTTTTGGACGGTAACTTAAGTTAACAAATTAGCAAAGCTTGATAAAGATTAAACAAAAATTAAGGATTTAAATTTATTGTTTTAAATCCTTAACTGCTTGCATATTTAATTTGAATTGTGTTCAAAAACAGCGTAATGAAAATAAATATACCACAACTATCAGCATTTAATCATGTACCAATCACTTTCGTTTTATTTTGTTTTGAAAAACAGGCAGTAAACTTTTATTTTTAAAAAATGAAGGGGGCAAATATATCTCTAAATGCATTTTCAAATACAAAATCAATAAACATTTGATTCGTATGTAATTGCGATCAGTTTCGTACTTTGCTTAAGCAAATAAGAGTTTCAAAAAATGTAACAAAAAGTTTTCTTAAGTTGAATATGCTTTGACACTTATGATAAACATGTATTCGGGCAGTTGATTAATCCAGCTTATGCGAATTATAGTTGGGCCTTTACAAGCGACTTAATTTGCATGATTGTCCTAATGTTTCTTTATATATTTGTGTTTTAATTTATTTAAACTTCTAATTTTATGGATATTGTGCCTTACTTACGTTTATGAGACTGAATTTTAACGTTCTTCATGCTAATTTTGTTTTTTCTTGTTATTTTATGTTTTTTTTTTTGTTACTAATAAAAAAAATTTAAGATAATTTTAACTTAACATTTTTTTTTAATTTTTAGCGCATATATTTCTGTTTTTATTTCATTTTTTATGCGCATAAAAGGCGATTTTGACTGCATAAAAGTCCGGGCCCTGGTAATAAGTGTGTCGACGAGTGGAATGATAAGAAGGGAGTTGTTAAGAGGAAAATAAGCATTAAAATGAAATGCACGAATTTTTGAGAAGTAAAACAAATCATTTGTGATTTGAATTAATTCTGATTTAATTGAATAAATATAAAGGCTTATATGTATACTAAAATATTCTATTAGTCAGCATTTCTCATGAACAAATTGATATTTGGCGACAATGCCATCAATCCAAATTCTCACGATAAAAATACAATTTATGTAATTGAATTTTCTTTAAACATCAACAAATATTTCTGTTGTGACAATTTCTGCTGACTCAACATAAATTTCTTTTATTTAAATTAAATTTAACAATTTTGCTTTTAGGGTCTTATGTTACATATAGTACAGTGGTGTGCATAAGTGTGCATACACTACACATAAATATATAGCAGCCTAGTCCACATAATTTCTGTGGTCTTTGGAAAACCTATTTTAACATACACACAGACAGACGGGCATCGTTAAATCTACTACGCTGCTCATAAGGACCCAGAATATATATACATACTCTTAAGGGTCTAAGACCAATATTGCAGAAATTACAAACGGAATGACAAACTTATATTTACCATTTTATCTTAGGCTCTCCTAGTGGATTAGTTTTGAAACTACTCCATGGTATACTCCAGAGGATTAGTTTTAACTTCGTTAAAAAAAACTTTAGGTTTAAAAACGAATACATGTCGTTTCACTAGTAGAGGTCTGCAAGAATAAATAAAAAGCAATTTCAACACACTCATTTGTTTTTTAATTACAATGTGTCGATCACCCAATGATAACGAAACAAATGAAAAAATAACCAGAGACAAAACAACAAAAACTCATTCTATTCCAGGGATTTCCAAAATTTTTTTGGTTGTGTATTAGTGAGTACCAGAGAGTAAGCAAATTGAGAAAATGCATTTATTTACAGCCGAAATAAAATGTTAGTAATATATTTTATAAGTTGTATAACACAAAGGTACAAAATTAAAAATTTTTTGTGTTGATAAAAAATTTGTAGCAATTCTTTACCAATTCAATGTCGCTGATTTTAAAACTACACTTTTTTTTATTCGGAAGCTTTTTGACTCTAAATCAGTTTCAAATATCTTATCAAACTATTGTAAAAAATTAAAGATTTTTATGTTTTAAAAATTCTTGTGTTATACAAGTTATAAAATAAAATCTTCTAAATTTATACTTTTATGACAGTTTCGTAATAGTAGAATGCTTTTCAAATGGGATGAACTTAATTTATTACGTTGCTTGGAACAAATAAATTTTAAATCCGAAAAAATTTGTTCGCATTGGTAAGTAGTGCCGAATAAAGAGAGGCACCTCAATGAATTTTTTTTAGTTCAAGATAGAACTCGCCATCCAAATCTTTCCAGAACTCTACAATATTATTTTCGTCTGGGGTATTTACTTTGCTTCGTAGTATGATTAGTTCTGATTGAATATCAAATTCATAGTTGATTACATCGCAACGAAAAGGGTTTTCGAAAAGATCTAATAGCGGTTGTAAAATTACAAAATCTTGAAACCTGTCTTGAAAATTATTGAAAAGTGTTTCAAATATTTCGGCATATTCATATCTTTTGTCGAATTCGAGATTTCTGTAAACAAGTGAAGTTTTTGGAAAGTTGGAAAAATCACCACTTTTAAATTGGGAAAAATTAGAAAACGTTTTGTTTTAAAATTGTGAATGATTTTTGACAAGTCGCATATATTGCGTTCCTTTCCTTGCAATTCCAAATTAAGTTCATTTAACATACTTGTCGTATCTGCCAAAAAAGCTAAGTCTAAAATAAAATTATTGTCTTTTAAGCACAAGACTAAAACTTTTTCTATTTTCTCAGTTTCTAGAAACTGAAGAACTTCTTCTCTTAAATCATAAAGTCTATTCAGGCAATCACCGCGACTTAGCCACCGAACTTCTGTAAACATTTTCAGGTCACAATTCACAGCATTTTTGTTTTTTAAAAAGGTTAAAAATTTTCGGTGGGTAAGCGCTTGATGTCCGCCTCGAATTTAATTTATTATATCCTCTGCTGTCTTCATAGTTGGGGTATCATTTATAAATTTCGATGCAAGGGCGGTCTGATGAATTATGCAGTGAAAATTATGAACTGCAAATTCGTGTTTTTTTAATTGGCCTATAAGTCCATTATATTTGCCCAACATTACATTGGCTCCATCTGTGCAGACTCCAGCAAATTTGTTTATGTTTACAATGGAAAGAAGCTTTTCTCTGACAACATCGTACAACAACGTGCCAGTTACATTTCCATAAAATGATTCTAAAGTAAACATTGACTCAAAAATAGTGTATTCGCTGTCTACGCATCGAATACAAATTACAAGTTCACACAGATCGCAATTTACTACTTTTTCCCTAATTCTACACAAGTTCCTAATTGAACAGTACGACGGCCTACCGTTTGACTGGACAGGGGAAGAGACTCTATAAATTTAGTATTATAATTAAGCCTTTCCCAAATTTTCTTCAGCAATTGCTTGATAAGAACACCATCCCACAATGGTCTTCCTTTCTTAACAATTTCCAATATTACTAAACTTGAAATCTCCATTTTCAGTTTGGGAACTGATTTTGGTTCATTAATTTCCTCTTCTAATAACCATTTTTTCAATTCAATATGAGAATTATAACGTGAAAAAGTTATTTTAGTAAACAGTTAGGGTATTCATAGTGGGAAGTAATATAGAAATGGTATTCACGGTGTTGGGTTGCTCATACTTCAAACATCTGTGCATACATTTTTATTCTAGCTAATGGTACATCATAACTTTTTACAAAATACCAAATGCACACATGAGTTTGCCTGCAAAAATGTTTAAAGTCATTATAACAGGTCAAAGTTACGTTAAAAAGTTACCATAAATTAGTAAGGTTAAAGGCAGAATTAGTCTTTACTTTCTGTTCTGTTCCGTGCCGTTCTGTTTCAAAATTGTAAAAGTTACTTTTTCTGTAGCAACTGTAGCCATTTATGACAAATTTATTAGTTTTGCGCCATCTGTTGTTTTATTTCAATAACTTTTATGCACATAAATAGAAAGCAAAAGGGACCCTTTTACAGGTATTAAAGAATTTTTTTCCACAAACAAAACACATATCGTTAGCTTAAACGTTGCAGTAAATGTTATTGTTAAAAAAAGTTACTTAATAAAATTTACGTTAGCTTTGCTGTTAAATATTTTCAACAATTTAAATTATGTTAAAATTAAATAGAAATGTTATATTACTCTGCATTTAAGTCTTAAAATTTAGACTCTAAATATTGCACGCAAGGCATTGGATGTTACCAAAAGCATTTTTGACAGCACAATATTTTTGAGTGTAAGCTGAAACAAAATAATATAGCGTCCGCTAAACATGTACACTTGTCGAAGTCACACCGACGACTGAATTGAAGAGCATAAAAATATGTGTTTGTAGTGGTTTGCACAATTGTGCAAAGAAATGGAAACCCCTGTTCTATTCAGTCAACTTAAGTCAAATGAGTAAATTATTCAAATATAATTTGAATGTAAAACAGGGGTTTCCATTTCTTTGCACAATTGTGCAAACCACTACAAACACATATTTTTATGCTCTTCAATTCAGTCGTCGGTGTGACTTCGACAAGTGCACATGTTTAGCGGATGCTATATTATTTTGTTTCAGCTTACACTCAAAAATATTGTGCGGTCAAAAATGCTTTTGGTAACATCCAATGCCTTGCGTGCAATATTTAGAGTCTAAATTTAAAGACTTCAATGCAGAGTAATATAACAATTCTATTTAATTTTAACATAATTTAAATTGTTGAAAATATTTAACAGCAAAGCTAGCGTAAATTTTATTAAGTAACTTTTTTTAACAATAACATTTACTGCAACGTTTAAGCTAACGATATGTGTTTTGTTTGTGAAAAACAATTCTTTGATACCTGTAAAAGGGTCCCTTTTCCTTTCTTTAAAAAGACGTACCTACCTAAATGCAGAAATTATTAAGAAAAAAAATAGCCAAAAGAATTTGTTGGTATTTTGCTTGTAAAAATATTTTGGTTTCTGTACCAATCGCGTCGGTGGGTTTTTTCTTTCTTTGACAACACTTTTCTTAAGTAAGTAGAAATATTTAAAAAACAAGTAAAAAAGTCTTGTTTTGCTACAATTTATTTGTAAATAACCTGTACACATAAAAGCAAATGTGACAGTAGGTAAAATGTTTGGGTAAGAAGATGTGTTTTATTGATGTATTAATGAAACTTTATTGTTTCGCACTATTTTTATTGCTTACTTTTTTATGCTACAATTATTTGACCGAGCCCAAAGATTTAAGGCTCAGTAAGTCTTTACTTTCTGGTCTGTTACGAACCAGCTGATTTGTTTTTGTTATTAAAAAACCTGTGAAATTGATTAGTTGTTCTGTTCTGTTGCGGTTCAGTTTGATAAAATCAAGAACTTGTAAAGTAATTGTAAGTTACCGCAAAATAAATAATAAAAAAATTGTTAATTAAATTTTATTTCTTCAAATTTATGTGCATAAAAGTTATTGAAATAAAACAATGGATGGTGCAAAAATAATAAATTTGTCATAAATGGCTACAGAAAAAGAAACTTTTACAATTTTGAAACAGAACGGCACGGAACAGAACAGAAACAGAAAGTAAAGACTAATTCTGCCTTTAACCTTACTAATTTATGGTAATTATTAAACGTAACTTTGACCTGTTATAATGACTTTATACATTTTTGCAGGCAAACTCATGTGCACATTTGGTATTTTCTAAAAAGTTATGATATACCATTAGCTAGAATAAAAATGTATGCACAGATGTTTGAAGTATGAGCAACCCAACACCGTGAATACCATTTCTATCCTGAACTAAAAAAAAATTCATTGACGTGCTTCTCTTTATTCGGCACTACTTACCTATGCGAACAAATTTTTTCGGATTTAAAATTTATTTGTTCCAAGCAACGTAATAAATTAAGTTCATCCCATTTGAAAAGCATTCTACTATTACAAAACTGCCATAAAAGTATAAATTTAGAAGATTTTATTTTATAACTTGTAGAACACAAGGGAAAAAAATTAAAAATTTTTTGTGTTGCTAGAAAATTTATAGCAGTTCTTTACCAATTCAATGTCGCTGATTTTAAAACTGCACTTTTTTTCTATCAGCTATGATTTGCGTGCAATATTTATTTTTTATGAATTTTTAAAACATAAAAATCTTTAATTTTTTACAATTGTTTGATAAGATATTTGAAACTGATTTAGAGTCAAAAAGCTTCCGAATAAAAAAAGTGTAGTTTTAAAATCAGCGGCATTGAATTGGTAAAGAATTGCTACAAATTTTTTATCAACACAAAAAATTTTTAATTTTGTACCTTTGTGTTATACAACTTATAAAATATATTACTAACATTTTATTTCGGCTGTAAATAAATGCATTCTCTCAATTTGCTTACTCTCTGGTACTCACTAACACACAACCAAAAAAATTTTGGAAATCCCTGATGTAAAATATGTGTACCTACACATTATGTATGGATGTGTAAGCTTAACTCTTATAAATATAAGAAGCCACAAGCTTACACACATACAGTGTGACCAGATTTTTAAAAAATATAAAGCTAGAACATGCTTAAAATAGAGCTAAAAAGAGCTAAAAAGGGAAATTTAAAGCCAAAAAATAAAGCTAAATTTTTTTTAAAGCATCTTGTAGTAACTTTTACTTATTTCGATATTTTTCATAGATTAAATAGTGTTAAAGTAAGTATTTATGTATAATATCCTTGGCTTTGTTCTTAAAGGTCACATTTAAAAATATAATTTAGGCCCGTTTTCACAACTTACCGATAGCTAAAGGAAGGAATTTATCGGCCGTATAAAACGTGCTCCATTGGCACAACTTAACTTTAACCTTAAGTGAGCGATAAGTTAATGGAAGGTTTATCTTACCTTGTCTTCTTCTTTCTTCTTCTTCTTCACTGTGGGGTATTCCACCACTAAAACTTCATTGAGCCACAAATTATCTGCAATTATAAACTTTGTTTTAATTTCACAATTAAAGGATTGTGAACAACCGTTTCATATGAGAGATCAAGACCGCCGTAGGTTAATGTTTATTTGTACTAATGGATAACCTTTTATACGGCCGATAAAATCCTACCTTTAGCTATCGGTAAGTTGTAAAAACGGTGGTTAA
Source organism: Pollenia labialis (assembly GCA_949318255.1). Lineage (NCBI taxonomy): Eukaryota > Metazoa > Arthropoda > Insecta > Diptera > Polleniidae > Pollenia > Pollenia labialis. Next base: position 141,145,431 of record OX439140.1, on the reverse strand, counting down.
AATTTTAACAAACATGTTTTTAATTATATGTATGTAGGTAAGAATAACTCCAAACCTTACTTATCAACTTTAACGTAGACCAGGGATGATAAAGTCAGTACAATTGTACTTTTTTCAGTACTATTTGCATTGCAAAAGTACTGAAGTACTCCAATGACAACTGCAACAATACATAATACTCGCGAGCGCACTCGCTGTTTACTAAATCATTTTTAGTCTCGAATACTTTTAAACACTCGCTTTTACTGATATGGTTGGCTCGTTGGCTCGTTCTTCATACAAAGCGAGCTTCATGCATAAAAATATTCACAATAACTTTTACTTGTACATGTGTGAACTACATAAAGTAGTAAGAGCTCAGAAAAATGTATGAACAATATCACAACAACGCAAAGCTAAGTTTCGTGTTTTTTCTATTTTCATATTCGGTAACTTTTTGTATTTAACTTACACGACTTAGGTGTTACGACCTGCTCGTAACAACAACATTCACGGCATATTCATTTAGTATATGTTCGTGTATTTAAAACAGCCATCGGCAAAATCAGGGCGCCGCGTTTTTTCTTTTCTCTTTTATTCTCTTGTATGCTCTTTTATTACGTACATGTGCACACATATTGCAGAGAATTTAACAACATTAACAACAACATACGTAAAATTCATACAACGCATATAATCGCAAAATGTAATAGTATAGGTTGCCGATGGCTGATTTAAAATTAAACACTAAATGAAAACGTGGCTGCCAGATTTTATGATTTGTCCCAGGTAAGACGATTTTAGGCGTTTAAATGATTTAGTGCATGTTTTGTTATTTATTTTATGGATGAAAACTAGTAAAAGAAAAAACTCAATTAGCAGCCGATATTTACCGTTAATATAGAGCGCACTCAGCCATTTAAAAAAAATGTTATTATGTGCATCTTAAGCATCATAGAATATAATTGTGTGTTTGTTGTAAAATTTGTTGTCAAAAATTTATATATATATAAAAAGTAAATTCTGTGTTTACGTCGCACAATGAAATAACGGAATGCGCAGCGTTGCCATTGGTCAATATTTTTGTAAAAATATTTACATATAAATGAAATTGACGTATAAAAAAATTGTGATTCACAAGCCTGTCGCATTCGTTATATATTTTAATTAAAATTTTCCACGAAAATTTTTCTTATAATAACTTTTAAATTCATTTTATTTCATAATGAATTTAGCCCTACATGTTTACTTAAATATACGATCATTGTTTTTTTCCTAAACCATCTGGCAACGCTGCTTTAAGTATTGCTACGAATGACGAATGCTGCGAGTAAACACTTGTGCACTCAGACAATTATACATCTAGGTCAGCGAAGGGCAGATAGAGAACATTGAATAAAAGAGAGTAAATTAGTTGATTTATCAGAAGTACGAGTGCTATTGCCGAATGTTGAAATAATTTATTTAAGAAACAATACAAAACAGAACTCATATAAATTTCATTGCGTTTGCTAAAGGCTCGTATGTTGAAAACACAATTTCTTACGAGCCTGGCGAGCACATACAAAAACAATAGGCTGTATTAACTACACCGCAACTCGTTTTAAGGCGAGTATCATCAATCATAAAAACGGGTGCTCGTTGCAGTTCTCTGATATTTAGCACAATTTAAAAATTTGCAAATATCAGAAGAATTATCAAAGGCATATTGTCTACACAACATTTGTCGGCGAATATGGAAAGAATTTATTCGTAGCAAAATATAATAAAAACAAAGCAAAGAAACCGCCTTTTTGGGATTATATATTTATTATTTATCGCGATATAGGCATAGTTAGTTCTCAAAGCAGTACTGCTACAAATGTTATAGATGTTGATAAACTAAATTTCACTTTTTCAAACATTGCTAAACCACCGGTTCAACTTGACTTCTACAACCAAAATTCTTCTCGTCTTTCCGCAAACAAATTTGGATTTCAATGATTCAGCATTTGCGATACTGTTGAAGGGTTCCTAGCTGTTTAATCCAATGGAGTTGGTCTTGACGATATTCATCCACGCTTTGTAAAACTAATATTACCATATATAATACATTATATTAACCACATATTCAACTATATTGTTACAACCAGCACTTATAGTGCCCAAAAATGATAATGAATTTCACCCAATATCCATCCTTCCATACCTGTCAAAGGTTTTTGAGCGTCTCGTATATAACCAGATTTATAAGTATACTCTTGACCACAATCTCCTTACCGATTGCCAATCTGGTTTCAGGCGAGGCAATAGCTGCACTACAGCCTTATCTGAAGTAAGTGAAAATATTCAAAAGAGCATGGATGAAAGTAAAATTACCTTTCTGGTTTTACTTGACCACTCAAGGGCCTTCGATACGGTAGATCATCAAATGCTGATTAAGAAACTATTGAAAATGTCCAACTTTTCTGACACCGCATCGAAACTAGTTGCGTCATATCTTTCAGACAGATGGCAAGTTGTAGCAAACAATGGGACTGTATCCAGCCCTTTGCCCATGCCGAGAGGCGTTCCTCAGGGGTCAATACTTGGTCCGCTTCTGTATGCCAACGACCTTCCTTCTCAGATCAATCAATCAAACATGCATATGTATGCCGATGATGTCCAGCTATACATTGACTGCTCCAAAACATCATTGAGTCATAAAGTTGGAAATCTTAACTACGACCTCAACAAGATTTATAACTGGGCCACGGCAAATGGCCTATGCCTTAATCCAAAAAAATCTAAATACCTAATCATATCCAAGAAGAGCATGAAAATTGTTGATGATGTAGGTATATATCTTGGTGGAAAGAAAATTGAGTTGGTCAACTCGGCTAGAAATCTGACCACATTAACCAAACGTGCGGCAGAGTATATGGTATGCTCAGAAGTCTGTGGTATAGTCAACCGTTCACACCACCGAAAATAAGAATGATGATAGCTAGGACATACCTAATACCAAAACTTACTTATTCTTCTGAAGTTTTCGCCGGGTGCAATGCTAATGACAAACAAAAACTTAACACTACGTTTAATAACATTATACTTTACATTTTTGCTATACCCAGGTTTGCGAGTGTAAGAACATACTCCAGACGAATCCTTGGAATGACTTTTGATAACTATCTGAAGTTTAAGAATTTACTTTTTTTACACAAAATTATTATTACTAGGAACCCAGCTATGTACCTATACAAAAAGCTAACATTTACAGCATCTGCAAGAAATAATAGCATTATCACCTTTACATATAGAAACAGCGCATCTTTTAACCAATTTTTCGTTTACACAATATATTTCTGGAACCATCTTCCAGGGCTGCCAGTTTAGGGGTTTTGACCCCAAATTAGGGGTTTTCCTGTTGGTAAAAGGGACAGAAAATTTAATTTGGGGTTTGGGGTTTGCATTGGGGATATTAAAAAAATAACTTGGGATTTTTTGGGGAAATAAAAAATATGAGCTTAATTTTTCTATTAAAGACAACAAAGTTTACTGCAGACATAGTATGTGTCACATACACATTACAGTGGATTTTTTGCAACATCACTTGATATCAATGAGCACCGGGCAAAAAAAGTTTCGTTTTTATTAAAAAAAAATATCTGATAAGTTTGAAGTTAATCTGTCAATAAGTCCAAAATTTGCATTTTCCTGGACAACTTCAGTGTATAAGAGGTGTTCAAAAAAATTAAAATGAACTCGAAAGCCAATGAATGGGCTTATTGGTTCCTTTGTATATAAAAACATTTAATATGAAGTTTGGTGACGAATGGGTAAAGAAAAGTCGATTGAAATTTCAAATAGTGTGTACAAGGCAAAACAATCACTTATTTAAGTTTATGAAAAATTGTTTAAATGTCGTAAAAGTTTTTAGTCTAGAATTTTAACAATTCGAAATGTTTTTAAAAAAGAAATAAAAAAATCGGTTTAGAACTAGTAATAAATGATGCCCCAGACCACTAATGTGCCAATTATTGCTTGACCTAGAAATGCGAGCACACACCTTTAATAGTTTTAAAATTGATTTGTGCAAAAGACTAAAAATTGTCAAATAATAATAACGCATTACAGAAAATACAGTACGTTACGGTACGTTACATTGCATTGCACAACATTTACGGTCGACTAAAGCAACCTTAATTCTTAAAATGTAGAATGAAAACAATTAAGCATGAAATGCAAGAGCCCTTAAACCTGTGTTTGTAGAGAAACAAATAAAGCAATTCTCAAATGGATAACTGGTGCGCGTGGGAATGTAATCCAAATTAGAACAGCCTCATTATTTTTTAATAAAAGTAAAAATAAAATTAATTTTGTATAATAAACTTCTAAAAAATTTAGTGATTTTGTAGTCCCATGCAAATTCATTATAGCAAAGTTCGACTGTATATATATGGGGGATTTCGTGTCAAGTGACCCAACTTTGAAATCGATGTCTTCCGATTTGGAAGAAAGTTAGTCCTATTGTATAGTACTTTAGACACAAATTTTCAACCAGATCGGTCAAAAAGTTCCTGAGTAAGAGGAGGTCAAAGTTTGACATTTTGGCCGTACAGGTGTTCTTTCTCATCCATGTAACTTATTACCTATTGGTGTTAGCAAACTTTGTCCCAAGTAGCTTCGATAGCTAAAAGTTCGATTTAAAAGTTGGGGCACTTGACACGAAATCCCCCATATGTATATATATATTTAAAAAACAACTATGTACATATTTCCTTTCGATAAAAATGATCTCTTGTAGAACATGGTACAAGTAAAACTCAAATAAATGTTTAAATTATCGGTTAAAAATTATGTATTTTTTTACAGGGGCTTTTTTTTGGGGATTCTCGCTTTTATCGGGGGATATTTGGGGAAATTTATTTTTAAATTTGGGGAGAACGAAAAAAAGTACCTGGCAGCCCTGCCATCTTCCTACATATATTCAACTCACCAGCAACGCAATGAAATTCAAAAAATTATTAATGACGTACTATGCATAAAGTTTTAAATTATAAATGTATGTATGTATAATCTTCTTGTTATTTTATTATTTTTTTTGTTTACTACATTGTTCTTCAAGTTTAAAATGTTATTATTATTCATCTACTTATGTTAAATTTCACTAGATTAGTCTATTTAGTTTCAAAAAATGTTTATTTACGAATATTAAATCTGATAACTCATCTGATTCTAGAGCTGTTATTCATAAGATGTTATATCTTGTTGCTTTAGAAATGCAATTACGTATTAATAAATACACAAATACTACAATCTAATGAATCTTGTTGCTACACTGAGAAAATTAAATCGTAAAATCAAAGAAAATACACTTTGTTGCAAAGACTTTTATTGGTCAGATTGTGCCCAAAGACAAAACATCTTTACCGGAAAGGCGCAAAGATCTTTAGATTCCCATGAAATATATACTTAAAATCAAAGACTTAAAATCTTGTGGCTAGGATGTACGTCTTTGGAAACACATGAAAAAAGTCCCTAAACTTAGGAAAACGTATTTTGGCACGAAGACTTTCATTCGTTAGTCTTAAGACTTGAATTTTTGATTTTAAGAATAATTTTCATTGTAACAAAGACGTAATTTTAACATTATTACAAAGAAACGCAAATAAATTCAACGAAAAATTCTTTCAAATGCTAAAGACTGATATGTAGAAACAAAGGCAATTTTCTTTGAAATCTGCTATAGAAATGTTTTAAAAAATTAAAATTTTTCTGCAAAATAAAATATTTAATGAAACCAAACACAGCATTTTTATACAATTATTTTATTTCAGTTTAATGTAATAAAAATAAAAAAATAGTTCATATACAGCATAACTTTACTTAATTAATTAAAAAAATACAAAGACAAGGCGCACATGCACAATTGAGCGTTCCTATCGACTGACTTACAATTAATGACAACCACGAAAACAATTCTTTTTATTTTTTACAATTATTGTAATCAATCGGCTACACTTGTTTCGTTATGCATTCGTATACAAATTTAACTTTGAAGACTAAATTCTTTAAAGATACAGATTTTATCTTTGTTTTTTTAACCGCTCTTGTTTACCGTTGCAAGCAAACATGTTCATTTATGCATTGAAGGCAAAATTCTTTAAAGTTACAGACTTTGTCTTTGTAGCAAGGATGCTTAGCTTTAAAAAAGCAAAGAATAGTCTTTAATTTTAAATACGTTTTTCAATCCCTTATTAGCAAAGAAATTAATCGTTGTAGCAAATATTTTATCTTTACGGAAAAGATAATTTCTTTGATTAAGCTTCAAAGAATTTTAGTCGATTGTGTTAAAGACGCACCATTTGCTTGTTTAAAGAATAAATCATTGATGCAAGGATTTTTTCCTTCTAACAAAGATATTTTCGTTACAATTTTACAAAGACTTTTTTTCTTTGATTTTAAAGCTTTTAATTTTCTCAGTGTATAAATAAACGAAAACTTTTTACCTTGATTATAGTGTAACCCTACATATTGCGACTTGTTGTACAATTCGATCAAGTTGTAGAACCATTTTTTACGTTAGAGGTGTGGTTGGTCATCGGTTGAATTAAAAATCAATTTGATTTGAGCTTTCAAATTGGTACGTGTGATGGCGATTTATTCTTTCGTTTTTAATTTTCATACTGACGTTTTGAAAGCAACATCGTCCGAAGTAAACAATATTTTAGAAAACGAATACGAAATTCCAATGCCAATTTTAATAAATAATATAAAAACTATTGGAACCTTTATTTATTTTCTTTTCTTGATCCTCTTCTTACACCATTTCATTTACGCCACTAGTGCTAAAAAAATCGGTACTCATGTTGACTCTATAAAAATAGTTTTTTTTATAAAGCTTCATGAAAAGTTGGTAAAAAAAATTCTAGCATGTGCTGCGAACTCAATTGTACGACCAGTTACATCGTGTATGGGCCGCACAAGGGCCCTTGATAATATCTTTTGGGCTTATGCTCCAGTGGGAGTTAGAGGAATATAAAAAATTACCCTGTTCCACTATCAACTTTAAAAAAGCCAGACAAAAAGTATCGTCTAAATTCCTTGTAACGTGTTAACTTAATGTTTTTTTTTTTTTGTTATTGCCAAAGGTGTATTTCAAATACGTATGTATAAAAGTGTAGTACAAATGAATTTTAATGTACATATGTTCGTACATTTTCTGTTATTTTAATAATAAAATTAGTAAAAAATATTTTTAGTACAATTTGGGTCAACAGAGTACAATTGTTTACTTAATTAAGTACAATTTAGAAAATGTCATTTATCATCCCTGACGTAGACATAAAATAGATGTGTTCATTTACTAGCAGAATTTACAAAATGTTCTCCCATTTACTCAAAAAAATAAAAAAGTAAATGAACGCTTTACCACCAAAAACTAGCAAGTTGGTCATATCGACACTATTCAGATGTAATTAAAGAGACTATATCGTAATTAATTTAATTGTTTTAAACCATTTGCCAAAGAATACATATATGTATGTAATTATTAAATATTAGGAAAATAAATATTTTATGTGATGGAAAGTCTTTTGATTTAAAAATTTTGAAAATAATTTTTTTAAATAAAAATATGAAACAGGTTAAATAATTCTTGCTGGTAAAAATTTAACTATCATATGTTTTCAATAAATTTAAAAAAAACCGTTTACGAGTCGTTTTCGTGATCGAAGTCGTAGTCGTTTGAAATGTTTGTCGATTTCAAAATCCCGACAACGACATTGTAAATAAAACACATAAGTATATTTTTACCCTGATACCTAAACCAAAAACTAATTTTTTTCAAGTTGAGTGTTGATGACAAAAATTAAACGATTTAATTTTAGTTCTTTTATATGGTAGAACGTTTTGCTAATGTGACTATAATGAACATAATTCGATTTCCTTTTGCCTATGCTGGCCGCTTATAGATGGAATATATGGCAAATAGGCTTACATCCCTTAATGGACTATCATGTAAATCTTATATTAAATTTACTTACAACGGCAGCAAAACAGATAAATTTCAATCGCTAAAGTTGGGGCTATAAACGAAAAGTACTGTATGCTTAAACCTTTTTTTTTAATTCTCATGCAGTGGGCATATGCTTGAAACTTACTCTTTGCTATGCTTTTGTTCTATTCATAATGGAAAGTCTTGCTGTTATCACTAAAACATTGAATAGAAATATTTTTTTGGTTTTTACAAATCATATTAACTTACTATTTATTCAAGAAATATTTTGAATTTTAACTTTTGACAAAAATTTTTAACTTTTTTGAAAAATAGCGTAACTTTTTTATTCTTGTCCTGCAGCACTGTTATGTATTTATGTAGTTCAAATCTGCAAAAGCGATTACTTCTGCACTGTCACAATATTACTCTTTTAACTAAATCACAAATAAGTTTATTTGGATAAACTGTTTTATTTATTTATTTTGAAATATAAATAAAACGAAATTAAAATTAAAAAACGCTAAAAAAGCTAAATGCTTTGTTGAAAAAAGCCGAAAAAAAAGCTTAAAGCTAAATGAAATATCTAAAGCTAAACATGAAAAAATAAAGCTTAATTTAGCTCGAAAAAAGCTAATATGGTCACACTGCACACATATTATGGCAAGGTATTCAAATAAATGTATGCACATTCAATAATTCAAAAATTATTTGAATATTTTTTGTAAACTTGCTCTCTCTAACGGGTCATTCCAATATTTTGTTATTTATGAATTACTCTCATATTCATTTACAGTAAACAAGTTTTTTATTCAATTCATTCATTCTTATTTTTGTATATGGTTTACTCTCTTCTTATCTTTTTGAATGTTTTATTATTGAATAAATGTTGTGCACTTTGAGTAAAGGCAAACAAGTGAGTTATTCAAAGCAGACCTCTATTCACTACAAACTTACAAACTTTTTTAACAATGACATATTCCATTCTTGCATAACGTTGGATCAGTCCAGGGATTAGTCCAATATTATCTGCAGGGTAGTATTGTTTGACTAGTCTTATGTCAATGTTTTGTTTATGTTTACAAAAAGTCCACGTTTTAAGCGGACCATACACTTGCAATATTATTGTATATTATATTCGCCATATTATTTCAATGTTGTCCTATATTATGCAATAAGTCGCACAATGGTTTTATTCATTCAATAAAAAGGTGAACATAACCCATAGGAATAACATAAACAGCATTGTACAATGTTGCCAACATACATCACTTTATTTTCGTTGTGCAATAAAAATCAAAAGTTTTTTGAATGTTGCCAATATATTGTGCCACTGTCCAATATCACATATAAATTGGCAATATAATTGTAAAATACGTAAAATTGAACAATTTTGTTGCAAGTGTATTAGCCGCTTTATGATGTGATTATTATATTGCATTAAAGTTTTTGATTATTTTAATTAAAATTAATTAAATAGTAAACACAGTGAAATAAATATTGGCTAAAAATGTATTTATTTTATCGCGATCGGCAGCAAAATTTAATTTTAGTTTAAAATAATTTTTGAAGATTACGGAGACTTATTTTTCAATTTTGTTGTAATGTTGTATTTGTTGCCTTAATGCTGCCACCTGTATTATTTCACCATGGTTGTGTCACGTCTAGTTTTAGCTTAAAAACCAATATGGTATAAATACTTGAAAAAGTTTCCGACATATATTTCTATATCGCACTTGATCATAAAGAAGGTATTAACTCAACTTATTTTCTTATAAGGCTCACATTTCCTCCTACAACAACACACGGAACACAAAAATAACAATCTGTCACAATCGTGCAAAGTAACTATTTACCCTTTTTTGTAGCCCCAAAATTCTTATTAATTTAATTTCTCTTAGGCAGGTACTTTTTTGGACATTTTTTTACAAAAGATAAAAGCTTAGGAAATCCCTAGATACGTATTACGTAATAACGGACATTACAAACATGAATTTATTTATGTTTGTACGTTTGTATGTGTTTGTTTACTTAATAAAATAAATACAACCAAAAATTTATATAAACAAATTTGTGATGCACAACAAAAAAGTAAATGGTATGTGTAAATCCCCTTCCATTTAAGAAAATATTTTGCTGGAGATAAGCAAATGAACCTAAAGATCATTGAAGAACGCTAATGTAGAATTTATATAAAAAGAAATTAATCAAAAGAATGCAACAGTCATTTTAAAACTAAACAGAAAGTGAAGACCACAAGCTTTATTTGATATTTCATAAAATAATAAAATGGCAAATTTGCTAAAAACTATTGCTTTAATAGCTATAAGTAAGTATTTTTTTTAGAAAAACTTTAATAATTACATATAAATAAATAAAAATTAAATAAAAATTGAAATCCAAATTTGCAGTCTTACCTGCCTGCTTATGCATTACTATTAAGCCCCGTAGTAGTTGGGGAGCTGCACCAGCTCGTTCTCCTTCCCGCATACGTGGTGCTGTAGATTATGTCATAATCCACCATTCAGATAATCCTAATGGATGTTCTGCTGAAGCTGCTTGCCAAAGACTTATAAAGAATATACAAACAGATCACAAAGGGCGTCGCAATTTCAGCGATATTGGCTATAATTTTATTATTGCTGGCGATGGCAATGTTTATGAGGGTCGTGGTTGGGGCTTGCAGGGATCCCATGCTCCTAACTATAACCGCAATAGTATTGGCATTGTTTTCTTGGGCAATTTTGAAAGTGAGTTTGGGTTGATTTGTTTTTAAATTTTCATTTAATATATAAAATTTTTCTTTACAGACTCCAAGCCCTCGGCTCAAATGTTGCAAAATGCTAAAGATTTAATAGCCCAAGCTGTTAGTAATGGTTATTTGAAGGACAATTATACTCTGTTAGGCCATCGGCAAACTAAAGCCACTTCCTGTCCCGGTACTCAGTTGTATAATGAAATCAAAACTTGGGCGCACTGGCGTAATATTTAATTAGAATTCAACCAATTTAATTAAATCACTACCTTAGTTTAAATTATAGGTTAAAAAGTCTTTGCCAATAAGTTAAACAAGTCTTAAAAAGAAATGCTTTTATTAAAACAATTACATACTAATAAAATTAAATAAAAATCACTAAATTATCATAATTTATGCAAATACAGTGAAAACTCCGTATAGTGGACACTCTCTTTAGCGGACACTCCCTTTTAGTGGACAAAAACTCTGAAACGTAGCCCCAAAAAATAATTTTCATCTGAATGAACCTCCGATAGGTGGACACTCCCTTATATGGACATGGACAAGCATTTTGTATATATTTCGGTTGAAAACCCTCCATTATGTGGACATCTTCAAAAAATCGCTGAAAATGTTTGAAATGTTTTTGTATAATTTTTTTTTATCTGGCATCGCTTTTGCATATTTTCGGTTTGTTTTCAAATATTATTCAATTGCTAACTCTGAAGCAATTAAATATGTGTGTATGTTTTGTTGTCAAATTAACTCATTGGTTTTGCGTCAAAAATGGCTTCACAGCGAAAGTGTGAAAAAAAGTTACTGAAATAGAAAACTGGGTAGATGTAGCTAACAAAATCACAAATACTATTGAAGCTCTGAAATATCTTCATAATGTAAAACAATTCTTATTGGCTGATTTTAAACAATTGCAAAGCTGTTTGCAATATCGTATTATTGCCGAAAAAGAATCCAATTTAAAACCGAAAATTATAAACAACATTTTTAAATCGATTTAAAATTATAAATTACAAAACATTATTATCTAGTGAATATGTATGTCCATATTAATGAAATTAGAATGATCTCTTTTTGTTTTTGGTATTAAATAAACTACAAAAAAAATACTATGCACTTTTTATTAGACCTCCCCTTAGGTGGACACCTCTCAATAATGGACAAATTTCAGGCGACCGCAGATGTCCACTATAGAGAGTTTTCACTGTAGTTATTTAAATAGTGTTAACAATACCACAAAATTAAAACAAAGCTGGTAATAGAGAAAAAAGTTTTAATTATTTTTGTATGCATGACGAGTTGAGATGTTCAATTCGCCTTGTCAGGCACGTTACAATGACCTTTTTCCCGATACGCGAACGAAATGCAGTGTAACCTCGATGAACGCAACCAATAGAAATTTTGGGCTGTTGCGATAACTGTGTTGTTGCGCAAACCAAGTCACAAATTTCTAGTCATATTTTTCTATTTAAAAGCTTATTTTAAGCCAGTAAAGAATTTTATAAAAAAAAAAACTAATATTAGCTTTTAATAATCATATTGATTTGATTGAAATAAAGAATAAAAACGGAAAAACAAAATATACATTGAATAAAAAAATTAATAAAATACACATTCAAATGTATGTTAATTTGTACTGATGGTCATATTTTTTGAACTGCAATTTCAGGAATCTTTTGCAATACCATTATATCCTCTAAAGAACACCTATTCTCCTGTGCACATTGAAGACAAACGTTGAAGTACATAATACGCACAAAATATTTGTCATTTTTAGAATAACGATAAATCAAAAAGACTATTGCACTTAAGCATAAGATTTTACATACACACGTTTTAGTTTTGTATTTATTTATCAAAAACCAAACTAAAAAAAACACAAAAAATGCTTGTTACTTGTTTTGCTTTTGCAAAGTTACGTTAACTGAGGCTTTGTTTGTTGAAAAGCTGCGTTTACAGAGTCACAAATGTTACGAAATTTGGTGTTGCGTTAAGAGAGGGGTTGCACATATCGAGGGTTGCGTTGAACGAGGCTGCACTGTATTGGCAATACCGATTCGCATATTGAATTTAAGTTAAAATTAACAAAACTCAAGTAGAGTAATTTGCTTGTTTTAAAAAATAACAATGTAAACCTATGTTCACACCTATTTCGTCAAATATTGGTTAGGTCCGAACGAATATACATACATTTAGAGATTATTAATAATACAATTTAAAATTAATATGATTAAAAAAACAACGAACTGAAATTGTTGTTTTTTACATTAATAAGATTTTTGTTAAAAAAATCTATTCTCCAATTTTGCGGAAATCAGACAGAACTCTTTTTTGCGTTATTTCATGCATGTTTGGGTATAACATATCATGGCTCTAGTAAACAGGCGGATCTGTGTCTCTAGAAATACTTATTTAGAAATCTAAGGCATCTTCCTTCACTCAAAAAATTATGTATGTAGATAAATTCAAACGAAAAATCATTAATAACAACTGAAAATTCAAATCAATTAATTCATTTTTAAATTATTTTTAAATGTTGATTTTTTAAGTACCAAATTCTGTAAAAAAAATATTTTATCATTTATTTCAACCAGAGTTCAGAAAAATACATATACATATGTATGATCGCTCATATTTATCCATTCATGAATTTTTTTCTATAAATGAAAAATGTAAAATATGTAACATTTTTCAGTCATAAATGAATTGTTAATATTTCGCCAATTCATTTATGTTTGTGGGGAAAAAATGATTATTGCCTTTCTTCAGTCATGAAAAATGAAGAAACAAAAAATTTTAGTAATCACTACACTCACAATATATTATTTCAGTAACGGACTGTAGTTTATTTAAGAAGTATTCCGTTCAGTCATTTTTAAATAAATAAACATTTAAAATTCCAAGCAAATTTATTTTTAACTGTGTCGAACAGTTATTTAAAAAACTAAGTGCATATTAATACGGATTTTCGGTTGCAGTTAATATTTTCCGTTGATTAAGTTAAATTCTTCTTTATGTAAAATTAAATAAAAATAACGAAAAGTTCATTTAATTTTTTCTGTCAAAAATTCAACCGCGAATTCCGTAAAAACAAATGAATTTTCAGTTATTTTATATAAATTAGCTATCAAAAAATTAACTGAATAATCAGTAAAAAACAAAGAAATATTCAACTATTTTATATAAATTAACTGTCAAAAAATCAACTACATATTCCGTAAAAACAAAGGAATATTCAGTTATTTTATGTAATTTAACATGTATTGCATGTAAATTCATGAAAATGTATAGTTTTCTTAAAAGCTAGGAGCGTTTAAGAAATCTATCGAGTAGTTATTGAGAAAATTGATTGTAAACCCGGCTGACTTCATAAACGCAGTTCCCTAAAGCATCACTTAAAACCAACACGTTGACAAATCATCAAAAATAAAAACGATGTACAAATTTCGCTACCGTTGTCTAGATAAAGGGTATGGACAAGGCGATTTAACTACAGGTGGTGTCGAAACGGCATCTGTCAGATCGAGCTTATTTGTTTTGATTTGCTATTGTTTAGCTTAGAATGGTTTACATTTCGAGCTATAAGCACTAACAATGCAATGCAAAAAACCCTTTTTTGTATCTGTTGTTTTTTGATTGTTGTAGTTCCAATACCACCTGTAGTAGAATTCGCCTTGGGTATGGAGTTTATGAAGCTATTCATTTTAGGGATGCATTGCAACACTACGTTTATGAAATCAGCCCCTATTTTATCGTTTTTTCTCGACTTGATGGCTTATAGGCTAAGTGGCGGTTCACACACGTCAAGTTTGAGTCGTCAAGTCTTGAGTTTTTAGAAGAGAGGGGAAAAGAAATGGCATTTTCTTGTCCCTTCTCTTCTAAAAGCTCAAGACTTGATGAGTCAAACTTGACGTGTGTGAACCGGCACTAAAAATAATAACCTGACGATTTGCAAAAAAAAAAAAACAAATATGTAGAGCACATTATTCTTCTTTAAACTAAAAAACCACAAAATTTGTTCAACAAACCACCCTAAAATACATATATTACAATTAAACATAATTGTTTAACATCAAAAAAAAAAAAAAAATATACACAGGCATAAAAAAAACACAACACACAAGCATGTACATATCGTCATATTAAATGCAAACGGACGTAAGTACACAAAATTTCGAATTTGAGTTTTTTTTATCGATTATAGTTCGCATGCATGTTCGTGCAAAATTTTAGATTCCTACGATCTAAAATGGCGATTTTATTAACGAAATTTAAACGGACGTAACTACAAGTTCGTGTATTTCTAAATGCAAGAAGACGGTACTACGCATTTATATGAAAACAAACTCATTTGTTGTATATGGGCATTTCCATTTTGACGTGTCGTGATATTTGTACCACAGAATGTAAAAAAATTAAATGAAGAAGTCAAATTTGTAAAAAGGGTTTTTATATTAACAAAGTAATGAAGGAGCACTATATTCAGAAAAAAAATTACAGTAATCGACGCTAAGGATTTGCAGATATAAGCAAAAATCTGCGCTGGCGTGACGTTAAAAAAACGGAATTGTGCGTTACAAAACTGAATAAGACTGAGAATTGAGCAAGATGTTTTGGACAAAACCTTTTTTAGTAAACTTTGGACTAATTCAGATTTATTTTTCAAGCTATAAAATTTAAAAATCTTTGCTCGTTTTAAGGTAAATATGGGCATTTTCAGCGAAAAGTCTACTTTTTTAATGTAACGCCAGATTGCAAATAATGTTGTATTTTCGGACCATGTTGTGTAATCGTTATCCCTTTTGTTACTAAATGTAGAGCTAGTTGCGCTTTACACCAAAATATAAAAAAGTAAACTATAGATATACAATTTTTTGAGAAACAATTTAAAATACTTCTGGCGTTACGTTACAAAAAGTAGACTTTTCGCTGGAAATGCCCATATGTATATGGATGCCAATCCTTATATCTCGATCCTGAAATTATATGATTTTCGGGATTTACGAAATCCCAAATCCCAGGATTTGCCAAAAAATAATCCTTGCATTTTCGGATTTACGAAAAATCCTAACCATATTATTATCTATTCTGATGGGTGCTTTTACTAAAATCGGAACGGTATTCTAATGCTTTGTTGCCTTTGTGCGTGGAAAGAAATATTACAATTGAACAAAAATATTTAATAGTTGGTCACACTCAAATGAAGTGGGACTCAACGCACTCTTTAATTCAAAGAAAAAATAAAAACAAATAAGAGTGCTATATTCGGCTATGCCGAATCTTATATACCCTTCACCATGGAAAGAACAGAAGTTTATATGAGCAACTTCAAAAATTTACGACACCTAGACATTTTTTTTTTTAATTTTTTTTTTTTTGTCTGACATCAATGTTGATTTGCGTGTGTATAAACCGATATTTGAGCATGTGAAATCCGTTCGCGTTAATCATTTTTATTACACGGCGCAAATTTTACTGCGGTTTAAAGTTAAAAATTAAAAAAAATATATAAAAATTACAGTTTTTGTTAAAATTGAAAAAGGATAACGCGTGTGGATAATACCCCTTAAGGGCTTTCTTAGCACACTAAAATATTTGTAAAAGCTTGAATACTTTTTAAAATACACTGCATATAAAAATTTATTTAAAATTGTTAAACATTTTACAAAATTACGGCTAGTATAAGACATAATTTGCAATATTTTGGAAAAAAAAACTTTTATAATGTATAATCTGAAACCAAATCAAATATTTCATACAAGGATGCTTTTTGAGGTTAGAAACATTTTGTTTCCTCCAAGCTCAGTAAAGTCTTCTATTCGATGTACGTTTGAGCGGAATTGATACAGCGCTCCAGTTGTCACAAAGCGAAATGTGTTTGGAAAAAACTGCCGCTGCACGCGCCAGCGTTGAAAAAAATTATTTTTTTTTGCACTTTATCAGTTTAGTCCGTCGCGAAGAATCTATTTAGATACCTAAACATGTTCCCATGACATGTTTTGATATAAAAAAAAGCTTAAAAATAAATTGTTTTTTTGCAAAAATTTTCTAAAGTTCATAAAATTTTTGCGTTTAAAAATTTTAAAGTGCGTTTTCGCCTCGGAGGTGCCCTTTACAAAGTTACTCACATCACGCAATACACTAGTCAACTTAAAAGGCAATTCAGTTGTCAGACGCAAAAAAGATACATTTTTAAAAAATTTACGCTAATTTCTTTTAAGTTTGTGATGTCCGAGATACGTTATTGGTGCGCTGACACCAACTTGATACACCTCAAACTGTATAAAATTACGCAGTTTTTTTAATTCTGCGCTTAAAACTCATTTTTATTAAACGGCGCAAAAACTCTATGTAAAATCTTTAAAAATTTCAAAATTCGGAAAATTTTGGTTTCACTTTAAAACACCATGCAACTTTTCAACCAGCAGCGATATCAAAATTTTTTTTTTAGTGGATATATCCTCCAAGTCTAGTGACTATATTTTGTATGGGCTTGGATCTGAAAGCTTAAAACTATTACAAAGAAAACGGAATGAATGAAAAAACTCTTGCAAGTTTCAAGTCGTTTTTTTAATTTTTCGAATTGTAGATGACCACCAATTCTTAAGGTGAGGACTTTTCAACGTAAAACTTTGCACGTCATATCCTTCAAGTATAGTCATCCAAACCATGTACAACGTTTTTTTCAATTCATAAAACTTAACGAAATAAGAGCCATAGTATGTCGGTTTCAGCAGGTGCTCAAAAAATTTGAAGTAGCCCATATATATATATATATATATATATATATATATATATATATACATACATGTATATTTATAAAATATATATCGTTTAGTTTTATTTAATTATTTGCACATGATTACGTGCTATTAAATATATTAAAAGATTAATTAATATATAGCACGTTTAGTTTTGATCGAATTTCAGTATTTGGTCATACCGACATCTTAAAGTATAAAATTACCATTTTCTTTGGATATTGTGTTCTTCTAAACATTTCCGATATTTTGATATCTAAAACGTATGAATAGGTCATAATACAGCTATAGAATTTTAGTTAATGTTTTTCAATCCTTTTTTGGAGTATTTTGCACATAACTTAAAAAAATAAAAATGGTTGTAACCGATTTGGCAGATTTATATACCAACGTGCTTAAAAATAATATTTCCATTAAATTGGCTTATAGGCAGAGTACGGAGAGTGCTCGAATTAAACTCGCTCGCGAGTTTTATTTTCCACATTTAAAAGAATTTTTCTTTTCGGCTCGCGAGTAAAAAAAATTAAACTCGCTCGCGAGTTTTATTTTTAAGAGTTGAAAAATATAACTCGCGAAAAGAATTCAAATTTTAAGAGTCCAAAATAAAACTCAATTCGTAAGTCGAGCTGAAAAGAATTGCTCGCGAGTTTTATTTTTGGTTGTAAATTTTTTCTTAACAAAATTTTTTTTCTGGTTTATTTGTTTGTATGCGTGGGTAAAGGTGCCTGCATACTATGTATGTATGAATAAATGTATCATCGAAGACACACAAAAACAATGGCATATGGATAAAAAAAGAAGGAATATGTTTTAATTGATACATACAACAAAAATAATGTTGTGACAAGCATAATTAATCATGAAGTAGAAATAGCAAAGGAAAGAATTCGTGTACAGGAATGCAATCATGTAATACGTTTTGAAAATATAAAACAACTATGTTAAAATAGTTATAATTTTAAATTGGGAAGTATTTACTAACAAAGTATGAAAATAAATGTTTGTTACTATCAGTGATGAATGAAGCTGAATGAAAAATAATCCAAATCGGTATTTTAAAACGGCTATAAATGGCCTTATCACACAAAAAAAGCTAAAAAAGCAAAAACTTTTTTTTGTTTAAAAATTAATTTTTTTTGTTTATTAATAAATTAGTTAAAACACCTAAATAAACATATTTTATCCAGTGCTTAAGATTTTTTAAGTTTCCATAACAACAAAACTTATAGGCGTATACAAATACTTTAAGTATGTACCGTTTTTCATCAAAACACCTACAAATGATTACGAATAGTGTTTCCTTTAAGTTATACGAATAACATTTTTTATGTTTTTCACTGTTTCGGAGTTATTTAGAAATTAGCGGCGACAAGCTTTTCTCATGCAAAGTAAGTAAATAACACTTTTTTTTAAACTCTAAAAAATCATAAGGATTTTTTATCATTAATGAGAAAGCCAGGTATATTACGAATAAAATGAGCCATAAAACATGAGAATCGGTGGACAAATGTTAATTTTATTCACATTTAAAGGCAGCTTTTATGAAAAGAAATATGTTACCAATCTCAAACACTTTTATGTAAGTCGCTGAAGAACGCATACATTTTATTACACATCATTAAACATTTTGCTTCTATACATATTTTTAAACATACATTCATACTTATTTACTTTAACAACCTTTTCCCACACGTCTTGCCTTCCCTTCTCTTCTTAACAAATACATACGTATGTATATTTTTACTTCGCACAAGCAAACAATAATTTTTTTATCCGAGTTGCTCGATTTCAACACCCAGAGCAAATATATTTCACAATATGGTCACCTCCAACAAAATTATTACTACCGAAAAATTTTAAGCATATTGCGGATTATTAACCATAATATAGTCACAAGCAACCATACTATGGTTAAAGTAGTTATCCATCTAGAAGCCACAACCATATGGTAACCTCCGAAAAAAAACAACTGATTAAAGTTTTTTATGTGGTGTTGTAAGTGAAGAATATCGAAAAATAGTAAATAGTAAAGAAGCGTACACTAACGGGTTGGTCGATAAGTTGTTGATATATTATTAAATTATTAGGAGTTACTAATACAATTGCAAATAATGTGCAAACTTAATTAACCGAGCAATAGTAACGAAGACCCTCAGCACATTGGCGGGCATAGAACCCGCAGCAAAACCAATGAAAGAACAGCTTACTAGCACCAAGCCTACCGGTGCACCCTTTTTAGTTAGAATCTATATGTTGTGAAAAATAGTTAAGTGCATTTTTACACATATGTATGTAGCTGTTTTTGTACGAACATTCTGTATATGGGTTACACAAAGCTACATTTGTTAACTTCTGAACCAGTAAAGATATCATTAAACGGTTTGGTGGGTATATGTACATATGTATCATTAACAAAGGTTTCAAAGGGTGTAATAAAAAGTTTCAAAATTTTGCACATAGCTGATTTTGTTGGAACAACGACGAAATATGTATGAACTAGGTTATTTTCGAAGGGAATATTGTCATACAAATTATGGCAATCGGCTGGTCTTAAGTCTTGGAGATTTTGCCACTTTTTCTTTGATATTTTAATTCTTTGAGTATGCAGTGGGGTGGGTTCACGATCTACAAATTTCTTTATATAAGGCGACCAGATTTTGAAAATAAAAATAGAGGACAAAAAGAAAAAAAGTTAAAAATTTAAGATTTTTTTTACATATTTTACTGACAAATTTGCATTCCCACATTCACATATGTTAAGTAAATTAAAAAAAAATAACATATCCCTTAAAATGCAAACCTGTTAAATCCAATTTTTAAGTAAATGGAGATTTTGATGCCGTGTGGTAGAGAAAGATATTTCTCGTCGACCACCATGTAGTTTTCCTTTAATTTGAGTCTTGAAGTGTGTCAAATCAACTATATTTTTGGTTTTCCTTTCAAGCAGCAAATTGGGAAAAAAACGTTTTCCTGTAAAATTTGTTGAAAGGGACTTAGTAGGTTTGCTTGCATATTTAGCCAGCGATATATACACATTTACGTTTACTTATAAATAAGTAAAATTACTAAAAAAAATAACGAAAATTAAAATGCATTGCACTAACTTATTCAAAATTGTATACTGCAAGTGAATAAGAGTTCAGTAGAAGTATGAAAAGATTAAGCACGGCACGACATTTTCCATACGATTTGACAGGAAAAAACCGGCGATCGCCGTGAAATAAAATTTATTTTAGTTTATAAAAATAAAAACAAATATTGATTATGCATTTAAAAATAAAGAGGACAAAGATGACAGATTATGAAAAAAAGATGATAAAAGAGGACACAAATTTTATAGATGACAGCCAGTTAAAATAGATGATTGTCCTCTAAAAAAGAGTACGTATGGTCACCTTACTTTATAGCTTTGTGGAAGTAGTTCATAATCATCGTAAATATTTGTTTTAAAACAAATAACACCAGTGCTATCGTATCCCAAAGCACGAATCATGTTTACTGTGGAATCACCGGATTTTTTGCCTGTTCCAAATATATACATATGTAATTAGTTTAAAATCAATAAATATGTACATACCATTTGTATATTAAAATTAAATGTAATACTTTACCTGGTCTTATTGATGAATAACGTTTTGGAACGGACTCAGTCAAGCAAATACTAATGGCTTAAATGGTGCTCTTGTAGAGGGAAAGGCGCCTTAAAAAGTCTTTTATTATGTCCACAAGTTGCGATGGCAGATTTATTTGCTTATTATACCCTTCACCACAGGTGGAAAAGGGTATATTTTAAAAAATTTCCCGTTTTCTCGGGAATCGAAAACTCCGGGGAAAAAACTCTAGTTAACAGGCGTCAACTGAAGATGCCAGTGAGCATTCAGCTATCAAATTTGCACGATTTTCGTATAACGCTTTAGTAAGCTCGTGAATTAGTTGTCAAAGAATGATTGCAGTAAAAACAAGTAAGAGTGCTATATTCGGCTATGCCGAATCTTAAATACCCTTCACCATGGTGAGATAAGAACAAGAAGTTTTTAAAAAGAATACCTATGACAAAATCAAAAAATGTATGTACATATATAACTAAGTCCGTTTCCTCTTTTGACAAAGTTGATGTTTAAAATTCGTTATATAAGTTTTAATTATATTTAATCTTAAAATCGTGTATAAAAAAATTTAATAAAAATAAAAAAAAAATTTATTTTGGAGACTTGAACTCGCAATCTTACGAGTCTTAAGCGAGAACTTAGACAACTCAACTACGAACGGTTTTATTGAAGAAGCGTTAAATTAAAATATATTGAGAGAATTTTATGAACATACATACATGTGTATGCGTAAAAAACACATTAAAATCCACCACTTGTGGTAAAGATTATAAAAAAAAACAACAAAAAAAAACCGCAACCAAGAGAAATGCAAGAAGAGATCAACGTAGCAACAGCTTATTAGACGAAACACAATAACAACAATTACTACAGCAATAAGAGATAAAAATAAAATGCAACAACAACAATTACGAAAGCAATGCCTTTATACATAAATAACTTTTGCTCATTCATACATACTCATGTGCATACATATGTATGGCTTTGCAATAGCTAGGTTAACCTACTAGTTAGTATGGATTTATTTAAATTACATACAACTTTTTATGTACATATGTAGGTACGTATATGCTTGCCGAAATAAAATAAAACACTGTGTCATTACCAATAAAATTAAAATATCGAAAAGCTTTATACCTAAGTAATTTTAAAATCGTTTTTTGGACATAAACAAATTAAATAAAAAAAAAAACAAATAGGTATAGAATATGATTTTTGTTTTACATGTAAGTTAAGCGAACGATTAATATTTACATTGTCAAAAAAATCAAAAACTGCTGAATTATTTTAAAATCGTTTATAGAATATAAAAAAAGTTAAAAAAAAATTTTTTTGAAAAGGTGGATGCCGGATTTGAACCCCGGCAGCTACTAACAACGCTGTTTTCAGCAACCGCCCAGACAACTCATCCATTAACACTTATGCTAATAAAGAATTAAAGTAGAATATATTCCGTCAATTTGTTTGTTTAATATGTAGGTATGTACGTATTTTCCAATTTAAGCGACCAATCATGTACAAACATGTGTGTGTTTGATATGCCTAACATTCAACACGTTCAAATAAAAGCACAAACAAAAAAAAACAACAACCACAAGGGATTTTTGGAAAATATTAGAGGTAGTTGTGGTTTTTTGCTCATAACTCAGCCATTTTTTAACCGATTTGACAGATTTATATACCGACGTGTTTAAGAAGGAATTTACCATTTACTTGTGTTATAAAGCTTGGACTCGGGGAGATCTATGGTTCCCGAAAGTGGGTATTTAAAAAAAAAAAATTAATTTTGGTCATAACTTTTTTGTATCTGAACCGATTTTTCTGAATTTTTTATAAAATATGTTCTACTAAAACTTTTCGATATTTTGGTATAATAGTCATATCCATAGGACATATGGCAGCCCTAAAATTTAGGTTTTTATACAATTTTTAATTTTTTTTGTACGGGAGGTACCACGCCCACTTCTCCAATCCCGCCCACATTTTGTAGGATCGTGTGTATGGGCTACCTAAATGTGTGTACCTAATTTGGAAGCTTTGGCTTTTGCCGTCCCCCAGATATACAGCAAAAAGTAATAAAATTACAACAACCACAAGGGATTTTTGGAAAATATTAGAGGTAGTCGTGGTTTTTTGCTCATAACTCAGCCATTTGTGGATCGATCTTGCTGAATTTCAATAGCAACCGATGGTAGACTATATGTGACACAAATGTAAAACAACCTAGCCGCTATCATGTCTGGAGTCTCCGGAAAACACATATCAAACGTAAGACGGACAGACGGACGGATATCGTTAAATCAACTTCTCTCCCCATAAGGACCCAGAATATATATACTTTATAGGGTCTAAGATGAATATTGTAGAAATTACAAACGGAATGACAAACTTATGTATACCCTTTTCCACCTGAGGTGAAGGGTATAATAAATTATGTCTTAAATTCTACAAAAGGGGTGTATTAAGGGTTGCCAGATAGCAAGAGTAAAATAACTGGACAATATAAAAATTTCACCTGGATTTTGAAAAAATAACTGGAAAATTTAAAAATATACTTAACTATTGTAGTGTGTTTGACTAGTCGTCGTTACCATACCTTCCGTATGTAACACGAGCTTCACACTTTGTGTAGGCAAAAATGTCCACACACATCAAACACATATGCATCGTTGCAAATTCTCACTGATTTAACAAAAATAAAATTATGTAGAATAAGCAAAATTATATTAGTAAAATAAGTTTAGAGTGTTTAAGTAAGAATAACAAAAATTAATCATAATACTAAACTTAAAGCGGACAGTCGCCTAAGCGGCTGTCCCGCAAATAAAATAAACTAAATAAAAATACAAATATACGGGTGTGTTCTAGAATCCGAATCCACTCGAAAGTGGATTACTTTAGCATTATTGGTGTTCTGCATTTCACATCCACATGTTTTTATTCGTTTTCAATTAGAGTAGATATGGGTTGGTGAAAGTAAACCGAATCGACTTTTTTTGTAATATGTGAAAACATTTTTAACAAAAAAAATAATATTGCTTTTAGCTTAAAATCTTCTTAATCCAATTTAATCAAAAATATATCGTTATCTAAAACGCAAAAGGCCCTTACTAACCCTAAATTTAAAGTCGACGTTTTCATTGATATTGATGTAATTATACCAAATTTTTTTTAACGATTTTTATGTTATTTTCAGACAATTTGTTTCTTTAATCGATTTAGCGATCTCTTAGTTTTTGGGTTTGTTTAAAATTTTGCAATTTTTCGCGAATTTTAGCCATGTTCGCGATATAAGCGATTTGGTCGTGTAAGTTTTCTGATTCTTTACAGCTTTAACGATTTATAATAAATAGTTGACTTTGCTATCATGCCGCTGTAAGCAAATTTTTGCGAATTTCCTTGAATTAAGCAATTTTTACCGATTTTTTGCCATTCCTTATAGTTTTAGGGACTTTAAATCAATTTTATGGCTGGTTTGAAATATTAAAAATTTTCGCGAATTTTCGCTAGTTTTGCAATTTTTTTGTTATTTTCCGACCTTTTGTTTTTTTAACCCATTTAGAGATTTCAAATAAATTTAAGTGTTTGTTTAAAAGATTGCAATTTTTCGAGAATTTTAGCCATGTTAGCGATTTTTTTTGTGATTCTTTACAGCTTTCACGATTTTTAAAAAATATTAGACATTGCTATCATACTTCGGTTAGCAAATTAGCGATCTTTAGTTCAACAAAAGTTCTTTCGAACAAAAACTTAGAATACACAAAAACATGCGGATTTCAGAACACCAATTTATGACTTATGCGGATTCAAAAAATTTTTCGTTTTCAATTCGAGTCTAAACCTAGAACATACCTGATTAACTTACCTTGCCAGGGTATCTAAATGTACTCATAAACCTAGAACATACCTGATAAAAAGTGTTCTTATTTGTGGTGTGGTTTTATTAAATGGAACTATTAAAAAGTTTTCCTTATTACACCGAGAAAAAGCCAAATTTTACTTCAAATTTTTTAAAATAAAAAATATAAAAAGCAAGGAAACGTAATATTTAAAATACAGTCGTATGTATGTCATATTACAAAATTATGTATATATCAGGGCCAATTCACTACAGGCGGCAGCGAAAAGCCTGCAGACTTTGACAGTTCGAACCAATTTATTTTGGTTTAACAATGCTTTGTTTAGAAATTATTGACATTTCTAGCCGTTAACACTTACAATGCAATGTTTCTGTTGTTTTTGTATTGTTGTAGCATTGGTATATATTAATTTAAGTCACATTAAAAAGTACATATACAGCCACGTTATGGAAATCGGAAGAAATTGAAATCGAGAGATTTCCCGTTAATTTTTTTTAAAAAATTACTGTAGTTTTCCCTTATTTTAAGATTAGTTCTAATGAAGATAAGCTATACTCAAAGTATAAAGCATATAAAACGAATTAATTTAATAAACTTCAAACATTGGTTCGTTTTCAAGGCTTGATCGATTTTAATTTCACTCGGATTCGATTTTTGGAACATGGCTGATATGTGCGCCATCTTTAATTTTTGTTGCCAGTATTGATCCATTTTCAAAACATTTTGCGAAAGTGATAGAGTACCAAGTTGGCATTTAGCTTTCGCATCGCAAGAGTAGCCCCCTAGATTTCCTTCAGGGTTATTTCATTATAAATAAAAACACAAACACAATTAAATTTTTCATTCAAATTTAATTTTATTTAACCAACTTTTTATGTTTAATACTAAATTGTAATTTAATATAAATAAATAAAAACGCACTGCAAATTTTATTTTTTCAATTGAACATTTAATATTTTATTATTTCATTAGTTTGTAATTTTCTTTTTGTATTTATTTGCAAAAAAAAAACTATTTTTTTCATCAACTTTTTTCAAATAAATTTTATTTAACAATTTATATAAAATGTTATATGAAATAAAATATATGCTTAGTGAAAAATGTAAACATATTGTTAAAGAAAATAAAAATGTTATTAAATACAAATTCTACACAAATTTGCAAGTATGAGGAAATCTAATTTCAATTTCAAGTTTTGTAAATGTGGTTCGAGAATATGACAAAAAAAAAAAACCATCCTAATTATGGAAGAGAAGTATTTCATGCTACAATGGATGGAAAAAAAGAAGCAAAGAAACAATTCAACGCCGCTGATAGTAGATGGTTCCCACGCCGCCGTCAACATTTGGTATCCCACGCCGCAGTCAACACTTTGCATCCCTCGCCGCTGTCAATACTTGGTATCCCTCGCCGCTGTCAACACTTTGAATCCCTCGCCGCTGTCAGTACTTGGTATCCCTCGCCGCTGTCAATACTTGGTATCCCTCGCCGCAGTCAATACTTGGTATCCCACGCCGCTGTCAATACATGGTATCCCACGCCGCAGTCAATTTTTAGAAGCCACCTAAACGTAACTGGAAACCTGCCAAACAACGAAGACCCTAGGAATACGCCGCAACTCGTAAAACGCCTTGCCCCCTGATGACCCTCACCACCACAACATATGAATATGATCCCTCGCCGCCGTCTCTACTTGTAAATCCCACGCTGCAGTCACCGGTCCCCGTCCGCCAACCACACGATAAAATCCCTCGCCGCAGTCAACTCTTAGAAGTCCCACGCCGCTGTCAAAACTTGGAAGTCCCTCGCCGCCGTCAACACTTGGTAGTCCCTCGCTGCCGTCAACTCTTGGAAGTCCAACGCCGCTGTCAAATCGGATATATTTAGTACGCCAAACGATTTTGTTGGTATGTTGTTGTTTGTTGAAGTTGAATATTGTAGCCAAATGCTGTTGTAATTTCTGAAGACGAATAAATACTCTTCCCAATAGATAGTTTAACTGTCCAAAACCGAAGAATAACTATAGGGGCTGGACACTCATGACAATCAAAATATTGTAGTAAAGAAAAACTGAACAGTCAAAATCTTAATCCCCGGATTTAGGTGCACAAGCAGACGAGATGAACATTCTCGAGGAAAGAAACGCTAATTATGTAGTCCTATAACATCATCTCAAAGTAGTGGCAAGTAAAACCTTTAAGGGATTTGATTGTTAGACTTTCAGCTGGAAAGTTTGATCGCAAAGCAACCAAGATGAAGAATGTAAATAAATCATAAATTATTGTAATGCAATCGGAATTTGTTTTGTGTGCAAAGCGAGGTCGTCCCTCATACGTCTGGATTTTGAATACGAGTACATGTTGTGGATTTGTAATTATAGATTTCTTGTTGGAAGTTTGTTGTAGATAAAAATCTCGTTCTCTGTTGAAAACGCTCTGGATATTTAGAGCCATAAAATGGATATTTGAATATAAGAGATCAAGGTGTTTTGAGTTAGTTTTAAACCAAGAGTCCATAAGTCATCTCACAACAAAATTTATTCAGTAATCAAGATGACAATCGCTTTGTATTAGATATCCTCTTCAATTGAGAACTAGGACCAATGGTGGTGGTGATGATAATGGTGACGATGTTGTTTACAATAACTCAGCGATGTTAAAGGTTTTCTTAGATATTTTATATTAGATAAAAGACGATCTTTAGCAAGTTGTTATAATTATGAAGATGATGATGATAAGACTTGGAAGTGTATTACAGCAAACTAGTATTATCTGAACTGAAGATTTGTGTACAACTCAGGTTTAGTGAAGGTTTTTAAAAAATTAGTTAAACGCGCCTCATCCTATTGATTTTAGTTTTTTAGCTTCTTTGTTATGGAAGTAGAAGATGACTGATACTTATAAACCGTTAAGTATGCATTCTAGATTTAACACAAGACCAAAGTCTATTAGGCTGTTTGCATTTGAAGAAGACCCGAAGTCTTTTAAAAAGTTATTTAAATAACTGCAGCTTTTGAAGACTTGGCAATTGTAGTGAAAATGTTCTTCAGTTTGGTTTTGAAGAAATGTTGTGTTGATTTAGTTGATTTAGATCTTTCGAATTGTTTTCTTGATTTCAACGTTGAATTGAGTTTCTTTTGGAAAATGTAACATTTTCAATATACATATGTTTGAAAGGAGTAGTAGTAGTTTGGTTGTGTTGAAGTCAGGTACATCTTTCAAGCCAATTTATGTTGATTAAGAAACATTATGGTATGTATTAAGTTTGTGTATTGGAAGGATTTCAGTAACTAAAATAGGCTGCCAGTTGAAATTAATTGTAGTCTAAATACCATGGTCGCAGCTTGAATTTTAAGTCTTGGTAATAAAAGTTTGAACTTTCTCTCACTTTCAAACAACGGATTAATGGAATAAACAAATCTCCTGGCATTTGAATTCCCCGGGCTTTAAATCGCAAAAATCCCTGCGTATTTATCTAAAAGGCATTTCACTGAAGGCATATATCTGTCACTGTCTCTTTTTTTCTAGGCTCTCGTGGATATGTTCCGCTCGCAAATTCATAGCTCTCTGTCTCACTCTCTCAAATGTTTGTATTTCATTCAAATCGTTACAGATACGTCCCGCAGCAGTTGTTTTAATTTCAATTAATTAATTGTAAATTTCAAATAATACAAACAAATCAATAAGTTTACAGAAAAATTTAAAAATTAAAAATTGACAAAGATTGTAAAAAAAATTAAAACATTTCTTTACACAGCAAAATTAAATAAAATGAATTTAACAAATTTCGTTAACTCTACGAGTTTAAGACACAGGTGTCAATTGTATAGAATATTTATAAAACTATGTAAATGTTGTTTAAATAGAACTAGAATAACCTCGAACCAATGGAAATAATTGACAAATTTATTTTTTATAACAAAGTTAAAATCATTTTAAAACTATTGGAAAATTTAAACAAAGACGTTAATAATTTCATTCTTTTGAGTGGATACTTATTTTTTTCAGTTCATATTTTCTGTTACATTTTTTTCTTTTTTTTTTTTTTTGTCAGTAGATTACATAAATCTTTACAAAAATTATCACTCTGCAATTAAACTAATTGAAACTATTTTCTTAACAAAGTTTGAAACAAAATCGTTTGATTGAAATTACAAAATGGCATACAATTTAGAAAAAATAGATGGTTAAAAAAGGTGTAGAGAAAGAAAATAGAGTGGGCGCCGTGTTTCTGGATTCCCTTTTAGAAACATTTTTTGGTTTTGCGTATTATAATGAAGCCCTGCTGAGTTGCTGTATCGTATAGATTCCCTTTAACGATATTTGTAGATAGATGAATGGATAAAGATATATTTTAGTGTACGGTAGGTGGTGATACTTAGTGGTTAGGAAAATGAAATTAATTCAATATTATTGTGCTTGGGGGAAGTAAAATGCCTGTAAATGGTAGTAATTAGCGAAGAGGAATTGAAAATTTAAAGCATAACCTGTAGTTTCTTCTAACTGATTTAAACACAACGTCGTTTGCACAAGCTGTCAAGTCAACAATGGCTGTAGTCGTTCAAGCAGCTTGTCTCAAGGCGGCAGTTCTTCTTCTTTTAAACGTTTTTGCAAAAAATCACATTCCTCCTTTAAAAACATACACAGGCACTGATCAACTGCGTATTAAGCTAAACATATCTAATGGCTCATTAGTCTCTTAAAAAACAAAATAAATAAAAACACAAAAAAAAGAGAGAACGAAAACAGATTGGTTTATGGTTAAGCCACCCATCTTCTTCGTCTAACTTCACTCCCATCTTCACACTCTTTAGTGGTCAAGTACCTCATTATGCACAGGCACCGATCAACTGTGACATAATGCTAAAACAGACTTAAAAAAAATAGAAAGAAAATGCGAGAAAAAAAAGATGTCATCCTCGTTTTAGTCCCATAGTTATTAGTGCTAGTCACTAACCCAAATCTTATAAAGTATTTGCTTTGCACTTGTTTTTAACTAATTATGCACAGGCACCGATCAACTGTGTCATAATGCTAAAAAAGAAGTTTAAAAAAAGAAAACGTAGAACAAAAAAAAACAAAAAAAGGAAAGAAGAAAAGAAAGGAAGACAATAGTTGTCACCCCCAAATAGAAGCTCACTTCATGAAGTCACCCATCACATTAGTTAAATGATCATGTCCAGGCACCGATCAACTGGGACATGATGCTACAAAAAGGAAATAAAAAGCAAGAGAAGAAAAAAAAGCAAAAACAGTAAAGTTGGCTGTTGTGAGGTTGGGTTCGTGATCTTCTTTGCATTCTTTAAAAATATTATCTCTCTTCTTATAACTGGTAGCAAATTTCCCTCATCCATCAAACTGTTCGTCCCAAACGAATGCACAGGTACAGATCAACTGTTACATGAGGCTATAAAAAAAAACAAAAAAGGAACACAAGACCAAGAAGATTGAAGAATCCAAAGCAAGTAAAAAGCAACGACGTTTAGTAAAGGCTGATATTTTGCAGGATAAAACTGCGTATTGTCCCATAAAGTACTTATTACACTCGAGTTTTAATCAGATCCAACTTTATTTTTGGTGCGGGTTTTTCCGGCTAAGTGTGTGATCAAGTTTCATTATTTTAAAGGCTTTTTATGAGCCGCTACATTTGCATTTAAACATCATAACAAAAGCTACTTCGCTTATGCTCAACATTGATTGTTTTTTTGGCGTGCGATTAGATTTAGTTACATTTCAAATTCGTTTCATAAAATTGCTTCTGTTTTTTATATTACATTAGTTGAATTTATCAATAGCATGCAATATACAATACATTGTACAAATAATACTACGACTAGTTAAGTGGTTGATATGATTATTTCAATAAAGTTCTATAGCATCGAAATTCCTTTCTTTTAGGGTTAAGACAAGGATTTACATTCGATTAACGATCAATCTTATAAGCATGCAAGATGATCATGGGTTTAAAACTTTTTCTTCGTCATTTTGCGACGGATGGGTTGCTATCAATCACAAAATAGTAAACATTTTGTTTAAAATTATATAAAAGCATTACCAGAATCAAATATGAATATGTAACAACAGTCTCGCATTTTCTTTGCAAAATGTTTTCGCTTTTTTATAGTGATTCTATAAAATTTTATAGAATTTCTTTAGTTTGAAGTAGCCACTTTTATAAATTTGCAGTTTTTACTCCTTCATTTTTTGTATGTACATACTTTTTAAAACTTTGATTTTAATCACAAGTTTAAACTTGAACCACTGTGCAGTGAATGTACACAATGGAATTATTGTATATGCTTATGAATATTAAATATGTTGCGATTCCCTTAGCAATTATTTATCATTAGCGTGTAAGTGAATAATAAACATAAAATTTGTTTTGTTGTTTGTAAACTCAATTGAACATTTTTGTACGTGTCATCATCTTTGTTAAACACTTGCACTTGTCTTGAATATTTGATTCTTCTTGTCTTGATTAGATGAATTCAAGTTAGAGTGTTACAATTGCCACCAGATTTTCAACATCATTTAACATTTAATAACTTTTTTGCGATTCCCTTAGCAATTAATAAGCTTCTTTTTTTGAGAATGGGTTGGGTTGGTGGTTTGTTGTTGGTATTGTTTTCTGTAAAGAATGCTTTTTCAAGACGAATTATTTTGAAAAAAACCTTTCGGAGCTTTATATAGCACACACACAAATTTCATATTACATCATATGCTTGTCAATAGCGGCTACTGCGGCAGTGTTATTGTCACAAAAAATATTAGCGATTCCCTTAGCTTTATTTTTAGAGTGCTTGTGAGTTTTATTCGCCAAGTCTCGTCACATCAGCGGGAGTGATATGGTGTTTTTGAAAAAAAAAAAAAGAAAAAAACAAAAAGACTCTCTCTTGATCTATAAAAATCATAGTTATTCAAGAGGTTTGGCATTTAAATAGTTCATCTTACGTTATGACTTAATAATGTACACATTTAAAATTTACTACAGCTTTTGGTTTTAATTTCAGCTGCTACTGCTTCATATTCTTGTCGGAATGTGCAGTTTTTGTGTGGATTTTGGGATTTGAGAAAATTCATAACCACTGGTTACGGCATTCTTTGAACACCTTAAAAGCGATTCCCTTAGCGTACTGGTTTTAAAATTAATAATTTCATACTGTAGTGTACATATTACATTTTTATACGTTACTGCTTAAAAGTCAGCCAGGCTGTCATCAAGTACACTTTCTGCTGTCTTTATTCAACTCGATTTCTCGTTTGGGCAAATGATTCTTTAGCTATAAAAACACAAAATTAAATTTGCACACAAAAATAGAACAAAAATTATTAAACAAACTAGAAAGCGCTGTGTATCAATTCAAAATTAAGCAACATAATTTATTGATTTCTAAATCATCAAAATTAAATGTTAAAACTATCAGGGGTGTGCTGGAAATCGCAAACGCAAAACGCTAGAATTTGGAAGTTGTTTTTAATAAACTTTAAACCTAATTCTTATAATTTTTGGTTTAAAATCCTGTTAAATAGGAAAATAGTTGTTAAATATTTGTCATAAAATTCTTTTATTAAAAAAATCTTATTTAAAAACGACTTTTAAAATTCTTGCGTTTTACGTTTGCGATTTCCAGCACACCCCTGAATATGTAATTGTAAAAGTCAAAAAGTTCTCTTACGCTTTAAATTCTTCAATTTACAAACGAGTACCAAGACGAGACCATTTTACACAGCCAAATTTAAAACAGATTTAAGTAAAAAATAGTTGCTAGCCTGGAAAATACAATTAGATTAGAAAACTAATGATGTTTCCTTGTTTCGCCATGGTATTTTGAATCTTAAGTTCCAAAGTATGTAGTTAATCAAATGTGTCCAAAAGATTCAGATTCCTTTGCTTTTTAAAATTTTTCTAAACTTCAGAAAATAAATAAAAAAAATTAGCTCAACGCGGTGTGCGTTGTGGCAGGTTGATGTTAAAGACAGCAGTGGAAGTCAAAAAATCTTTTTAGTTTATGGGCATCTGCCTTCAAAGGTTGCTAAAACGACGATATACAAAAAGTTCATTGATTTTAAGGCTATAGTAAGAAACACCTGCTTGTAATTAAAACAAATCTGCGTCGCATTACAATAAAATATTCAACCAACGTCTCATTTTGTGTCTGGGTTTCAGTATAAAATATCAACCGAGTTATAATTCTAAAAAATATAAGAACTTTATTAATATCCCTTGGAGGCAGCAAACACTTGGTGAACATTTCTTTTTAGATAGTTTTCTTCTTTATGTCTGTAAGAATTAAATTAGTTGTAATAACAATCTTTGTTTTCTTACACTTAAAGGGGAACACTTTTCTGTCAAATGAAAAGGCTAAAGCTTTAAGGTATCCATGATCCACGTAGCAGTAAACTCGAAAAACGTCATTATTTTGTTATTGCAGTTGAATATCACAATACATTTTTACGTGGAGGGAACAGGTTCCTCACTTTCTCAAATAAATTCTCTGCAAAAATCTAATTAGTTGTAAAAACAATTTCATTGTCTTCTTACACTTAAAAAAGCACTAAGAGTTCCATGTTAGGGAGCTAGTTATAAATTTTGTAGATTTCCAAAACATCTTTATGTTTGACGACAAAAAATTATAGCTCAGGGACCGATCGACTGAGTCCATAATGCTAAAAATCAAAATTTTCTTTGTAATTTAATTAATTTCAGACCTGCCTGTTTTTATAAACACGTTTTTCCAAAGGGGCTTGCATATCATTCCTTTATAGTTCAGGTGAGCCCAATGCAACAAATTTTGACTCAGGCACAGATCAACCGAGTTCACAATGCTAAAATTCAAAGTATGTATTCTATGTGATTTGTAAAAAAGTATCACCTGTCTTGTTTCTAAATTTTTGTTATGATAAGTGTGGTTACGTCAACTCGTTATTCATGTAATGACCAAACACAAAAAAATATGGCTCAGGCACAGATCAACTGAGTCCACATTGCTAAAAATCAAATACATAATTGAAAGTTTAAACAAATTTAACACCTGTCTGTATGCTGAATTGAGCCAGGTATCCGCACTTGTAGACAAATTAATTTAGATGACCAAAATACTTTTCGTTACACATGCTATGGCTCAGGCACAGAACACCCGTCTCAATAATGCTAAAATCAAATTAACTTTTGTTTTGTAAAAATAATTTCAATTGCCTGTTCTAGTAGAATTGCCAAAAGAAAAAACGCCTCCAAATTTAAAAGATATTATGCCCAGGAACAGATTAACAGTCATAATGGTAAAAATTAAAATCAAGCAATGATTTGAAAAAAGTTTAACCTGTCTTTTGATGATTTGAGTTTCAACTGCACAATAAATCCAAGTGTTTTTTTTATAAATTTCCATACATTTTCTTTCGGTAAACCTTTTTCGCTAGAGTCCAAATTACGTGGTCTGTAAAAATTGCATTAGTTGTAAAAACATTTCATTGTTTTCTTACTTTTGGATAAGCAGGTCCAAAAAATATTCCAAATGGAAGTTTTAGATCAAATTCTTATGCATTTCATATGTTGTTTAAAGATTGAAAGTCAGAGTTAATGACATTCAAAGTTTCTTGGGTTTTCCAAAACCAGGAGTCTTTTCAAAAACAAAAAGAAATAGCCAGGTTCTAAATGTTTTCTTTGTCTGTAAAAACTGAATTAGTGATAAAAAAAAATTCAAGATTTCTTACACCTCTTGTAATTAACTTTGCAAGGTTAAGTTTTGGAGCCCCGTTAAACAATATAGGAGTGTCAAATCTTGTAATTATGCTCAGGCACAGATCAACCGAGTCATAATGCTAAAAATTCAAAAGTTTTGTTATAAAAACACGATAACCTGCATATCCCTCTGCTCGTACTATGCCGCTTATTTCACTGTCGTTTACTTATATACAACAATGGATGTAGTTGTTTTCAAGCTTTTAAGGAAAATATACGTGATATCACTACTTCAATTAAGCAACAATGGCTGTAGTCGCTTCAGTGGACATAACTTGGACAACAGAGTTATAGCATTAAATTCCTAAAAGAAAAATTTGCATAATAATATTGTCCGGTAATGTTATTTTGTTGTTAAAAATTGTATCAATCTTGCCAAAATTGTTGTGAAAATTAGTCCGTGTGATCTTTACCGACATTGGTTAAAATTTAGCAGTTTTTCAGTAGAAACATATGAAGGGTAGATTTTTCTAATTTTTCTAAAATTAAACAGTTAGGTATTTGGAAAAAAATGTTATAGTGCTTACGAATTTTTCAAATATAAAAAGCAGACAAATTTATCCTTGAGTTTAAGACACATCAAAGCTCAGTACATTACAAAGAAAACGACAAACTTCCAGAAATTATTTGAGATAATGGGGAAAAGGACAAACAATCAGAATGATGAGATCCAGCAAAAATGTTCGTTACGTACTGAAATTTTTGGAAAAGGCATACATTTATATTTCATAAATACCAAATTTTTCTCATGAAATCCATATTCAGTATGGTTGGATGGCATATTTAACGTGGTCATATTGAGGCGACAACTGCTTCCCAATTCACCCGTTAAAAATATGTCGATCTAAACAGCTGCTGCGCGCATTTATGATGACATGGCTACTTGGAACTATGTATAATTTGCTTACGGATGTAGTGGTGATTGATAATAGTAGTAAGGAAAAACAAAACGGGTGCCTTTTGTTGTTAATTTAATAGATGTTTAAAACTCACTCAGCTTCACTAAATTTTAATTTTTGTGTCATAGATCTTCCCATCAACTGTTATTTGGTGAGAGAAATTGAGCTTATGTTTTTCATGAGGATGATGAAGTTTTGTAATCACCAACTAACACTGGAAAATAAAATTCTTATTTAGGCTTTTTTGCAAAAGTAGAGAAATAATAAGACATGCAGGTATGTGATGGAAAACGATTTAAAAACGAAACGATTAAAGCGGATATGGTTTTCTATATTTTAGAGCATTGATTTCTTATATATTTTCCTTTATTTTCTGTATAGGTACCTACATACATATGTATGTATGTAGGTACATTCTTTTAAATATTATATTTTATGTTGATTGAGCTATATTTTGAACCAATAATTTTAAGGACTAGTTCACATTCAGATTCTAAAATTGCTCGATATTTATCACACCTTTTAAAAGCGATCGTTTTGAAATCTATCGATTTTCATCAAATACCTGATAATTTTAAGTTTATTTTATAATAATCCATTGAACAAGTATTTATTTTCAGATTTTTTTTCTTTCGATATAAAGTTTTTACACAAATTTGCCTATTTGCTTACAATTACAAAACAAAAATGTACATTAGGTAATTTAAGGTGACCATACGTACTCTTTTTTAGAGGACAATCATCTATTTTAACAGGCTGTCATCTATAAAATTTGTGTCCTCTTTTATCATCTTTTTTTCATAATCTGTCATCTTTGTCCTCTTATTTTTAAATGCATAATCAATATTTGTTTTTATTTTTATAAACTAAAATAAATTTTATTTCACGGCGATCGCCGGTTTTTTCCTGTCAAATCGTATGGAAAATGTCGTGCCGTGCTTATTCTTTTCATACTTCTACTGAACTCTTATTCACTTGCAGTATACAATTTTGAATAAGTTAGTGCAATGCATTTTAATTTTCGTTATTTTTTTTTTAGTAATTTTACTTATTTATAAGTAAACGTAAATGTGTATATATCGCTGGCTGAATATGCAAGCAAACCTACTAAGTCCCTTTCAACAAATTTTACAGGAAAACTTTTTTTCCCAATTTGCTGCTTAAAAGGAAAACCAAAAATATAGTTGATTTGACACACTTCAAGACTCAAATTAAAGGAAAACTACTTGGTGGTCGACGAGGAATATCTTTCTCTACCACACGGCATCAAAATCTCCATTTACTTAAAAATTGGATTTAACAGGTTTGCATTTTAAGGGATATGTTATTTTTTTTTTAATTTACTTAACATATGTGAATGTGGAAATGCAAATTTGTCAGTAAAATATGTAAAAAAAATTTTAAATTTTTAAATTTTTTTCTTTTTGTCCTCTATTTTTATTTTCAAAATCTGGTCGCCTTAGGTAATTCAATATGAATCAATATTAAAATATTTAAGTATACATTCACTACTATTTTGCCTGAATACTAACACACCAACAAAAATAATTACTCATGTTAAGAAAAAGCAAAATTTACAAAGAAGCCATTATTTTAATCTGTGGCTTCGTGTCTTTTCGTTATTCATACTAGTGTTGGAAAACGATTAAACAAAAATGTTTCGTTCATGACGAGGCACATTTCACACCAAAATCGAAAAGGTGAGACGCAAAAATTTGGAAGTTATTTTTATTTTAATACACTTTTACTGCCTGTTTTTAGAAAACGTAAACAAACAAGTGAGCGAGAAATTATATTGAAAACAATTAAAAACGAAAATTTGTTTTTGTTTTCAATATAATTTCTCACTCACTCACTTGCTTACGTAAAATTCTTGCGTTTAACGTTTTCGATTTCCAGCTAACCATTGCTATATTTTTTTCTTTGATTTGTATTTTTCCTTTACAGTAGTGATGAAAAACGTAAATATTTTCTCACACGAATACACAACTTTTTATTTTTATGTATACTAACTGCCAGGGTTGTGAAATACTTAACAAAATGGCGTCTTCGTATTTAGTTCGCTGAAATGTACTTAAAATGAGTAATCATTTTTTTTTCTTTCCCATTTGACTAAATTTTTAAAATAGTTTTTACACTAAAATTAAAAATAAAATTTACAAACCGATTATGTTTTTGTTTTCCACAACTAGCCGTTGACATTTAAGCTGGATGAACCCACATTCACACCACTTTGTTCTATATATATACATGGCCTTTAGAAGTAACCTACAATGATCCACTCACTCTTCCACATTGTGGTCTATTTAAACTTCCTTATCCATCTCTCATGGCTTTGTAGACAAAGGTCCCAACGGACTGTAAATGGAAAAACTTTCGTAATAAACTCTTTTTTTATAGACAATAGAATGGTTAATATTCACATTAATTAATTATAGGAATTAAATCTTTTTCAAGTCTCTCAATATAATAGCTAAAAAATATATATATATATATATGAATAACTTAATCACTAACTAGACACTCGTATTGAATGTTTTTGCAAATTGTTCTGATAACTATGATGCTCTTTGACGGAATTATTCAGTTTGTTAGAATTTTGAATTATATTTTTGCTAGTACTACTACTAATACTACGCATAAAGTTATCTAATTCACTCAATTCACATTTCCACAAATTGGTTATTTCTTCACTTTGTTTGCAGTTCATTTCTTCATTATGTTCGGATACCAGTATCAATTCTTTATTTTCTTGGTGTTGGAGGTGTTTTTGATTGCGCAGATGATGATGATGCAATTCATTTTTAGGTTGTAGTTCGTGGTTAATATTGATTTTTGTTTGAAACTCTAACCATTTTTGAAAACGTTCTTGTTGCTTGCGTCGCAATTCTAATTCAGCAGTCAATAAAGCTGTAGACAAAATGGCGCATACTCGTAAATTGCCACCCGAACGCAATTTACGTTTCATTTGTATTTTTTTCAAACGAAAATTTTTAACCCAATCTCCAAGAGTCTTGGGATTTTGACCGAAGTCATCAACATTATATGTGGTTACCATTTTATTAGTTGATTTTTTACAATAAATTTATAAACTTTTTGTAACTAAAACACACCTTTTTTATCTAGGAAACAAATCTGCTAATTTTTTTAGCACGTCACCCCAATTTCACAACTAGGTTAAGATAATTTTACTTTACAACACTGCTTTTTAGAGTTGTGTCGTTCATGAACGAACTCGTTCAATTGAACGGATCAGTCAGTTGAACGATGAACGGCCGTTCAGTGTCATCGTTCAATTCCGTTCAATCGTTCACTTGCATGGTTAACTTGGGTCTTTTTAGTCAGTCGGTCACTTGGTTACCGGACAACTGGTTGAAAAGAAACAACAATACTAATATGGTGTATATGTGATGCCAGTATTATATACTTTTTTCATTTACTCATTGC
Source organism: Pollenia labialis (assembly GCA_949318255.1). NCBI lineage: Eukaryota > Metazoa > Arthropoda > Insecta > Diptera > Polleniidae > Pollenia > Pollenia labialis. The sequence goes on along the minus strand of OX439140.1, from coordinate 141,106,430 downwards.
TACATTGCTTTACACATTTTCATAGCACGATCAGGGTTGTCAAGTTTCTTGGGACCTAATTTTTAATTTGGCGACATAGCGATTTTTTTGGCGGCTTTTAAAATATATGGCGATTTTGTTGGCTTTTTGATAATGCTATGTTCACACTTGGGTTTGTTAACGCGTTTAAGCAAAATGTTGTTACATTTGAGATGATTAAGATGACAGATGGTTGAGAAAAAACCCAACAAACAATTTTTTATTTCTTTACAGTATTAATAATGGATAAAAATACTTTTTAAAGTTATCAGAAGATTATTTTAAACATAATTATGATGAAATTGTGAAAATTTATGAATTACTTAAGGAAAAAAATATACCATTAAGCAGAAATCGTGGCCGGTTGTACACGTTCATGTTCAGAGAATTCTATATGTTGCTTAAACGAGCTTAAGAACCCAAGTGTGAACATAGTATAAGCCATGAATATGTTTTGAGACTCGTAGACAAATTTACCGTTTGTTATTTGGAAAGGCTATTTCAATGATTGTATTCCATCCAATTTAACTCCGTTTTTTAAAAAAGCTTATAGCTATAAGGATACGTCCGGTACGTACCATTTGAAAGAACTTTGTATGTAACTCTTTATTGAAAGAGTTCTTTTTAATAATTAACTCCAATAAAACTCGCCTTCAAAATAGAGAGCAATACAAACTTCTTGACACGTTAATACGAGTTATAAATTATATAAATGTAAATAGCACTTTTGTAGCTTCACACGATTCGACCCCTTTGCGCGAAATTATCGTATGTTACAAATATCAAATTTTACAGGACAGCCATTTTTCTACTTTTCTCTGCTTTCACTTGTAATATCAAAATGAATATATACATGTGCTTAGATAAGATAAGATAAAATAAGACGAAGTGGAATTCGCCTACAATATTTTGCCAGGTGACGTCTCTTTGAATGTAGAACAAGATTGCATCAAAAACTAAATTTCAAAAAAATTGGCATATACGATAATTTCGCGCAAAGAGGTCGATATGTTGAATAAACTGAATCGTATACATTATTTTCCAAAAAACAAACAGTAAGAATTACCTTGTCGGTGACGTGTATATCTTTTTAGATATATGTATATCCAATAATTCTTTAACACTAACATAAAAAATGTTTTGCTGCTTTAATTAGACTATTGTAAACTATTGTACCTTTTTTGTGTTAACCAATCATTTTATTTTAATTAAACAAAATATATATCATGGCGACTTTTTCCCATTTTTAGCAAATTTTAGCAATTAGGAAGACATTTATTTTTTAGGATTTATACAAAATATTTTTATGAATGTTTGAAATACAGGCTGACTTCATAAACGCAGTTTGCAATGCAGCACTGCAAACAAATGCGTAGACAAGGCAAAGCAACACATTGTGGCAACACTGCATTGTAAAAAAATGCAATGATATTTTGACACATTTATGAACGCATGAATACTTTGCATCATTTGTTGTGTTTCGTTTGTGTTTACATAAATAAAAAAAATTTTCATGTATAAAGCATCACAAGTAAAACCACTGCACAAATTTGACTAATGTTGCGCATTAAAAAGTATTGCCATGCAATAATGAACTTGAGGCATTGCCGAAACTAATTTCACTGCGTTTATGAACATTTTACATTTCAGTGTTGCTTTGCAAACTGCGTTTATGAAGTCAGCCACATATTTTATATTGTTAAAAACGCAAAAAATGGCTTTGGCGATCTTGAACAATCAATTTGGGAAGAAAGATCAAAAAAAATCCGACAACCCTGGCTGCTATTGACAATTATTCTACAATGTTTATGAGCGTTGCCAGTTGTTCTTAATATAAAACCCGCCAAATGCAAATTTTTTTATTTGAGCAGAAAATTTTATACATATATGTATATTCCATTTAGTTTTAAAATAAGATTTTTAAATAAATAACCAACTTCAATATTCGACAGCTTTATTTATTAAAGCTAAGTCAAGTTTTAGAGCACGAAATTAGTATGGAAAACCCACTTTTAATGTATACATTACTTAAGCATTCGTTTTTGAATAAAGCGACTCATACACTTGCAATAAAATTGTTAAATTTTACGTGCTGTACAATTATATTGCAAATGTGTATGTAATATTCGAAGAAGCACAATATTGGCAACAATCAAAAGACTTGATTTTTATTGCACAACGAAAAGATAGTGAAGTGTGTTGGCAACATTTTATAATGCTGCTTATGTTATTCCTATAGGTTATGTTAACTTTGTTTTAAATGAATGAAACCATTGTGCAACTTATTGCATAAAATAGGACAAAATGGAAATAATATGGCGAATATCTTAAACAATAATATTGCAAGTGTATGGGCCGCTTAAGACTATTAAAATAAAAAAAAATAGTTTTTAAGAAACTACTTATGAATTTTAAAAACTAAATCCAACCTGGTAAAACACCCAAGATGGCAGACTTATTATTTTTAATGCATTCCTACAATATAAGTAGGTATCAAATGGGAGGACTTGCTGAGAATAAGTCAAAAAATTAAGTGCCTAAATCTCTAATCAAATATGACGGACTAAGTTTTTATGCTCTCCTTCAATATGGGTACCAAATTAAATTAAAAGTTCAATAATATATAAAAAAAAAACTTTTATTAAAATGCTCTAAAAAGAAAAAAGAAAATTTTACTTCCAAACTTTTACTATCACCTTATAACGTCGTTACACGTTATATGATTTAAAGCTTGTTGCGAGATTTAAATAACTTGCAGCCAATTTCACCAAGTTCAGTTATAACTAACTTTAACTTCCAGTTAACAATATGTTTTTGACAGTTATAGGTGATAGTTAATTATAACTGAACTTGGTGAAATTGACCGTTGAACGCGTTGATGTGATTGATTTTAACTACTAAATTTCTCAAACAAAGTAAATACAAGTTCTTAAATCTCGCGACAAGCTTTCATATTTAAAAAAATTGTGTATTAACAGGCAACATGCTTTTAAATTATATAAATTGATTAATGACATTATAAGTTCTAAAAACAGGCAGTAAAAGTTTTTAAGTAATTTCTCTTTAAATAAAGTTACATTAGCATTTAGAATATGAGAACACCAAACAAGTATTAAAACCGCCACGTTTCGCGAGAAATCAGTAGATATGGCAGCCCAGATTGTACTATTGAATTTTTTATGCAGTGTGGCAAATTGCCACTGGCAATGTGTTAAAAGAAACAAGTATAGTATACTGGTATAACATAAGCACTATAATAGTTTGTTTCTTTTCCATCCGTTGTTTGGTAAACGAAAAAACAAATGCGAATTTGATTTGCGTTTGTTATCCATTCTTGTGTACACTCAAAAATTTTTGCAGTAACTGAATGTAATTTACTAAAATCATTTTCCGTAAAGTTAAAACTTAGTGAAAATTTTGTTATTTTATAATTAATGTGCTGTTTTCACAGCACAAGTGATTGAACGTGTAGAGTAATTTATATGAAAAACTCTCAAAAAACTTAGTGCTTTTCATATAAATTTTACTACACATTCAATCACTTGTGTTGTGAAAACAGCACATAAACTAATTCATAAACTTACATGTTGTTCCAAAAATAAATATGTTCAGTTATTTGTTATGCTTAAAATAAAACTAAAATGTTATGTTCTGTTACGAATCAGCTGATTTGTTTTTGTTATTAAAAACCCTATGAAATTGATTAGTATTTCTGTTCTGTTGCGGTTCAGTTTGCTAAAATCAAAAACTAGTTAAGTAATTGTAAGTGACAGCAAAATAAATAACAAAAAATACATATTTATATTAAAATAAACTATTTTTTAATTAAAAGAATTCATAAAATTTAATTTTTTCAAATCTATGTGCATTAATGTTATTTAAATAAAACAATGGACAATGCAAAATTAATAAATTTCTCATAAATGGCTGATAAGTTGCTACAGAAAAAGTAACTTTTACAATATTGAAACAGAACGGCACGGAACAGAACAAAAACAGCAAGAAAAGACTAATTCTGCCTTTATTTTAAATTATTTTATTATTTACATACCTACATATATGTGCACATAGTGAATAAAACAACAAAAATGTTTCGCCAATTCGGTAGGTCTGTCTAAGTATGTACATAATTCAAATCGAGTTAAAATTAACTGAAAAAACCTTTGAATGTATTTTTTGTAGTTACTATATTTAAGTTTAAAATAACGGAAAAATTTATTTATTTTTAAAGCGTTTCTCCATTTTAAAATTAACATTAAAAAAATAGCTGTAAAATTTCTTTATTTTAAATGAAATGACCCGTTTTCTAATCAAATTTTCAATTATTCAACTTAATATTCTTTTGAATTTACCTACAAAGTATTTTGAGTGTAACATCACACAAGTATGCTATACTTGTTTCTTTTATCACATTACCGTATTCAATCAGTTGTGAATGAATGTTTTGTCTGTTGTTTTTGTCTTCTTGTACATAAAACGAACGATTGAACGGAATGAACGAACTGAACGAACGGGTTCACTTTGAATGATTGAACGAAAATGACCGGTCACTGGAATGAACGATTTGGCACAAGTCTACTGCTTTTAAAATTTGTGACGCGAGAAGCTGCTAACCGCACAAAGTTTCGTCAACGACTGTTTGTTATCGTACTTTTGTGCCTCGCTTTTATAGTTAAAATTTTCTACCCCAATGTATTCTTAACCAAAATTTATTCAGGTACCTGAGAAGTTAAGTGTCTTTTTTGCCTGTGTCTAGGATGATTTCTGAGAACTTTTTTCTTTAATAATTTTACCTGATGCTTACTAAATTTATTTCAAGTCCTGGTTTATAGAAATTCTGAAGAATTTAAGTACATTTCAGCTTTTTAAAATATGCACCCATTTTTAAGCATCATATCTTTTAAATTTTCTTTGTTCTTTTTTTCTTATCATATTCTTTTCTTTGTTTGCCTGTTTCGAACTGTGTTCAGTTGTTTTTATCAGGGTTGTTTTAACACCAACAAAATATACGGCAACCCAGGGCAATCGTTGTGCTAATGATGGGAAATTTTTTTTTTTGTGAAGATTAAATTGAATTAAGGGATTTTTATGATATTTAAGATGAAAAGGGTAGCAAAAATATATTAGAGAAACATTTTAAGAGAAAAAAAATTGCTTTTATAATTTTCATGAAAACTAGTTTTGAAAGGTACCGTACCACATAACGGATGATTTCCACTGAAAAGCAAAATTAAAAATGGAATTTTTAACAGATGTTTGAAGTTTCAAATGTAGGTACCTACATACATATGTAAATATGTATGAATAAAGGGTCAAATAAACGACAAAAACAGTTTAACAACAACAACAATGAGTTTTTATAAATATTAAAAATTCACACTAACATTCTTCATACTTTTTTATATGTTTTTGTAACAGTTTATCCCCAAACTGATTAACAAATCACTTCAATGCATGGTTAATCATCTTGATTTTGAAGTAATTAGAGCCTAATCATGTTCGAGCTGCTTAAACGTTTTTAAGAAGCCAAATGTGAACATAGCATTACAAGTAACCGTAGGAACACACAATTTGCTTCTATTTTTCTTTGATTTGCTTCTTTTTTCAATTGACAACCAAATTTGACAATAATTGACGCAATAATTGTCAACGAAAATGGACTAACTATTATTGCAACATAAATTGTTAGCAATAAATATGTACAAAAAATTGCTGTCTACATTAAAGATAACATAATTTAGACATTTACTGCAATATATGTCGCAATAATTATCTCTGGTATAGACGGGCATTTAGTTTGTGACGTGGTAGTAAATTATAATTGCAGTAAAAGAATTAAATAATTAAAATAAACACTAAAATAAAATTACAAAAATTATTTTTGCTAATATATTTTTATTCTTATTCGATCTTTTTTATTTAAATGTAAATTAATATGATTAAGCTTGATTTATTTTTTTGCATAAAAACAAAAAAAAAATAATTTAATAAAATTAATAGGTGTTTTTATTAAAAATTAACTCAAGCTTAAACAAATCAATATCCCAGTAAAAACTTCACTTACTTTTTCAAAATAAATAGCTTCTTTAACTCATTATTTAGTAGCTTTCTTCAACAACTAGGTACCTACATATGTACATCTTTAACATCAGTGTTGCCAGCGAAATTTTGAGAAAGATACATTTTAGTTTCCAAAAAGATAAATTTTTCCCCAAAAAGATACATTTTGAAAAACTCCGCTTTTAACGTTAACATTTATTAACATAACATTTTTATTTCATATTTAATGAATATTGTAAAGAAAATTATATTAAATAAATTCATTTTTATCAATAAATTAAATAAATAGCCAAAAATATTAGGTATGTAATTTTTGAAAATACAGTAAGCAAACTTTAAAAATGATTAAATGTAACTATCTTTGGATGTTATCAAAACAAATTCATTTATATATGGGTGTTTCTACAGAAAATTACCCCTTATAGCTCAAAAAATTAATTATTATTTTGAATTTTTTTCCGCTTATATTATACACAATAAATGTATCTGTCATTTTCCGAAAGATTAACTTTAATTTTCTTTATACTAACACAAATATGTTACTATGAGTTAACCATAATAAATGAATTCAAACACAACAAAACTGTTAACATACTTACGATGATCAGTCCTAAAAAGTTTTAGTTGGCTAAAAATTCTCTCCACACATGCATTCGAAAATGGAAGTTCAAATGTTAAACCAACTACTTTTTTTAAATTTTTAAACATCGGTTCATTAACAACATTTTTTAAATTAAAATTTAATATTTCATTTCTGCACATTTTACGTACAAATTCAAAAGATACGAAAAATGTCAGGATTATACATGGTACATGAAGTCATCAAAAGATACGAAAAATGTATCTTTCGTATCCTAACGGCAACACTGATGTAGGTAAATCAAGTAAGAGTGCTATATTCGGCTGTGCCGATATACCCTTCACCATTGTGCGAGCAGAATACATAGCAATTAGACTAGAGTTTTTTTCCCCCGGAGTTTTTCGATTCCCGGGAAAACGGGAACATTTTTTAAATTTCCCGGGATCCCGGGATCCCGCTCCATATAAATAATGCAAAGTAAATTTGTTTTAAATTAATGAAAAATTTTTTTTTTTTTAAAAGCTTAAGGGAACTTGTTTACAAAGTAAGTAAAAGAAATGCCTAAATACTCCCAAAAATTAATTAAAGGTTGAAAGGGGAACTTGAATTATTATAACCTTACGCTGTTATATGTAAATTTCGTATCATTAAGCTCTAGATACAAGATAAAAAGATAACATAAACATAACAATTTAATTCATTAAACAATAATAAAAACAAACAAAAATTATGGTACTCAAGTTTTGAGATCAAAAAGTAAATTTATAAAATAGATAAAATATTTTAAATAAATATGTTTTATAAATATATTAACATTTTTTAACAGCTTAGGAAATAATATTAGGACACACTCAATGCGTTTAGAAAGTCGGCAACGAGTATATTTCTCTTTTATTTACTTATTACCATGTTTCCGAAACATTTCGTTCACTTTTTTACCGAGATTGGACAAATAGTTTAAAGTGAAAAAGTTAAAAGTTGTTGCATATTTCTAATTCACAATCCAAAGTAATTTTTCTTTTTTATTAACAACATCTATATCAGCCAAATGTATGTCAAGATTGATGCAAAAAATAGCATCAAACGGACTCCTTCTTACAAGATCCACCTGTAATATTTAGGACAATGTGTTTTTAAAATTGTATGTGTAGTATCTTACACGAGTTTCCATAGTTTTTTTTATTTCGGTTTCCCAGTACTTCCCTGTTATACATATAAGCCGTCACAAAATGAAACAAATTTATGTTTATCACCTTATAAACATATCGTCATATCTCAACATTTTTTTTTAATTTTAAGTTAATTAAGCAGTGTTCCTTCTACTTTCTCGTAACAAAACATCGGTTTTTATCTCAAACTGAACCGAAGTTATAGCAAAATATATGTATCTTTAAATCGGTACATTTTAACTTTAATTGCATTTTGCCATTTTGTAGATATGACTTTGCTGCAATAAAGGATAGATATTTTTTGATATCTCCTATTTGTAAGACTTGCCCATGGGCAATTAAAATGTACTGCCTGCAACTTATTTTGTATTTATGTTCTTTATAAACTCTTCACTTCACTAAATTTATTAATTATCAACTGTTGCACGGCGCATTCTGGTTTTGGTAGATTTATTGCGTCAGAAGACATTGATTTACTTACGTACTCACTTCTTGTTATTGATCTAATCGACAACCTATCAACAGATGCTTATTTTTAGAGAATATAAAACTAAATTTCAAAGTATAAATAGCTTTTTTCTGAAACTATGAGGAACTTTTATTTCCCGGAATCCCGCAACAAAAATCCCGAGAAAACGGGAAAGAAAATAATTGAAAAAACCCTAAATTAGACAAAAACTAAATAAAACTGGTAAATTTTTTTTTTAAATAAGAGGCAACCGGTTTTGAACTTCGCTTTTGATAAGGGCCCAGAATATATATACTTTATAGGGCGTAGGATCAATATAGTAGAAATTACAGTTATATATACCTTTTTTACCTTCCGTGAAGGGTATAAAAAGAGTAATTTTCGGGAATTCAGGGGTCTAATCACCGCATTCGATACTATCGTATCGAATAAACTATTGAATTTTTTTGCATACGATAGACACTGGCGTATCGAATGAAAACTCGATAAATGTAATGTCGAGTTACTCGATGTCGAATGCTATTATTTCAAATTCAATACATTTCATTCGATATCGAGTTTCAAGATACCAAAATAAATAATTTCGATGAATTTTGCTCGATATCGTATGCGGTGATTAGACCCCAGTATTTCGGTTATAACTCATACAAATTTCCGACATTTTGGTATATAAGTCATATACATAGGACATATGGCAGCCCTAAAATTTAGGTTTTTATAAAAATTTTGAAGTTTTTTAGCCCATTTTTGGAGTATTTTGCTCAAAAATTACCCATTGTCGAACCGATTTGATATTTTTATATACCGACGTGCTAAGGAAGAATTTTACCATTTACTTTTTTTAAATTATATTTTGGTCATAACTTTTTTTGTATCTGAACCGATTTTCCCGAGTTTTTTATAAAATATGTTCTACTTAAAATTTCCGATATTTTGATATATAAGTCATATCCATAGGACATATGGCAGCCCAAAAATTTAGGTTTTTATACAATTTTTAATTTTTTTTGTATGGGAGGTACCACGCCCACTTCTTCAATCCCGCCCACATTTTGTAGAATGTTGTGTATTGGCAACCTTAATGTGTGTACCTAATTTGGAAACTTTGGCTTTTGCCGTTCCCCAGATATACAGCAAAAAGTAATAAAAATACAACAAACACAAGGGATTTTTGGAAAAAATTAGAGGTAGTCGTGGTTTTTTGGTCATATCTCAGCCATTTTTGGACCGATCTGGCTGAATTTCAATAGCAAAATTATAATAAGAATACCTGACATAAAGATACCCCAACCAAGTCCCCATCATATCTGGGGGCTTCGGAAAACCCATTTCAACAGACAGACGAACGGATGGACAGACGGACAGATGGACAACCGGATTTGAACTTCGCTTTTCATAAGGACCCAGAATATATATACTTTATAGGGTGTAGGATCCATATTGTAGAAATTACAAACGGAATGACAAAGTTATATATAACCTTTCCACCTTCGGTGAAGGGTATAAAAAGAGTAATTTTTGGGGATTCAGTATTTTGGTTGTAACTCTGCCATTTTTTAACCGATTTGACAGATTTATATACCGACGTGTTGAAGAAGAAATTTACCATTTACTTTAGTTATAAAGCTTGGACTCGGGGAGATCTATGGTTCCCAAAAGTGGGTATTTAAAAAAAAAAAATTTAATTTTGGTCATAACTTTTTTGTATCTGAACCGATTTTCCCGAGTTTTTTATAAAATATGTTCTACTAGAAATTTCCGAGATTTTGGTATATATCATATCCATAGGACGTATAGCAGCCCTAAAATTTAGGTTTTCATAAAAATGTTGATGTTGTTTAGCCCATTTTTTGAATTTTTTGCTCATAAATTACCCATTATCTAACCGATTTGATAGTTTTATATACCGACGTGTTAAGGAAGAATTTTACCATTTACTTAAGTTATATTCGTATATAAACCTTTATATAAACTGGTAAATATATATTTTAACGAGTAATTTTTGGGGATTCAGTATTTCGGTTATAACTCAGCCATTTTTTAGCCGATTTGGCAGATTTATATACCGACGTGTTGAAGAAGAAATTTACCATTTACTTTAGTAATAAAGCTTGGACTCGGGGAGATCTATGGTTCCCGAAAGTGGGTATTAAAAAAAAATTTAATTTTGGTCATAACTTTTTTGTATCTGAACGATTTTCCCGAGTTAAATATGTTCTACTAAAAATTTCCGATATTTTGATATATAAGGGCATAAAGCAGCCCTAAAATTTAGGTTTTTATACAATTTTTATTTTTTTTTGTACGGGAGGTACCACCCCCACTTCACCAATCCCGCCCACATTTTGTAGGATGGTGTGTATTGGCAACCGAAATGTGTGTACCTAATTTGGAAATTTTGGCTCTTGCCGTTCTCAAGATATATAGAAATAAAAAAAAAACAACAACAACAAGGGATTTTTGGAAAAATTTAGAGGTAGTCGTGGTTTTTTGCTCATATCTCCGTCATTTTTGGACCGATCTGGCTGAATTTCAATAGCAAACTTAAACGGAGTATATGTGACATAAATATGCACCAACCTAGTCCGCATCATTTCTGGGGTTTTCGGAAAACCCATTTCAACATACACACGGACAGACGGACAGACGGACAACCGGATTTGAACTTCGCTTTTCATAAGGACCCAGAATATATACACTTTATAGGGTGTAGGATCAATATTGTGGAACATACAAACGGAATGACAAAGTTATATATACCCTCTTACCTTCGGTGAAGGGTATAAAAATAATGACTTACATACTTTTGAATGCGTTCATTTTGGGACTTCTCTTGTAAAATTCATTGGTTCTTTCAGTAGAATTGCAAGTAGTGCTGTTATGTTTTTCTGATTACTCAACTAATTATTTTGTAGGCGAAGTTTTTACTGGGATACATTTAAATAATAAAGTCGAATGAGAAAGAATTTATATCAATAAACATAATTTTGGCAAGATGGCGTCAGTTTTTACACTACACCTTTTTCCTTGATTTTTTTCAAATTATTAGTGGACATAAATACGTTTTCCCATGCCTTTAACATAAGCTGAGCAATAAGAAATATTTTGAATTTGTTTTTTGATCTTACCTGAAGCGTTTACATATGAAACATTAGAACTACGAAAAGTAAGAAAGAGATATGAAAAAATGTCCAGTACAGATAGTTATGTACTGCACACTCTACCTTTTCGACCCCTCGTCTGTCCGGCAAGAAATGTCCCTAGTGTAAATTGGGACTAAGTGAAGCTTGTTTCTAAAAAATTACGGCGTTACGTCCTACTTTCATAGGACGTACGACTCAGTTGTGTTCCTAGCATTTAACATAAAAAGTATAATTGCGTGAACGACATTTTTTTTGTCAGTCAGTTTTTTCGATTCCAATCGAAAATCGATTTTGTGCTACATAATAAAAATCAATTTTTTGCAATCGAATTTATGTATGCGATTTTATACTGAAATCGATTACACACTGCTACAAAAAAAACACTTTTTGTCAGAACTTGAAAACAGACCTAGTGGGGGTTGTAGGCCTACTTGAGGACATACAAAAACCGTTTTCAAAAATTGTGAAACACCCTCAAAATTTTGAGTTATTTTCAAAAAACTGTTTTAGGGTAGGTCGTAGCACTTTAGTACCTCTAACTCACACATTTTTTGATCGATTTTAAACTGTTTTGTAAAGGCAAAGAATTAAGCTTTTATGAAATGTATTCATAAAAAATATATTCCAAAAAATTAGGTCAGTTTTTCTCAAAATTATCTAATTTTTTTTATTTTTTTTCCTAATTTTTTAAATTCAACAAGAGTTATTTTAATTTTTTTCTATGAAAACCTATCTTTATTTGCACTGTGTTTTAAAGATAATTTTATGTAGAAAAAAACGAGACATCATTTGTTAAAATCGGCTTTTATTTGCAAAAGTTACTAAAGTTTTAAATCTCGCACAAGATCGCAAAAATATGCATTTGTCACAAAATGTGGCTCAGCCGATTTTGGTAAATATTCCATATCACATTCCTCGTTTTCAGATTCATCATCACTTTGTTTATGTAAAGTTTCATTACATTTAATTGCACTTAATACTGGCTTAGTAACAGTTAACACATTAGCATACTTAATGCTATCACGATTTTTATATTGATAACCAGTGATGTTTGTTTGGCAAAAAAACAGTCTTGTGGTTTATGGAATATTTTATGATGCTAAATCATTGGGAAAGATAATGGTAATGGCTGGCTTATAAACTTTTCGGACTTAGTTTTCTTAAGCATACTGGAACAGCATGTACAAATACTTTCGGGTTCATAACATTTGCTAGAACTGTATGAGCAGTTAAAAACTGTATTGAAGGCATTTACCAAGGCTTTATTTTTCTTCAGATCAAAACGATGTTTTTTGTCAGCGAATGAACCGCAAACATAACAAAAATTATTACGCTTATCACACACTGCAGAAAAAATTAAACACAATTTAAAATTTGTTAAAGGATTACAAAAATTACAAACTTACTTATTTAAATAAAATTAAATATTAATATCACTTCACTTGTCACAAATTTGAAACTAGTTACCCTTTTTTACTCATATCTAAAAACAATATCCTTCACCAAAAGGTAGTATTTAAACTTTGCCATTGTGTTGGTAATAAATTCGATTAGTTTATGTATTTATCCAAATATATATAATTAAAAATTGCATATAAAAACATTCTAAACTTTTTTAATGATTCAAAAAAATAAGGCAAAATAAACCCTATTCATCTGTATTATCTTCCAGTTCTTTTTTTTAAATAAAGACAGATTAACAATAACTTATTGATATGTGGTTTACAGAACACGAGCGCCATACTCGTCCGTTCAACTTACATTTAAAACAAACAAAATTTTGAATTCGTGTTCTGTAAACCGCACATAAGTTAATACCAAAAACGTAACTGTAAAATTACAACAAACAAATTATTAAGTTGACAAATTTGCTTGTATACTTAATTGTTTTTTTAATTCATATGTTTTGCGCTGGGGGAGAAAATACTAAAAACAGGTGTTAATGAAAAGTTGAATAACTTATACAATTTTTATCCGATTTGAAAAATTAAAACCATGTTTTGTTAAGAACTAAATTTTCTTCATACGTTTATACAGATTTTTATAAGCTTTCATATTAAAATAAGCAATGAAAAGCTACTAAAATCAAAAAAGTTTATAATTTTCGTTTTTTTTGAAGATATTCTTAACAAAAACAATTGTTATAACTTTCAAATGTATAAAAATGTGCACGTTGTTTTAAAGCGCAATTAGTTTTCTTTCCAAACCCGTTAAAAAATTAAAATCGGACAAGAACTGACTGAGTTACAGGTCGATTAGTTGACGAACATCACTGAAAACGGTTTTTTTTTAAATAACTTCTGAATTTGAGGGTGTTTCTGAAATTTTTTGACACAATTTTTATGTACTCAACAAGACCAATAACCCACGGTAGGTCGTTTTCCAAGTTTTTTTTACACTGTAGCACCGTGTTATTGGGCTTTTAAAATAGATTTTTTTTTATTTTTATCAAAATTTTGATTGGCGTGCACAATATGTAGGTGGTAAGTTGTAGTTTTACGTATTGGACAGTGGACAAAACATTTCAAACATATCGTACCGAACCAAACACTGAAAGTCCGCTGTGTGAAAATCAACATATAGAAACACAACAGGTAAATTAAACCAAGGCATTCCTGTGGAAATACGCTAATATTCAACAGACCAGTGTGTGAGCGATATTTAAATCTAGTAGGTATAACTAGATCAGAGTAAAAAGCAAAAAGTATGTAAATTATCCTAACAAATACGAAATTACAAGGAAATAAATCAGCATCTTTCCGACATCAATGGCATGCAAACGTTTGTTTTCTAAATCTAAATCTTAATAGTAACCTAGCAAAGAAATAGTCGCCACCGATCAGCAACTATTGTCATAATCTTTTGAAATGCTATCCATACATTCAGGCTTCTCACAAAATCAATTCCAATCAAAAGTGATTTCGTTTTATGTGAAGCAAGATACGAAATCACTTTCGTCGGAATTGATTTATGTGACAGGTCTGATTGACTACACAAGAACACAATTTTAATGTGAAATGTACATACATATCGCACTTGTTCCTCTAAAGGCCATCTCAAAATTTACACATGTTTAATTTTTGCAGGAAAATTATAAACAGTTGGCATATCTACTCACTGTAAAAATCTTAGTTCAATTTCACCATTAGTTTGCCAAAAAAATGCTGGTGTATCCCCCTTTGTGATACAAGAAATAAGTTTGCAATTAATCTTAAACGATTTTGAAATCGATTTTGAGGTTTGATTAATCGATTTCAAACACCGAAATAAAAAAAAGTCCATCGAAAAATCGAAAATCGGTTTTGGAATCCATTTACCATTCCCTAGTATGCAGCAATCATCGGAGTTCGTGACAGCAAAACATTTTCGTCACGGAATTTCTCGGAATTTACCATTCCAAATGATAGCTTCGATAACGTTTTTCATCAATTTTTTAACGACCAATCGTGTATCGTTGCATAGCCGTGGTGAGTTCAAACTCGGAAGTAGAATAACCGAAGAAAAAAATTTGTCAAAAATATACCAACATACGTAAACTTTACAAAAGAATCGATTAATTAATTAAGAATGTATAGGAGGGAATGCTTTAACCTTTTTGCTTTATTTTACGCCGTAAATGTTAAAATTTATAGCCATAAGTTCCTTCACGACTTGAAACCTGTTTTCGAAAATAAACACTAAATATCGCTCCTTTTCCTGTTAGTACTCTTTCGAAAACAAAAATAATACTGTTTTTTCCAAACTCAACAAAAGATGAGAACATTTTATTCCGTTCGGGTTTTTTTAAATCCACAAACTTCATTGTGTTCGGTTCGGCTCATTAATGTTCTTCCCTTTTGGCTGGTAAAAAAAGCCAAAAAAATTAAAAAAAAAACAAAATACACACAAGAAAAAAAAACAAAAAGCCAGCAAAATAATTTTACACAAACAAAACATATACACAATACACAAAATGCTATAAATGAAAATGCTATAAAAAACTACAGAATATTTTCTCAAATTTCTTTAAATTCAAATTGATAATGATTTAAAAATAAACATTTGATATCAAATGTTTTATCAATTTGATGTCAAATGTTAAAATCAAAAATAAACTTGGCAATACTAAAGCGAAAAATAAATGTAAGCTTTAAAAATGGCGATTAAAGTTACATTTTTTTTACTTTGTGGTTACATGTGTTTTACTATTAAAAATAAATTTTAATATAAAGTGAACAGTTTATTTCTTGTGAAAAATAAAAATTATTTGTGAGAAATTACAATGATTAAAAATACAAAAAAAAAAAAGAAAAATAATAAAACCGGAAAGTGAAGAAAGTTTGTTGAACGATCGCGGTGCTACAATCCTCAAATAAAAGGGAGCCACGTATTTTGTCTTTCCAAGAATTAGAGGACGGAAATAACACTATTTCATCTGTTAGCTATGTTACCGAATGTTTATCTCAAAGTTTATTTAAATAAAAAATAAATTTAAAATAAAAAAATTAAATAGTTTTATTTATATTCCACATTCTATTTTAATCCACATTTGAAAAACATTTGAGAATTACGTTTGAAAGCAAGTTGGAAAAAAGGCATTTTTCAATTTGAAAATAATTTCCCCTTTTTGTTGAGAACGCTATGATTTTCAAATAATTATCAAACGTGTGTCGTTTGAGAAAACGTTTGATTTCAAATCATTTTCAATTTGAAATCAAACCTCTGTGTTTGTTGGGTTGTTTACATACCCGCCAAGATCAAAATGAGCTTCTTCCAAAATCCGTACGCAATTTTCGCACACATTCTGCAACATTACCATGATTTTCAAAGTAATGTCGCAATATTTCCCAGCGTTGTTCAAGCGTATATACAAGCATATTCGTTCAGCGGAAGGATAAAAAAGGATAAAGTGTTACCATTTTTTAAATAAATAAATAAAATAACTGAAAATTTATTTGTTTTTACGGAATTCGCGGTTAAATTTTTGACAGTAAAAATTAAATGAACTTTTCCTTATTTTAAATTATATTTTCATTTAATTTTACATAAAGAACTGCAACTGCAACTGAAAATCCGTATTAATATGCACTTAGTTTTTTAAATAACTGTTAGAATCAGTTAAAAATAATTTTGCTTGGAATTTTAAATGTTTACTTATTTAAAAATGACTGAACGGAATACTTCTTAAACAAACTACAGTCCGTTACTGTAATAATATTGTGAGTGTACAACCATAATAACTGCCGTATTCATAAAAAATAAAATAAGTTTGAAATGTGTTTTAAGGCAAATTTTCACACAAAGTTTTCTTAAAATGCATTTTAAATCCATTAAATTTTTATGAATATGGCAGTAATAATTTAAAATTTTTATATGAAATTTATTGTTTTGTTAAGTTTTCTTTTTTAAAATAAAAAAATATATATGCAAGAATAGCGAAAAATTAACTCGCGGAAAAGTTAATCTCGCGGTTAAGTTAACCGAATTTTAACGCCCCTGCGTTGCTCTAAAAATTTAACTATTAGTTAACTTTTATTAACGTATTAATAAAAAAATATCGAAAATGAGCAGAAAGTAGAGAGTTTGAACAAAATTAAATAAGATATTCAAGGAAAACTATTAGATTCGAATTATGGGTCTCAAAAATAAGAAAAATTAAATTCCCGAGGCTGTGGCGAACAGAAATGAATAATCTAAGTTTATTTTTGGTTATGATGAAAACTAAGCCCTTGGAATAAATTAAGTGTTTTATTTTCGAAAATTCCATGTTTATTATTGTGTATTTTTTTTCAAATTTAAACCTGCTTAGAAAAGTTGATAGTTCGAAAAGTTAACAACCCTTAGGATATTTTGGTTAACTGTTTCGCGATTCTAATGTAATAACTTTTGTTTATAAAAATAAAGTTGTTAATTGTTCTGTTAATTTTTCTTTTTTAAAAATTCAATAAAAATAAATAAAATTTAGTTTAAAAAAATTTGCTTTTGAATTGTTTTGTTAAGTTTTCTTTTTTAATAATTCAAACATAAATAACTAAAGTGTTGTTTATTAACAAAAGTTGTATATTAAAGAAACACATTGATCCCGAAAAATCCCGGGATTTGTTAAAATCGATCCCATTTGTTATCCCTAGTCTATAACTTTTGCTAACAAATTGTTTTTGTAAAATAAATATTAACCAAGTTATTGACAATCAAAGTCAAAAATCCGGTATTTTGGAAATTTTGTGGGATCAGGGGCACCCTATCCCCTTATCTGATTGAGCTCAAATTCTTAAGAGACAATTTTTTTTAGCAATTCAAACCAATCTAAGGCTTGGCGTGAAACAAATTCCAATTTTGAAAAATAACTGGCAGCCTTATGCAAAATGTATCAAAAATTATTTTTTTTGAAAAAACTTAAGAAAAATGAAAAGGCATATTTTTAATGCAAATACATAGCTTTAAAACTTGCCCTTTTTATAGATACACCTCTTCCAACCTCCTACATTCACCCGATTTGTACAAATCAAAACAATCCAGCACTTGATCGCTGGAAAATGGAGAGTAAATTAACAATGAATTTAAAACATATATACAAACGACAAGTGATTTTTGAGTGCAGAAGAAAAACAACAACAACAAACAATTATTTACAGAAAAATAAAATTGATTAGCAAGATCTTCGAAGTTTCAATACAATTCACAAAGTTTTTTTTTTGGATAAAAACAAATCAGTAACGGTTAAACTATAGAACGAAGTAGATGCAAATCTTCTTAATACAACGAACGATTCTACTCTTACGCTGCTGGAATGAAAATATTTTCTAAATAAACAAAAAAAATAAAAAATATATATACATAATATACATATAATACAAAAAATATTTGAAATGTTTTAATTATTTCAATATTAATTTAAAATAATAAGAAATGATGAATGTTAATTATTTGTGTTAAAAGATTTTAATTCTTAAAGAAAAAATACATATTTAAACTTTATAAAACGTAAACCAAAAAAGATTTTCCACTATGGAAAATGTACGATTTTCTATAATTGTAGGTGTATACTAATTTGTCAATTGTGATTGGAAATCTTGTGAAGATACGAATCTATATACTATATAAAATTGTAACGTTACTGACTGATTCTACATCGCACAGCCTTAACGCCTGAAGCTAAAAATTTGAACCAGATATTGGTCACTCCCCAAATCGTTTCACTAAGAAGGGATTTTTGGAAATTCGAATGTTTAGGGGGTAAAAAAGGGTTAAAACGCGAAAATTCGTTAGCCTTATATCTCCAAAACTAAAAGAGATACAAAAAACAATGTAATACTTATCGTTGTTCTTTACGCTAGGTCTCCACGTAGCAATTGTTTTTTGCTAAGCACAAGCAATAACGTCGGCAGAACCATGGCGCAATAATTGCTGACTATATTGAGGGGGAACACGTGAAATTGCTTTGCCATAAAAAAACGTACAAAGAAATTAAATGTCAGATAAATAACAGCTGATTTTACAGCAGATTGCTAAGCAATAATTGCTCAAGCAATAAGAAGAGCAATCATTGCGCAATGGATTGCCACTCATGGCAATATGAGGTCTATACGTCGCAAATTTTATGGAGCAATCAAATTTGACGTTTGCCGCAATAAATATTGCTACGTGGAGACCCGGGGTTAGAAAAATAAGCGGACAGGTGTCTGGTACTTTTTTGAAATTCGGTGATATTAGGGAATTATCGGGTAAAACCTGAATTTGGGTCCTTTTTTGACACCCCATCTATCTTTTGAACCAATAAACATAGAAACAAAGTTTATACCACATTCGAAAGTTATAAAAATACGAATACATATTTGGTACTTTTTCGAAATTCGAACATTTATGGTGCGAAAATCGTAACTATTTTTGGTACTTTTTTACAAAACATTTTTCTCCATTCATTGACATATTCGTACTTAATTATGGGCTCCCACTACAATACTGAAATTTTTAATACTTTAAATTGTACCAAAATGGGAAATACGGAAAATTTGATATTTTACTTTAGCTTTTTGGTTCTACAACTGGTATTTTATTAATAGTCGTTAATGTTGGACATGCAATGCCCTGAGTGGATAAGAATCTATGACGGAACTTTTTGGTACTTTTTTGTTCTTTAACTGGTACTTTTTGAATTTCCGTTAGTATTGGACATAGAAACATAAAATTCAAGATGCAATGTCCTGGGTGGATGAGAGTCTATAAGAGAAAACTTTTTGGTAATTTTTCATTCGAAACTTATCAAAAAAATACGAATACGAATTTGGTACTTTTTCGAAATTCAAACATTTAAGGGGTGAAAAGGGTATTTTTGGTACTTTTTTACAATACATTTTGCTCCAACCATTCCTGCTAAATAATGGGCTGCCACTACAATACTGAATTTGTTGATACTTTAATTAGGGAAAAATACAGTACCCCAAAAAGAAAATACGGGAAATTTAAAATTTTTCTTTAGAATTTTGGTTCTACAACTGGTATTTTTTTAATAAACTTTGGAATCAAAATATGTCAACGAAGGGAAAAGAGACGCTAACGAAGTAGCGGGTTAAATGCTAGTTTAAAATAAAATCATTAAAAAAGAATTTTTTTATTAAATAAATTTAAATAAACATAAAATGGTTTGGAAATTATTATATCTACACACAAAGAAAAACATGGTTGTGGTAAACATATTCTAAGAACAACATATTATGATAAGATTCATGATTGCAGTAAACATATAACGATTATTATACCCTTCAGCGAAGGTAAAAAGGGTATTTATAACTTTGTCATTCCGTTTGTAATTTTACAATATTGATCCTACACCCTATAAAGTATATATATTCTGGGTCCTTATGAAAAGAAAAGTTGATATAACGATGTCCGTCTGTACGTTGAAATGGGTTTTCCGAAGACCCCATATATGATGGGGGCCAGGTTATTATACATTTATGTCACATATGGTCCGGAATTATTTGCTATTGAAATTCAAAAAGATCGGTCCACAAATGGATGAGATATGAGCAACGACAGGCAGAATTAGGCCCCTGTGTTTAATTATAATAAAATTTGGTCAGTCATAGTTTTATAAGACTGTAAAATATGCTAAAGGTTCGGCACAGCCAATTCATCACCCAAACATTTTTTTTTGGAATAAAATAGCTAGGGAAGTTAGAAACCTTAGTATATAACGTATCATATACCCTTGAAAAAGCAGCCTATATCTAGATTTACATATATAAAACCTTTAAAAATGTTTAAGGTTTTAGAGGCATCTTTCAAAAAAAATCAGGGTAAATTAAATATATAGCGGTTTCTAGCGTTTTTTAAGTCCAATTTGGCGGGAAATGTTAAAAAAATGGGGCAACAGTGTTGTTATCGTTTTTCGTAGGTCGCAATTATTTATAAATTATTTTATAGAAATTTTGTACTTTTTCTATTAAAAAACATTAAAAACAATTATTAGCAATGCTATTTTGTTTAACATTTTTTTATTTAATGTACAATTCGTTAACTTTTTTAATATCTTTAAAATATTACGACAGAACTGATATAAAATTATTTGACAAATGGCACTTACAAAATATTAAATATTAGAATAAAGATATTATGTTTGCATCTTAAACATAGTATGACTCATGTTATGGTTGTAAGAATTTTAATATGTTTTTAAAGTTATCATTATTTAGTTGTTGGAAAAATTATTATTTTTCAGTCAACAAGACTCAAATTTATAATTGCGATAAGCATTGATATGTTTACAGTAACAATAATATTGCTTTACATTCTGCTGGTGTCTAATAATTGTAAATTGTTCTGTACATACTATATACTTCATTGCTGTCCAAAGGAAAGCTAAAGTAAAATGTAACAAGAAGATACAATATAATAGTTTGGTAGTGTATAAAAAAGTCATTTCTGAAAAATTGAAGGAATAGGACCATTACAAAAAAAACCTTTATAAAATACATAACTGAAATTTAGCTCATAGAATAAATTCGAAAAATAAAAAATGTTGAATATAATATAAAGTAACCTTCGAAAGAATATAATTCCTTTGATGTCACCACTAACTGCGGAAACGGGTCGACCGATTTCAACCAAAACTTAAGGGTACGTTGATGATAGTAGTGTAGATGGTTTCTGTGAAGTTTGCACGAAATCGGCCCAGTTTTTCCGGAGATATGGCATTTAGATTTTCCTATATATTGCCATACAAATATCAACAAAGTGCCCTCCATTTCCGAATTACATCCGCAACGGCTTGACCGATTTTTATGATTTTTATATGTATGTGTATTTGTTAGGTATTAGAATAAATCGTTAAGTATATTTCATATTGCTAGAGGGCGTAAAATAGGGCAGGAGGATTAAAAGCTCCCCCTCAATATACATTCCTTCTTCACTAATAAAACGGTTTTCTTAAAATTTCGCATACACATCAGAAAGGAAATCTTGAATAGGGCATAAAGTAGGACAAGAGGGGCAAAAGCTCCCGACTTTATATCTTTTTAACTAATTAATCGATTTTCTTGAAATTTTTCAGGCAAATAGTGTGACATCTATAGCCTTTAATTTTTATTATTTAGGGCGTGAAAGAAAATATCGAATGAAAATACCCTATATCTTCTTAATTAATCAACCGAATTTCGTAGGTAAATAGCTGTAAAGCTGGAAAGAACTATGGCCTATAATATTTTGTCACTATATGTTCTTAACTAATTAGCCGGTTTTCAAAAATTTGGCATGTAGACACTGTTACATCTGACAGGAAACAGGGCATGAAATAGGGCAATAGGGGTAAAAGCTCCCCCTTCCTATATCCTTTTAACTAATCAACCGATTTTCTTGAAATTTGGCAGGCAAATAGTGTAACATCTGAAAAGAACTTTAGACTATAATTTTTACTATCTTCTCAACAAATCCACCGCTTTTCTTAAAATTTGGCATGTTGACACTGTAATATCTGAAAGAAATAAGTTATATGGCAAAACAACGTTTGCTGGGTCAACTAGTATTTAATAAAAATAACAATTTTTTGTGTACGAAGACAATATATTGTTACAATAAACATAGAGAAGTTGGCTAATTTTTTTCTCTGCGTGGACCTTTTTCATTTATTTATTTGCAATCTATAAAAGAAAGTTCTGGTTCACACTCTTCGAGTTGTAGCCGTCAAGTCTTGAGCTTTTAGGAGAGCACACACAGAAAAAAATCAATGTAAAATCGTCGAAAACAAGTTTGATTTTACTGATTTCGGTAGTGATTTTGCTCCATTGTTACTTCATGTTAATTAAACATGATTTAACAATAACTTGCGAAAAACATGTTTTTCTTTTAAAATAAATATAATTTATGTTAATTTAATATTGCAGTATGTCATTTATATTGAAATAACAATCCGAATCACGTTGAATGAAAGTTATTTCAAGTTGAAACAACGTGAATTTCATGTGGAATCAAATTGGTTTGAGTGTGTTATAACAGTGTGAAGAAGCTTCAGAGACAACATATGCATTTATTTAAGAATAATTCAAAACACTTACCCCTGTAACACATGTTTCACTTATTTGGTATTCTCCTTTGTTAACAGAAGCATCAGCAGATTCGCCCGATATGGTTTTCGTCATCATTATACTTTGAAAACTTGACGTTCTATTTAAATAAATAATTTTTATTCTAAGAATACGGGAGTTGTCATCTTTTTAAAACATAGTTTTAACATGAAAATAAAAAAATGTATGTATTTAACAAAATAAACCTTTGATTTTAATATAAAACAGGTTTTTATGGATTCAATATTGAACAATGTTA
Organism: Pollenia labialis; assembly: GCA_949318255.1. Taxonomy (NCBI): domain Eukaryota; kingdom Metazoa; phylum Arthropoda; class Insecta; order Diptera; family Polleniidae; genus Pollenia; species Pollenia labialis. Next base: position 141,083,192 of record OX439140.1, on the reverse strand, counting down.
TTTTAACAATGAATAATATTAAATAAACGTGATTTAAGGTTATTTTAATATTTTTCACAAACAAGCAATACAACACATCCTGATATTAAAAACATAACATCCCTTTTAATCTCCATACCTTGTAATCCGAATGCAATATTTGTGAACGCATACCGTCTTATTTTTTCAATTTGGGTTAAAACTGTTAAACAATTTTTTTTTTGCATTTGGATACCGTTATATTTGGTATATATGTATGAAGTATTATTTCGTATAATTAAAAAAAACATACTCAACATTAATACACCAATTTGAATGAAGTTAGGGTTAAAGTTAGAAATTGACCAATAGCCCTAAAAAATTTATAATTCACCGATTTGAATGTAACTTGGCTTATTTGTAGCTTCCAAAAAATAATACACATTCATTTCTGTTAATGGTCAATAAGCACGCTAAAGGGTACAAAATTACGTTTAACCCTTAATGAAATTATAATATGTATGTACCATGGAAATCGAGGATAGATTAACAATTTTTCCTGGCCCTACGTAGTCAAGTAAGTTTCATGTTTGAAATTTTAAATTATTTCCAATAAATCTACTTGTTGTATATTTATTTGATGAATAATATATTCATCATAATTTTAAACTACGAGCAAATACATATTTTTAGTAGGAAACGTGTTCCACCAAATTACAAACTGCCGTCAAATAAACGAGTTTTCTCGGTTCTTTTTTATTAAATTCGCGAAGTAAAATTATCAGTAAGTGAAAGTACAAGTTTTTTAATACGGGATTGCAATATTTTATGGGAAAAATCTAGAATACCTACCAAATCTTAACCCAATTGTGTAAAAAAATTAACGAATTTATATCAAAAAGACGCAAAAACACATCATATTTTTGTTCGTTGGCGGATTATGTTCAAAAATGTGTTTAATAACATATTTTATATTGTCTACGTAAACATTCCCGAAATAAGGAAAAGAGATGAAGATAAACAAGGGGAACAACCCAAAAGAGCATTAACAGAGGATTCTAGACGTAAAAAGCATTTATCTTCTTCACTTATTTTATCAGTGGTAACCAATTTTTCAAACGATTATTGCAGCAGATGAGATTAACAGCATCTGGCCTTTAAAATATTATACTTATCCAAATCCCTACAATTAAACCCAAATGCGCATCGAGGAAGGAATAGTTTAATAACTAAAAATTAGCGATGGCAATTAAGCATAAGGGATATTCAGTCTTTATTATTGAAGCTTTTATCGATGCTCTTGGGTACACATGAGTGTTTTTTCGGGAAAAAAATACCGGGAAGTTTGTGCGGGAATTCCCAGTATTCTTTTTATTTAGTTTTGGCAACTTTACTGCTGATATGTATCATTGTAAATAAGTTGTGTCATGAAATAGATCTTAGCCGTTAGGCAAAAAGGTTTAAGTCAAAAGACCTCATTTTGAGTTTTTGATTGGCTTTAATTTAATGAAAAATTCCGGGAAAAGAAAAACTCTAGTACACATATATTAATTTTTTTTTAAAATTGCCTAAAAATGTCTTGCAACTGTGTGAACATTGTAAGCTCATTTCCATTTGGCAGATGTGTAAAATTAATGCATCTTACAACGGCACTATTGTCAAAAAAATTACAAAATTGTAAGATCTGACCACCGTCTGTACGAAGCTTAAGTCATCCATTTAACGTTGTTGTTCACAAATTGGAAGTAAAAATTTGATTTCAAAAATAACGTACCAAAAGTTGTGACTCTAAACTGGGATGGAAAGTTATTGGCACCTTTTAACGACCGGAAATCTATATATAAATCGGCTAAGGCAAAACAGTTAAGAACACTTTTCTCCTCTGTTTGCCCAGCGACTAGAATAAAAAATACACCATTTGAAAGGTATTTGCTGGCAGAAGTGCACAATATATATTTAATTAAAATCTGTTTAATTTTTTCAGAGTTTTAAGCGTTCAAGTTTGATACTAACACATACATATGCAAACACATAAATAAAAATGTTGATTTTTCCAATTATCAAATAAAAAAAAATTTGGTAGTCGTTTATTCGACATTTTCAAGAAACCGGTTTTCGAATATGTACTATATAAATCGGCACAGGCAAACCAGTTAAGAACGATATCTTTCTTTGTTCATATATATGTACTTAGATATACTATATTTTCTTCATATTCAAAAAATTTATAGCCGAATTTCGACCATTAGGCAAAACACTTGTCTAAATAAGAAAGCCTTCCCATTGTAGTTTTATATGCATACAAGAAACTACTTCTCTCTGTTCCAAAGTTGGAAAGCTCATCCGGCAATGAACAGCTACAAGCAATTTGTAACGGGTCGAATGCGCAGAAAAAAATATGGTTGGATTCTATGAGCAACATAATATGGTTACAATTAACAAAAATGTTCCCGATATCAACCATAAAATGGTCAAAATTAACCATAATTTTTTTAAATATTTTGGTCGATATTAACCATAATAATGGTCAAATCTATTGGCCACAAATTTCCATAATTTTGACAAAAGTAACCTTATTATGGTCAGAATTAACAATACTATGGTCAAAGTTGTTAATCATATGTCAAGTTTCGTTTTTTTCCTGTTACGTGTTTGGGTCCACTTTTATAAGTTATCACATTAAAATAATTGTCCAGCCTTTGACGACCTTCATTAGCACTCCTTCTGTTTTACTGGTTCAAAGTACCAAATTTTGTATTTTATCGTTACTAACTGATTCATTATAGCACAGCCTAAACGCCTGAAATTTGGATCAGAGATCAGAGGTCACTCCCCAAATCGTGCCACTAAGACGGGATTTTTGGAAATTCGAGTGTTTAGGGGGTAAAAAAGGGTAAAAACGCAAAAATTCGGTAACCCTATGTCTCCAAAACTTAGGTAGAAACAAAAAAAAAATGAAATACTTATCGTTTCTCTTTAGAAAAATAAGCGGACATGTGTCTGGTACTTTTTTGAAACTCGGCCCTATTAGGGAGTAAACGGTTAAAACCTGAATTTTTTTACTTTTTTAACACCCCATCTGTCTTTTGAACCAATAAACATAGAAACAAAGTTTATACCACATTCGAAACTTATCAAAAAATACGATTGAACTTTTTTTGTGCGGTCTGGAATTTGATTTTTCTTTTTTAAGTCAAAAAGTAAGCAAGGCCTAAAGAAAATATTGTTGCTGAGTTTCGACTTTTTTTTTGTGTTAATTGACCATAGTTTTAAAGTTATTCTAATATATCTTGTGAAAGTCCCTTAATTTTGGACATAATGGTATATCTCGAAAAATGGAGATTAGGTTTGATATTAGCGACCTCAAATAAGTAAAAATTTGCAATCAAATTCCAGACCGCAAAATGACTGTTCCGCAGTATAATTAGAGATGGCTATAAAAATTGATTGTATTCTCAATTCTACAACTAGTTAGCGATTTCGAAACAAAAAGGAGCAAAAATTAGACAACCTGGTGTAATACACCCAGCCCGGCGGATGTCTGGAGCTATTTAGCTCTTATTTTGAGCTATCGACGGATGATAGAGCAGCATTTTAAGATGTGTGTTTATTTATAGCAACATCCTTTAGTGTCCCGATATCTTGAAATCTGGAAGCGATAGAGAATTTTTAAAAACGCAAAATAATATTATCCTTTAGGACAACACACACAAGTTGTTTGCTATATTTGTTGTAAAATGTCACATGCGGGACGATTCGACACCTTTTTCGTCAATTCGGCACGGGTTCACGTTATTTTAGCGTGCAAATAAGTGCGTATCGAATTTCTCAAAAACAAAACTTTTGTCCGTATAAGGGACACACATAGTGCATTTATAATAAAAACACAATTTAGTCACATACAGTTGTTTTCGGTTAATTGAGCTCCGCTTAATTGAGATTCCTGTTTTATTGCACTAAAAATTATGGAACGAAATTATTCAGTATAACCGTTTATGTAAAAATACCCGTTTATTATTATTTTGCAAAATAAGACCGCATTTCGAAAAACAAGAGCAAATGTTTCGGTTAATTGTTTCCGTCTACTTAAAATGTGTTTTTGCTCAACAAACGTAAAAAAAATCATTTTGCTGCAAGAAAGTCATGTTTCATGTTTCTGTTATATAAATAAATGTTATCTATGTATATAAATATATAAAATTGTGACGTTACTGATTCATCATCGAATAGCCTAATCGCCTGAAGCGAAAAACTTGAAATTTGGATGAGAGATTAATCACTGCTCAAATCGATCGCGTAAATTCGGTTACCTTATATCTCCAAAACTAAAAGAGATACAAAAAAAATGTACATAATACTTATCGTTGTACTTTAGAAAAATAAGCGGACAGGTGTCTGGTACTTTTTTGAAATGTTTAGTTCTTTTACTGGTACTTTTTGAATTTCCGTTAGTATTGGACCTAGAAACATTAAATTCAACATGCATTTAATTGGTACTTTTTTATTCTTTGACTGGTATTTTCTATACTATTGAACTTAGAAACACAAAATTATAGGTTAAATTTGTTAAAACCTAGTAACATAAACTTTGGCATAAAAATATGTTTATGAAAGAAAAGTCCCGATAACAAAGTAGCGGGTTAAATGCTAGAATTAAACAAGTTAAAACCTGGAAAAATAAACTTTACAAATATATCTACGAAGAAAAAGGGGAGGGACGCTTACGAAGAAGCGGGTTACATGCTAGTAGAAAATAAATAAAGAAATGAGCGATAACCGAGTACTGCTCAATTGAGTTCCCGTTTAATTGCGTTAAAAGTCGTGCGTTTTTATAAACTCAATTAAGCGGAAATAACTGTATATACCACAAAAAATAGGGACTTTACACCTTTTAAAAGGATGTTTGTTATTTATCGGATGTGTAATGGAAACTATTTTCTTTAAACATAATATTTTTGTTTACCTCTCGTACTGACCCTTAAATATACATAATTTTATTTTCCTCTAAATTCATTCAGTTAGCCAGTTCTAAGAAAAATAAAATAATAAGCATTTATAGTTTTGTTTTTTTTTCTTTGCAACCACAGTTACGCTAATAATTTTGTTTTGCTTGTTTCACACCTTTCAAGGAGAACGATTTAAAACGTAATTCGGAGAGTGGCATTGACAATGAGGTGTTCTACGATAAGCGCAGCATATCAAGTGAAAGTAGCAGTGATGCAATATTTAGCGATGAGGCTCATGAGATATTCATGTCACAGCAACAAAGCAAAGTGTTATGGAATAGTTTGGAAATTGAAGAAACTTTGGCTCAAGCCAATAATGCCGAAAATGTTTATCTTATGGTTAAAACGGGTACATTTACTGAACTCGAACCAGCTTCGAAGGATGCCCAACTGGCGTTAATATATTGCTCCATATACGGTTGCGTGGAGCATATAAGCTTTTTGCAGGATCACTGTGGAAGCGATCCTAATTGTTGTGATGCACGTGGAAGGACCCCCTTGCATTTCGCTTGTTGTCGTGGTAATGCTCATATTGCTAAAGTTCTGCTTGATCGTGGTGCCGACCCAAATCGTTGGGATGCAAACAAAGAAGTCACACCACTACACTGTGCGGCCAGTGCGAAAAGTGTTGAGTGTATACTGCTGTTGCTTAAGCGAAAAGCCCATATAAATATTGGCCTTGAAAAGCGTTCGGCCTTACATTTTGCTATTGATCGCAATGCCATTGAATGTGTAGAGATTCTGCTAAAATATGGCGCTGACCCAAATACCCCGCAGGTCTATACGGAAACACCGCTGCATACGGCATGTGCTCTGGGTTTTACCAAATGTGTTGAACTTTTATTGAGTCATGGGGCCGATGTTCGTTCTCAATTTGGAGAGGGTAAACTGACAGCATTGCACTTAGGTAAGTGTGACGAATGTTTTTTTTTTCTTATGGATTGCGGTCTAAATTTTCTTCTTATTTTTTGTTTACATTCCATTAATTTTTTTCCATTTAAATTGATCTGTGTATGTATTTTCGAATGTTTTTTTTGAAAACATGTGTTAGAAACGAATGATCGACCGTTCAATGGTTTGTTTAAATTTTAATAAACATTTTTTTTAAACAAAAATGTGGTCATACATATTTGGTTGTAAAAATAATTCATAAATTGGTTTTGAAACGGATTTACATACAATGTGAATACCGTATAAATACTTATGTATGTTCATAAGAATTTCTTTTTGGTAAAACAAATTATTAATTTTGAAATAAACATTTGTGCAGAAATATGTAATAAATTTTTTAAAAAGGATGTAAAAATTTTGTTAAAATTTGTTGCATATTTCAACACAAATATTATTATAGGTAGTTTTACACTTTAATTAAGTACATATTTTAACGAAAATGCTTCCTTGATCAAATTATTACTTTAAATTTTCCAAAAAAACAATCACAAGTTATCATGACAGGGTTGTATTTTTCTCAACATACGTAAAGCTACGGTCACACTTGTCAAATATTTTACGAAAAAAACGGGACCAACAAGCAACCTAAATATTCATTTCCTTTAATTCTAATACTTATTTTGATTTTAATACCACATCTTACAAAAAACACGTTTTTGCTATGTCTAGTAGTATAATTACTTTTATTTTGTGGTATTAAGACCATGTTAAATCACACTAACTATTTACAAAAGTAGTCGTTACGCTTATTTGGGCAAATATTTAATAAGTGTGACCGTAACTTAAGTCTTGTGTGATAATGTAAAGCATAGTATAATGAGTACCAGGTATGTTCATTAGGGAGAACTTTCATTATTTACCCATGTAATGTCAAAATAATTTATTTGATTATTGACGCTTGCTTTAATTTTTTTCTTTATTTTCTTTTGTTTGACGTTATAAAGGTTTTGAAATTGATTTGACGTTAGAAAACTCAGGAATTAAAAAAATTGGCCACATAACTTCATCTTGTTTGTCTTGTATGAACATATAAAAATATTGGATATTTCGAGTGTAATAAGTTGCAACAACTATAAAAAATGTTAAATGTTGCATCATATGGTGTTTCAGTATTTGATAAATTTTATCTCATTTTCAAAATCTTGATGCCGCCCGCGTTTGAGGTCTATAAGTAAGTCCCAATATGTTTATACCAGGGTATTCAAACTATTAACCGTTGTTTGAATAATCGAATAATTTTGGGCGATTAACTATTCGAATATTTTAAAATTGCTTATTTTCGATTAACGAATAATAATAATTTATGTCGATTAATCGAAAATTTGTTTTTCACAGTATTAGTTTTTTTTTCTCTTTTATGTGAAAAAAAAACAAGCCGGTAGGTTTTAAATACCCTTTATTGTTTCTTAACTCAGGAGCATTTCCTTCGAGTAACAACTGTTTAAAATATATGTAGTATAGTTTGAAAACTTAAATCAAAGATAATAATTTATTTTTAAGAATGCTTAGAACAGACAGACTGTTACCACAATGATTCAGATGAAGCAGAGACTAATGAAAACCACCTTCTACCATACCTTAACAAGACTATTAAAATTTAAATATACTATAAAAATCAATAAGAGATTACAGTGGTATAATGGAAGACTACCAATTTTAAGAAAAGACGAGATAAAGAACAGAGAAATTGGATATGCCTCCAGTTGTTTGTTTATCTAGTGATGAACTTATGCCCTTTTAATTAAAATTAGTGTTGAACATGTAGAATTTTGTGTCTTTTTAAAAGGGAACATCATGAGATAAGAACGCTTTACACTTTTAAAATAACACATAATTTTCAGAAAAGAACATAGAAAACTATAAAAGGCAGAATATTACTCAGAAAAGAAAACACCATTAGTATACCATCATTCACCACTAGTGGTGGTGTGTATAAAATTAGGCGCTGTTAACTTCATTTTAAACACTTTTATACCCTCCACCACAATTAGTTGTGAAGAGGGTATATGTACTAAGTTTGTCATTCCATGTGAAACTTTTTTATTATTCATCTCAGACCCCATAAAGTATATATATTCTGGCTCCTTGAGTGATTCTAAGTCGATTTAGCCATGTCCGTCTGTTGAAAACACGATCACTTTCAAACAACTCAAAAGAAATGAACAAACTTGAAGTCAAATTCATTGTAGTTATCCTAAGCAGTTTGGGATTGAAATTTAGCAAAATCGGTGCAGTAGGACCAGAGCTATGAATCAAAATGTGGAACCACCACCTAAAAAAAATTATAATTTTGTTACAAAAAATAACATAAATGGTGGAACAAGGCACGGAATGAAATAAGATTTTGCAAAAATTTATTTTAACCGACTGGAAATCACGCTGTAAAATTTCGCGAAGATCCGTCCATAATTTACCCTAGGCCCCATATAAACACTAATCCCGGAAAACAGTTTAGTACGCCTAAAACCGTAAAAAATAATGCTATCATAACAAAATTTGGTGCGTCACAGTTTTTTAGGACTAAAAATTACACTGTAAAATTTCGTGAAGATCGGCCCATAATTAACCTTAGGCTCCATAGAAGCCCTACTACCGGAAAACAGTTAAGTACGCCTAAAACCGTAAAAAATAATGCTATCATAACAAATTTTGGCTCGTCACAGTTTTATAGGACTATAAATGATACTGTGAAATTTCGTGAAGATCAGTACATAATTTACCCTAGGCCTCATAGAAACCCTACTACAGGAAAACAGTTTAGTACGCCTAAAACCATAATTTATATCATAACAAAATTCAATACTTCACAGTTTTATATGACTAGAAAGAACACTAATAAATTTCGTGATGATCGGTCGATAATTTATTATAGGCCCCATATAAAGTCCACTCTGATAAATTAAATAAATACGCTTAAAACGTTGCAGTAAAAATGTCGGTAAACATTTTTTCAACTCAGCTTCATATGGCTAGAAAAAATTTCATGTAATTTTGTTATATACGGTCCCTAATTTACCTTAGGTCCCATATTTAGGAGCCTTGTGAAATTCACTGTAAACGGTAAAACGAATTGAAACTGTTACGAATCATGATATTTTACACAAGCTAAATAATTTAATATAGGTCCAAACCTCAAACCAACCAATTTTAATGGTGATGTCTGTTTTTAAAAAGATAAATAAATAATAAATACACATCATATATGTAGATATCCCTCCCGATATATTCGAACAGTCGGTGGAGGGCATCAAAGAATCGGCACAGCCTAACTTTTTTTTTTACTATTTTTACTACAGCTGCCGAAAATGATTATGTAGAATGCGTTCATCTTCTATTGGAACACGGTGCAGAGGTTGACTGTCGCAATGCTAGTCATCAGACACCCCTCCACTTGGCTTGTCTATCGCAATCCATAGAAACGGTAGAGCTCCTCATAAAGTATGGAGCAAATGTTAACGCCATATATCGTGATGGTCGAACTGCTTTACATGCGGCCATTGTAAAACAGTCACGATGTCTAGACTGTTGTAATTCTTTGCTAAAAGCAGGTGCTAATGTCAATAAGGCCGATAATTATGGTTATACCCCCTTGCATATAGCGGCTTTAAATGAATTCAGTAATTGTGTTTTTTCTTTTATCGGTGAGTTAAATATAGTTTTGTTAGTTTATACCTACTTAATTTAATTATTTTTTTAGAACATGGTGCCGACATAACCGCCCGCACAGATGGCAATGTTTCGGCTTTGTCGTTTATTGTAAGACGCACCCCGGAAATTATACCTAAGCTAATGGCCAAATTGGATGCTTCAATAAAAGTAAATGATCATGAAATTGGAGATGTTGATTGTGAGATCAAATTGGACTTTCGATTGCTAGTACCTCCCGGTGCTTTAGAACGTGGAGAAACGGAGTTGCTTTTATCTCTAATTGAAGTCGGCCAAAAGAGAATTATTATGCATCCACTGTGTGAAACTTTTCTCTTTTTAAAATGGCGTCGAATACGTAAATTTTTTCTCATGTCTCTGCTATATCATGCCATTTATGTTATACTATTTACACTTTATATTGTGGGGGTCTATGCCCATAGCTGTGAAACGGACAAAAAATGTGAGGGTCGATCTTATATACCTACAGTAGGCTATTTTGTTATTATTTTAAATTTAATCTTATTGGGTAAAGAATTATTTCAGGTTGGTTAAAAAATTAATACACAGGAATATAATCTACATATACATATATATATATTTTGATTTTCACCTTAGATGGCCCATGGTCTGCAAGGCTATGCGAAGTATTGGGAAAATTGGTTGCAATGGGCCATTATTTTTGGAGTTTGTTTGTGTGTGGTAAGTTTTCTAAGGTCCTTATTCATTATGAAAATTCTCTAAGACATTTTTAAAATTCTAACCCCCGCTAAAATTCATCTATTTTAATAAAGACTCCTGAAATTTTGGTTATAAACAAACTAGAGGAGGTTCCTGTTTGGCAGCATCATGTGGCGGCAGTTGTTGTTTTATTGGTGTGGGTTGAACTGATGATGTTAGTGGGGCGATTTCCCATATTTGGTGTTTATGTTCAAATGTTTACAAAAGTTGCTGTAAATTTTGGAAAGTTTCTGCTGGCCTATATTTGTCTGTTGATCGCTTTTGGTTTAAGTTTTTCAGTGCTATTTAATGATTACAAAGCTTTTGAAAGTATTACTTGGTAAATAATGATTAATTATTTTTTGTTTTTTTTTTGTTTTGTAAAACAAAACTATTTAATAATTATTTATTTTCAGGTCTCTTTTAAAATCGATAACTATGATGTCAGGAGAATTAGAATTTGAGGATATATTTTATGGTGATGTGAAAGTAAAATATCCTGTAACTTCACACTTTATCTTCCTTAGCTTTGTTCTCCTAGTCACTGTTATATTAACTAATCTAATGGTTGGCCTAGCTGTAAGTGATATCCAGGGTCTTCAAGTATCAGCTTCTCTTGATCGTTTAGTTAGACAAGCTGAACTGGTGTCACGTCTCGAGAGTTTATTCTTTTCCCGCCTGTTGCGTGGAGCTCCAACAAAGTTATTGAAACTTTGCAAGCGTAGTGCTTTGCTAAGAACCTCTCGTAATAAATTATTATTTGTTATCAGACCTAATGATCCCAGAGACAATCAATTACCGGAAGATATTAAACTAAATATTTATAAACTCGTAGCTGAACGTAGAGACCGTAATATGAGCATACGTAGACGTAAATTTGAAAGTAATTATTCAATGTTTCAAAGATCTCTGCAAAGGCAAAACACACCCGTACGTAAGGAACGTACGCCGTTACGTAATAACTTAACAGATTTGTATGATAAAAAAGAATCACAGCGCTGTGAGAATGAACAACTTTTGCGACCACGCTCTGCTACAAATGTACCTAATATTTTGGCCAGTGAAGCTGATTTGGCTGTTAAATTTAAAAGCCATGTTAATAGTATATCAGATGTAAGATCGGAAATACAATTACTTAAGACACATATTACCGACATGACAGATAAATTTGATAAATTTATGGATTGTACAGCTAAAAAGTTAAATTTCACTGTGGAAGAATTGTGTCGCATAAAAATGTTAATGGATCAAAAATCCTCCATGAAACCAGAAAAAACTTTTAAAGTGTGATTTTGTGATGCAAACAAGAAAATTAAGTATTATTTTTGTAATTAATGTGCAATTAGTCTGTGGATATTAGATTATCATTTTATGTTAAGAAAATTTGCGGTGTTTTTTTTTTTTTTTTAATGATTTTGTTATTCGTGCTTAATTTCCCAATTTTTATTTTCAATAAAAACACTGAAATTTATTGTTGATGGGATAAGCTATTCCTATGCGCATTTCTCTGGTTGCTTAGGCCAGATCATCAGAGAAAACTTCATCCATAAAGATTTTAGAAAAAATAAAGATATTAAACCAAATACAACTGTTAAGCGTATAAGAATTACCACAACAGTTCAATTTGTAACAATATCAAAGTTTAAACAAAATCATTATTTTAATTATTATTTAATACATGCAAAAGTGCCTAAAATATTAGATAGTTTGAAAAAAAATATAATTATTACTTTCTATACTCTTCACCACCACAGGTGATAAGAACATACATTTGACATTCCCTTTGTAATTTCTACAATATTGATGCATTTGTGCTGATGTACAAAAAAATAAAAACTAAATATATACCAGAACCATTTTAGTATAACGATCGACTCAAACATACTGGTTGGTTGTCTGTCCATGTAAGTCTGGTGCTCGCAATTTTGAAGAAAATTTTAGAAAATTAGGTACATATGTACGTTTCAATCATCTTACTAAATTTTGTTGGATTCGGCCTATATTTGAAAATAGTTCCCATATAAATACTACTCCGGATTATAGCTTTTAATGTCATTAACTTCATTAAAAATACTGGTTTAACATTATACAATGAGAAAATGTTGTGCTGGTAGGTCCAACATTTACCATAGTTCCCAAATAAACATCCATCCTAAAATCACTTAAAGTCATATAGATGGAGATATGTATTTAAATTATAATTGGCACAAAGAACTTTTACATAAATCTTAGTTGTTTTTTTTATAGTACATATGTACATACATACATATGTATTTACAGTATTTTATCAGACAGCCCTTATGAGTGTTCGCTTCAGTGGTGGATTTACGCCTAGGCCCTTGAGGCGCAGGCCTAGGGCGAAATAAATTTAAAGGGCGCCAAAATTTAAAGGTAGAAGAATGTAAGGGGAATTCAAATTCGAAAATTGATATGGCCAAGTTTTATTTTAAACGAATACGAAATTATATTAAATTATACATACATATTAAGTAATTCAATTGTTGAATTTAATTCTTAATTATGGTTATCGATTCTCATCACAGATTGAATAAAGGAAATAAAATAATACTCTTAAAAAACCTGTGTATCTTAACTTTTTATTTTGGTAATACATACATAGCTAAAATAATTTTTTTCCACTGCTTTCCAAATCGCTAGATTTGACGGGAAAATAGCTAAATTCCCATCACTGTCTAAAAGGTTTTAAATAATATTTCGGTGATTCCCCTTTTCAATGATAATTTATGAAAAACGAAATAAAAATGTGAGTGTGTTATTTATTTTGCATGTATGTATGTGCCTGATTCTGATTAACGCTTTTGCAATATCGCCTATTGAAGCCCAACTTGTGCAAAAAGTAAACTATAAAGATTTAATTGATGTGTTTGTAATAAAAAAATAAGCGCTGATTAAAAAAACTTAAGTATTTATTTTTGAAAAGTTTTGTTTTTCTATGTTAACTGCATACAATGTTAACGGTTCCCGTCAAAGCTTTGCCAGTAAACAAATCAGTCTCAATAAAAGAGCTTTCAAAAAATACCGCTATTTATTTAGACAACGTTGGACAGCTAAACTCAGTAAATTCAAAATGGAATCTAGTGGTGTACTATGATCTGAATTTATACTATGATGAGGTTGAAAGAATTGGAAAACTTGTAGTGAAGGTAAATAAAGAATGTCAGAAATTAAATGTTTTCAAAGAGTCTTGCGAGATGGTTACGATTGCTATGCAAAAAAGATACAACCATCTTGTTCAAAACAACAATCTTCTAATGAAAAACCCGAGAAATAAGAGAGCTCCTTTTGAGTTTATTGGATCTATTTATAAAATTTTATTTGGAATGATGGATGCAGACGACCACAAAATAATGGAGGACAACTTAAAAAACATATTTGCAAATCAGCAGAACCTCAACAAGTTGATTGAACAGCAAACTTCGCTCATTGATTCAACGGCAAATATAATGAAAAAAAACTACCGAAGATGTTAATCTCAATTTTAAAAAAATTTATGATCAGCTGATGTTATTTCGCGCAGAAGTGACAAATGAAGTAGAGTCACAAAAACTAACATTATTTTTTACGGTCATAATAACTCAATTAAATTTAATGATTGATGAATGCAACAATATACAATCATCTGTAATAAATCTGCTAATCGATGTCAACCATGGCCATATTAATACAAATTTGTTGACACCGTCACAACTAAAAAGGGAGTTAATGGAAATTGAAAAACTACTTCCAAAAAAGTTGGCTCTTCCAGGTCAGGCCAGTAGGACGGAGTTAACAGAAGTCTACCATGATATGAAGGCCAGAGGAACTATTGTTGACGAAAGACTGGTAGTTCAAGTAGAAATTCCTCTGATGGAAGAACACAGCTCTGAGGTGTATAAAATTATTAAGCTGCCAGTTGAGATAGGAGCAAACATAGTGATGCCAAAGATAAAAGAGGATTTTATCGTATATAACTTCGCGTCTAATATGTTTTATTTGATGTCACAAGCCCAATTAAATAAATGCAGGAAAAATCTTCAAGGGCAATTTAATTGCATAGGCAACATACCATGGAGGCCAGCTATTGAAAGATCATGTGAAGTTTCAGCATTAAAGCAATCTCGCCATGCCGAATGCTCTTTTGAGGCAGTTATAAGAAAAGGCGTTTGGGAGCAACTTACCACAGAGAATCAATGGATTTTTTCTCTATTTGATAACCATTTTCTTACGGTGGATTGTGGAGAGGGTGAGCGTAATTGGATTACACTGCCATTAAAGGGAATTTTAATGTTACCACATGGATGTACAGCAACTTATGAAGGAATCGTCTTATCTGCTTCTAAACATTTCACAACAGTAAAAAGGACTTCCATTAAAACTTCATCATGGGAGTTGGATTATGAAATGGTAAAGAATAAATCGTTTAAACTCTTCGACAAGGTTATAGTAAACAACTCCATGCAAATAGAGCAGCTACAGAAGGATGTCGAATTAATGAAAACAAAACATACCAAGCTTAAGGAGCTGAATTTCCATAATACATCTGGGCCCGCATCATTTATTTTAATATTAATAGTCTTGATAATTATTTTTATAATTTATATTAGATTAAGATGTAATAAAGCCAAGACAGTCAAGTTAGATTTTTCTCCGCCGGTGTCTTTTAGCGCCCGGCAGAATGTTCAAACTAGTTGAACATATGTAAATATACCTGCTTCATGTACGTTGTTCATATTCAAGGACATTCCTTGAAAAATATAAATAAAAACACACAAATAGAAATACCAACATCTGCCGTAATGATGTTGGTATTTCCAATCGTTGTAGGAGGTAATTTTGGGTTATTTTTAAATGTGTACTGATAAGCCATACGCATGTGCGTTGGTCTTCGGCACAATGTATGTAAAACAACCCTCATTATTTCAACGCATTAGTTTAAGATTTGGAAAATTAGTTCTTGTGTACTGATAAGCCATACGCATGTGCGTTGGTCTTCGGCACAATGTATGTAAAACAACCCTCATTATTTCTACACATTAGTTTAAGATTTGGAAAATTAGTTCTTAAGGTTATATTTTAAATAAAATAATCAGTGTCTTACAAACATTCATCGACAATTGTTTAATTTATTACAACATATTGTACAAGGGGTTACCTCTTGTTTTACTCATTCATAGAAAGTATCTACCATTGAAGATTGACTAGAACAGAAAGAGAGAGAAAAAAAGTGTAATTACCCAACTAACACGAAGTAAAACCTTTGATATAAAATGACTTTATCATTTGACAGCAATCCCAATTTTCAAACGTTTTTGAATTGTTTGATTTTAACATTTAAATTCAACTTGATAATTATTTGAAAATAAACATTTGATGTCAAATTGGTATCAACTGTTAAATTTAAATCAAAACTAAGCATGGCAACCCACCAAAAATTTTATCATTTGACATCAATCACAATTCTCAAACGTTTTTGAATTGTTTGATTTCAACATTTAAATTCAACTTGATAAAGATTTGACAATAAACATTTGACATCAAATGTTTTATCAAGTTGATGTCAAATTGGTATCAAATGTTAAATTCAAATCAAAACTAAACTTGGCATTATTAAAGCGAAAAATAAATGCAAACATTAAAAATGGCGATCATTTAAATTTTTTACTTCGTGGTTAAATGGGGTTTACAAGTGGACGATTTATTTCTTGTGAAAACTAAAAATTATTTGTGAGTAATTACAATGATTAGGAATACGAATTTGAAAAAATTAAACGGGAAAGTGAAGAAGTTACAAGTTTGTTTTATTGTCACGGTGCTACAATCCTCAGTATAAAAGAAAGCCAAGTATTTCGTCTTCCCATGAATTTGAGGACGGAAAAAACATTATTTCATCTTTTAGCTATAGTGCAGAACGTTTATGTCACAGTTTATTTAAATAAATGATAAATTTCAATTAAAAAAAAAAAAATTTTATGTTCCACATTGTATGTTCCACAATTGAGAATAACGTTTGAAAGCAAGTTGAAAATAAAGGCATTTTTCAGTTTGATAATAATTTTGTTGAGAATGCTATGATTTTCAAAACATTATCAAACGTTTGTCGTTTGAGAAAACTTTTAATTTCAAATCATTTTTACTTTTAAATCAAACCTTCGTGTTCGTTGTGTTAGAAAGAAATGTGATTACTTTGTTGTTCAACTTAACACGTACGGAGTTTTAAGAAATAATTTTTTTTAAGAGAGAGTTTCCGTTCTAGTCAATCTTCTATGGTCTCTACTTTTCGTTGATCAATTGAGTATTTTTTTTTTTATTCTGTTTGAATTGAATATTTGTTTGTCTATTTTACTAATTTAAATTTAAAACAAGTAAGAAAGTATAGTCCAAATAGCCCGACCATGTGATACCCTACTCCACAGCAAATAAAAACAATTTTGTAACCCATGGGCAATCATGGACCCGCCTTATCAAAATTATGTTATGAGGTTAAGATTTAAATAAAAGTTCTTTGTGCCGAATATTGTTTAGATATCTTCATCTATATAAGATTTTAGGATGAGTGTTTACATAAAACTTATGGTTAATTTTGGGCCTACCAGGACCTACCAAATTTTGTCATGACATAGTAGCTATCGTAAAAGTTATGATCACCAATTTTTATGTTATTACCAACATTTATGAGAAAGGTTTAGCATTAAAAGCTATTTTCGGGAGTACTGTTTGTTTGGGAGCTATGGTCAAATATGGACCGGTTCCAATAAAATTTTGTAAGATGATTTTGATTGTAATAAAATAAGTTTGGACCAAATTAAATCTAACTAGCAACTTAATAAGATGGTTTATGGGCACAAAGACCTTTTTCCGGAAAGAAGCTGGTATGGGGGCTATGTGAAATTATGAACCGGTTGGCCTCATTCAATAGGCTTGGTCCTTGTGCCAATTATTTATGTATTTTTATTAATTAAATAGACCATATGTTTTAAATTAGATCGAATTATCCCAAAATTGTGACCTGTACTTTGCGCAACCGGCCAGCCAGAAGATGTGATTCTGAGCTGATCGGTATACTTAAAGGTTTGGCTAGGACCAATAATTTAAGGTGTTACAAACATCAGTTTAAATGCATAATTCCCGGTCCACTATTGTAGTGTTTGTATAATTAATTATAGATTGAAAAACTTTTGTATAAGACGTTGTGTATTTATACTATTTTTATGAAGATTAGTATCAGTGATGGAAAATTAATTACTATTTTACTATTTTTAGTACTTTTTTATTCCCCAAAAATGGTGAAAATAAAGATTACGACATACGAATGATTTCCTGTTAGATGACGTAGTCTGTGAACGGCAAGTGCTGCCAAGTCAAAAAGTCCCTTAGTTTTAGGAGTTTCTTAAGCGGCTCATACACTTTCAATAAAACTGTTCAAATTTACGTATTGTACAATTATATCGCCAATGTGGGTGTGATATTCAAAGGTGACACAATATATTGGCAACAATCAAAAGACTTTTGATTTTTATTGCGCAACGAAAAGAAAGTGAAATGCGTTGGCATTATTGTACAATGCTGTTTATGTTATTCTTAGTACCGGTTCACACACGTCAAGTTTCTCTCGTCAAGTCTTGAGTTTTTATGAGAGAGGGGAAAAGAAATGGCCTTCTAGGTTATGTTCACTTTTTTTTATTTAATAAATGAAACCATTGTGTGACTTATTGCATAATATAGAACAAAATGGAAATAATATGGCGAATACCATATACAATAATATTGCAAGTGTATTATTTTTATTTTTATTTTTATTTTAATTTAATTTAGTTGTTTGGCTCGTCAAGTCTTGAGCATTTAGGAGACTTGACGAGACAAACTTGACGTGTGTGAACCGGCACAAAAAGAACAACTATCTTGAGTTTGCCAGCTTGAAATTATAAGCGAAAAGAAATGGAATAAGCGTGACGTCATTTGTAAGCCTTTAACGTAATATAAATTTTGTTTTCAGGATGGTGTTTCTATCATACTTGGATACCCTCACGTCTGTTTTTGTACTAAACTTTAATAAACCTTAGTTCTGCTGCTTTAAATCGCCTTAAAAGGAATAAGAATCGTAAAAAATCCTAAATAAAATTCTGCACAAGCAAACATTTTGGTACTGGTAGGTCTATTATTGCCTGAATGTCCCATTTGTGGAACACTCGCAAATTATATTATCAATACTGGCAAGTGAGTCATGTAGAATTTATATGGGCATTTCCGGCGAAAAGTCTACTTTTTATAACGTAACGCCAGAAGTAATTTAAATTGTTTCTCAAAAAATTGTATATGTAAAGTTTACTTTTTTATATTTTAGTGTAAAGAGCAACTAGCTCTACATTAAGTAACAAAAGGCATAACGGTTAACCAACATGGTCCTAAGCTACAACCTTAATTGCATTCTGGCGTTACATTAAAATGCCCATATGTACCTTAAAACGAGCAAAGATTTTTAAATTTGATAGCTCGAAAAATAAATCTTTATAAGTCCAAAGCTTACTAAAATAAGTTTTTTACAAAAGGTCTTGCTCAATTCGCAGTCTTATTCAGTTTTGTAATGCCAGTCAAAATCCACTTCCGTTTTTTAACGTCACGCCAGCACATATTTTTGCTCATATCTGCAAATCCTTAGCGTCGATTGCTGTAATTTTTTTCAGAATGTAGTGCTACTAGCTCTTTGTATATATAAAATCCCTTTTTACAAATTTGACTTCTTCAATTAATTTTTTCACATTTTGTGGTACAAATACCACGACACGTCTAAATGGAAATGCCCATATACATTTTTTGTTGTTGTTGAATTTTACGTTTTAAATAAACAAATAACTGATTATGTCCAATATACAAATACAAGGTGATACAAACGTTATTTTAACAAAACTAAATATTAAACTAACAACTCTTTTTGAAATAATCTTTAACAATTTTTTTTGTGTATAAAAAAAATTTTAATTGACTTTAATAAACTGTTTGTTTAAAAGTATGTATAAGGAAATGCTTATAACTACAGAAATTATCACATACATATGTACATATTTCAAAACAAAATGAAAAATCCATCCAAAATAAATAGGTATACAACAAAAAAAACTAAATGCAAATACATATTAATTCAAACTGTTAATATCCTTTGTGAATTACAATATTTACTTAAATTTAAATGCTAGCGGAAACAATAGTCCTAAATTAGATCTCAAAAAATGCATATCATCTACAAAGGACGGCAAGTGCCCATACGTAAAGCAGATACGCCTGAAATAAATTTTATAAAACAAAAGTTAATATTCGAAGTTAGTGCCTGTTCACACACGTCAAGTCAGACTCGTCAAGTATTGAGTTTTTAGGAGAAAGGGGTAAAAGAATGCCATTTCTTTTCCCTCTCAAGACTTGACGAGTCAAACTTGACGTGTGTGAACCGGCACTTACATACATACATATATAGTTTATGTTAATAAAGGGTACTTTACACTATCGCACAAGTCTTACGTATTTTGAGGAAAATACTTCCCTGCAGCCGTATTCTTGAATTCGCTTAGCTAAATCTAAATCTCGATAGCTATAATACCTTAAGCCTACAGTACACGGAATGTAAAAAGCTACATACGAATGAGGTGCTGACGTAATTTTGACGACACTACAAAGCCACAATAGCAAGTTCGTTGTGTGTGATGACGACTAAATAACGTTAGAACCTTATGCGAATGTAGCTTTTTACATTCCGTGTACTATATGAATGAAATTAAAAGCTAAATTTAGCAAAATTTAGCAATGCACTTGACAGTATTGCACTCGTATCCAAAAAAAGCTAAATCAACTTTATAGATTTAGCGAATTACAGAATACGGCCACATATGTATCTAATGAATGCTTAAAATTTTTAAGAAAATCATAACAACTTACCATGAAAGTGTTGTATTTTCTGCAAAATACCTAAGACTTGTGTGATAGTGTAAAGTACTCGGAACATGTTTGAATACAATATTCATTAGGCAAATGTTTTATTCTATGAATACTCACTTTTACCACATCTTTGAGCACATGACAAACGTCCATTATTATGGTAATTTTCACCATCTGAACCACAGATAGGATTATATTCCATGGTTGATGGACAAGACCGCACACAAGACAAATAACGTGGTGAAGCTGTGGTTACAGTAGCGGTTGGGGCGGCTGTTGTTGTTACTGAGTTACCATTGTTATCGTTATTGTTATTATCATTGTCAGGGAAAACTCCATTGTTGCCAGGAGAGATTGAATTATTACCACCAACTTCTTGATCTGGAATTTGTTGTACGGGAAAACTTTGGGGCATTGCCCAAGCAACTGTTAAAAAGAGAGCTGGAATGGACAAAAATATGATTTAAATAAAAACTCTTAAAAAGCAACTTTTGAAGAGTGCTTCTTTATTTTTTCATTTTTCCTGAAATCTATATATCGCTCATTTGCTGCAACGTCGTCATAACCCAAAAAATTAAATTTTTGAGTTCGTTTATTTCGAAATGAATTTTTTGAGGTTTGGCGACAGCAAATAAGCGTTGTATATAACTTAATCTTGGTCTGTTCGACCACAAAAAACTGGATGACGAATGTACCAAATTAGATACATACTTCCCTCTGAGGGTTGGTTCGTAATTGCAACGTGTACTTATGGGTACTATCTGTTAACATGTTTTTTCGAAATAATTTAGCTTAACATTTAAACCTATCGAGCCATATTTGCGATTATATCGTAAGCGTAATGGAAATTTTTTTTTCTTGCAAATAGGTTAGAAGTACTTATAACAATGACGAACAAATTCATAGACTTTGAATATGTACCGTTGCGGTGAAAAAGCCCATCTAAATCCATAATAACCAGGGTTACAGTTAGGAATTTTTAAAAAGTCGCAAAAAAGGTCGTTTTATAAAAATAAAGTCGCAGAAAAAAGTCGTTTGAGAAAATTAAAGTTGCACATCTTTGTTTTAAACATTTAATTAATAAAAAGCATAGGAAAACGATTGAAACAGTGAGTTGCATTTTTTCATTTTCAGAGACATGTTTGAAATTATTAATGTGTTTTTCCATGTCGCGGAATATGATTTTTAATTCACTGCAAAAGACCGCTTTGGCTCTATGTCTTGGTTAAGCCATTTATACTTCAGTTACCAGTCCTTCGAATGGTATCACCAAATATAAAGTTTCTAGGAAGGACCTGCAGCGATGTTATCGTTATCTTCTTTGATTGTCCCGTCGGCTAAAAATAATTTTATAAAACGAGCACTGCAAACACCACAATTCTTTTTTAAAAAAGCTTTTTTGCTTAAACTATTCTTTGAAGCTTTGCGAAAATTTTTTTAAATACATTGTTTTCAAGACAAGGTTGCAATACAGTTACATATAAAATTGTTGCCAATGGAAAATTGTGTGCTGAATTACGATTGACAATTTCTGATAAATAATTGACGCGTTCTGAATTACAATTGGAAAAGGTGTAGTTGCAGAGGGTACAAAACCCATCTTTAAAAAACTGATTTTAAAAAGGACCTTTGAAAAAGAACCTTTAAAAATTCTTTTGCAAAACACCAAATACTAAGCATCTTACCTAGGATTTCTGTTCAGGGAAAAAATTGCCAGTAACTTCCGGGAAAAATAATTTCTAGTTCTCGGGATTTGTACATGGGAAAGTTCGGAAATTTTTTCCCAAAGTTTTCGATCTAAATTAAAGTTTTGCACCTAACTGACTGTTTATAATAATTAAAGAAAAAAGAGAATGAAGTTCCTAGAATCATTTGAAAATTCTTGCAGCTTAAGCACTTTATTAAGTATATACGGTTGAAACGTCGTATTTTGGGGGAAAAAAAAAACTTTAAAAAGTACAGACTGTCGCGAAGTGTCGTATAGACCGAAATAATAAGATATTAAATTGCTTTTGAATCGAGAAAGTACTCGATCACGACTGCCAGAATCAGGCCCCAGCTTAAATGTTTCTCATGATGATTTGTTTTGGGAAATCTTTGTAAAGGGCTGAAGAGATTTGACGACGATGCAAGATATTTTAGAACAAACGACAAGCTCAACAACTTATTAGACCTAATGTCTGTTACATATTCCGAACAGTAAATACGATTGATTAAACACGTTTTGATGTCGGGAATGAAAAGATTTAGCTTTCCTGGAAAAGGAAAAGTCCTTGAAATCAGAAAATGTTTTTTTTAGCAAAGCTACTATTTGAAAAGTAATTCTTAAATGTGTATCTTATGATATAAGTACCTTATAAACCGGCAAAGTTGCATCAGATTTTTGCATATTTTAGAAGTTTTAAAAAAAATCAATCACTTTCTGGACAAAAAATATGATTTTTCGTCATTTAAACTTGTATTGGAATAGTTTTTGATAATCGAAATATGTACTTTTGCCCAATTTGGCCAGCGTTGCCGTTGTGACACTAAAGTATCACTTTTGACCCTTTTTCATACCAATGACACTTTTTGTGACCCTTTTTTTAATTTATCCCTTTGTATCATTTTTACAAAATGTATGCCACTTTTTGAACCTTTTTGAAAATAAGTACAAGTTTACATATTTCTTACGAAAGTTCCCATGAATTTTGTGAACATAGGTACATATAAAAATTGGTAGCATGTCATAACGTAGTGTCATAGTGTCCACAGACACTATTTACAAACAAACTTTAAATAAAAACTTGTGGGTCCATGCTTTTCTCTCTCAATTTACTCGAATTGGAGCTGGAAGAATAGACTCCAAGTCTATTCTACTATAGAATAAGTATTTCTAAAAAGTGATAAACATTATCAAAGGTTTTTGTAAAAGTAACTTTTTTTTGAAAATATGACTTATTTTGGAATGTACCTGTGAATTGTTTCTTAGGCCCAGAGCAGATGGTAAAACGCATCTGCAACGAAACCCTTTAGAAATTATTGTTTTAAACCCAGTTTCAATCGTTCACAATTCAACCTTAATTGTACCAGAATGTAATGAAAATATCACAATCATTTCGATTTTCTTTGTAAACAGATGAAACGCAAACACGAGTTTCCTGCAATTTAACTGGTTTCTAATGCATTACAAACCGGTCTCAAAATAGTCGCGTCATGTGTTGTCCCTCAAAGTAGTCTAGGCATTAACTCAAATGAAACTCAAAAATAACTAGAAGTTGCAGTTGCGATCCACCGTCTGTTCTGGGCCTTGGTTTTAACATTGATTTATAATTCAAGTATGTAAAATCACTTTTATTTAAGTCTAATGTATTAATTTTTTGCATACTAATAATTAGACCATTTATTACATTTAAATACCTGTTTTGACCCTTTTTTTCTTAAATACCCTTTTTATGACACTTTTTCAAAATTTTCAACGGCAACCCTGAATTTGGCTTAGCTGCTAAATTTTTATTGTAAATAAATTCTAATTTTTTTCTTTAATATTCACAGTTTTGTGTTAATAGTTTAGTTTAAAAATGTACACTTCCCTTTATTTATTTTAAATAATGAAAATTCTTAAAAGCTAATTTAATTAATAGAATTAATTCTCTTACCGAACAATAATACAGATTTCATTTTAAACACTGTTTTTAATTCTCTATAAGTTTAACTGCTTCTGAGGTAGTCTGGATCGCTAATGCTAATAGTTGTCAGCAAAATGTTTTGAAACAAACTGAAAAAAAGTACTCAACAGACAAGATTTTTAAAATATATTTATACATTCATGAAGTATAAGCACATACATACATATGTATGTAGATACGTAGATACATACAAACATGTTTTAGTACATACCCTGCAAATATTATTGGACCACCTGATCCAATTTCATGAAATGGACTATTCCATGGACTGGTCCGATGTAATGCAAGCATGGGCCATGCCATTGTTAAAAAGTGTTTGTAGTGAGATGACATGTCTTCGTTTTTTAACGACATGTTTTCGTTTTTAAACGAAGTTAAAACTAATCCTCTTGTGTGCACAATGGAGTTAAATATACCTTGTTTTTTCCATACGTTTGGGTTACTTTTGGACTAGTCCTAGTCCAAGGCGAATTAACTACAGGTGGTGTCGAAACGGGATCTGATTTTGACAGTTCAAGCTTATTTGTTTTGATTTGTTAGTGTTTTGCTAAGAATAGTTGACATTTCGAGCCGTAAACACTAACAATGCAATGCAAAAAACACTATGTTGTTTCTGTTGCTGTTGGATTGTTGTAGTTCCGACACCACCTGTAGTTGAATTCGCCTTGTCCTAGTCCTTTGTGGGCTACTCTTTACACGCGTGTTTGGACTGGTCCTATTATTTGCAGGGTACAGACATCCACATACAAATAAACAACGGTTATGGAAATATAAAATCCCAATATTGACATTGAAAAGTTCAGTACAACGCTGGATGCTTTTGGTTTAACCAAAAAACGCAAAATCAGATGTGATTTAAAGTTTATTTTAAATGTTTTTTTTTCAACGCGCACGTGAAATGGAGTCGGATGTGAAAATCTGAATCAGTTCTTTCTTTGTTTTATACCTACATCACAAAAGTGGAGAGAGTATTATGCGTTTGTGCTGATGTTTGTAACACCTTAAGATATTAGTCATCGACCCACCTCTTAGGATACCAATTACTTTTTGAGTCGAACTAACGATGTCCGTCCATCCGACTGCCCTATTCCACCATATCTCCCATGCAAAGAAGTACTATTCCCGAAAAAAGCTTTTAAAGCCTAACTTTTTTATAAATGTTGGTATTGACATAAAACTTGGCGACAATAACTTTTACGATAGCTTCTATATCATGCTGGTAGGTTCAAAATTACCCATGGGTCCCTTATAGTCCTCGTTCCTCAGATTACTTAAAGACAAACAAATCTCATTTGAATTTTAACCTCATAAAATAATTTGGTTCTGGGGGTTCCTCGCTGGCTGCCACCTTTTTGGATTGGGGTCATATGCCGGAAACTTAAAATACCGAATTTCCAAATCCGAACTCTATTTTTCACATATTGCTTTGGGCGATTTCGCTGGCAGCCGTGGTTCCCAAATAGGGCACACTCCAAAAAAATAAATGTTAAATACTGTGGTGTAGGGTTTCATATGGTCGAACTTGACTGATTATACTTTCTTATTTGTTTTTTATTGTGTTAACTAACAAGTATGTAAATTAAGAAAACAAATGGATTTTTATTTTTAAAATCTAGATATTATTTCTTGAGTTTCTCTTAAGTAGTTCTTTTTATTGGTACTGACTAACGTTGGGGGAACTTTCTTGTTCTAAACTCGTTAAGAATTGAGTGTAAAACCAAATACATAACTTGAAACGACTATAGGTGAGGCATGAAGGAAGTTTATTTTAAAGTCGGTTTATTATTAGGTCGTTAAGAGATTATATAGAAATTATGTTCCTTATGGCTTAACTCAAACATATTAACGCCTATCGTAAATTAGTAAGAATATTTCAGGAGTGGGATTTATATGGGATCTACAAGTTATAAACCTGTGGCCTTTTTTGTTTACATAACAATAATACAAAATTTGATGTGGAGGGTATAAAAAGTATCTGCAAGTGTTTAAAACTAGTTTTATTAGGTGTTTTCAAATGCAAATACAGTAGTTTTCCTGTCTTATGGCTAGTTTACACTACATATGTACTATACTCTGTATTAATACATGTCAAAAACTCAAGTATTATGTAAAAGTCTGATGTGTGAATGCATGTGTGATAAAAATGACAAGTATTATGAAAAAAAGTTTAACATCCCATACGACTTCAAGTTTTTTCGGGAAAATTTCTAAAGCTGGCGATACACTATCCTATTCAGTCGAACGATTTGTCAAAAAAATCGTACGTGCTCATAAAGTAGAATTTTTTTTCCCACGATGAAACGGGGAGGTTTCCCCACAGTGACAGGTACCGCGACCAGGTTAGGTCTATTGTACCCACTCCCCTTAGTTGGCCAAAATACCCTCTGCTTCCCATAGGAACCCAACCAGGGCATTTGCCGGTATATCACCGATTTTGGACGCACACATTATACCATGCCCCAAGTGCCTCCTCCTGGCCCATGCCAGCGCCGGGCAGTCACACAGTACATGCTCCATCGTCTCGTCCCCGTCTAGACATAGTATGCATTCCTGATCCTCAGCCAGGCCCATCCGATAAAGGTGGTATTTGATAGTGTGGTGACCAGTTAAGTAGGCCACCAGCAATCGCAGATCCCGTCTGCCGAGACCATTCGTCCTCATTACTTTCCCGGGAGAGATAAATCTCCTTGCCTGACGCATTCCCGGAAGCGATGCCCAGTATTCCCTATGTTCGCCCAAAGCCCAGTCCTCCATGACGGACTGGACCCCTGCCCAACTAAGTCCACAGAAGGTCTCGGGACCCATCATCCGCGCGTTAGAACCAGCCCTGGCCAGGTCATCAGCCGTTTTATTAAACGGGATCCCTGAGTGCCCCGGCACCCAACAGAGCGTCAATCTGCTCCTTGTCCCCAGCTCCTGTAGCTTTCCACGGCACTCCGCCACCAGCTTCGAGGACATTCTCCAAGAAGAGAGTGCTTTAATGGCCGCTTGGCTATCAGTGAAAATCACATTACTGCCGCCAACCATTCCCCTATCAAGAATGTTTCTGCAACACACATCAATGGCGCAAATCTCGGCCTGAAAAACACTCGGTGATTCGCCCATTGCCATCGAGAGTCGTGTTTTAGGTCCAAAGACCCCTGCACCCACTCCGTGCTCCGTTAGGATAGTGTAGCTAAAAAATTAATTCAGTGACCGATTTTTTTGACAAGTCTGTCCGACTTGCAATTGTTTATGAACATTTTCATAAAATGATAGTTTCTATGTGATCAGAGTTGTATTTTCTTGTAAAGTAGCTGAGTCATTTGAGTTGGCATCAGTTTTGTGGGATAGTGTGGCATTGATAACAGATTTTGAAGAAATTTTTCTATGTGCTATCAAAAGCTTCGAAATTTGTATTCAATGGGCTCAACAAAATAATGTTAATTTGTCAACGTTATTGCTTTCAAGAGGACTTCAGGAAGATGCCACAAAACGAAATTTTTTTGTTTTAGGTTTTATGGTACCAGTGTTATGAATTGTACCTTTTTTAATTTTTTTTTAATACATTATACAGATCTCAAAACATATTTCAAAATAAACGATAAATTATACAGTTCTAGTCATTTATTTATTCATAACATGGGTACTAGGCACAAGTATGGCATATAACGAACTCTTCAGTTGAACGAACAGTCCTGAAAAAGTACTGGTTCGTTAAACCGGAAAACTACTGTACTACATACTTATTTAATAATATGTAATACTAATACCATATTCACACGGACAGCAATATTCGTGTTTCGCGCCCCAAACATGATTGAAACGACTTGTTTTCCCATACAAAATCTTGAGAGCGAAACAGGTCGTTTATGTAGGGGGGGGGCCAAAATTTTTTTTGTAAAATGCTTTTTTGACTGCCTTCTACTCAATGCAAATGGCTAAAACCTTGCAGGCATTCATACTCCCGCTGGCAATACACGAATACATGGGCGTAGCCAGGATGAAATGTAGGGTGGGGGCAGAATTTTTTTGTTGTAAAATGGTTTTTTAGCCGCCTTTTACTCAATGCAAATGTATAAAACTTTGCAGGCATTCATACTCCCGATGGCAATACACGAATACAGTCCGTAGCCAGGATGAAATGTAGGGGGGCAAAAATTTTTTGGAAAATGCTTTTCTTTAGCTTCACTTCGGAGCAGCGCTGCCAGAAGTAAGATTTTACCTTATTTTTTTAAGATTTTTTAACCGAAAAAAGATTTTAAGATTTTTTCCCCAAAAACAAGACTTTTTGTTTTGTCTAGACGAAGGTAAGGTTCAATTAACAAAACCTTCTTTGTTCCCATTTAAAAATTTTTAAACTAAATATGTAATACAATTTAGTATAAGAAATTAAATTTTTTGTAATGTTTTTTTTTTGTTTATTTTATGTATTAAATAAAATATGAATTGTTTTTATTATTTATAATAAAAAAAACTACTTTTTTCCAAAAATAAGATTTTTTCTTCAAAAATAAGATTTTTTTTTGGTGAAATTAAGATTTTTTGCTGAAAATTTCTGGCAGCCCTGCTTCGGAGCATCAAATCTTGTAACGTTAATTTAACCGCCTTTTACTCAATGCAAATAGATGAAACTTTGCAGGCATTCATGTTACCGGTGACAATATACGAATACATGGGCGTAGCCAGGATGAAATCTAAGGGGGGCAGACTTTTTTTTTTGTAAAATGCTTTTCTTTACATTCACTTCGGAGCATTAAATCTTGTAACTTTAATTTAACCGCACTACAATGCGAAAAATTAACAGGGTCTAAATCGTGCAATATTAAAGCATTGGAAGAGATGGAGAGACTGCGAAATTTATATTATAACAGTAAATAATAATCCACAAGTGTAAAGTTTTATTATATGAATATTAAAAATCGACTAAAAGTCAAAAAATAAGAACATTTCAAACAACAATAAACTTTTAAATCAAAATGGAAAAAATCTCACACATCCCTTTAAGAAAAGCGTGGGACGCGTTGTTATGAAACAAAATGCTCAATTATTGAAAATTCGTAGCTTTAAACATGATTGGTTGTATTTCTTTCGGTCTGAAATATTAAAATGTACTCACGGCAGTCATGTTTTTAAGTTCAGGTTGGTATGGACGCCCCACGCTTTTCTTTAAGGGATGTGTGAGATTTTTTTTCATTTTGATTAAAAAGTTTATGTTGTTTGAAATGTTCTTATTTTTTGACTTTTAGTCGATTTTTTTAGTATTCATATTCATTTTGTGTTCACAACTGATCAACATATTAAGGTAAAGAAAAGCGTTTCTTAAACAATTTTATTTTTTTATTTATTTTATTTAAAACAAAACAAAATAAAAAATCTTTTGTTGTTTTTATTCTATTGTTATTCAAAGGTAAAATATCTTTTACAACTTAATTTAAATAACTACATAATTTAAATTTTTGTTTGCATAATCAAATAAATACTTTTTTATATTATCAAGACGAAATAACCTATCTGCAGTTTTCAAAAGTTTACAGGAGAGAGAAAACGTTATAAAATTGGAACTATTAACGATATTGAAACGAAAATTACACATTTTGATTAAAATGAAACCAGTAATATATATCGGGTGAGAAAATTTTGTTTTTCTAATCATAGCTTATGTTATGACACTTAGGTTTTTTGGAATTGTAAAAATCTGAAACCAAATAACCTATCTGCAGTACTAATTAGTATGAATAAATAAAAATTTCATTACACATGAATATTATGTATATCGTCACCTAATATGCAAAAGGGCGTAACAACACTTTTTATTTTTTTATAGGAGAAGCAAAAAACGTTGTAGAATTAAAGATATTTTAGATTTAAAAGACATATTTTATTGTCTTGCTTAAAACACGACTACAGACTTATTTCTTAAGATTTTTTTATTTTTTGTTAATATTTTTTAAGTTATGGCTGAAACAAAAAGACGTAACAACATTAAACATGAGAAATGGTGATTTTGTTTTTAGAATATAAGTATTCTTCCCACTTTATTAAGTAATAAACATGTTTTGTAGGAAGTTTATTAAAAACAAAATTTATTAAAATTCATTGTATTAAAACAGTACATAAATATTTTAAAATATCTATTAATTCTGAAAAAAGGTTGCAATGCCGAACTTTACTTTTATCACAATAAGTTGATGAATATCCCACTTTTAAATCTCTTGGATTTCTTTCACATACTTTCCCCATGGAAAATCCTTCGTATGCTTTGCCATTCATCCGTTTTCTTTTATTTTCCACTCTTTTATTTGTTTTTTGGCACTATGTTCAGTTTCATTATTATTATTTTCCATTTTACTTTTTTTTACAAATATTTTAATATTTATTTAATTTTTTCACAATACCCAAAATACTCAAATACCGTTAACATTGAACGATAAAATATAAAACACAAATTGACAAAAAAATCGTAGGCAACTTAGTTATTCAAAAATAAAAAGAGTCAGTTTTTTCATTAAAGTGTGTTGTTACGCCTTTTTGTTTTTGAAATTTATACACTTGTTGTTACGGCCTTTTGAATTTCGTTTGTAAAATCGTTTTTTCTTGACTTATAAGTTCAAAATTCTGGAGAGACATGTAATTTAGTTTAGTGCATTATAATCAATCAAAAACTCGATTTTGAATTTTTTTGTTGTTACGCCCTTTTGCATATTAGGTGACGATATACATTAAATAATTAAAGTAGTAGTTTCTTTTACTGGTTTAAGCAAAAACAAGTACTTAATGTTTGTTTAAATTACACTATGCAACAAAATAAAACTTTTATCGTGATTTTTGATGATTTATTTTTCTTTTTTTGTGCGTAACGGTCCTCTAGGTAGAAAAACTTTGTCATTTGTAATATTATATGTTCAAAATTTTGCACACATATGCGTTATAATATAAGGAATAAAAATCCATTATAAAATCAATTTTGAAATTTTTGCAGATAGGTTATTAGGTCTTTTAGATGACGATATAGAAAATGATATCTTAACGTCAACCGAAGTTGAGGCATACTTGAAGGATGCCAATTCATTTGGAGGATATTAATTTTCTAATTCCCATCCCACATTTGATTCCAGATCAAACATACATAGTTGAAATTAGTTTTATTTTTCGAAATCCTGTATTTTTTTTTAATTTGTCGGTCTATTTTTCTTTCCACACGTTAAGTTTACTTTCTGCCATATCAATTAATTTGAGTTGACTATTTATTAAGTGAACTAAATCCTTCCAAATTAGTTATTGTTTCACCAACATATCCGAAGTTGGAAAATACTAATGCTAATTGACGTTTGATGTTATTTAACTTACAACTACAATTAATGTTGGAAGAATTCCAACCAATTGTAGTAGGGAATGTAAGAAAACATAAACTCACTGTTTATTGTTGTTTTGTTTTTGTTTAAGCTTTGTTATTGTTACAAGTAGAGCTGTTGCTTATAATTCTCATTCGCTTAACAGTTGTATACGTTTAATATATTTAGTTATTCTAAAATCTTTGGATGAAGTTTCCTGACGATCTGGCCTAAGAACCAGTGAAAAGCGCATATTAATAACTTATCCCTTCAACAATAAATTTCAGTGTCTTTAACAGGAATACAAATTGGGAATTAAGCACGATAAACAAAATCTTTTAAATTAAAAAGTATTTTATATATTTAAGTTAAATTCATTATTTTTTAAATAAACTGTGATATAAACATTCGGCACCATAGCAAACTGTTCTTTTCGTCCGTCCTCTAATTCTTTAAAAACTAAATACATATGTACTAGGCTTCCTTTTATTTTGAGGATTGAAGCACCGCGATCATACAACAAACTTATAATTTCTTCACTTTTCCGTTTTATTTTTCTTAATTTGTATTCTTAATCGTTGTAATTGCTTACAAATAATTTTTATTATATTCAACATTTTTTATTTTTTGAATTTATTCTATGAGGACTATTACAAAAAAGCTTTATAAAATGCATAACTGAAATTTAGCTCCTTCGGAAGGAAATAATTCCCAGTTTCTAATAATTTTTATTTTTCACAAGAAATAAATCGTTCTCTTGGAAAACACATTTACCACGAAGTAAAAATTTCACTTTAATCGCAATTTTTAATGTTTACATTTATTTTTCGCTTTACTATTGCCAAATTTAGATTTGATTTGAATTTAACATTTGATACCAATTTGACATCAAATTGATAAAACATTGGATGTCAAACGATAATTTTCAAATCATTAACAGTTTGAATTTCAATGTTAAAATCAAACAATTGAAAAATGTTTGAGAATTGTGTTGAATGTCAAATGATAAAGTCATTTCATATCAAAGGTTTGACTTCGTGTTTGTTGGGACGTCGTAAAAGCCACTTTTTGCAAACACTGTTTTTGCAGATAACCATTAACATTACTCTCTTACACTGCTTAAACATCATATCACCCAAAATTATGCACCTTACCCCGTTTCACCATTCACACAATTTTTGAATTTTCAGCCAATCGGCTGTTTTCTAGATTTTTCGTTGATAATACGTATACACTACTTGCAAGTAATTACTTGCATGTGGAAACGTAGGGTTAACGCCTTCAAAATACAAAGAGTTATTTAGTGGAAGAACGTTTGTGTATGTTAAACTTTTTTCCGCTAAAAAAAAGTTATAAACTGTAAATTTGTATGTATGGAATTAAAATTGTAAATTTTATTATTTATTTTTAATCTCAAAAAAATATAAAATAAATTATCTTGTCTGTTAATAACGATTTTTTTCTTTCCTGAAAAATAATTATTTTGTAATTTAAAACGTTATTGGCGACTGTGCTTCAATTATTTGAGTGAAAAAATTGTCAATGTGGTTGTTATGTTTTTGCACTTTTGCTAGTTGTGACTAAAACGACCTCATTAAAAACAAAAACAAATTTAAGTTTTAGTTATTGCTTTTAGTTATTGATATGTAAATATGTTATTAACGAAAGAAATGTTCTTGTCGACATTGAGAGCCAGGCAGTTAAAATAAAACAAATATATTTTTTTGTGTACATTATTTAAAAACATAAATAGTTTATTTCACATCCACAGTTTAAAATAGAATTTAAAATATTTAAAACAAATTAATTTTTTTTTAATTGCTCTGCAAATTGAAAACGAGTGAAAACAAAATCGATGGAGATTTTCAGTAAAATTTTTTAACAACTATTTTATACTCAATATTTATATTACCTATTAAAATAGGATCGTTTTTAAAATTTATTAGACTTCAATTTCACTTGAATTCGATTTAAAGAACATGTCTATAAATTTATTTGTTTAAAGCTTTTTATATATTTACATACATATGTAAATAAAATAATTTATATTAATCTAAACCAAACAAAAATTTATTCTTAATCTCACCATTTTAGTTCTGTTCAGATGTTTAAAACGTATTTTACAATATCTATGTCTTTTATTTATACAAAGAATGAAGTATGTGTGTGTGTTTTATAATCTAATATTACACCACGGTTGAGATTTTTTAATATTACAAAATTGTTTTTTTACAAACTAATGTGACCAGTGTAACCAGATTAGCACTTTTACAAGTAAATTCAGCATTTTAAATTTAAATTCAGCTGAAAAATTTTTATTAAAAATTAGGCATTTTATGTAGAATAATTACAGCATATCTAAAATTTTATTTCGTAAATCTTTATGTATTATTTTTATAATTAAACTATGTATAATTTTTTTTAATAATTTGCGAACACAAATAGTTGTAATAAAGGAAGAAGTTTTTTGTTAAAAAGAAAATTTTTTTTTATTTTATGGAGCTTTGAAGAAATGCTTTACCTTTTATGTTAAAAATTTTAACAATGATAAAAAGGGAATCTTAGAAATCAATGTCATATTGTAATAAATGTAAGCGGACAGACATAAACTCCAATTGTCAAATTCGTATGTATGAGCCAAAATTTGTACATGTGTATATTGTGACAATTTTGACAAGTCTGGTTTTTTTTTATAGAGCAGCATGTCTACACTCCGAAATGAAGGTACCTTGTGTAAATGTACCTTGGTTTAAAACATTTTTTTCGAAACTGCAGATATATTTAAATTAATTTCGAATTCAGTTTACTTGATAACAAAAATCTTAAAACCAGAGTTTATTCATTAAAGCATTTGCTTGCCTTATTTTTAACAATTTGAGCATATTTTAGGTTTTTCTAACCTGAATATTTGGAAATAGCTGCAGAAGATTTTTAAATGTGGTCACTCCAAATGTGATGTAAAATAAGGTGTTTAAAAAAAAAATGTTTAAAGGGCGAATTCATTAAAAGTTGGCCGTAAGAGCCCAGCTTCCAATTTTTTTTAATTGTGTTAACGGTTTGTTTCTGTCAAGTGATGTTTATTGTTGTACTTGATTTTAACAGTGCCGGGTTGATTGAATTCGTTCTTTTCTTACCGATTCACCTTAAACAAATTCGCCTTGAATGTGTCTGAAACAAAAACAAAAAAACTAATAAGTAAAACAAACTTTGATAATTAATTTGCAATTTGACAATACCAGTGTACACCAAACAGGTAAACACATCCGCCCAGTTGACCGTTTTCATTATATAAACTTACGTCTATTAACAAAAAATGTACAGCCCTAAAAACTCTCTCGGATGCATATACCTTATGGATGTGCCTTGGGCAATACAAATTTAAATTTAAAATTTTCAAAATCTTTTATTACTTTTACACACGTTGCAAATTATTTATTATAAGTTAGAGAATAAACTCTAGTATTGTCCTTCTTTTTTATATTTGCTAATTTTAGCTTTCTTTTTGAATTAGAAGAAGTTGTTTGGGTGTTATCGTCTTCTTGTTCGGATATGGAATTACTATGATAATAATTTCGATTGGAATTGGCAGCATAATAATTATTGCTTGCAAGTTTATCCCTTTTCGAAGATTTTAGACTATTTAAACGTCTTTGCTTCATGTCGGGCGATACGAAGAATCCACATATTTTTTCGTCACGCAAAACTATATTGATATCGACGGTGGAGAAAAGTTGTAACTTTAGAGGTGGCAGTGAGGAATTTTTCTCCGCAATGCAAACCGATGTGGGTACATTTTTTGTATCTACTAATACTTTTTGCAATTTGTACGTAATTGGTATCGTGTGACCAGTTTCAATTGTCACAACATTCAGCATGTTCTTACAAATATCGCTGACAACGGCTCGAAGCGTAAGCGATTGTTGAGCTTTAATGTAACGTTTAAAGAATAGTTCTATGGATTCGTCACCAGCAGTTTTAGCATTTAATTTTTGATCGTTACAAATTTTAGCAAGATGATGCAGTTCGTCGGTGGTTCTTTGAGGTGGTGCGCAGTAATTAAGGGCAGCGGCAAGTAGTCTATAAATAAAAAAATAATTTCATAATTACAATTGTGGTTATTTTGTTGAACTATTTATGGTTTTTAATCTAAATTTTTTTAATATTTTAATTCGGCTCAAGTTCATCAAATTTAATTTTCAAAAAACAGAAGTTAGGAAAAAACATGTAAAATCAATTAAAATGGATAATCATTCAAAAAAGCAAATTTCGATCTACCAAAAGGTTAAAATACAATTTAGTTTAAGGATTAATGTTTGACTATTGACGTCGGCAGTCGTCGATGACGGCGAGTGTAAGACGGCAAATCCATCTGAAGAGATCTAGCGGTTGCGATCGAAACATGTCATGGTAACCTGCCGGCCTGGGTTCGAGCCCCGGCCACGGTCAAGAATGAAAGATTATCAATAACAATTTTGATTAATTTTCATGTTGTAAAATTCCTTTCTTCATAAAAATAATTTCATTTAATGTTTGCAGCGTCACCATAACAATAAATTACAATCAATTTAGTTTTATGACCAACGGGCAAAAATTAAAGGTTTCTCTTCAACATTTTTGAGTATTTGGCTTCAAAAAGAGATGTTTCGAAAGTTTTAAGAGGTAGAACAAACAATTAAATAATTTGTTATTCGGATAAAAAAAGACATTAACTTTCTGCCAGGCACACGATGTCGACAAGAACATTTCTTTCGCTTATTTATATTGAAAACAATAATAAAAAACTAAAATTTGTTTTTTTTTTCAACACAAATATACGAAATAAATGTTCTTGTCGACATCGAGGGCCTAGGTCTGGGCCTTAATTTATTTTATTTTTTATTTTTTTCACATTATCTATAACCTAGCCTTTAAAGGCCAAAATCGGTTACAAATGTCGACTAACAATTGTAGATAAATTAATATATGAATGTATTGGGGGATTCACAAGGTACCCATAAAGTTGTAAAGTCATATGCCTTAAAATAATTACAAGAAACATGTATGTGACTGATGTGATAATTTATGATGAATCAATACACACAGCATTAAAATTTTTATTATGTTTCAAACACAACAATATTTTTTTTAAACAATTGTAAAATATTATTGAGGACATTATGACGATATGACTTGATAGCACACCTTAGCTGCGTTCGTTTACCACAAAATTTGTACAAATTTGTACTGGATTTTACTGAAATGCGTTCGCGAACACATACATTTGTAAAATTTTCATATTAATCACCTACTGGATTTTACTGGGGTTTTACTGGAAAAGTAAACGAACGCACATCTTGTATATATAAAAATTAAAATATATTTAAGTTTAAATATAATTAAAAAAGGGTATGATAGTTTTATTCAATGGAAGATGCTTTGAAAAAATTTCAAAATGAACGATTCAGAAAATTATATGTAAATATCATATGCAGGGAAACCAGAAATATGCTCTAAAAACACGGTTTATGCGCATTAAATATGCAGTAAAAGCTTTAAGATATAACCTGAAAATTTTTAAAAATATGCCCCAGCAAACTCAAAAATTGCTTATTTGAAAACAAAATATTCAACAATTTATTAGAAGCTCCATTTAATAAAAACAATCCTAAAATTATATCGGTAAAGGCAAAACTCCATAGTATTAACAGACAGATTTTCGAGATTTAACCCTTTTTGGAAACGATGGGCCGTCATCGCCTAACAAAAACAGAGTTATGTTAAGAGGTTAAAATCGTTAACATCCATATGAGATTTTTTGTCTAAAAGGGATTTTAGGATCGGTCGCTAAATTGTTTATTAATGTTAAAAGGAAGCTTAATCTATTTATACAGGGTAGCCCAAATTTTTTCTTTTCTTTTCAGTATTTTGTAAAGAAGACTTGGGGTATTTAAAATGGAACAGTACTCAATTGAACAACGTGCCCAAATTTTTTTCCGGCAAAAAGCAAAAGAAAATCATAATTTTATTCATTATTTAATTATGAGCGACGAAGCCCAATTCCAATTAAGTGGGTTCGTTAATAAGCAAAACTGCAGGATATGGGCTACGGAAAATCCGAGAGTAGTTCAACAGCGAGAATTACACCCACCTAAGTGTACGGTTTGATGCGGTGTTTCATCAGAAAGAATAATTGGTCCTTATTTTTTTGAAAAAGAACACGGGGTCGCCGTTTCCGTCAATGGTGTCAGATATCGGACAATGTTGGAAAAGTTTTAAGGCCAGCCGCGGAAAAGCATCCGCAAGTTTGGTTCCAACAAGATGGAGGCACAGCGCACACTGCAAGGGACACAATGGCTCTTTTACGGGACATCTTTGGTGACCGAATTATTTCGCGTACAAGTGATTTTAATTGGCCCCCGCGTTCACCAGATTTAACCGCCCCAGACTGTTTTCTTTGGGGTTATTTGACCATCAAGCAATTAAAAAGCAATATACGCGATGAAATAAACAACATAACACCTGAAGTTTTGCAAAAGGTTATGGAAAATGTATTGGAAAGAGCACGAATTTGCGAAGCATAAAATGGCCACCACTTGTATACTGTATTAAAAAAAAATGAATAATTATTTTTTAAATAAAAAGTTATAACGAATTCATACCCCTTCGTTAATTTTGGGCCACCCTGTATATGGCTTTGGGCAAATCTGAACCGATTCTAAAAGAATTTAATTTGCAGTAAAATATTTTTGGGGTGAATTTAATCTAAATACCAGCATAATAAGACGGCTTACGGTCGAATTTAAAAAGAAGTTTTTATGGGGAACATGTGAAATTATAGACCGATTCTCACCATTTACATAGAATTCGACATTAGTACGTACAATTAAAATGTATCAACCAAATTTGATCAAATTGTCTACAAGATTGCAATTGTACTTTGTGCAGAAAATCAACATGGACAGGCAACTAGACAGACGGACGAATGGTTATCGTAAGATCATTTTAAAAGTGATTCTAAATTGATCGGCATACTAAGAGATTGGTTCAGATTTCTATGCATTACACACATCGCCAAAAACGTATATAATTGCTTTTTCCTTAATTTTATATAAATAAAAAACAGTTTAAAACTTTTAAACTCTCTTGAATTGAATCGCTAGTACAGAAAGTTAACTACTGACAATTTTGGTGAAATAAATTAATAATGTATTCATATAGATTCGAATACGCCCTATTTAATAGGTGCACTAAGAAAATGATGTGAACATATTTTTGCACTTAATCGATAATTTTTCAAATTTCAGTCGTTAAACAGATTTTATATTTCCTAATAATTCTGTGGCAAAAACCCAAAACAACATAAGTCGAGTTATGCCCAAAACGTGTTTTTGCATTTTCGGAATGCCCATACCCGGTTCCATATTGTGTCAAATTTTTATAGAAATCGGATTATAACTTCCTGAGATATTGGTTTGGCATAACTACATAACTCGTTTTTTTATTTTCTAACAATAAACCATAACATCATAACTGATTTATGTTGTTGTTCCTCATTAATAAATCAACATTCGTTGTAGAAGGTACAATATCTTTAATACGGTGGCATAACTGCATATCTGAGATATGCAGTTTTTCCTTAATTTAAATGTCAATTATGTTGTTTTTCCAAAATTAAAAAAAAAAATAAATAAATATTTTTGTTGGAGTTATGTAGTTATTCCAAAACTCGAAATAACATAAAGAGCTGTATATCTCAAATTATGTGTTTTTTCTAAATCAACATTATAAAAAATTTAAAACATATCTATAAATATGTGTTTATGTTAAATTAACAAATTAAAAAAACTAAAGCATATCTATAGTTGTGTGTTTTTTCCAAACCTCAGTTTTTAAAAATATAAAATATATATCGAGCTATGTTTTTATTCCAAAATTATAAAGATAAAAATAATTGTATTATCTCAATTATGCGATTATTCCAATGACAATTTTAACAAATTTTTCAACTTATGTTCTTTTACAGGGTTAAACACTTTTAAAAAAATGGCAATGAATCAACAAAAAAAAGAAATTAAAAGAAAAAATGAAGTCAGCTACGGAGATGAGTTATTTAAACGCACCTTTTTTACCCCACTAGTCGAAAACGAAACCGAATCGAGTATGAATGGATTCTATGATTTAAAAGATAATACTGCGTTTTTAGATTACCTAAGCGAATATTTAGGTTACAGCTTGTACCATTTTTCAGACGATTCCATTGCAGACCCTAACTATACAATTACATCTGATGATACAGACGAATCCATAACTGAAATGGAACAAGAATTGCAGGATGACCCAGATCCTACAATATCTTCTAAAGAGATTGCAATAGAACCTTCTGACGTGGAGATGGAACAAGCAGTACCACCAAAAACATATTTTACGAAAAAAGAAATTCAGAAAAACAGAAACCGAGGAGAAGCATATGTTACAAAATCTAAAAAAACGGTGATGCACCGAAAATGTAATCAATTGAAACCCTGCCGTAGAAACTGTAAAGATAAGATCACTTTTGATGATCAGAAAGTTGTATTTAACGCTTACTGGGGATTGGGGTCATATAATCAGCGATTCATTTTTATATCATCTTTAATTGAAATATCTGAAAAAGCTACACAAACATTAAAGAAAAATGACATCCGCTCAAAAAATCGACAAAATACGGCGTTTTACTTTATTGAAACAAATGGTGTTAAATTACAAGTTTGCAAAGCCTGTTTTTTAAATACATTTGGTGAGACTGCAGGTTTTATTAGAAATGTTATTACAAAAAAATTAAATGATCCAATTTCGTTAAAAGACAATCGTGGCAAGTCAACACCTAGTAACAAGTTTAGTGATGAAAAACTTTCTGCAATAAAGAATCATATAAATAGTTTCCCAGCATATGAAAGTCATTACTCTAGACGCCACTCATCGAAAAAGTATTTGAGTTCCAATTTATCTATTAGTAAAATGCACGAATTATATTGCGAAGAAATAAAGAATAAATGTGATACATTTAAAGCAAAAATTGAATATGTCGATAGTTCTGATCCAGAATACGTTAGATTAAAAGATGAACAGCAAATTCATCACGAAAAGGCAGACCTTGCATATAAATCGAAAGATAGTGATAAAAATTTTGCTACAAGTAATGCCAATATTAAAATGTATACATTTGATTTACAGCAATGTCTTCCCACTCCATATTTAACAACTGTGTCTTATTATAAAAGGCAACTAACTATTATAAAAGGCAACTAAATACTTATAACTTAACAATTCATGACTGCGTTACTAATACGCCATACTGTTTTATGTGGCATGAGGGCGAAGGAAGACGAGGAGCTAACGAAATTGCATCCTGCCTTTACAATCACCTTAACTCATTTATTTCAAATACAAGTACAGATTCGATAATTTTTTACAGTGACTCTTGTGCTGGTCAAAATAAAAATTCATATGTAAGCTCAATGTTTACTCTCTACTTAAAAACTAATCAAAACATTAAAACAATTGATCATAAACTCTTGGAGCCCGGACATACTCATATGGAATGTGATGTAGATCATGCTCTTATTGAAAGAAAGAAAAAAATAAATGATATGAAAATTCATCATCCCCGCGATTGGGGTCAATTTGTGCGTTCAATTGGCAAAAAAAATGCATTTATTGTTGTTGATATGGATTGTACTAAATTTTTTGATTTTTGTTCATTGACTAAAAACAACTTTATTATTAAGAAAAATGATAAAACCGGATTTTCATGGCATGATGTAAAGTGGTTAAGATATTCGAAAGATAAAATTGGCACAATTGAATATAAAAATTCGCTATCGGAAGAAGAATCATTTAAAACAATAAATATACTCAAACGTGGTGTAAAAATGACTGATACAATGGTTTTAGAAAAGGTAAATTCTTTATTTTTTTATTGTTATAATTATTAAAATGCTTATGAATAACAAAAATACCATTTCGATTATGAAATAAACGAATCTTGTATTTATATAACGTGTTCTTTGAATGTTAATGTTATTAAGTACAGAAAGTGGTTTACCTCATGTACCACGTTTGAGTATAGCTAAAGGCTTGTTTACACTATCTCACAAGTCTTACGTATTCCATAATACTTTGGGAGATAGAAATCTAATGAGTTTTGTTGCGACTGTAAAAAAATCTAATGTTTCATTACAATTTGTGTTCTAGGGATGCCAATCCCGAAATCCCGAATACCGTAATCCCGGTATTATTCAAAAATTAAAGTCCCGAATCCCGAGATTTTTATATAACAATCCGGAGATTTTGGTTTTAGTAAAAATGTGCTAATTTTTTGTTTCAAATACAACTATATTTAAATATAAATGTGAGTCACCCTCTTAAAAAATATCTTGAAAAATTGTATATTAAATCATACTGGCAATGAATCTAATTTTTAACTGTACCCATGTTCTGTAACTATAGTGAGAACTTCCCGCATCGAAAAGATGTGAAACAAAATATTCCATCGTTTCTCGAAAAGTGAGAAAAAAGTGTGTCTGTAACTCATTTCAAAAGCTATCAATAGAGATTACGTCGTAACGTTATAAATGTCATAACATTGCACTCAAAGCCGATGTGACATTGCAGGGGGTCGATTCTGGTTCTGTGAAACTGTGAAATGAAAACTTTTTTCACATTTTCATAGAGTTTCTGATTTTCGTTTAGTGAAAAAATTATAAATAAATTCGAATGTTTTCATATGAGAAGAACAAATGGAATGAAACAAATTATTTT
This sequence comes from Pollenia labialis, assembly GCA_949318255.1. NCBI lineage: Eukaryota > Metazoa > Arthropoda > Insecta > Diptera > Polleniidae > Pollenia > Pollenia labialis. The sequence continues at coordinate 141,041,228 of OX439140.1, read as the reverse complement.
CACATTTTCACAGTAATGTGATTCTTGTTCTGTGTAACAGTGCAAAGAAGTGTCACAAACTTTTCATTTATGCCATATTTTTACACTTTCATTTTAACGGTGAAAAATAATTTTAATTAAATTATTTAGAGAAAAATGTGGACATTGCTAACGATAAATAATAATTTAAAGAAATAAAAATTATAATCTTCTAAAAAGATTCATATTTACAGATTTTAAACTTATTATATTCATATAAAATTGCAATTTTTTATTATATGTATAACTACAAAACATTACTGACGAAAAACGTTAATAATGTTTTCTTACATTGTACCATTCCGAATTTATTTCGATAATTCCATTAAAACTAATAATCCTAACATTTTTTAAATTAATTATATTTTTTGTGTATTTGCATTATTTAACACTTGATTAAATGACAAAGTAGATATGTAATTACCATCGGCGGTGAAGAATTTAGGTTTAGCGACGGCTTAAAGTAAATTTAAAGCCACAGAAAACATGTTTATGTTTTATATATTTAACAACATATTACTAAATTAATCTTTATTTGGCCTTTTATTTGTTAATGATTTCACAATTTTTTGGGCTTATGGTCGTTTTTTAAAGCTTTTATTTAACTTGCAATGAATGTATGTTTGGGTGAAACCTTGCAACTCAATTTGATGCAGATACGTTCAATTGACTGAGCTGAAATTATGTGCACACGTTCAGTTTTGATGACAATGGATTGTAAACCATGGTGGAATAAGTAGGCGGCATCGTTACGGCAACAAATACAACATTACAACAAAATTGGATTTTACATCACCGTTTACGCCAAAAAATACTTTTAACAAAAATCAAAGCGTGCCGCTGAACGTGGTGAAATAAATAAATTTTTAGCCAATTTTTATTTAATTATGGTCAATATCTCATTTATTTTAATTTAAAATTATCAAAAACTTTATTAAAATACAATAATCACAAAACGTGGACATTTTGTAAACATAAACAAAACTTTGACATAAACCTAGACAAACAATGCAGGAGAAAAAAATCGTCATCTGGCGTACTGCTGCCACCTGTTTATTTCACCATGTTGTAAACTATGAAACGTCATTCTAAATCAAACATAGCACCACAGCCAAAATGGCGGTCTAGCTATTTTTAATGCAATCCTATAATATATGTAGGTATTAAATGAAAAGGCTTGCTTAGAATAACTCGAAGGCTTAAATGAAAGAAATTAATTCCCAGGCCCACGATGTCGACAAGAACAATTCTTTCGTATATTTGTTTTGAAAACAACAACAAATCTTAGTTTTTTATTATTGTTTTCAATATAAATATGCGATAGAAATGTTCTTGTAGACATCGTGGGCCTGGCAGTAACTTTTACTTGAAAATTTTACTAGCAACTAATGGAGGCATTACCTTATTTATAATTCATTGTCCAAATTTGGAATTTTTGTTGCAGCAATTCATGATTTTATTGCAGAAATGAGTTCCGTTCCAAAATTTTCTCACCACTTTCACAAATAAACTCAAGAATTGCTGCAACAAAAATTGCAGGTCTGGACCGGCACTATGATATAAAATCTTTCCAATTATCATTACACAATTTACACGATGTAAAAACTTGTCGCTAAATTTACTTGTGTAGAAAAACAAGTAAATTAAATAACTTGATGTGATTGATTTTAACTATTAAAAAATAAATTAAAAGTAAAAAACCTTTTTCAAGAACAAGCTTTTATTTTAATTCCCTAAAAAGAAACTTTCACTAAAGTCAATAACATTTTTTTCGTAGATGTCAGTTTAATGCCAAAATTATTTACTGCAATAAATATTTTGGGGTAATCGCGCGGGCAAGATGTTTACCCAAAAAACTCATTTGTCAACTCATTGTTTGATCGATTTTACATTTTTATGACTGCTCTTGTTTTTTGAATAAAAATTTGTTTCCGTTACAAAATTGCTGTTGTTTTTATATATTAACACATTTTATGTAAAATTTTTTCCTTTCCTATTTCTTGCGCGCACTTGGGCAGGACATTGGGGCCAACCTCTTTCAGATGCAATATCGATCATGAATAAAACCCAAATGCAACAAATTCGGAATTTTCGGTGTACTCATTATCTATTTTAAGTTAAAAATATTTACCATGTACATACATACATATGTATATACATATGTATGAAAATAAAAAACAACAAAAACTCTTTAACTGAAAAAATTTATATTGTATAAAACAAGAGGAGCCATAAAAATTTTTTTCTCTCTTCAAAAAAACTCTTTTAGCACAAATAAATGCTTGCAGCTCAAGCGTTAAAAAAAACTCGTTTGCGGGTTAGCGCCGTTTCAAAATCCTAAGCTTCGATATCTGCATTTGACTTTTACATATTATTAATATAGTTACAAAAGTTTCACAGCGACAATGGAATGAAACACTTTTTCATTAAAAGAACGGGAATCGCATTTTGTGTAAATGTGAAGTGCTAATGTGAAAAGTACTAATGAAAACGAAAATGAAAAGTTTTTTATCATTTCACAGTTTCACAGAACCAGAATCGACCCCCAGATGAGAACGCCAGTAACTGCCCGTCTATACCAGAGATAATTATTGCGACATATATTGCAGTAATTGTCAAAATTATGTTATCTTTAATGTAGACAGCAATTTTTTGTACATATTTATTGCTAACAATTTATGTTGCAATAATTGTTAGTCCATTTTCGTTGAAAATTATTGCTTACAAAAACGTTAATTTGGTTGTCAGTTGAAAAAAAAGCAAAAAAGAAAAAAAATAGAAGCAAATTGTGTGGGAAAGAAATTAAGTTTTTGAAATTGCAGCAAATTATAATTGTAGTAAAATAATTAAATTAAAAAATTAAATAAACACTAAAATAAAATTGCAAAAATTATAATTATTTCCTTATTCGATCTTTATTGTTAAAATTAATATTAATTTGTTTAAGTTCGAGTTCTTTTTTACATAAAAATAATAATTTTACATTAACAAAAATAAAAAAATTAATATATTTGTATTAAAAATGACCTCAAGCTTAAACAAATTAATATAAATTTAAATAATAAAGTCGAATAAGAAAGAATTTATATTAATAATAATAATTCTTGTAAGATACCGCCATTTTTTTACACTGCACCTTCTTCCTTGATTTTTTTCAAACTATGAGTTAACATAAATACGTTTTCCCATGCCTTTAACATAAGCTGAGCAATAAGAAATATTGCTCTGTTATTCTGCCGACGTTATTGCCAACTTGCTAAGATAATTATCTTTAGTGTAGACCTAGGGTAACACATATCGTTAACGGCGACAAAAATTTACTAAAGTTAAAAGTTTTTCAACGACGGCGATGAAAATACAACCGTCGGCTATACCAAATAATGTAAAGTGTGACCTTAATGTTTGTTGTTTGCAAACGAGCTTTGAAAATATTCGTATATTTTATAAAAATGTTAAAAGTAAAAGAATTAAACAATAAAAAATGTGCCAAGAACAAAATATTATTATTCTTTGTGTTTTGCATTTTTAATTGTTTTTTAGTGTTAAAATTTCAAAGCGGGAACTTTTCTCACAAAAATGTTACAGACACACTTTTTCTGTAAATTGGCGTGTAATTTCCTTACGTGACAGCGAACCAGAAAATGTGCTGCATCGGTTAAAACTTGAAGGATCTTTTGTCGAAATCTTGTATTTTAAACAGAGCTATTAATTGATTTTAAAAAATTTCTTTTGGAGATTTTTTTTATACAATACTAGCATTTAACCCGCTACTTCGTAAGCGTCTCCTTTTCTTCGTGGGTAAATCTGTATGCCAAAGTTTATTTTCTCATCCACTTAGGACCTTGCATGTTTAATTTTATCTTTCTAGGTCCAATACCAACGGAAATTCAAAAAGTACCAGTCAAAGAATAAAAAGAGTACCAAAAAGTGCACTCTTATAGATTCTCGTCTACCCAGGACATGGCATCTTGAATTTTATGTTTCTAGGTCCAATACTAAAGCTTCGTACAGATGATGGTCAGATCTTACAATATTGGTAAGCAGCGTTGCTTAAACTGCATTAAACTTGGCTAAAATATCTTACAGCTGTGTGAACATTGTAAGCTCATTGTATTTGCAGAAGTGCATAATTAATGCATCTGACAATTGCACCATTGTCAGAAAAATATTGCTGTTGGCAACGCCTGCTTACAAGATTGTCAGATCTGACCATCGTCTGTACGAAGCTTAAGGGAATTTCAAAAAGTACCAGTTAAAGAACAAAAAGTACCAAACAGTTCCGCAATAGATTCTTATCCACTCAGGACATTACATGTTGAATCTTATGTTTTAAGGTCCAATATAAACGATAATTAAAAAAATACCAGTTGTAGAACCGGAAAGCTAAAAAAAATATCAAATTTCCCGTATTTCCTTTTTTTTTTGGTAATATTTTTTCCCCAATTAAAGTATCAAAAATTTCAGTATTGTAGTGGGAGCCCATAATTAGTACGAAAATCTCAATGAATGGAGAAAAAATTTTTGTAAAAAAAGTACCAAAAATAGTTACGATTTTCGCCCCTTAAATGTTCGACTTTCGAAAAAGTACCAAATTAGTGTTCGTATTTTTTTGATAAGTTTCGAATGTGGTATAAACTTTGTTTCTATGTTTGTTGGTTCAAAAGATAGAGGTGATGTCAAATAAGTACCAAAATTCAGGTTTTACTCGTTTACTCCCTAATAGGGCCGAATTTCAAAAAAGTACCAGACACCTGTCCGCTAATTTTTCTAAAGAACAACGATAAGTATTACGTTTTTTTGTATCCCTTTTAGTTTTGGAGATATAAGGTTACCGAATTTTCCCGTTTTTACTCTTTTTTACCCCCTAAACATTCGAATTTCCAAAAATTCCGTCTTAGTGGATCGATTTGGGTAGAAACCTACCTCCAGTCGAAATTTCAAGCTTCAGGCGTTTAGGCTGTGCGATGATGAATCAGTCAGTGAGTCAGTCAGTAACGTTACAATTTTATATATATAGATAGACGGAAATTTTTTGAATAACTTTTTTTATAATACGGAAATTCGAAAAAAGATATCACTCAAAAATGCTAAAATATGCAAAAATATCCATTTAAACCAAAATATGCAAAAATATGAATTTTCACCAATATGCAAAAACAAATCGATGCTATTTTAACGCAAATTTTATGATTCGGAAAGATTATTGGTCGACATCGATTTTATACCATAGACAAAAAACATGCATTTGCATGGAAATCGCATCCCTATTTATTATTATAAAAAAGTCTATGTAGAATGGTTTCATAGCATATCTCAGCAGTTTTACTTGAGGAAATTGGGCTGGCAACTGGAACATTTTATATTTTCTTTTTAAGCTACTTCTAAAGACATGATTATATAATTATTTTACATGCAACAAATATGTTATGTTTGCACTCTTTCTTCATTATCTCTCCATTACAATCAATTGTAAAATAAGTATTAATTTTTTTGTTAAGAAAATTTTTAGATATTTATGGGAAAATGCATGGTGATAATAATAAAAAAAAACATATGTAAAAATCAAACGTGTGCGACCGGCACTTAAGTTAATTTAACAAAAACGAATATAGATATTTTATTGTGTAAATACTGGATAGAGACCTACATTGATATACTTTTAAAATAAATTAATCACTTTTGAATATTCCGTTCCATTTCCAGATTTTTACATTTCACTACTGTCAACCAAAGTTGACTTTTATTTTGCGTACGTTCGTGACCACATGTTTATAACTATCATTATGAAAACTTAAGCTCGATAAAATTCATCTTTTGCACTAAACATAGAGCTACCGAATTGCAAAATAAAAATGCTAGGAAAAGTTTAGTTTTCCATTTTATTTGTACTTCAAAAGCGTACGAACGTACGTTCGTGACCCCAGGAAATGCCCGTATATGTATGTACATATATCGAGCCCTAATAGCAAAAATGATGTAACCTACAAAAATAAAATGTTACAGGAGAAGGTTTTTTTAAATATTTTTGCTTAAAGTCTTGGGTTTCGTTTGAAATTGCTTTTGCTCTTATTTCTTAACGGTACTTTCCAGAGATATGAGATTTTTAGAAATGATGCTTATGATCAAAAATTATCGATTTTTATCAAAAAACAAATATCTTAAATGTTGTTGGTTACATCATTTTTGCTATTAGGGCTCGATATATATGTAGCTATCTATTTATGATACCACCCAGAAGTATTGAATGCCAACATTGGTTTCGTCGGCAGCATATGTTTGCAATACAATAGGGTTTTGATTATCAGACGTCTTTTATTTGCTTAAGAATCTTTTTAAAATATAAGTTTTAATTTATTTTGTAATGAGTTTAATGTCCTTCATGAATTAATTTGTTTTAATAATTAAAATAAACATTAAAATATAATTATATGGATTTTAAAAATTGTCTTTTATATCGTCCCCTTAATATAACAATAGCGTATGTGCTCATACGCTATTATTTTTTTAGTGCATATTTAGAATCTCCATCATTGATTTTATGTCTGGTCAAAATTTCGCCATATTCTACTTCCAAAAAATGGGTCAAAATGTCGTTGGAAAAAATAGTGTATAATTTCTTGTTCAAAATTTTCCTTCAATAAGTGTGTAAGCTCATATGCGCTATTTTACTTGAAATTGCCACTCCAAAATTGTTAAAAGAATAAAAGTGTATACGCATTATACTCCATTTTAGTCTGTAGAAAAAAATACAATTTATGAAAAATTTAACTCATAAAAGAAGAATGTAATTCGTCGCGGCACGCAGTCATTTTTTTATAACTTACAAGGTGGAAAGAAGCGAAATTGTTAAGATGAGACAGATGAAGCAGAGGAAGAGAAAGAAGACGAATGAACATCTAGTTATTTTTGATTTACGCAATGTATACCTTAATTTGTCATAATTTTTTGTTTTTAATAACCCAAATTGAAAAGTAATGAATATATGCCACTGAATTAACAAAACTATGAATTAATCATCACTGTTTTAAAATGTTACAAATTGATATTTTTGAAATCAAATATTTTAATAAAAATACCGTAAAATTATTGAATAAAACAGCGTATACCATACAAAATAAAATAGTGTATGAGATTCATCATACGAATTCCACTGAAATCTGCCACTGTATCAGCAGTACTATTATATATGTAAGATTGAAAGTCTTGTTGTACTGTAATTTTTCTAATTAAATAAATAAATAAATATTAACATTGAAAAAAAAAAAAAAAAATTCCTTAAAAAATAAAATAGCCTATATGGAGGTCTTGCACTTTGAATGACATATGGATGGTCTTAAAGGATGCGTAGAATAAAAAAAATTGGTCAATTTAAAGACAAGAAACGGTATTATGTATTCGTCGAAAAATCCAATATGAAGAATTTTTATTTACCGCGATATTGAGGTTTTAATAGACATCCGATTTGACAAAAACTTTAAACACGATTTTCTCAAAACCCCCAAAAAATTATACGCTATTGTTATATTGAGGGGACGATATATGAAATCCCGAAAAATCCCGATCCGTCCCGGAATCCCGTTTTTTTTAATTAAAAATCCCGAATGCCGGGTTTCAAAAAACCTGGTCCCATTTGGCATCCCTATTGTGTTCACACCATCACACAAAGTATAAACACTAACACATGAAATAAAATGCAACCCTGATCCAATGAAAAGTATTATTACAAGGCGAATTCATTTTTCAGGTTGCGTTGAAAACACAGCTGTGCTGCTTTTTTTTTCTTAGTGCTGGTTCACACACGTCAAGTTTGACTTGTCAAGTTTTGAGCATTTAGGAGAGAAGGGAAAAGAGAAGGCTATTTCTTTTCCCCTCTCTCCTAAAAACTCAAGACTTGACGAGACAAACTTGACGTGTGTGAACCGGCACTTAATTAGGGAGAGGAATGTCAAAAGTTACTTGTGTTTTTGACATATCGGCCAACGAAAGCAACAAAAAAATACATTATTGTATTTTTGGTGTTGTTACTTGTAGTACCACCGTTTACATAAATTCGCCTTGGTATTATTACTTAAGGCTAGATTACACTATCTCACAAACCTTACGTATTCCATAATACTTTGTGAGATAGAAACCTAAAGAGTTTTGTTGCGACTGTCAAAAAATCTTATTTAACATGACAGTTTGTAATCACACCATCACACAAAGTATAAACACTTACACATAAAATAAAATGCAACCCTGATCCAATGAAAAGTATTATTGTTTTGAAATTTTTCAAAAAACGATGAAGTCGTATGGGATGTCAAAATTTTTTCTTTAATACTTGTCATTTTCATCACACATGCATTCATACTATCAGAATTTTACATAATAATTGAGTTTTTGACATGTATTAATACAGAGTATAATAGTGTAAACTAGCCTTTAGAAAGTTTTCAAAAAGCGATGAAGTCGTATGGGATGTCAAACTTTTTTTCATAATACTTGTAATTTTCATCACTAATGCATTCACACTATCGGACTTTTACATATTTCTTGAGTTTTTGACATGTATTCATACAAAGTATAATGGTGTAAACTAGAATTAAAAAACTAGTGTAAAAAGTGTTATCTTAGACATTTTCAAATAAAAGTCTGTTGACCCTCTACGAGATCAGGGCATAAAATTTGCATTTTTTATAATCCATAATTTACTACACTGTTTTAATTAATGATCTCAAAATCAATGTTTTGAATTAGTTCCCTTTCTAAACTAAGCTATTAAATTTTTATTAAGTTTTTGATTCTTATTATAATTTTGAATTAAATAAAGACTTTTAAGAAATAATAAATGCTTTTTCAATAGAAAACCGTTCATTCTTTTGAAACTTTTTATCATGAATAAAAATTGGGAATTAAGCACGACAAAAAAAATCTTGTTAATTAAAAATTTTGTATTCCCAAAAATTAAGTGCACGGCCTAAAAAAAACTGAACTTGCAACTTGCGTCATTTTTTATTTTCTTGCGAAAACGATAAAGCAAGTTGTTTTTATTTGGTTTTTTCTTCACCTACTTACAACTACAATTAATGTTGGAAGAATTTTAGCCACTGTTTCACTGTTTATTGTTGTTGTTTAAACTTTGATATTCAACTATTTTTTTTTATAATCGTTAACGCTAAAGCTACAAGTTTAATACATAAAAGTGATATATGAAAGAATGTAAATGATAAAAGTGATATACTAAAGGGTTAATTACACGATCACACAAGTCCTACGTGATTTGAGGAACATGCAACCCTATCAGTAGTTTTTGTTTTTGAAAAATTTTAAACAATAATTAGATCGTGGAAGCATCTATATCCTTTTAAAAGAACAAACCTGAGTAAAGTAGGAACTACTTTAGAATTCTTCAAAATTTTTCTACATAGTTACATATCGTTACCTAAAACGCAGAAGGTTCTTACTTAACAAAAATCAAAAATCGACTTTTTCAAAAATGTAAACAAAATGTTTTGAAACCTTTCGACCAAAATTAGGGATTTTGTTAACAAAAAACAAACACCCCTATCTACAAAAGATTATGTGATAAATGGTAAAAGACCTATCTAACAGTTTGCATACATGCAAAGCAACGTTGTCAAAAAAGTTGGTAGATTTTACAAGAAAAATAGAAAAAAACAAAATTATAAGCTGGGGTCTAATTACCGCATTCGATACTATCGTATCGAAAAAACTATCGAATGTTTTTGCATACGAAGACACTGACGTATCGAATGAAAACTCGAGAAATGTAATGTCCAGATACTCGATATCGTATGCTATTATTTCAAATTCAATAAATTTCATTCTATATCAAGATTTATGATACCAAAATAAATAATTTCAATTAGACCCCAGATTTAGACATCGTAATTTCGCATCTCGAAATTCTTGCATATGTACATGTACGAAATGCTTTAGTGAAATATTAAATAACTTTTTGTAATTTACGCATAAATTTTCGTGTATTTAACGAAACATTTTTGTAAATCGAAAAAATGCTTTAGTAAAATACAAAAAAATAAAATTATTTACACCAAATTTTTTAATATTTTTAGTTAGCGAAGCCGGTCTTTGTTATACCATAGAGTAGAAAATCCTTGCGCCAGGCCGAAGGCCGGCTATGCTGGGAAGCTTTAGTTAGCGAAGCCGGTGTTTGTTATACCAGAAAGGAGAAAATCCTTGCGCCCGGCCGAAGGCCGGCTGTGCAGAGAAGCTTTAGTTAGCGAACCCGGTCTTTGTTTTACCATAGAGTAGAAATAATCCATCGAAATAAAGCAATTTGTAACGCAAAACATCAAATGGGACGTAAAACCATAATGGCTTTATGTCCCATTCCACTAAAATTGATATGAGACTTTAAGCCATATCAAAATTATGGCTTTATGTCCGTTTGGATTGAGACATAAAGCCATTATGGCTTTATGTCCTATGGCTTTGTGACACCCCACCTAATTTAAAACAGAGCATTCAGCTAATCGTTCAGGTAATTTTATCCTAACAAATACCTCCAGTTTAAGTTATAAATTATATTTTTTAACTATGTATATATTATATAATAAACAATTTAATAATTTAATTTATTTGCGGTTTCTACAATAAAAGTGATTGAACGTGTCGTAAAATTTATTTAAAAAGCACTCAGTTTTTTGAGTATTTTTATCATCCTAATGAAATTTTGGCGATATCTTTCTATTTTTTTATAAATGGTTATCTGGCAATATTGCTAGTTTATCATCTAGCAGAACCGCTTTCGAATTGCTAAGGAGTATTGCTACCGCGACACGTTTCTTCCCGAAAGAAGTATCTTCCACCAAGGCGAATTCATACAAGGTGGTTTTATTTTGAAAACGTTTACAACACTGTAAAGTATTTTAACGTTGTGTCAAAAATAATACAACGGTGTAGTAAACAATTTAAACAAATATTTCATTTAATTTTAAATTGTTTGTTTTGAAATTTAGTAATTAAAAAAAAATTTAATTTCATAATTTTAAGCGAAACTTATAAAACTTAGTAAATATTCCCCAGAAGCACATGAACGGTATATTATTTTGACATAAGGTTAGTTAACATCTGTTGTTTACGTAGCAAGTAAAGGTCACCTGGAGTAAATTCGCCTTGATCTTCCACAATACGAAATTGACTATTGCCGCAATATTATTTTTCATTCAGTTTCATATTAATCGAATGTATATTGCAAGGTATATTTACACAAGGTAGACTCGTTAGCGGACAGACATAAACCCCAATTGTCAAACTCGTGTGTATGAGCCAAAATTTATACATGTTTTAAATTGTTTTATATAAAGACAATTTTGACAAGTCAGGTATTTTTATAGAGCAGCATGTCTACACTCCCAAATGAGTCTTCCTTGTGTTAAAGTACCTTGGTATATTCTAAATCGAATTACAATCTATAACAAAAATTCTGGGGCCTGATTCTGGCAGGCGTGATCGAGTACTTTCTCGATTCGAAAGCAATTTAAAATCTAATTATTTCAGTCAACCCTGAACGAATCGGAACTCTTTTTCAGTGTTGTAAAGCATTATCTTGACTTTCACAATACCCAAGGCGAATTCATACAAGGTGGTCTTATTTTGAAAACGTTTACAACACTGTAAAATATCTTGACGTTGTGTCAAAAATAATACAACACTGTAGTGAACAATTTAAACAAATATTTCATTTTCTTTTTACTTTTAAATTGTGTGTTTTGAAATTTAATAATTTAAAAAATTTCTAATTTCATAATTTTAAGCGAATCTTATAAAATGTAGTAAATATTCCCCAGAACCACACGAATGGTATATCATTTTGACACAAGGTTAGTAATCAGCTGTTGCTTTTGTAGCAAGATAAGACCACCTTGACAATACCTAAAAAATATTTTCGATTCGTTCGGTACAAGGCCCATTGAAAAGGTCTGTGCAAGAAGCATGATGATCATTGTCAAGGCGAATTAACTACAGGTGGTGTCAAAACTGCATCTGGTTTTGACAGTTCGAGCTTATTTGTTTTTATTTGTTAGTGTTTTGCTAAGAATCGTTAACATTCCGAGCCGTAAACACTAACAATACAATGAAAATAACCCTATGTTATTTTTGACAACTAAAAAGAATCGTATTTTGTTTTTGTACAAGTAAGCAGACCTGATAGATGGGCCTTGGTTCGGTATCGACTGGAAAGAATTAAGGCCTAACCATAATATGCATAGCCTTGCTTAACCTACTGTCAGAAATCAACAAAAAGTCTCTCAAATATATTAAAAAAAAACAAAATAAAAAAACATTTGATTCCGTGCGGAATGTGCGATTTAATTCGCACCTTGCAAATGACAGTTTCATTAAACTTAGCAAATAGATTCCCTAAGTTCAATATGGTTTGCCTCATATAAAGTATGAAAGCTTTATAAATTGAAAATAATTTTATTGGAATTTAATTTTTTTTTTTTTTTTTGAATTTTCATTTATTGACACTCCTTAAAAAATTATTAATATTTTGAATTGAAAATAATAAGCTCACATCAAATTTGAAATGGAGGATAGCCCTACAGAATTTAAAGACACTGAACAAGTTCCAATACCACCACCTATGCGAGAACACATCGATTATGCGCAAGAGGATAAAGAAAATGATGAATCCAGTTATGGTCGAATATTTGCAGTCTCAGGTCCCGTAGTAACAGCCGAATGTATGACCGGCGCGGCCATGTATGAATTAGTAAGAGTTGGTTACTATAAATTAGTTGGCGAGATTATACGCTTAGAGGCTGATATGGCCACTATACAAGTGTATGAAGAAACATCTGGTCTCACTGTAGGAGATCCTGTAATACGTACCGGAAAACCTCTATCGGTTGAGTTAGGACCTGGTATTATGGGTAATATATTTGATGGTATACAACGCCCTTTACGTTTTATATATGAAAAGACAAAATCCATCTATATACCTAAGGGTATCAATATAAAAAGTCTAGCGAGGGATAAATCATGGGAATTTATATCGTGCAACATACGAGAAGGTTCGGTAATTACAGGTGGAGATATATATGGGTTTGTTAGAGAAAATTCGCTGGTAACACATCGGTTAATGTTGCAACCGCGTGCCAAAGGTAGAGTTACTTATGCGGCTCCTACTGGCAACTATACCATAGATGATGTTATTTTGGAAACAGAGTATGAGGGAGAAAAAACATGCCACAAAATGCTACAAGTATGGCCAGTAAGACATCCCCGACCAGTGGCCGAAAAATGGCCATCAAATTATCCTCTTTTAACGGGCCAGAGAATAATAGATGCTCTCTTCCCCTCTGTACTAGGAGGGACAACTTGTATACCAGGAGCTTTTGGTTGTGGCAAGACAGTGATATCACAAGCACTTTCCAAATATTCAAATTCTGATGTTATTGTGTATGTGGGTTGTGGTGAACGTGGTAATGAAATGTCTGAGGTTTTAAGGGATTTTCCAGAGCTCTCTATTGAAATGGATGGTGTAACAGAATCTATAATGAAGAGAACTGCTTTAGTTGCCAATACCTCTAATATGCCGGTAGCAGCTAGAGAAGCTTCAATTTACACAGGCATTACATTGTCAGAATATTTTCGTGACATGGGTTTCAATGTTTCAATGATGGCAGATTCCACTTCGAGATGGGCTGAAGCTTTGAGAGAAATCTCAGGACGCTTGGCAGAAATGCCTGCCGATTCTGGCTATCCGGCTTATTTGGGGGCTCGTTTGGCTTCTTTCTATGAAAGAGCTGGTCGTGTCAAATGCTTAGGCAGTCCTGAACGTGAAGGTTCTGTTTCAATTGTTGGTGCTGTTTCGCCACCAGGTGGAGACTTTTCAGATCCCGTTACTTCTGCTACTCTTGGCATAGTACAGGTTTTCTGGGGTCTTGATAAGAAATTGGCTCAACGTAAACATTTTCCCTCCATTAACTGGCTAATATCTTATTCCAAGTATACACGTGCCTTAGATGAGTATTACGAAGCTAACTTTCCCGGCTTTGTTCCTTTAAGAACGAAGACCAAAGAAATTCTTCAAGAAGAAGAGGATTTATCGGAAATCGTGCAGTTAGTTGGTAAAGCTTCATTAGCGGAAACGGACAAAATTACATTAGAAGTTGCCAAAATGTTAAAGGATGATTTTTTGCAACAAAATTCTTATTCCAATTATGATCGCTTTTGTCCTTTCTATAAAACATTTGCCATGTTAAAAAACATGATTTCATTTTATAAATTGGCCAGAAATGCTGTCAAAAGTACAGCGCATATGGAAAACAAAATTACATGGAATCAAATACGTAATCAAATGGGGGATATATTGTATCGGTTGTCTTCGATGAAATTTATGGTAATAAATATAATTAATTTCTTTTATTTGATTAAAATGATAAATTAATGAATTTTCAAAGGATCCTTTAAAAGACGGCGAAGAAAAAATTTTGGAAGAAATGCGTCAATTAAGCGAAGATATGATTTTGGCTTTTAATAATTTGCGTGGTGATTAATTTTTTTTTTTTACCAATTGTTACTTGAAATTACATATTTGATATTTTTTCGAAATGAATATTTTTAAATTTTACGAATGTGATAAAGCTTAATTATATTTTAGTTTGAGTTGCTACACTTTTAGGCAAAATAATAATTAAATTTACATAATAACACATATTGCGCTTGATCATAAAGAGCGTATTTTATTTCAAATCAACCCGCTGTAAAAATATCGTGCTTTTTGTCTACTTTCAGGTATGTGATAGAAAAAGATTTTGAAAACAATACGATTTAAAAAATACAATATCGTTTTCAGTATCGTTACAAATTGATTTCTAATACATTTTCTTCTGTATATATTATTTTAAATTCTTTATTATATGTATATGTGAATTAAACTGTATTTCAAATAAAAAAATTAAGACTTTTCTTCAGAAATAGAGTTTAAAATAGGTCGAAATTCATCATACCTGGGGCCAAATTACGGCATTCGATATCGATCGAAGTTACAATACAATTTAAATGGGAATTTCGATCGATATCGAGTGCAGTAATTTGGCCCCTGCTCAAAACGATCATTTTGAAAACGGTCGTTTTTCATCCCATACCTGAATATAAATTTAAAAATTGTTTTGCTTCTACTGAAAGTTTTTAAATTTTGAGTTAATACCCTCTTTGTGATAAAGTGTGATATGTACATATGAATTCACTGATACAATTAGCCTTCCCGGAGTAACACTTTTTAAACGATTGGCGATGAAAAAAGCAACAACATTTGGCGTTAATAAGGTAAGTCATGAAAAATGGAAAGATTTCAAAACGACCGTTTTAAGAAGGCGTGATGAATTTCGATCAGTTTTAAAATCTATTTCTTAATTATATACTTAAAAAATTAAAACATAGTTCAATTTATTCTTTCAGTAATGGAGACCTCACGGTCGTGACAGGAGAGGCCAGGGACAGAACGGTTCTGGCACTGGCATCGGTATACTTGCCGTACGAGGCTACCGATCCACCTGGTGATAAAGTACGGGAGTTGGTGGAGCACTCGGGCAGAAGCGGCTCGAGACTGGTACTGGGTTGTGACGCCAATGCACACCACACCCAATGGGGAAGTGCCGACATCAACAAAAGAGGTGAGTCTATGTTTGATTTTATTATTGCCAGCAATCTCTTTATCTGTAATAGGGGGAATATGCCAACGTTCAGAACTAGGGATAGAGAGGCAGTGATAGATATAACATTGACGAACTGTAGGGAATTAGTAGAGGACTGGAGGGTGGGTTTGGATTTTTCCTTCTCTGACCATAGTCGTCTGTTCTTAGTCTAATGTTTGAGAGGTCGAAAGGGTGTCCGTATAGGAATCCGAGAAGGACGGATTGGGATTCGTTTTCGGGACTGGTGCAAAGGAACCTTAGGGTTACACGGAACTGGGGGTCGAATCCGGCCGGTGTGGAGCAACTGGTAAACACCTTCACGGGTGTATTGACCAGTAGCTATGAGCGATCCTGTCCGTTAAATTTTCCGGGCAGACGCACACAGCCAAGATGGTGGACAGACGAGTTGAGGACTCAAAGGTCCACTGTCAGAAAGCTGTTCAATAGGGCGAAGTATACGCGTAGGGAGGAAGATTGGAGTAACTTCAGGGTAAGTTACGGGAAGTATAAGGGAGATATTAGAAGGGCGAAAAGGGACTCGTGGATTAAGTTTAGCGAGTCAGTCGAATCCGTGAATGAGATGTCTAGGTTCAGGAGAATTTTATCCAAGGACCCGGTAGTCCCTGGATTTATTCAGAGACCGGACGGCTCATGGACGGAATCTGGCTCTGAATCTCTCTGTTTGCTAATGGAGACTCACTTTCCGGGGTGTGTGGATCCTGGGTCGGGAGAACAGGCTGTATGTGGTGACCCCTTCTCTGGGTCGGGCTCGGGCGTTGAGGAAAGGGAGACGGTGGGGGAGATGATTACCTTGGATAAGGTAACATGGGCGGTAAATACCTTTGGGTCCTACAAATCGGCGGGACCAGATGGTATCTTTCCGGCGATGTTACAGAATATCGGGAAATCATCACTCCTGTTGTTGGTGGAACTGTTTAGGGTATGTGTGCTGAACGGGTACATTCCTAGAAGGTGGAGGGAGGTTAGGGTTGTCTTTATACCCAAGGCGGGTAGAACCGGTCACTCTAAACCCAAGGATTTTAGACCAATCAGCTTGTCGTCTTTTCTATTGAAGACGTTTTAAAGACTGATTGATCTACATTTGAGGACGAAGATTGACGCCGGCATCGTCAGCGGTGCTCAACACGCCTGTCTTAAGGGTAGGTCTGTTGAGAGTGCGCTGCATGATGTGGTTGGTTATGTGGAGCGGGGTTTGCGAAACAAGGAACACACCTTGGCGGCATTCCTGGATATAGAGGGCGCCTTTAACAATTTGAGGATAGAGGCTATCAGGCAGGCACTGGTTGACCTAGGGGTTCCGCTGTTCTTGGTCGAATGGATAACTATGATGCTTAGCAGCAGAGTTATTCACTCTGACTGGGGAAGCGAACGCTTAAGAAAATCGGTGACTAGGGGGACCCCACAGGGGGGAGTTCTCTCCCTTATTGTGGCTCTTGGCCGTCAATGTCGTTCTGAGACGTTTTGACAGAATGGGTCAGAAGGTCGTGGCCTACGCGGATGATGTGGTTATATTGGTGTCGGGCAAGTTTCTGCCGACAATAAGCGACATCATGCAAGGGGCGCTGGGCGAACTATCGGCATGGGCTAGTGATAATATACCTACCACGAATAATATCGTAAATTAGATGTAAGTTGCCGGCACTGCAAGGTTTGCACTCGTGGCAAATTTTCCAATTGTCAATTGTAGCGAACTTTCGTTAACTTCAAGCTGGTGTAACTTACATCTGGGGGGTTATTATGTAATTCGATTTGAAACGAATATACTTTTGAAATAAATTTCCGTATCGAAAGTGAAATGTTATTTTCTAATCCGTTCGAAAGCCCCACAGATTTGTATTTGTTAAAAAAAATAGGGAAAACCAAAGTGCTGCCAAATTTATACACGATAACTTTGACAGTACCTGTCAATATTAACAGAACTTTTTTGAAAAACAAGCGTTTATGAAAAATGCGTTAAATTTCCCGCAAAAAGTAAATATAAGTGAAAACTTCCAAACAAAATAAAATAACGAATAATTATTAATAAAAAAATAACGGTTTAAGAACATGTATTCTGTTGCATTGTGGTTGGAAGATAGCGATGAAGAAAGTGATGCAATTGCAGAAAGAGTTCAACGGAAATCAATAAGAGATACACCCAGCATTATGAGCCTTGATAAAAGAACGTCAGAAAGATTTTTTAATTATCAAATTTAATTATGAAAATACTACTTTTAGTTTCGTGAAAAACTTTCGGCTTAATACAAATTCATTTATGTGTGTCTACAACTGTATAAAAGGTGATTTAAAGCTACCTGAAAGATCGTCAGTCATTGCACCTTTGATAAAATCATGCCATATTAAAATGTTTGGCACAAGTTGGAACCAACATCAGATTGGCCAAGATTGTCTTGTGGGACTTTCACACTCATCAATTTCCATATGCTTACCTGAGGTATGGGAAACAATCGAACAAAATCTTTGTCTGAATCATATAATCTTTAAAATGACTGAAGAAAAAAGATTGAGGCGAAAATATGTTTTTTTTAATAAATGTGGAATACCTGGAGTAATTGGAGGAGTAGACGGCACTCATATTCATGTTATAAGGCCAAGTAACAATGAACATTTATACTTCAACCGAAAACAGAAATTTAACTTTAACGTGTAGTTTACAGTCTTCCCATAAATAGTAACATCGATTAACTGAAAACTCACTTTTTCCACTTTTCCAAATCACGATACGGTGGACCAACCACATCTTAATCCTTTGACATTCTTTGCCACAAATTCTTCGACTTGCTTTTAGCATTTCCAACATTGAGGTGCTCTTTTGCTCAATCTGCATGTGCAATTATAAAATCAACCATCACCTCAGCTTTCCCTAAAGCAACCCAAATTTAAAAAAATGGCTATGTATACAAATTTTTAGCCTAAAAAACAAAGAGTTGTGATAACAAACCCAAGGTATAAATAGTGATTTCAAGTTACTCACAGTTCTGAATTTTAAATTGTATTTTACAGTTTTTGTAAAAAGTTTTATTTAATTACTTACATTTTTAAATTCTTTATTGTTTTTGAAAGCACAGCCACTTTTGAATAATTTGCTAAAAATTTAAATGAACTGACATTTGCTTTCGTATTACATAGTTGCAATTGTAAATGGGTAATTTATAATTTACGAAAAGGGGCAAAAAAATCACGCAAAAAGAAAATATTTCCGAACCTTCGAAAATAAATTTTCGAAAATCGTACTACAGAATATAATTTGTACGAATTCGTAAATCTTTTCTTTCGAATCGTATTACATAATAACCCCCTTAGCGAAGCGAGCAACACATCATCTACCCGGCAGTGCAAGCAACTTACCTTAAATTTACGGTTTTCTGAAGTTGATATACTGTACAGCCAATACGTATGTATTAATTTAAGAGAACTCTGGGGGGTTACCACGTATTTCGATTCGAAAGAAATCATTTACGGATTCGAACAATTTGTACTGTGTATTCCGATTTTCGTAATATTTGTTTCGAATAAACGGACGTTTTTTATACTTTATTGAAAACAAAACATCCCTTTCTTAACATCCGCTCTTTCGATTGCAATCGATATCAATTTACCATTCCCTATTTCGAACTATTGCGAAAATCGTAATACACTGTACAAATTGTTCGAACTCGTAAATTATTTCTTCCGAATCGCAATACGCAGTTACCCCCTGAATTTTAATAAGCCAATACATAACTGAAAAAATTACTCAAATTCTGTTTTGGAGCAATTATAATAATAATCTTCATCTTGATAGCCCCACCGTTTACATCTCAACAGCTATCCCCTTCCTTCTGTCCAACGCAAATATCAATACAGAATGTTTGCAGGAAAACAGAGGAAAATGTATTTGAAATCTATTTTTTAAGATACTGAAAACAAAATTATGGTTTTCAAATCTATTTATAAATAAAGAATTCCCACTTTTTTAACTACAGAGCCATAAAATATTTTTTTAAAACACTATTAAATCATCAATTATCATTAGATTTGAAAAAAAAACAGTGAAATGCGCATAGGTTCGGTTAGGTTGGGCCCTTATAGCGGTCCCTTTGTGATACCCCTAGCCAATGACAACAGTCAGTCAGTGTCAATCAGACTATTCCCCAGTGGTCACTGCAGCCTCGAACCACCCCGATTCCCTGCAGAACAGAGAGATCGATTTCAGTCCCACATTAGACACATCGTCCAGACATGGCAATTCCGGTCTCCCCAAATGCCTAAACCTAATGTCCCCCAGACTGGGGCATTGGCAGAGAAAGTGAAACACCGTCTCCTCTTCCTCCTCATCATGACAACTTCTACAGTAGTCATAGTAATCAAGACCCATCCTCCTAGCATGTGCCCAAAATGCGCATAGGAATAGCTTATCTCTTCAACAATAAATTTCAGTGTTTTTATCAAGAATAAAAATTGGAAATTAAGCACGACTAACAAAATCTTGAAAAAAACTTCAAAACATTTGCAACAAAATCTTACCTGTGTACCAAAATATCGGGATAACGACGAATAGGACTGGTAAAATGTGTATAAATAGGGATGGATAAAGCATAATGCCAAAAGTCAGCATCCAAAGTTTTACCTTCACTGCAATAATAACTAAAATAAAGAAAAAAAAAATTCTATTAATAAAATTTGAACATCTTCAACTTAGACAAAAATGTAGTTCTTACCGTGCTCTAGCCATTGGTTTGGTCAATAAAGTGCTTAAACATGCAGAAACAGCTGTAGAATCGTTCGATTCTTTGCATAAACGTTGCATGCTCTCATAAATTGATTTTGATGAACTGATATTAAACGCCAAACCCATATTGTTTAAACGCTCCTTAAGAGCTTTCATAGAATTTTGCAAAGGTGGTGAATGATTACGCAAAATAGAGGTATCGGGAAAATGGTCATGAATGAATTTTGCGACAGACTGATTAGCTAGTAACATGAATTCTTCAATGAGAAAGTTAGCTTCTTGGCGACCCTCTATTTCATAGGACAGAGGTTCACCTGTTTTAGGATCCAATTGAAAACGTAATTTGGGATTGTTAATCGATAAAGCTCCATTTTCATAACGCTGAGCTTTCAACTTCTGGGCTATTTTATGCAAAAGTAACAAACGCCATTTTATGTCATTAGGTGTCCATTCATTAAGCACTTCTGGAAAATCATCTCTATCAAATTCTTCCACAGGATTATCAATAATTTTTTGAGCATGTTCATAGGCAAACTGGGTACAGGAGTTGATTATGGTACGTTTAAATCGGGGGGCACTGATTTCTTCTTTTTCCGTATGCCATTTCCAGAAAACAGAAAAAGCAAATTTATCCTCCCCTGGCAGCAAAGAGCACCTAAAACACAACGATGGTGGCAACATGTGTATAACTTCATTAACCAAGTATATGGAAGTTGCTCGATGCTTAACCAAATTATCTAACTCGGAATTTTCTTCGAGATAAAAGGACACATCTGAAATATGTACACCAATTTCGTACTCTAAATCATTTAGTTTTTCTACCGATACAGCGTCATCTAAATCTTTGGCAGTTAAAGGATCTATTGTGAAAACACATTTTTTACGAAAATCTTCACGATATTTTAATTCCTCATTGCTTGGTGGTGGCATAGGCCCCTCATACATTTCATGGAATTTTTGCTCATATGGCTTTAAATCTTTAAAGCCATTATGCAACAGAATTGCCTTAAGCTCTGCTTCTAAATTGCCGACTTTTCCTACAGGATGTACTAACTCTCCTATACAGTGACCAAAAAGGTCAGTTTCTAAAACTCTGGCTACATAAAGCATACCACATATATCTTCCTTACTGACAGTTTTCATCTCTTCCTTACACAATTCTTGGGGTATATAAACCATTGGCACTCTCATATCATGTGGCTTTAGTTTGTAATACGATTTAGAGTTTATAGTTGTTGCATTCATGAAACTAATAGAGCCCACAACTTCTCTAAGTTCAGTTTGTTTTACAACTATTATAACAAATGCTTTGCGACAATTATCAGACACAATGGCCAAGCTGGTATCCAAAATATCAGTTATTTCTTCATTATCAGATTCGGTTGAATCTTCAGCTCCAATATCGTCAAAAAGCTCATCATCTTCAGCTAAAGACAATGAGTTGTTGCCTCCCGTAATGTTTGAAGATATTTTCCTTACTTTTCTATTTGATACTACATCTTCAATCTTATTAGAGTTACTGTTAACATTAGCTGAGTTCAAAACAAACGCTCTAACAATATCGCCTTCAAATGCATAACGACGGGCCACGGGAAACAATACCATGGCATCTTTTTCGGTAGTTTCTCTGTCGGAAGACATTGAAATGAATGCTTGCCGATTATTTTTACGATTTATACGTATTTCTTCTTCCACAATAAATCCAAAACCTGCCTTAACCAAAGTGGTTGCATATGTTTCCAAATCTTCTATATGAGTTGGCAAACATTTGTATTTCTCTAGTTTATCTTGTTGCTGTTCACCCAAAAATTCAGCAAGCATAGAATTAATGTACTTTGCAAACACCTCCGATGGCGAAAGTTTTTCTGTTTTTTCCTTTTCCTTTTTCTTTTCTAATTCTTTTTCCTTGACATCCATGCTCATTTCACAATATTTTCTTGAGTTGCATGGTTTTTCATCATAGTCTATTCTCTGGTTTCTGCCTCCTGAAGTTGACATATTGGAAAATATCGGAAAATTTTTTAAGCCACTTATATTGTGTGCTAAATTTTCTGCTCTAGATTTTAATTTTTTATCGTTTAATGTGAGTTTACATACCAACTCCTTTAAACCCTCTACAAGACTTTCTAACTGTCTTTTCGAGTGTTGATGCAATGGCTTCACTACATCACCATTTGAAATTTCTTTATTACTTAGACCTCCATTTGGAAAAATCCCATTAGATAAGTGCGCATCTGCTATTTTATCAGCGGGCTTTTCCCTTGTGAAAACCAATTTATTACCCATGGCCTGTAAAGCCTTTAATGCCTTAATATGGTTGTGCCTTAGTGCATCATTATTACTTTCTACATTATTTCTTTGCAACTGCAATTGTTCACGTTTTGTTGACAATTTTTTGGAGATGCAGATGGTACGCTTCGACAAATTTACCAAAGACACATTGCTTTGTCTACTTGTTGAAGGTTGACACGAAGCATCTTCAACAACAATCTGATTGCCATCGAGATTTACGTTTTCAGTATTTCTATTTAGCTCCTTGTCGTTTGATTTTTCTTCGCAGCCATTACTTTCCATTGTGGTGCCTATGACTTTTAATTTTTTACACTTGGAATTTGTCTCTTCCTTGTCTCGAAATTTACGCTTGCAATAGCTTATTATTTTTGTTTTCAATTTTTTATAAACATATACATGTACATATTATGAAATAACAAATTTTACTATTTCACAAGCAGCGTTGTCAACTCGGAGCTTTTCGCCCATTTTTAGTGCTTTTTTCGCCGCGAAAAATTCTTTAGCCAGAATCCCGCCCACTTTTGGTCCAATGTTGTTTTTGACAACCTAGATGCTTATACCTTATTTTATGGTAGAATAAGTACAAGGTATGGTCCAAGGTATATTTATAGCAGGTAGTCTCGGAAAGTCAGCTGTTTATTTTTTATATGCTTGGTTTGCGATACGAACTGTCAAATGTTGTATAGTAAACAAGTAAACAAATTTTTTGTCTTTATCTTTTTTCTTGTATGTCTCTTAAAAACCACTTTGCTGTTTGACAGTTCGTATCGCATAACAACAATAAAAAGCCCTGTTGTTTGTTTTATTGTACAATTGTTGTAATCTCGCGGCTACCTGCTATAAATGTACCTTGGTATAGTCATTAGAAATTTTGTTCTCAATTTTAAAACCCATACTTATAACGTTAAACAAAGGAAAATAAGGAAAAAAATATTAAAACAAGCGTCAAAAATCATATAAATTAAATTGAAATTACATGGGTTAATAATGAAAAGTTTGGCACTTGCCGTTCTCCAGATACATATATAGAAATCTATGATATCTTTTTACGGAAGCTGCCACGTCAACTTCTCGAATACCGCCCATTTTTTTTAGATAGGTTGTGTATTGATAGCCTAGCCCAGTTAATAGGCAAGCCGGTAGTGACCTAGTCTTTTAGCGCCGGGGTTTCGGGTTCGATTCCCGCCGGAACTCTGGTTTCTTTCCCGCAGACAAGCGCAGAGCTTCGCGTGATTTTAACTTCTCTTCTCATAAGGATCCAGAATACACTTTAAAGGGTCAAGGATCAATATAGTAGAAAATACAAACGGAATGACAAAGTCATATACACCATTTAACCTTCAGTGAAGGGTATAAAAATTATTATCCCAATTCGAAAATGATAATACTTTGTTATTAGCCACACAATTTTAGGTCATTGCCAACTTTATCAAGTATTAAAAATGGACGTCGAATGTTTCGAATTTGTAATGCTTAATATACATACATTAGAATTTTTGGCTGAAAGTTAAGTTTTACTACAATAAATTTGTTCAAGTCAAAATTCGCATCTAAATGTTTTTAAATGCAGTAAATTTTTTTCTCCCCAAACTAATCCCGCAAACCTCTATGCTTGTCTGCAGGATACCAGTCTTTGGCGGGCATCGAACCCGCAACCCCGGCACTGATAGACTAGCTTTTTTGCTTCAAAAACGTATTTGTAAGTATGTGCGTAATATATACATATGTACATAAAAACAAATTGTTTGTAATGTATATATAATTACGTTTATTTTCATTTAGTGGTTGGTTATGTTTGGATTATTTTACGCTTGCCTTCTTTTTTTATTTTTAGTTTACTAAAAAATTAGAACTGCAAAATAATTTTGGTATGAGTCATTATTGATTTTCAAAAAAAAAAACTATCTGTATAAAAAAAGGTACAAATTTTTATTTAAGTGCTTTTTTACGAAAATTCGAGTTTTTTTCGATTTTGGTGCGTTTTGAAATTGAAAAGTTGACAGTTGTTTTCCAGATTTTACGGGTACAAAGAAAACAAACTTTTTCAATTATTTTAAAAGTTTACAGAGTTGCAACACAAGTAGTATTTAGTCACTAAATTTTAGTGACATGTGCCCAAAAGTTTTTACTGATCTTTACATGGGGCCTTCACCTGAGATAATATCTGATATCACTAATGGGATTTGTGGTACAATTGTACCAAATTTGGTACATTCGAAACTTCATTGGTACACTGGTACAATTCATCCCTTTTTGATACAATTTAAAAAAATATTGACGAAGTTTTATCATTTCTTTGAGGTGGTTAAACTTATTTTTCAATAATAAAATGCTAAATTAATGTTCGGATATAATACTAATATTTAAAGTACATCCATACATAAGTATATGTACACGTATCCCTGTAGTGCCTCAAATCGCGGCTTTAGTCGATTGTTTTGGTGACACTGTCAACCAAGTGTCTACATTTTTGTCTGCCTTTGAGAAAAATGAGAAATAGAAAAATGTTTGCTTTTTCTAAGAGCAATTTTGATTTTAGTTGAACTGTTAATTTTTAATTTTTTGATATTCTTTAATTAGGCTTGAGTTCATCAAATTTAATTTTCATTAAATTATTTTCACTGAGGAAGGAATTTTACAACTTGGAATTTCCATTAAAATTTTATTGATAATTTTTCTTGGCTGAGCTGGGATTTGAACCCGGGTTGATTTTAACATGGTTCAAGAATCTTTGAGTTCTACCCACTGAACAGTCAAATATCAATCTTTTAACCAGTAGTACTGGTGGTTCGAAATTTGCTGTTATTATCATTTAAATTTCAAATTACATGTCGCCTCCTTGCCTCCGTTTTCTTAATTTTATTCCCACACCACAATAGAGGAGAGGGTATTATGCGATTGTGCTGATGTGTGACTACAAAATAATAATTTCTGAGTCGATTTAATATGTCCCTGCTTCCGGCTGTCGTTCATGTAACCTTCTGTGTAAAGTAGAGGTCGCAAATTTTTAAGATAATGCGATGAAACTTTGAATATAGGTTTCAATTCATAAGGACAATGCTTACTACGTGTCGCCATACGAACTTCTTTCAGGAATAAGGTTTGTGCCTATAAACTATCCCATAACGTTGGTATTTATAATCTAAATGATCTAACCATTTTTTAATTGGAATCGGTCTATTTTTGATGACTACCTTATAAATGTTGGTATTGATATAAAAATTGGCGACAATAGCTTTTACGATAGCCACTTTGTAAAGACAAAATATCGCGCTGGCGGGTCCAAAATTATCCAGAGGTCCGATATAAGCCCCCTTGCTAAAATCACTTAAAGGCAAATAAATTTCTTATAGATGAAGATATCTTAATAATAGTTGACACAAAAACGTTTAAAATAAATCTTAACCTCATAACATAATTTTGTTCTGACGGGTCAATAATGGCCCATACGTCTCACTCTCGAAAATTTGTCTGTATTTACTGTGCTCGGGGTTGACGAACTATAACTTCTTACTTGTTTTGATTTGGTTTTATTAAATAAAAAAGTCTTAAGAATTCTTACTATGTATACTTTTTTATTTTATAGCGAAATTTTGGTACAATTTATGTCAATTTGGTACAATTTTGCCATTGAGGCGGTACAATTTAAGAATTGTTAGATCCCAACAGTGTCTGATATAATACGTGAGAGAACGTCGGCAGAATGAAAGAACAAATTTCTTCATGTTAATCTTAATCTTAAACAAGGGGTACACGTACATATGTTATACGATTTCATGATCGAAAGATTCTCGTACAGTAAACTTGTGTCGTTTTATTTATGTTTTTACTTTTTTCTATTTTTTTTAGTTAAAAATTTTGTTTTTTTTTAACACCTATCACAAGATTTTCACTAATGAATGCGTCTTCTTATTATATTATATGTACATATGTATGTATGTGTATTTTTGACAGCTCATCTTATAAGATAGTTGTTATAAGATTTCTCATAACAACTGTCTCATAATATTTATTATAATATTAATATTAACACTACTTGAGAGTCTACACGTAAGATAATACTCTCTGCGATTGAATTTGACGTGCAAAACTTTTGATTTTTTCACAATTTACTGAGAAAACTGAATATCGATTTCCATACAAAAATAACGTTTTAAATATGTGTGTGTCATGAACGTTTTTTCCTTTTTATAACTTCTTTCCAAGATATACATACCCAGTTGGTTCATTTCGGATTCCGTTGAACGCCTCCATTTTGTGCGTAGGCTGCCGTTTCTATACCATCTTATTGAAATGGGTTCCATCTGAGAGCTTGCTTAGATACATTGGTGTCATTTCGACGGAGGGTGTGACCTATCCACTGCCACTTTCGTTTACGTATCTCGGTTGCTACTTTGCTAGCAACTTGGCATTTGATATCGTCCCAGGCCAAAAGATGCGTAATAATCTTTCTAGGCAGCGGTTAATAAATGTTTGGAGTCGTCTGGTAATGTCGTTTGTGACCTTCGAGTTTGTACACCCATATAGGAGAACCGATTTAACATTTGCTTCGAAAATTCGCAGTTTTGTGGTTTGGCTGATTTTATTACTTTGCCAGAGTGGGGCAATTAAGCCAAAATATGACCTAGCCTTGTTTATTCTAGCGACTACATCGAGTTCGTAGCTTGTGGTCTGCTAGCTGCTTTGTGTCCTTTAAGACAGTACGTGCGTCGCCAGCTCGTGCTGCCTTTTCAGCTTATTTTGCGAAGTTGTCAATATGTTTACGCTTATCTCTACGCAGCTGGTTTTACTGCTTTGTGTTGATCTCGGTAATTCGTTTCTAGGTTCGTCTTTAGCTCCGAGCTATCCATTGATCCCAGTTTTTCCTTTAGCTCACGCCTTTCTGCAATAATATCCCACGTTACATCGGACATCCATTCTTGTCTTCCTTTGGGCGGTTAGAACAGTTTTTTTTTTGTTTTTATGAAGTCCCACATAGAATTTATCAAGTTACGTGATTTATATTTTGAGCTATTTAATGCATCTCCCAGCTGTGTGGTGAAGTCTTCTCTAACATTAGTGTTTTTAAGACGTTTATGCAGCCATATTCGAATGCCAATTCCATGTCCACCTATTATATGTTCCAATGATTCATTATCAGAGCCCACTTTAGCATTCATATCACCCATTATCAAAATAATATCACCACGTTGAACAGAGTCGTATGTAATATTAACCTGGCCATAAAACATCATTTGCAGTTTCTCTTAGGCATATATGTATATTTAATATGTATATATTAAAAATAATTAAATAAATATTTAAATTTTGCTTTCTATAACAATTTTAAATTTATTTAATACTAGCTAACCTGCCAGACGTTGTCCTGTCCAAATTAGAAAAAATGTTTGCGTTAGATTTTTAAAATCCGTTAAAAAGAGAAAAAAAGTATTTTTAAATTAATATGTAGTTCATATACATACATATTTTTTTTTTTGTTCATTATTTATTTAT
This sequence comes from Pollenia labialis, assembly GCA_949318255.1. Classification (NCBI taxonomy): domain Eukaryota; kingdom Metazoa; phylum Arthropoda; class Insecta; order Diptera; family Polleniidae; genus Pollenia; species Pollenia labialis. The sequence goes on along the minus strand of OX439140.1, from coordinate 141,013,019 downwards.
TGAATCTTCAGATATTAAATATGAACTAACAATAATTAATCAAATCTTATCCTAATACAATATATATGTCCAGCCAGTGCCAGACAAAATTTCGTCATCACGGCTTATGTTCACATATGTAGGTGCTTATCGCTCTTCTGATTCGGTGAGTGCTGCAGTGTCTCTTCTTCTTAAGCAAGTGTTGCCGCTATGATTTAAAATATTGTGAGCTGGTGGATTTGGGTGTTGTTCAAGCCTTTTTAAATATTTTGTAATCATAGTTTTTACTAACGGCACATTGAGATCCTATTAACATTTTAGTTGATAAGATCAATATTCAGGTAACCAGTAAAAAAAGTAAATCTTTTTCGATTGCTTTGCTAGGAAATCATCATTTTGTTCATTGCAATGCTTTGTGATATACGTCATTTTTTGTTTGGTTGGCTGGCGCATAAACAAGTAATGCTATGATTCTTAAGGCTAATGCCGCAAACACGCAATGACTTGCCTTGAGATTTTTTGATTGTTATTGCATAAGCGAAACTGCAAGCGTTGGGATCATAACATTTTCTCATTTTTACTTTCATTTAAGCATTGTTGCTTCGATGGCGGTATTCATCAGTTTTTTACCGTAAGTCGGGCGGCAATACAAAGATGAGATTGATTGTTCTGCAGCTCGACCCGCATGTTCAGAGTAAATTTGAGCTTCCTTACGTGTTTCCACAAAGCAGACGACTTCAAACATTCATTAAATTCATCGGCAGGCGTTGATCGTGGTATCACTGGCAGTGTTTGCCGAAAATCACCTGCCAACAAATCATCGTACCTCCAAATCGGCTTTGATTGTTTCGTTAATCTTGCTTTTTGCGTTTTGTCAAATGCCTCCAAAGATTTTTTATGCGCCATTCTACATTCATCCCAAACAAACAGTTTGCTTTGCTGCAAAACCATCGCACTGTTCTTCGATATGTTGCATGTTGGATTTTCATAGGTTTTCGTATTTAATAGCAACTTAAGTGCAGAAGTGCGCCTTGCAACAATGTAGATGCAATTCATGACGATGCGAGTGCAAGTACAATATCATTCTGCGAGCCTATCGTTGCCAAAATTAACGCGATTAAAAAATGTTTCCCAGTTCCACCGGGAGCGTCTAGAAAAAAAATCCTTCCAGATTCATATTTCACAGCTTTCATGAGGGTGTCGTATGCATATTTTTGTTGTCGATTCAACAGTGGAACATTTGTTCATACTGATTTCCTTAAGGCATCGCAAAATCGGTGCAACTGTTTTCCGATTTTAGATAAATAGAAAAAGTGGGCGTAAAAGTAGGCGTGTTAAATTTTTCTTTCGATGAGAACTTAAAATGGATGATATTGTTACAAGTAAGACTTTGAGTGTTTATAATTCTTATTCGCTTTAGGGTTTTATTTGTATAATATTTTTGGCCTTTCTAAAATCTCTGGAAAAGGTTTCCTGATGAGCTGGCCTAAGCAACCAGTGAAATGCGCATAGAAGCTAGCTTTCCCTCAACAATAAATTTCAGTGTATATATCAAATATGAAAAACTGGGAATTTAGCACGTCATACGGAAAACGTATTAATAATAAAATTTTGTATTCCCGAAAATAACTTTGATAATATACATACTTGCATGTGCCCGTGCAAAAAAACTGAATTGGCAAATTGGTTTTTTTTTTTGTTGTTTTCTTACGAAGACAGTAGAATGAAGCAGTTTGTTTTTTAATTTTGATTTTTCTTTTTACCCACTTACAACTACAATTCGAGTCGGAAAGAACCCACCCAATTGTAGGGGAATGTAGGAAAGGATAAACTCACTGTTTATTGTTGGTGTTTTGTTTTGGCTTTGATATTGTTACAAGTAAGACTTTGAGTGTTTATAATTCTTATTCTCTTTAGGGTTTTATTTGTATAATATTTTTGGCCTTTCTAAAATCTCTGGAAAAGGTTTCCTGTTGAGCTGGCCTAAGCAACCAGTGAAATGCGCATAGAAGCTAGCTTTCCCTCAACAATAAATTTCAGTGTATTTATCAAATCGAAAAAAGTGGATGGGGAAAAATTGTCCAAATCGGTCAAGCCGTTCTCAAGTTATGCGATTAGCAACGGACAACATTTCATTTTTATTTATATAGATTGACTGCATATATTTACATATATATGTATAAGTACATATATACTTTTAAAAACAAAGATGCTACAAAAAATTATTAGAAATAATTTTTAATGACATACATACGTATATTATCAAAGTTATTTTCGGGAATACAAAATTAATTATTAATTTCACTTTTGATAAATACACTGAAATTTATTGTTAAGGGAAAGCTAGCTTCTATCGCATTTCACTGGTTGCTTAGGCCAGCTCATCAGGAAACCCTTTCCAAAGATTTTAGAAAGGCCAAAAAATATTATACAAATAAAACCCTAAAGCGAATAAGAATTATAAACACTCAAAGTCTTACTTGTAACAATATCAAAGCCAAAACAAAACACCAACAATAAACAGTGAGTTTATCCTTTCCTACATTCCCCTACAATTGGTTGGGTTCCTTCCGACTCGAATTGTAGTTGTAAGTGGGTAAAAAGAAAAAACAAAATTAAAAATCAAACTGCTTCATTCTACTGTCTTCGTAAGAAAAAAACAAAAAAACCCAATTCACCAATTCAGTTTTTTTGCACGGGCACATGCAAGTATGTATATTATCAAAGTTATTTTCGGGAATACAAAATTAATTATCAATACGATTTCCGTATGACGTGCTAAATTCCCAGTTTTTCACATTTGATAAATACACTGAAATTTATTGTTAAGGGAAAGCTAGCTTCTATCGCATTTCACTGGTTGCTTAGGCCAGCTCATCAGGAAACCCTTTCCAAAGATTTTAGAAAGGCCAAAAATATTATACAAATAAAACCCTAAAGCGAATAAGAATTATAAACACTCAAAGTCTTACTTGTAACAATATCAAAGCCAAAACAAAACACCAACAATAAACAGTGAGTTTATCCTTTCCTACATTCCCCTTCAATTGGTTAGGTTCCTTCCGACTCGAATTGTAGTTGTAAGTGGGTAAAAAATATGTGTTTGGTCATTAAATTAAACAGCACAGTTTTTTGTTTAAGAAAAGCTGTAATTAAATTTAAAAAAATAATTACATAATGAAATCTTGAGAGAACATATTTTTACTTGCTTCATGACAAACATTTCAAATTCTGGTAAATCAAGAAAAATCAAGGCCATCCATCTGTCAAGCCAAGCAGCATGGCACATTTTTAAAACGTTTTACATGGCTATAGATGAAATTTTACCGGGTATTTACCTGATGTCTGAGTAAATATCAGGTATATTCGTTTTTTGGGAATTTATTTGGATATTTAAAAAACACAAATTCATATGGCAATCATTAACTGTCAATAAAATTAATTGAATTTTAAATTATTTTTTTGTTTTTTTTTTTTTTTAACGCCATTAAATATTAATAAAGCTGGCTTAAATACACTAAAGCTACAATAAACCTGAGTATACCCATATGCTAGTAATCAAACTACAATACAATTTGAGAATAAGCTTATATTAAAAGTGTGTTCTTAATTTCAGTTATACGGGCCTGTTCTGGAAATCACGTGATTTCAAATCACGTGCTTTTAAAAATCAAACGTGGTATTTGATGAGGTTCTGAACATCACACCGTTTTTGTATATCTTTGACATTATTTACACTATGCAATTAACGCCGCAACTTTCGCATGCAACTTTTTGTTTGTTAACTACACCTAAAAAAAAGTCAAAAAGTTGAAAAAATGCTTGAAATTTAAATGCTTTCGGCAATTAAAAATCACACAAAAACGAAACACCAAAATATCACACGTGCTATTTTAAAAGCCACATGTGATTTTAAATCATGTGAATGTAAGTGATTTTCAGAACAGTACCCATGTTCTGTAACTCTCGCGTCGAGAAACTTTTTGATTGAAATGTATGAAATGAAACAAAAATGCCATATATTGAAACAAACAGCTGTTTTTCTCACTAAACTGTGTCTGTAACTTTTTTTGTCGAGTTCTAGCTGCCACGTAAATAAATTACTCGCCAATTTACAGAAAAAGTGTGCCTGTAACATTTTTGAGAAAAAAGTTCGCGCTTTGAACTGTCAAAAAAATTCACGAATAAAAGTGGGCGAGAATAAATTTTGACACTACAAAACAATTAAAAATGCAAAATGCTAAGAATAATAATATTTTGTTATTGGCACATTTTTGCATCGTTTAATTTTTTTAATGTTAATAAAATGTGAATCCACAAGCAATTTTTAACAATGCTTGAGAAACTCTTAGTATAAACAACAGTTTCAAAAGTACAACATCTGTTTTCAAGGCACGCGAAAACAAGTGCCGTTATATTTGTTTGAGAAAATTTATTGAAACTATTTTGCGGGTAAATTAAAAAAAATGTTGTAGTGAGTGAAAGTGCAATCTTAAGGTCGTGATACACTATCCTACACAATCGTACGATTCATTAACTGGAAAATCTGACAAATTTCTATCACACTCAAAAAAAATCGCAACAAAAGTCTGTTACAGGTGCCACACTATTACACAAAAAAAAAAATTTAAATCAATGAAGCCGACATTGTTGTTTTCTTATCAGCTGTATTAGAAAATACAACTCTGATCGCATAGAAACTATCATTTTATGAAAATTTTTAAAAACTTTTGCAAGTCGGTCAGACTTGTCAAAAAAATCTGTCATTTAGTTAAATTTTTAGGCCACACTATCATACTTTATGAACACACACGATTTTTTTGACATATCGTACGACTAAATAGGATAGTGTGTAGTGACCTTTAATGAGGAGCTTTTTAATTTATTCCATCGTTTATAACAAATTAATTATTTTAACAAACAAGTTGGAATAAAATTTTAGTCAAAAGTCGCCAAGAAAAAGAAAATAAAACAAAAAAATTTACGAAATCATTATAAATTTTTAAAAATCTAACAGTGAATTTTGCTTGTGATAATAAGTTCCCAAATTTTATAGTGGAAAAGTTTAATATCTATACTAATGTTTAATAGAATCCTTTTGGTATTGACTTTAAAAATTCTCACAACAAATTCATTGCTGATTGACCTATCCCACACGGGCATATTTGTGTTGGCACTAAATTACAGCTTGTTGGCAAGAGATGTGAGGAGAATGGTTTTTACTGGCAGCTTCAACCCCGCATTAGCAGCCAGAAATAGTGCGCTTAATTCCTGTCTATACCAGAGATAAATATTGCAACACATACTGCAGTAAATGTCAAAATTATGTTATCTCTAATGTAGACAGCAATTTTTTGTACATATTCATTGCCGGCAAATTATGTTGCAATAATTGTTAGTCCTTTTTGTTGGCAACGGCAAAGTTAGCCGGGAGTAACAGTAACGTTTCAAATCAGGTGATTCATTTTGTTGTATGTAAAGCCATTAGAACCATGGTAAAATATTATTCCACCATGATTAGAACGATTATACTGCCCGTCTTTACCAGAGATAATTATTGCGACATACATATATTGCAGTAAATGTCAAAATTATGTTATCTTTAATGTAGACACCAATTTGTTGTACATACCCTACAAGAAGACTACCGGTCATTTTACAAGTTATATAGTAATAGTAATTTTTTTAGTTTTGGTTATGCATTTCTTGTAGGGTATTTATTGCCGGCAATATATACTGCAATAATTGTTATTCTATTTTCGTTGAATTATTGCTTATGCGCTCCATACACTTTTCAATTCAATTGTCAACTGAGTCTTTCAACTGAATTGATACTTGGCCACACACTTCTTCAACTGAATTGAAAGATTTTAATTCAACTGTCAAATTTAGATTTTTTTACAATTTTACAAAAATTTATTTTCTCTCCAAGTATCCATGTTTGCCACCAATGTCATTTTTTTATTTAAAATTTTATTGAAATTAAAGACAATTTTAAAAATATTTCACTTTTTCTTTGCAAAAAAAAATTACAAACATAAATTTTGACAGCTGATCAAGAGACTTAAGCACACACAGTACAATCGAATTGAAAGACTTGGAGTCAACTTGAAAAAATCAAAATCTTTTGATTTTTCTTCAACCAACTCGACAACCGTCAAACCAATCAACTGACAAGGCCATACACGCTTTGATTTGGACAACAACCGACTCAGTTGACAATTGAATTGAATCGTGTATGGTCTGCTTTACATAAAACGTCAAATTTGGGTGTCAAATGAACAAAAAGAAGCAAAAAAAAACAAATAGAAGGAAATTGTGTGAGAAAGAAATTATATTTGTGAAATGGAAGTAAATTATAATTGTAGTAAACGAATTAAATTAAAGAATTAAATAAACACTAAAATATATTTCAAAAATTAATTTTATTAATATAATTGTTTTCTTATTCGACCTTTGTTAGTTAAAATAATTGTTTAATTTGGAGTTTTTTTTATATAAAAATAATAATTTTAATCGAACAAAAAAATTATTATTTTTATATAATAAAAATACCAAGTTTAAACAAATTAATATAATAATGTTTATTTAAATAATAAAGTCAAATAAGAAAGAATTAATATTAATAAAAATAATTTTTTACACTGCCCCTTCTTCCTCGATTTTTTTCAAACTATGAGTTAACATAAATACGTTTTCCCATGCCTTTAACATAAAATGAGCGATAAGAAATATTGCTCTGTTATTCTGCCGATGTTATTGCCAATATAAAAAATAAGCCACCCGATTCAGAATAAAAAAAGAAAAAAAAACCAATATTAAAATTTAAGGGTGCTGTGGCCCGTGGGGCCCCCTGGAACCAAAAAACTGCCCCGCTCACTAAGTGATATGTGTGGGTACTCAAATTAAAGGTATTTGTACAAGAAAAACGAAAATAATAAAGTTTAGGACGGGCGGGACTTTTGGGGACCTCTGGGTCAAAAAAAAGTGCCTCCATCCACTCACATCTATGTGTAGATACTCAAATTAAAGGTAGTTTGCTCACGATTGTAAATATTTTGTTTTATTTTGTATTTTTTAATGTTTTATGCTCGATTTTTATTAATTTTAAATTGGGTGGGGTGGTTTTTTGGATCCAGGGGGGCCCATGGGCCGCAGCCCCCTTAAATTTTAATTTTGGTTTTTTGTTTTAAATTTCAGAGGGGGTTAAATTTTTTTATTTGTTTTTTCGCCCTGCAAACTGCATTTTTGCCAAAAAACAAGAATAAGAAAGAATTTATATTAACAAAAATAAATGTTGCTTCCTGGTTTTTTTTTAAATTATGAGTTAACGTTTTCCCACGCCTTTATCATAAGCTGAGCAATAAAAAATATTGCTCTGTTATTCTCCCGACGTTATTGCCAACTTGCTGTTATAAATGTTTTTAGTGTAAACCTAGGGTAAGATATTTATCTTTAGTGACGACCTAGGGCTAAAAAATATTGTTTCAAAATCGTCACGTTTGGCGAGAAATCGCTGTATCTGATAGCCCTGTATGGTATCACTAACCTTTAAAATGTCATTAACCCTCTATGACATTTCTTTGCGCGCCATTTGCTTTGACAGGTAAACTTTACTGAATTCGCTAAAAAAATTTAACAAAAATTATATGTTTTATTTATTTTAAATTGGTTAAAAAAAGTTTGTACTTAAATAAACAAATCACATTATGGAATTTTAATCAAAATGTGCTTGAATAAAATGTGATTTAAAAAAAGTATTGTTAGCATAAATGTCTAATGTGTTGTTCATAAGTAGAAAAAAGTCAGTGAACAGTTAAAATTGTAAGTGTGCTCAGTATATTATAAAAAAAATATTAAAAAATATATTTAATTTGTACATGCTAAATATATATTTTTTCTTACAATATTTTCAAACTGCTTTATTTTTATTTTACCAAAGTTTAACTTATTTACTATTCATTAATAAAACGAACACTTTGTTGATACATAATTTTTTATATTATTTTGTGTTGTTTTTTTTGTTTTCTTGTTAAAAACGAAATATTATTGTGTTAAGCTTAATAAGTTTATGTGGAAAATACAATATGACTGAATTGAATTCCCATTCAATCGAAAACAATTTTAACACAGCCATAACCGAAGCTGAAACCATTCCATGCTTAAATACTAAAACAATCGAAGACTCTTGTCAGTTACCGGTAGTGGTACACTGTCCACGCATAGATTCCAAATTGATTTTACAAAATATGGAAGAAGTTTTGGATACGGTGAAAAAACAGCACAAAGAAAAACATAGACGCAAAAAGGAATTAAAAAAATTAGCCATGATTGAAGCTTCTAATGGAACAGACACTGTTTTGTCTGTCGATAGAGTATCGAAGGATAAAAAAAAGGACCATTCCGAAAGAAAACATAAACAGAAAGATAAAGAAAAACGCCAATCTAAAAAAAAACCGTTGCAAGAGAAATCTACTGTGGAAAATGGCACAGTTTCACAGGAGAGCCCTGTGAAGTCTGGCACTATTTTGCAACATTTTTCACGTACTCCTAAAAAGGAAGAAGTAACAGCAACATTAGAAGACGAAGTCGAGGTAACAGTTGATGTTGAGAATGAAAATTCGGAAAAAGAAACAACCCCTTCCAAAAACGCTAGAATTACTAATGCTTTCGAAGTCATGATGAATGCTCGTAATAAATCTATTGGTTCTAATACACCTGGTAAAGATTCCCCTTCTCCAGTTGTTGATAATGAGTTGACTGCAGCAAATGCAAAACGTAAACTGAAGTTACAGGAATGGGCTGAACAGAAGGGGGGTGTAAAACGTAGATTAGAAGAGGAGTCACGTGCTGCATACGTAGACGAGCAATTGGAACAAAGAGCTAAAAGGTAAATAATAACATTCTAAGTGTAAGTTTTGATAAGATTAATTAGAAATATATATCTTATTTTTTAAGGTTTAAACAAATGCTTGTATCTGGAGCTAGTTCTAAGCCTGCCACCACCACGATAGCAAAAACGGATAGCAAATCTAAAACTAGAAAAACTAAACTTAAGGAAAACACTCAGAAGGATAAACTTAAAAAGCGTAGAGTACCAAGAACACGAAGAAAAAGTTCCGTGGACTCAATTGATTCTTTGGAACCATTAACTCCCAGAAAAGCTGATGCTGAAACCTCCGAATTTTTAGCAAAATTAAACTCTCCAACAAAAAAGCGTGACAGCTTGTTAGGTTATTTTCCAAAAAAAGAGTCTCCAAAAAAAATGTCAGCTAAACAAAAGTGTGCAGAGTTAAATAAACACAATGAGGAGACAAAAACAGAGACGTTGAAAATAATTGGTAAAAATGTGGGTTCAAAGAATTATGACACTCCAGTTGTAAGTAATAATCAATTGCAAGAAGATTTAGAAGTTTACGTTAATACGACTAGTGGTAGGCCAAGACGATCTTGTAAGGGTAAAGCACGCTATGATTATGATTTAGAAGATAGTCTTTCAAAAGCTGCAAAACTATCCAAAAACCCTCCAGTACGTAAAACGGCGCCACGCAAACTGAATACACCAACTTTAAAGGCCGCTCAGGAACATGATTCTCTTGACATTATCGATTTAGATGATAGCATAAATAAGAGTGGTTGTGGAACGACCACACTTCAAGCAACGCCTAAAAAACTGGCCCCTCTTTTTGTACGATCACTGCCAAAGCCCTGTCCTGATCCTGATGTCATTCAGGCACGTAAAGCATTCCTGCAATCTGGAGTTCCCGAAAAATTACGACTTGAACAAGAAAAACAAAAACAGTATGATCTATACTACGAAGAAACAGCCGAAATTTTCCCAAAAACATCGCACATAAAACAATTAAGTGAAAGTGAATTTGAAACCGATAAACAAATACTTATGTGTTCATTTAAATTAAATTCGGAAGATAGTATATTGATGTCTCCATCACTAACTAGAAAGTCAAAAGGAAGAACCAGTAAACGCCAATCAATTGTTGGCTCACTGTCAGATTTGGTTGTACATGATTTTCAGGTAAATATAATACAGTTTGTAAAAGAAAATTTAAGTTTCAGTTATTCAAATGAAATTAAACATATAATAATTTAAACCTACAACGGATTTTAGGAATAAAAATAAACCCCTTAATAATTAGGAGGTCCCCCTATATGGCAACTCTGTCGAAGATCCCAGATATGATGGGGCCTAGGTCGTTACATGGGGTCTTCATCTGACAAATTTTTGTCATAATAAACGTCAAACTTCATATAAGAAAAAGCTGACAAAATGTAGTGTTTTTATATAGACTTTGACGAAGACCCCAAGTTATATCCGCTTAATATTATATTTGAAAGTTATTTTTTATTCGTCCTTTAGAATTTAAGCACGAAATCTACTACACTGTGCAGTTATTGTTGCTGAAACATGAAGATTTATTACTCCTCTATTGTGGCTTATGTAAATTTTATTTAAACATTCTCTGATTATGATATTCAAAGAATATCGAAAACAAATAATAATTTTCGTTTAACCATTGAATGTTTTGATTGGCACGAATAATCGACAACAATTAAAGGTTTTTGATAAATTTAACAGGCAGATAATGTAAAGCAATATTATAAAAGTTTAGCGAGATAATTAAACTTCGACGTTAAGACAAATTTTTGCATATGTATTTTTAGTGCATATAGTCGGAAAAGCTGTCTACTAAAACTCAGCCAGATTGGTAGCTGATATACATATGAACGACAACCACGACTGCCATAAGTTTTACTTATAAAACTTAACTTTTTTGCCAAATGTATTTTTGGGAATACAAAATTTATTATAAATAAGATTTCTTTATGACGTGCTAAATTTGCAATTTTTATTTTTGATAATTAAACTGACATTTATTGTTGAGGAAAGGTAGTTTCTATGCGTATTTTACTAGTTGCTTAGGGCAGATCATCAGGAAACCTTTTTCCAAAGATTTTAGAAAAGCTAAAAATATGATACAAATAAAACTTTGGAGCGAATAAGAATTATAAAGACTCAAAGTTTTACCCGTAACAATATCAAAGCTAAAAAAAAAACACCAACAATAAACCGTGAGTTTATCTTTTCTTATATTCTCCTTTTTGATTTTTTGGATTATTAACTTTTTTTCTCTTTTACCTCAAATAAACTTCGCATAATAAGAACCTTTGAAAAATATGCATTTTTAGAAAAAAACAAAATGAGTTTTTTTGGGTTCTCTATATGGTAGCCAGATTTTAAATTCAGAAAAACAGTACAATCAAGAAAAAACAGTAATTTTTTTTGACGAAAGCATAACTATTTATTAAATATTTTAACTCTAGAACAACAATAATATAAAAAACAAATGCACTTAAAAATTATAACGTCAAAGGAAATCCTATACGAAATGACACCATTTGCGTATATAAAGCAAACAACACAAAATAATCATTTGGCCATAGTATCATGTTCCAATGTATAATGTTTGAATATTTAAGCTTATATTTAATTTAAAAAAATTACTCATTGATTGTGTTAGTAGGATTTTCTTTAAACATATTAGCGGAGTTCTGTATATGGCTTGCAAAAGAGCAAATGCGAAATATCGTTGCAATTGAAAGAAATCTAACGAAAACTCTGTGTATTTTGTTATCGGATTAAACGAAAGAGCTATGAAATTTTGCATATAAGCATTTCTCCAATGTCGAATGCGACATTCGTACGCCTTAAAAGTAAAAAAAAACATACACCAAAACATTGTTTTTTTTTTTTTGACAAAAAGCGAAACTTATAGCTCTTGATTAGCACTATAATTTGTGCTAAAGTTGACTTTGAGCAATTGTTCGTTTTCAAGATAATTAAAAAATAAAACAAGGCATTTGCATGCGACAAAAACAGAAGTCGCCTTTAAGGAAAACGGTCAAACACTGATTTCGGCGAAACCCGATGAAATATTTAAATGCGTCTAATTTTATGCATTGATGTTTCTTAATAATGCTTTTTTATTTGATTCAAAAATATTGTGTAGCTTATATTTAATATAATTTTTATCACTGTCGCACGCTACATGTTGCATGCGACATTTTGTTCCATCATACTTTTATGTTTATGTTTTTACTTTTTATGTAATAAGATGATTCTAGATTATTTTTATACATTCAATATACATATTTATTTTCCGTCAAAAATTATAAACTTAAAAAAATATTTTCAATAAAGAAAAACTAACTTAACTGAAAATAGTATTAATCGTCTCAAATAAAGTTTTTTTTCAAAAATTTTTTTTTATTAAATTTGCAACAAAAATATCTATTTATTACTAATATTTGATGCGCATTGTACAAATACCCTCGACGCCCTGATAACAAATGTTCTTTTTCAATGTCGCACGCTACATCGAAATATAAGGTAAAGCAAAGAAAAAATTGCCGTAACTGGCAATCGCATCGTTCCGTTTACATTTTTCTTATATTGCTTGAATATAAACCGAGATTTTAAAAGCAATTGTCAATGCATAATGTTTCCCATTAAGATCACTTAGCAAAACAAAACGTGGAATTGAAATGTTCAAAACAGAACTTTTGCACTTGTTCGACTTTGTATTTGAATATTTCAAAGTGTGTTATGAATAAATGTAAAATTTGTTTACATTATTGAAAGTTGATAGATTCCCTATAAAAATATGTTAAAACAACATACATATGCACTTTGCAATCCTACTACTTAACTCCGCTATTGTTATTTAAAGCAATTTTCAACACACACATAGTGTGCAACCATCGTATAGAATTTCGAAAATTATTGTTTCTTAAATTAATTATCTGATTTCAAACAATTTTTTTTATTTAATTACGGCCAACTTCAGCTATATTACTATAACTGTATATTGTAATATTGTCATTTATAGTGGTAGTTAAGTATAACTGAAATTGATGAAATTGACCGTTAATTTATAAACGCCAAAAAAATGTTTTGATTTACGTTTATTTAAAAAAAAAACGTTTTTAATTTTCAATATTCTTATTTTTGTACCCAATATTTCGAGGCAACTCCGTTGCATTGATTTGTTTTTGTCTTTCTTAGTTGTGTTAAATTAATGCAGTTTTTATATTCTGATATAGGGAAATACTGTTGGGGTATTTAAACGGTAGTCATCTGTCTTAAAATAATAACACGAAAAATTATGACTGGTGTAAGCAACCCCTAATAATTTAGATTCCTTTTGTGTATTTATGACAAAACAATAAACTCAGCACAAAAGGTCTTATTATTTTAGAACTTTTTTGTTCAGAACACAACAACAATTTCTTAAAACTATATACATAGTGTAAAATATTAGGATGTTATGACAAAATGACTTAAAATAATACCGTTAAAAATTCCCATATGTGTATTTCTTTAACTGGGGTTTCTTAGTATCTTTGTTATCTGGAGACTTAACCAAAAAATTAGTACAAAAAACAGCAGAAAGTGTAAAAACAGTACATTTGCGTTCTGTTTTGGGTGTTGTGCATAAAACAGTACAATTGACAAAAATCAGTACATGCACTGCTAAAAACAGTACGTCTGGTACACCTAGTTCTCTACCACGATGCAAAAAGTATATCAACAATTGGCTAAACTAGAACACCGAAAACCCGTAACACAGTTAGGCAACGCCAAACCATAAACCAATCCGGACGAAACGTAAAACGCCCAGAGGCAGACAAGCAAGAACGGCCTTGTTTCCTTTATAAAATAACGACAAAGACGCGCAAGCTGCTTCCCTACCCAAACAGCTTTTAGAATGATATTTTAATTTAAATTCATAAGTTTATTATTAATACGATTTCCGTATGGCGTGCTAAATTCCCAGTTGTTCATATTTGATAAATACACTGAAATTTATTGTTGAGGAAAAGCTAGCTTCTATGCGCATTTCACTGGTTGCTTAGGCCAGCTCATCAGGAAACCTTTTCCAAAGACTTTAGAAAGGCCAAAAATATTATACAAATAAAACCCTAAAGCGAATAAGAATTATAAATACTCAAAGTCTTACTTGTAACAATATCAAAGCCAAAACAAAACACCAACAATAAACATAGAGTTTATCTTTTCTTACATTAAGTTTGTTTTATTTGTTTGTTTTTTTTTTAGATACAGGAAAATAAGTGTCCAGAGTTTAATTTAGACCAGATTTCATTACCTTCTTTAGCCAATAAAAGAGCTATTATAAAACACTGGAAAACCGAGTTCGAACGTTTTCCCACTTATAAATGTTACAATCAAATGCGAGAAAAGTATCGTTATTTCTGCGCTATTGATTCTGCACAAGACACAGAACAAGTAAGCGAATCTTTTGTGGTAACACGACAAAACCGCCGTTCTTTAGAAGCGCAAAAGAAAAAAGAAGCCGAAAATCCAGATGAGGAATATAAACCGCCAGCCACTGCCCCCAATGGTGAATTATTATTTAGTGAAAAGTACAAACCTTTACTATTCGAGCAAGTTTTGGTAAATTTAAATCCGGTAACACAATTGAAAGAATTTCTTTCAAACTGGTCGATTAATGGACCTGGCAGTGCAAGAAATTCTCAAACACTTGATGACTCAGTAGATCAGAATGATTCAACTTGTAGCAATCAAGGACCTTCTTGCAACACTGTGGTACTATTGGGTCCCGTTTCAAGTGGCAAGACAAATGCCGTCTTTGCTTTAGCCAATGAAATGAACTTTAATGTTTTAGAGATTAATGCGGGCATGAAAAGAACTGGTAAACGCTTGATACAGGAACTACAAGAGGCAACACAATCCCATCAAATACGTAAGGATGCTGCTGGTTCAGGTTCTTCACAGAAAAGTCTATTGAAAATGTCTTTGAATGGTTTAAAAACAAAATTTAAAAGACAGAACTCCAACTCCAATCCTCTGGAAACACAAAACAGCGATTCAAACTTTTATGATCTACAGCAAACAGCTAGAAAATGTCTTATATTAATAGAAGATGCAGATATTGTATTTGAACAAACAGATGCTGGGTTCGCCGACGCAATCTATACGCTAGCAGCTAGCTCCAAGAGACCTGTTATTGTAGTAGCGTCAAATCCTAATTGTGCTCATTTACAACGTTTAATGTTACAAAACACCATTAACTTTTCTTCGCCCAATGTACTAAATATATCAAAATTCTTAGCCGTATTATCTCTTATTGAGAATTGTCCTGTTCAATTAGACGATCTCATTTCACTTTACTTGTATAATCGTCGAGATTTAAGAAAAACTTTGTTGGAATTGCAATTTTTTATACAAAGTGGTGGCGATAGAAAACGTCAGTTGATGCCCAAAAAAGCAACAAAATCAAATGGAACAACAAATACTAATTATTTCGCTTCGCCCCGTAAGCGTCAATTCTCCGTAGAACAACAAGAGCCTGAAGCGTCAGATAATAATATACCCAATGATAAAAACAGTACTAGTGCTAAAGCAAACGATCCAGTCTATATGCACCGTTCCCTCTTCGAATATTATACAGTGGGTCAAAACTGCAAATGGCGCTTACCATTTCCCCTAGATTTCCACCTTTTCAATGTCAATTTAAATGAAATATTTCAAGTTTCAAGAAAACTTAAAGATCCGCCGAGTCAGAAAACCCCAGAAAACGCAGGGAAACCGACATCAACAAAGCGTAAATCAAAATCACCAAAAAAACAATGGTTAACGATAGCTACAGCAAACGCTAAAACACCATTAGATAATTTATGCGCATTTTACGAAAACCTTTCGGTGGCTGCCCTTATGGATGAACAGGATAATGTCTTTCACTATCAAAATCAAAACAAACAAAAACCCTCAATTGTTGATCGGCTTAAACCAAATATTTCTGAATATATATCACATTGTTTGTTGGAGAATGCCATCGAAGTTAATTTGGATGCTGAATTATGTCCATACAATTTATTTGATACTCCTAAAAATTGGTGAGCTTTTTTTTTATCTAAATGTTTAAAAATTTTTTTTTTAATTTTTTTAAATCAAAATTTCAGTATATCATTATGTGAGGAAATGGGTTCCATGCAATTACGTTCTAATCGTGTCCGTAACCTCGACTATGAACCATGTCTACGTTCTATTTGTCGTAGTGAGAAAATACGCTCAACTTTAGAACGACGTTCTACTCGTTTCTATCATTATTTAAGAAATTATTCCATCAATGTGTGCAATTTTTCCACTGCACACTTCGACCACGCCTGTGAAGCATTTCAAATGTTCGATGCTGAGGAAAATCAAACATATGCAAACAAATCAACAACTATAACATAAGCAATAACCAAAACCGCTTAGTCAATAGCTTCAAACACAATAGTAGGTCATTCTTAAATATGCATGTATGTATGTAGTCTGGCTGTCTCTCAGCAGTTACAAACAAAAGTAAATAATGTATATGTATCTTACTTTTATTTAAAAGAAGCTCATATCATTTATTTTAACCTAATCTTTTTCTGTATATACTATTCATACATAATAATATGGAAACAAATATAGCATAAAATGTATATCTATAAATGAGCAGTTTATTATTATATTATTATATATTCTAATGTTTTTTTTTTTTCTTAATGTAATTAATGAAATCCCTTAAATATGTCTGTCGTTAATGCAACACATTTAAAAATAAAAACTAAATAAAAAAATTCTTATTGGTTTTTAATTAAATTTTGTTCAATAAACTAAATGTAAACTTATTTTTAATTTATTTTGTGTATCCATCAAAAACAAAAAAATAATTTTATGCGTTTTTTTTCTTTGCGGCAATACTGTTGTTCCGTTGTTACTTCGGTGGACATTTTCTTTGTTTCAGCCATTGACATTGTAGATATTACACATTGTTGGGAACACTAGAAATATAAAATGAGGTTTTTAAATTAGCAGTTTTTCTTTTCTATTAAAAATTTATTTCTTTTATTTTTGCTCATATAACGATCAATAAAATTCTTAACCTAAATTTTTGATATCTGTTTTTGCATTTTTTATTATGTAGGTATAGTGAATTTTTTAATTAACCGATTTTTTTAATAAGAATTCTTTTTCGCTTGCTTTAGAGGTTCTATTTTTTATAAAAAATATGATTTTATTTTCTAAAATAAAAAATGCTTGCGGATTTGTTATAGCAAATAAATAAAAGGGGTTTACTGCTTAAAATAAAATGTTCTTTTTGTATTGAATTTTTCGCCTCATTCTCTTTAAAGCAAAATATGGAATGTTCAATTATAACTTAACGTTGACATTTTTAAATATGAAAAATTGCTTATGGATTTAATAATTTTTTTTTTGCGGTTTAGGGCGGAAAATGCATTCACTAGTGGTGTTTTCTTTTCTACAAAAAAAAAATATGATATTTTATTTAAAATATGGAATTTTGTGTTCGTTTTTAAAAAAGGTTTTGCTTTCTTAAAGGGAAGCATATTTTATTCTAAAACTTTCGCCCTAACTTATGGCATAAGGCATTGCACTTTTCGCCCCAAATAAATCGAGTGTTGTTAGTGCCTTGTAAAGAAGGTTATATGTAGATGAAGCTACGCAAAAAATACAAAATTTCGGAAAAGTTTGCAAAAATTTTTATTATTTCAAACGAGCCATGAAATTGATTAAAAGTCCTTAAAACTATAAGGAATGGCAAAAATTCTGTAAAAATTGCTAAATTAGCGGACATTTGCAAAATTTTGCTAGCAGCGGCATAATATCAATGTCTAATACATATTTTTAAAAATCCTTAAAACTGTAAAGAATTACAGCCCTTTACAGATAAAAATCGCTTATATCGCGAACATGGCTAAAATACGCAAAAATTGCAAACTTAAAACAAACGCAAACATTTATTGAAAAAAATCAAAATATCCGAAAATAACATAAAAACGTTTGCAAAAATAGCGAACATTTTTAATTTTTCAAAGAACCAATAGGAATGAAAAATTCGTTAAAAATTGCTAAATTAGCGGAAATTCGCAAAAATTTGCTAACAGCGGCATGATAGAAAAGTCTAATATTTATTAAAAATAATTAAAGCTCTAAAAAATAAAACTTACAGTAAAAATCGCGTCTATCGTGAACATGGCTTAAATTCGCGAAAAATTGCAATATTGGAAACAAAGCCAAAAATTTATTTGTAATCGCTAAATCGATTAAAAAACGAAATGTCAAAAAATAATGAAAAAATGCGTTAAAAAAATAGCTATAATGATGAAGAACAATTTTTTTCAGGTGTTAAAAACAGGGCATTTCACTTTTTCATATCTTGTGTTTTGTTCTCGTCATATATCAAATAGCATTACACAGTACAACACATGATTTCGGGACTCAATTCTGATAATTGCTTATGAAAGTAGACCCAAAAAGAAGAACTTTTGCATCATTAGTTTGGTCATGGTACCTCAATAAATAATTTAAAAATAAATTTGAAGTTAGTAAGTATCGTATGTATAGGGGAATTTGTCACGTTTTAGTCTCTTTTGTTTGTCATAATAATTATTACAGGGCTTGCAAGACATTTTATACATTAACCTTTTTAGAAGGCGATATTTTATTTTTATATATTGTAGAAAAGAAAACACCATATGTCGGGTTCTTTCACCCGGTGTTTAAGGCCAGTTTACACGGTAATACAATGTATTACGACTTTGTAGAATCAAAATAATTATCGCATTTTTGCCCCTTTTTGACTGCCGTGCCACTTTTTTTGCCCCTTTGTTTTGAATCCCCTTTTGTATCATTTTGTACTTTATTGTGCCCTTTTTGCCCCTTTTTAATACAAATTTTTTTTATCCTGGCAATATTATATTACTTGTTATTAGGGAAACTAGAAATATGCTCTAAAAAACGGGGTTTATGCGCATTAAATATGCAGTAAAAACTTGAAAATATGCCCTAAAAATTGTTAAAAATATGCCCACAAAAATTCAAAAATATTTAATTTGAAAACAAAATATTCCACAATTTAATAGCAGTTTCAATTAATAAAAATAATCCTAAAATTATAATCGGTAAATCCCAAACACCATAGTATTTAAAGAAGAATTTTCGAGATTTAACCCTATTTGGAACCGAATATTATCTAGATATTAACATCCACATAAGATCTTTTGTCCTAAAGAGATTTTAGGGACGATCGCTAAATTATAAATTATTTATTAATGTTAACATTTTAGAGGAAGTTAAAGCTATTTATGGATGGGAGCTTTGGGCAAATGTGAACCGATTTAAACAGAATTTAATTTACAGTAAACTATTTTTGAAGGGAATTTAATCTAAATACCAACATCATTAAATGGTTTATGGACACAAAGAGTTTAATTTAGAAAGAAGTTTTTATTTACATACGGGCATGTCTTGAACTTGACTTGAAGAAGTTTGATGACTTAAAATTGCAAAAGTATGCTCAAGGGAACTTTAAGAAATTATGGCAGACCACAAGCAAAACGTTTCAGAACACACAATCTGGCGTTTTGCGATTTCAAATCGTGCGATTGTCAGAACATGGCCGATAGACTTCGTCCTTAGTAACGGGTCCGCTATCTAACGTTTTTTTTTTCAACTAGTGCTTATTTCGTGAATGGTAACACTTAGCTCATGGCTGATTTGACAGATAAGTGCCGTTTCTCACACGTCAAGTTTGACTCGTCAAGTCTTGAGCTTTTAGGAGAGAAGGGAAAAGGGGATGCCATTTCTTTTCCTCTCTCCCCAACAAACTCAAGACTTGACGGCTAAAACTTGAAGAGTGTGAACCAGCACTAATAACGCTGGGAAATATGCGTTTTCGCTTCGCTAAGTGGGCCTGCGATCGACTTACAGAAGATGCCGATTTTGCCAAAAAAAAAAATCACCTTTTCAGATGAAGCGCATTTTGATCTTGGCGGGTATGTAAACAAGCAAAATTGTCGCATTTGGGGCACAGAAAACCCGCACGCATACATTGAAAAGCCGTTGCACCCAAAACGAGTCACTGTTTGGTGCGGATTTTGCTCCAGAGGCATAATGGGGCCATTTTTCTTCGAAAATGAGCAAGGAGTGGCCGTTGCAGTCAATGGCGATCGCTATCGGGCCATGTTTAACGAATTTTTGTTCACATAATTTGAAGAGGATGATATTGGCAACATTTGGTTTCAACAGGACGGTGCTACGTGCCACAGCCGAAGCTACACTCGATGTTTTGCGCCTTGTTTTTAAGGATCGAATTATCAGCCGCAGAGCTGATGTCGTTTGGCCACCTCGGAGCTGCGATTTGACACTGTTGGACTATTATTTGTGGGGTGCCGTCAAAGATAAGTGTTACGCCGACAAGCCAGAGACAATTGACGCCTTAAAGGACAATATTCGTGAAGCCATTGGTGAAATACAGCTGCACACAATCGATAATGTGCTTAAAAATTGGACCGATCGTGTAGGCTACTGCATGGCCAGCCGAGGCAGCAATTTGAATGAAATTATTTTCCATTGTTAACTGGAAGGATTTTACTTTCAAATAAAAAAAGAAATTTGAGAAAATATTCAGTAGTTTTTTTTTATAGCATTTTCAAAAATTTTGGCGGACCCTTTACAATTAAAAAGTGTATATACCGAATTTTATCAAATTGTCTAAAGGATTGCAAATTGTGCGCTGCGCACAAGGTTAACATGGACAGGCAACGAGCCAGACGGACGGATGGACATCGTTATAACACTTTAAAAAGTGATTCTGAGTCGATATACTAAAATATTGGTCCAGATCCCTGTTTTTAAAGTTGCTCCTTTTTTCCCAGAATTCCCCTTTTTGTGACACTTTTGTTTTGAAAATCCCCTTTTTGTGCCCCTTTTTGAAAATTTTGAACGGTAACGCTGATTGGGACGTCTGTGTCAATCTTTGGAGTTCGAGGCAGCAAAGCGTTTTCGTCTCGGAATTTACCATTCGAAATGGTGTCTTCGATAACGTTTGTCAAAAAAAACTTTTCAAAAGAATCGGTTAATTAATTAATTATTTCTTTATTTTACGCAGTAAGTTTTAACATTTATGGCCTTTATATCCTTCAAGAATTAAAACTATCATTGGATTATTAATTAAGAAGCCATGGGTAGAGGGAGGTTTTACCCCTTTTGCCCTATTTTACTCCCTTATTGTTGGAATTTCCAAAAAATTTATACCTTAACGATCCTTTAGATATTACAGTGTTTGCATGCCACAACCGGTTGATTAGTTAAGAAGATATAGGTAGGGGGAGCGTTTACCTTCTTGCCCTTTTTCACGCCCTAAATAATAAAAATTATAGGCTACAGTTCCTTGCAGATGTCACACTATTTGCCTGCCAAATTTCAAGAAAATTGGTTGATTAGCTAAGAAGATATTGGAAGGGGGAACGTTTACCCGTTTTCCTCTATTTTACCCCCTCTAGCGATATAAAATACACATTGAGATCTATTCCAAATGTCATTGTACACATAAGACATTACGATTCATGGTTTGTTACCTTTTCAAGCGACAATAAAAAATTATAATATGGAAAATGAAACCCCTTTTTATTGATATTTGTATGGCAAAACAAAATATATAGGAAAATCTAAATGCCATATATCCGGAAACACTGGGCCGATTTTGTGCAAGCTTCACGTAAACAGTCTACAGACTATTCCCAAAATACCTTTAAATTTTGATTTAAATCGGTCGACCCGTTTTCGCAGTTAGTGGTGACATCAAAGTGTACACTTCTTTTTATATACATATACATATATATATAGATAGATATAAAAATGAATACCTTTTTCCCTTAGTCACGGCATCACGCGTGAATGGCTGGACCGATTTCACTAATTCTTTTTTTGTTGTATTTGTTATTATTAGGAGAAGGTTCTTCGATAGGGGCAGGGAAATTGGTACCCCCATATTAAATATCGCATATCTTAAGAGCCGCTGCACGCATTTTGTTGAACTTTTGGTAGTAGGATCTTCGGGGCTAATTGAAATAAAATAGCAGCGGGTGCCCCCCATAGGACGCTAATGTTTAATATCGCATATCTTTAGAACTGTTATAGTGAGACTGTTCAAACTTTGTAGAAGTCACTCTTATGGTAAACTACACTTTTGAAAATAAAAACAAAGCGGGTAAGCGTTGGGTGGGAAATACCTCCCATAGGATGCATACATTAAATATCGCTCAACTTAAGAACTATTAAAGGGAGAGTTTTCAAACGTGGTTACAGCTACTATTATGGTAAACTATGAATTTTAATATAAAAATGGGTGTGGTAGACAGAGGAGATGCACTTTTTTCGATAGGGGTTGGGGAAGTGGAACCCACCATAAGATGCCAATATTAAGTATTGCATATGTTAAGAGCCGCTGCACCCATTTTCTTGAATTTTTTTTAGTAGCATCTTCTGAGCCTTTAAATTGAAATAAGATAGCAGCAGGGGAAGTGGTACCCCCAATAGGACGCTAATGTTAAATATTGCATATCTTAAGAACTGTTATAGTGAGAATGTTCAAACTTGGTAGGAGTCACTCTTATAGAAAACTACACATTTGACAATAAAAATTAAGGGGGAAGGCGCAGCTGGTGCAATACCCCCATAGGATGTGTTTTTTCCGTTAGCACGGGTCTTAACATAGGCAATTAATATTTTATAATTTTTAAGTGCGGGTGGTACCTCTCATACAATGACAATAAAGATTTCTTCATAGTTGGAGTACTGTTACAATAGCTAAGATAAAAATACACAACATCTTCCAAAAGTAGGTTCAATAGGTAAAGTAGTCAGGCACCTCCCATACGAACATATGCGATTTCTGTATACATATCAGTAGAGCGGGTTCTGTAAAAGCATTTAAATATGGTGCAAGATGCTTTGTTATCAATTCACGAGATCTGTTTTAAAAAAATTTTACTAATTGTATTTCGATGGGGTAGCAAAGCTCACCGGGTTAAGCTAGTAGATAGATAAAAGAAGAAGATAATGAAAATAAATATTTGTTAAACATTAATATTATATCCAATTAATATCTTTTTATATTGGCTCATAACTATTATGATCAATAAATATTTATTTCTCTTACAGACAACTACATATCTGTGTCCTTTTGACAAAACATCTTAAGTCAAATTTAAAAAGTTGGAAGAAATACTGTTAATTATACGAATTTTACATACATATTAATATGAGTTATAACGGCTATGTTATTTCTTATTCATAACTATTAAAAATAATTAGTTATATATGTATCTATCAAATAGTAATATGTAGTTATGTTTGAGAAATGCTTTTATTTGATACCCTTATACATTGTTATCATCAATTTTTAAAAATAAAAATTGGAAATAATAATAATTCTTAATATGTATACATATAAAATATAAATTTATTCGTAATAATTATTCGCAATTTTTATCGAATAAAATTTATAACTATTAAGTCCTTGCTATAAATCGGTTAAAATGGCAGGGCTGATCACAACGTTTCTTGCTAGTTTTTATTTTGTTACAAAAAAAGTACACGTGTTCAGTTCTTTCAGAATTTTTTTTCAATCATTTTTGTCTACATATCGTTACCGAAAAGCACATTTTTACGACCAGTTTTGTTCTTTTAAAGTTTTTTGTTTGACTTTTTTGCGCTCAAAACATATCACGCAAAAATTATTGAAAAATAATAACTGATCATATGTATTTTGTTTTTGTAAAAAATTATTTGATTTAATGCTGAAAAACAAAAATATTTTGCATTGACACGAATGCGGTTTCAAAAGAAAATTGAAAAAAGTTTCATAATATGGACTAACTGGCAGTTATATCTATAGGTATTTAAAACTGATCTTTGGAAATTGTCCGTTAATATGTTAAATGAAGATTTAAATATAAAATAGACACAATTGTGATATTTAATTACAATGTGTCGATCACCCAATGATAACGAAACAAAAAATAACCAGAGACAAAACAACAAAAACTCATTCTATTCAGTCAACTCAAGTCAAATGAGTAAATTATTCAAATATAATTTGAATCAAGGCGAATTAACTACAGGTGGTGTCGAAACGGCATCTGATTTTGAAAGTTCGAGCTTATTTGTTTTGATTTGTTAGTGTTTTGTTAAGAATGGTTGACATTTCGAGCCGTAAACACTAACAATGCAATGTAAAAAATGCTATGTTGTTTCTGTTGCTGTTGGATTGTTGTAGTTCCGACACCACCTGTAGTTGAATTCGCCTTGATTTGAATGTACCCTGCAAATAGTAGGACCAGTCCAAACACGCGTGTAAAGAGTAGTCCACAAGGGACTAGGACTAGTCCAAAAGTAACCCAAACGTATGGAAAAAACATGGTCTATTTAACATTACGATGTCCTAGGGCAGGACCATATAACCCATCTTTGGACTACAATGGAGTAGTTTTAAAACCACATACGCATGTGGTTCTGACGTAATTTTGACGAAACTTCAAAGCCACAATAGCAAGTTTGTGTTGTGTGATGACGACAAAATTACGTCAGAACGACATGCGCATGTAGCTTTTTACATTCCGTGTACTATAGGCTTTATAATTGAATAAATGTTGTGCACTTTGGGTAAAGGCAAACAAGTGTGTTATTCAAAGCAGACCTCTAGTTCACACCTATTAAATATTTGAAGTGACACGTACCCACTAGTTTTATTAAAAAAATATTTGTTTCAAAAATTCTTAAAATTTAAAATAAATACTAAGAAAAACAAATGTGCTTTTTTTAATAAAATTATTTAAATTTCCTGCTAGATTGTTTTTTTTTTGTTCATTAAGAAGAATCGCGGGTAGAGTACCATTTCTCCCCACAAAAGAATCTATTATAATCAGAAAAGCAGCACATATTCTTGTTTTTTTAATCGTGCTGAAGAGTCAAAAAGACTCGAATATGATTAAACATTTATCATTATTGAATCTTTGAGGAATCAGCTTCACGAACAATAAATAAACGAATATGAGCTCATTTTCCGATAACAAATGATACACTCGTTGTAAGAAAATGGTACCCTACCGATGAATCACATCAAAGAATCATTTGTGAAAACATTTTCTGATTGCTTTTTGAGAATATGAATGAATCATATGTATGTCAAACCTTTTTCGCTCAAGCAATACATCAGCTTGTAATCTTCAATAGTTATCTGAGAATATTCATTTATGTAGGTGATTTTTAAAAAAAATTTTCAAATAAATTCTAGCTTAGCTGAAGCAAATAAAAAAATTGTATTACATACAATATTGTATATGTAGTTTTATTGGGATATTTTTAAAACCGAAAAATAAACCGAAACCGACCGGTTTTATTCATTTTTAAACCGAAACAGTTTTTAGCAAACTTTAGCTGATAGTGTTTTTGAAAAGTTTTTTTAATGATATTTAAACAAACATACCTGATTGTCTACAATTCCTATTTTAAAGGATTTTAAATCTTGTAAAGCATCTATGGAATGCCCTGCATCATTAAATGCTCTTGTTGCATCTTTACCAGCATATTCCAAAATTATTTCATCCCCGCCAGGATGCTAAAAGGAAACACATACGTATTTAAAAAAAACACACAAACACTTTTGTAGCTATTAAATAATTTATTACATCTTTTAAAAATTTTGTCACGTCATAAACAGATCCTTTTATAATTATCCACACTGGTCTGCCATTTTTGCCATTATTTTCTGAGATTTCACACATGGAGTACGTTTGAGACATTTTTGGTCTTGGTTTTTCTTATTTTTTATTTTTAACTCTCGAGATCTTCCTACTTTGGCTGTTAACTTTTAAATGCTACTGTTGGCAATAATTAGAAAATTGTTTTGTTAAAAAGGTTTTATAAATTTATTTGCATTTATTGGCACTTTAATTAAAGAAAAGATAAGTAACATTTCACATGTCTTTCGATTCATTCAATATTCGCTTTTGATTTTTTTATATTTTTTTGTTTAGATTTTTTATCTAAAGAAAAGCAAGTAAAAAAAACTTTATTCGGCTGTGCCGAATCTTTGATACCTTCCACGCAGAGTAATAAAAATTGAGGCTTGGGCTTTATATCTAAAATTAGGAATAATATTAGTAAAAACTGACCTCTGTATTATAATTCGTTGAGGTTTAAGGCGTACTAAAGAGTTTTCCGAGATTAGAATTTATATGAGGCGTATGGTGGGTTATGGATTCGACCTTTTGTTTTTAATTTGATCAGAATTGGTGCATTCCGTCACCAATAAATGTTGGCTTTTTTAACAAAAATATCAATTTTTAGAGAGGTTGTCCCGCATTTGGGTTCATAACTCTTTTTCCGATTGTGATGGATTTCAATCCCATACTGCTTAAAGGAACTTGGATCTATTTGACACCATCATTTTTCTTTTCTGTCGACTCATTCGAAAACGAACGTTTTTCAGCAGACGGACATGGCTTAATCGACTTAAAAACGTTTTAAACGGATTGACAAACTTAGTACCTATACCCTCATTTAGCACTAGTGACGAAGGGTATACAAAATTCTTTATCAAGGGAGTTTAAGTTGTTTGCATATTGTTTGTTTAATGAATGTATTTGCAGAAAAAAATGTAAATGGCTTTTAATTTGTTAGAGTTTGTGTAAAAGATTTTTTTCTTATATGGAAAGTCAACAATATGATTTTTTATCAATTAGACAAATTGTTGTTATATTAAAAAAAAAATACATATCGCACTTGATCATAAAGAGGGTATTAACTCGAAATTTTTATTTCTTCACTTTTTGGGAAAAATCGACACGTAACATTCATATCTTACAGCTGTAACATACCGTCTATATTAGAAATCGCAATGTTAAAACAAACAAGGTTTTGTATACACATGAACTATGATCGTGAATACTGCTGTTATCGATGTTTTGTTCTTGTTTATACCCTTTGCACACTTGCATTCACTGCGGAGGAACGCATGGAAGATGTTGAAAATATGAAACATCTACTAATACCCTTTGTACACTTGCATGCATTTCGGGGTGAACGTATGGATGATGTTAAAAATGTGAAATACGCGATCACAATTGAAACATCTAACACCTAGTGCCGGTTCACACCCGTCAAGTTTGACTCGTCAAGTCTTGAGTTTTTAGGAGAAAGGGGAAAAGAAATGGCATCCTCTTTTCCCTTCTCTCCTTAAAGCTCAAGACTTGACGAGTCAAACTTGACGTGTGTGAACCGGCACCTACTATCAATAAAAAATGTCACCATATCTGAAAAAAAAACTTTTATTTTTTTTTAAATGCTTTTTTTCTACAAAAGAGCCACAATTTTAAATACAGTTTAAGAATTATTATATTATTTTTTTTTTCACTAACAAAATCAATATTATAAATAATATATGCCTTTTTATTTATTGAAATTACTTAATTTAAAAAAAAAACTTTATTAATCGGTTAACACAATTAACCCATTATTAACCGTTGAATTCAAAACTGATTAAAGCAAAAGCCGAATTAAATGAATACCCTAGTCATGATCAAGTGCTGTATTTATGAATGTTCTGTATAGTTTAAAACTTCTATAATGTCTTCACGGAAATAAATTCTATTGGAATATCGGTTCATTTTAAAGAAAAAGATAATTATATCTATTTCTAATGGTCGATTTTACCAATTTATTTAAATATCAATTTGTGTTTAAAATTCGTTTCCCATGTCAAAAAAAAATTAATTATATGCAAAACTATATTTAAATAGAACTGGTGAAATTGGCCATAAGTAATAAAACTAAACAAATTTTTTTAATTTTAATTTTGGTAAAAAAATATCTTTTTGACAAAAAAAAAAGACTTGATACTGTTCAAGATAAAAAATAATTGTGGTTGTTATATTAAACGTGACGTTTATCAGCACGTATTAAAACAAAATGTAAATATGTATGTATATGTTTTATATACCCTTCGCAATAGGTGGAAAGTGTTTAAATCAGGGGTGTGTTGGAAACCGATAACGTAAAACGCAAGAATTTAAAAAGTCGTTCTTTAATAAGATTTACATCCAGTCTACAACCCTGGCACGTCCAATGTGGACTCCATTAGTTCAGACAATAGTCTGAGATCTTTACCCATAGCCACAACTGGAACGTTATCCGCATATGCAACCGTTCTGCAGCACGTCCTTTCCATGGCCCTAAATAGGGTATTTATATTTAGATTCCAAAGTAAAGGTGACAGTACACCACCTTGCGGAGTGCGCCTAGTCGCAACCGTGGAAATGTTCGAGGCGCCCAAGTTGGATTCGATATGCCTGAAGTGCAACATACTGCTGACAAACGTTGTAACGTTGTTGAAAGCGCCCTCAATATTCAGGAATGCAACTAAAGCAAATTCCTTGAAGTGCAGGGATCTTTCTATGTGGCCCACCAAATGAGTGAGCTTCAGTGGACTTCACCTTCGTGTAGGAGTGATGAGCCAGTGACAAGGAATTTTGTCCTAACGATGGTCTAATATGAATATTTATTTATTTATTTATTCATTCATTAATAATCCAAAATTCTCTCCAGTGTTTTCAGTAGAAAGGAGGTTAGACTAATTGGTCTAAAGTCTTAAGCCACAGTGTGAGATGTCTGCTCTCTCTTGGAGATGAAGACGATCTTATATGTTGTCCAAGTTGATGGGACATGTGAGATACTCAGGCAGGCTCTAAATATTGCCAAGAGCCATGGCATCAATATTCCCTGGTTCTTTTGTAGGTCCGCTGGGATAATGCCTTCCGGGCCTGGAGATGTAAAGGGATGGAAGCTTTTGACCGCCCATTACACACGATGGTGAGTTATCGGCATATTACAGATATCCCGAGCGCCACTAAATGTTCCCTCCCTAGGCACATCATAAGTGCAACCTGGGAAGTGTGTATTCATCAGGACCTCAAGGGTGTCCCGACTGTTTGTGATGCAGGATCCATCCATATTTCGTATATACGGTGCAATTGCTGGTTAAGAGGATAAAATCATGTGTGCAAAATGACAAAGTTTTTGTACATTGAGGACCGTTATTCAAAAAAAAAAAATGAGAAAAAACCATCAAAAATCACGATAAAAGTTTAATTTTGTTGCAAAGTGTAATTTAAACGAACATTAACTGTCTGTTTAACGATTTCGAACGCCAACGTTCGCATAGAAAACTAGATCTTAAACAAAAACAAATTTTCGAATATTGTTTTTGTTTTACATATAATTTTCAATGCGAACGTTAACGTTCGAAGTCGATGAACAGGCTGTTAGTACATTTTTTTACTTAAACCAGTAAAAGAACTATAACTGTTATTATTTAATGAATAAAATATTCATATGTATAAAGAAATTGTTATTTATTCATACTAATTATGTACATAAACATGTATGGTCTAATTTTGACCAATAGGCGAATACTAGTATTAATAAAACAACAAAAGTTATTTGAAATTTTATCAATATATCAAGTAAACAGTTACCATGTGAGGTTTGAATTTAACAATTATGTTTTTAACATTATAAAATACATTAACACTTTGTTTTATTATCATATTAAAGACATAAAAACAGTTTTTAAAAAGTTATCATTATTTTAAAAAAAATGATAACTTTTTGGAATTAATTTTTTTAATTAGCCCTAAACATTTGAATACATTCGTTGTAATATTATTTTAATTTTAAATAAAAAGCTGTGGCTTTGTCTCGGTTCACACTGTTTACAATTTTTCTTAAACTTTTTAAATACCTACGCACATATTTTTTTTATTATTTTTTTATGCTAAGTCTGGGATCACACTATGAAAGTTTTCTTTCAGAAAGTCTGAGTTTATTGGTGAGAGGGGAAGAGAACATGCTTCTCAGACTTTCTGAAAGAAAACTTTCATAGTGTGAACCCAGACTTAAGGCAGAATTAGTCTTTACTTTCTGTTACGCATCAGCTAATTTTTTTTTGTTATTAAAAAACCTGTGAAATTGATTAGTTTTTTTGTTCTGTGACGGTGCAATCTGTAATATTGTTCATATACAGAAATGAAAAAGAAACAATCTTGTTTTAAAAAAAAGCGCTATGAAATCGAGCCAAGCTTGTTTTTTTTGTTTTAAAAATTTTCGTTTTTATTTTAAAACCGGAATGTTTATTAAAAAAATTTTAAATCAAAAATAATCAATTTAAATAAAAAATTTACAATTTTTGTATTAAAAATTATAGTTTTTAAAACAAGAATATATAACTTTTAAATCAAGAATGTAATATTTTTAAATTAAAAATGTCAAAATTTAAATTTAAAGTACCTAATTTTGAAGGTACGTTGCTTCATACTTACCTTTATACCAGGCAATAAGTAAATATATCAACTAAAAAGGAATTATTTAATATTTAAGGTTTATAACAGTATAAAAATATACAGCTTAATGCAACTTATACAACTTAAATGTTATTTGCTGACGATGCTAACCAAGTGTTAGCGAAATATCGATAGACATAAATAAATATAATATTTTATAAAAAAAGACCTTTAGCTTAAACAATTAAAAATATTTAAGTACAGGGTCCGCCAAATAACTTTTTTTTTTGAAAATGCTATAAAAAAACTACTGAATATTTTCTCAAATTTATTTTTTTATTTGAAAGTAAAATCCTTACGGTTAACAATGGAAATTTTTTCATTCAAATTGCTGCCTCGGCTGGCCATGCAGTAGCCTACACGATCGGTCCAATTTTTAAGCACATTATCGATTGTGTGCAGCTGTAGTTCACCAATGGCTTCACGAATATTGTCCTTTAAAAAGTCAATTGTCTCTGGCTTGTCGGCGTAACACTAATCTTTGACGGCATCCCACAAATAATAGTCCAACGGTGTCAAATCGCAGCTCCGAGGTGGCCAAACGACATCAGCTCTGCGGCTGATAATGCGATCTTCAAAAACAGGGGGCAAAACATCGAGTGTAGCTTCGGTTGTGTGGCACGTAGCGCCGTCCTGTTGAAACCAAATGTTGCCAATATCCTCCTCTTCAATTTTTGTAAACAAAAATTCGTTCAACATGGTCCGATAACGATCGCCGTTGACTGTAACGGCAACTCCTTGTCCATTTTCGAAGAAAAATGGCCCAATTATGCCTCTGGACCAAAATCCGCACCAAACAGTGACACGTTTTGGGTGCAACGGCTTTTCAATGTATGCGTGCGGGTTTTCTGTGCCCCAAATGCGACAATTTTGCTTGTTTACATATCCGTTAAGATCAAATGAGCTTAATCTGAAAAGATGATTACTTTGGCAAAATCGACATCTTCTGTAAGTCGAACGCAGGCCCACTTAGCGAAGCGAAAACGCATACTTCCCAGCGTTGTTCAAGCGTATACACAACCATATTCGTTCAGCGGAAGCATAAAACTAATTATCTGTCAAATCCGACATGAGCTACGTGTTACCATTCACGAAATAAGCACTAGTTGAAAACAAACGTTAGATGGCGGACCCGTTATATTATTATACAACTTATTTTTAATGTGCTAAAATAATTACAAAAATTTAATGGAATACTTTTCATTATCCTTTTCTTCAGAGTGGTCTTCCCTTTTTGGAATGTTTGCTTATTTTATAGAATACAATATTCTTTGAATTATGTAGGTATAACTAAAATTTTTGTTTTAATATATTAATTCGCTTTTATGTTTAATGTTTGCACTTTTTCAATCACTTAAACACTTTAATTTTTTCACTTTTAAAACTTTTTTAAAGACTCTGCACCGAGCTATATTTTTTTAATGACACTTGAACGCCATACACTGTTGTAGAAAAATTGACATTTATAAAAAAGGTTGCTGTCAACTTTTAAAATTAAAATGCTTTATTTTATTTTCAATAACAAAACAACATCAACAATAATGTAAGATGAGATGAAGCCACTGTTTATTGTTGATGTTGTTTTGTTTAAACTTTGATATTATTACAAGTAGAAGTGTTGCTATAATTCTTATACGTTTAACAGTTTTATTTGGTTTAATATCTTTAGTTTTTCTAAAATCTTTATGGATGAAGTTTCCTGATGATCTGGCCTAAGCAACCAGTGAAATGCGCATAGGAATAGCTTATCCCATCAACAATAAATTTCAAGTGTTTTTATCAATAATAAAAACTGGGAATTAAGCACGAATAACAAAATCTTTTGAAAATTTAAATTTTGTATTTCCGAAAATTGAAATTACTTTTTGATAACAAAAACGAAAACTTTTTAATTTTAGAATGTTTTTTCTGCTTCTTCTAAGAAGAACAAAAGTGCTTCCTTTTATTTTTATGTAAAAGAAACCCTTATTGTTCTTAAAATTTTAAGAAAAAAAATAGTATTTTTTGATACAAAAACGTAAATTTTTGTTTCAAATATGATTTTTATTGCCTAATTTTGTAAACCACACCGATTCTATTTAAAATAAAATTGAAAACTTTTGTTTGTTAAATTTTTTCAAAAAAATTGCTGCAATTTTAAAATAATAACGCAAAATTTTGTTTTTAATAGCGTTTTTTTGGTTCAGTGTATGTATGAGTTCATGTGTGAAACTGACAAGGCTGGATGGAAAAGCAAACCACAAGGTCCCTCCCTGTAAATAATATTGGACCACCTGATCCATTTTGATTAAATGGACTACTGCATGGACTGGTCCGATGTAATGCAAGCATGGACCATGTCATTGTTAAAAAGTGTTTGTTGTGAGACGACATGTCTTCGTTTTTTAACGACATGTTTTCGTTTTCAAACGATTTCAAAACTTATCCTCTTGAGTATACCATGGAGTAGTTTTAAGACTACTCCTTTGTAATCCAAAGATGGGTTATATGGTCCTGCCCTACGACATCGTAATGTTAAATAGACCATGTTTTTTCAATACGTTTGGGTTACTTTTCGACTAGTCCTTGTCCCTTGTGGGCTACATTTTACATGCGTGTTTGGACGAGTCCTATTATTTGCAGGGGTTAAGCACATGTATCCGAGCTTGATGTAAAGCAATTTGACAATGAATTGTGCTCGTTGAAGTCAATATGTAAACAAATTTAATTTCATTAAAAAAAATTTCGAAGTGTTGATACAAAAGAGATTTAAATAAAATTTCATATAAAAAAACTTTCGTAGTGTAAACCGAGACATTGTCAGGGTACTATTTACCTTCATTATCAGTTTAACATTTATTTCTAATTTCTTTGAAATTGTGATAAAAATTTACGTGACAGTTGCAACATTTCATAGATAATTTTTAAATAATAAAAAAAGAATCAAGCGGGTACATTTTACTTATAAGTGCTATTTATAGTTATGTATGTTTAAAGAATGTTGAGCTTTTAATATATGTACATACATACATAATTAAAATTAATAACAACAAAAAAAATATTATTTAACTAATCATTCAATAACAAATAAGAGTATATAACATTTTTGGCATACATATCGCTGGCTCAATGGGCTGTAGGTAATATTTACTGTGATTTTCATTTAGTATTATTTTTGGGTTGAATGGGACAATTT
This sequence comes from Pollenia labialis, assembly GCA_949318255.1. NCBI lineage: Eukaryota > Metazoa > Arthropoda > Insecta > Diptera > Polleniidae > Pollenia > Pollenia labialis. The sequence goes on along the minus strand of OX439140.1, from coordinate 140,979,568 downwards.
ACAACTTTTGGTGTTGGTCCAGAGACGCCAGAACACCTACGGCCACCTTGAATAACAGTGTTTCATAGTTCTGTCACGATATCAAAAGTTCATCAACAAAGTTGTATGTAGTACATACAATACTATGTACTACATACTATATACTACATAGCAGAGCTGTAAATGAATCATTAATTTTTTAATTAATTTGCGAATCATGAAATTTAATGAAATTTGAGTCAGTTCAAATGAATTTGGTAAACATGAATTACTACTTTTCTACTTTTGGAAAAATTGTTTTCTTTTTATATTGAAAACTTCCAATTGCAACTCATTTTTGATTTCGTTCATTTGAATTACAATTCATTATTCTACATAATTTGAAATGAATCTGTATAATTAATTGAAATTCACTTTAACAAATTCATTTGAATTGGAAACGAATTGCAATTCATTTTACAGATGCATTTGAATTGAACGTGAATTGCAACTCATTCTACAAATTCATTTGAATTGGAAAACGAACTGAAATTCATTTCTGCCTCAGCAAAAATCAAAGCGTGCCGCTAATCGTAATGAAATAAATAAATTTTTAGTCAATTTGTATTAAAATTTGGTTAATTTCTTATTTATTTTAATTTAAAATAATCAAAAACTTTAATAGAAATAATTTTGTTATTCGTGCTTAGTTCCCAGCTATTCCTATGCGCATTTCACTGGTTGCTTGGGCCAGATCGTCAGGGAACTTCATCCAAAAAGGTTTTAGAAAAACTAAAGATATTAAACCAAATAAAACTGTTAAGCATATACGAATTAAAAGCAACAGTTCTACTTGTAACAATATCAATGTTTAAACAAAAACATCAACAATAAACAGTGGGTGTATCTCTCCTTACATTCCCCACTACAATTGATAGGAATTCTTCCAACATTAATTGTAGTTGTAAGCAGTTAAAAAAAAACAAAAACAACTTGCTAAAAATTGGGAATGAAGCACGAATAAAAAAATCTTTGAATAAAAGAGTAGTTTTAAAACTACTCCATTGTATTCACAAGAGGATTAGTTTTGACTTCATTTAAAACCGAAAACATGTCGTTAAAAAACGAAGACATGTCGTCTCACTACAAACACTTTTTAACAATGACATGGTCCATGCTTGCATTACATCGGACCAGGTGGTCCAATAATATTTGCAGGGATGTGTAAATGCTAGGTAAAAATAATTAATTTTGTTTAAGAACATATTTTTTATTATATAAACTATTTATATTGAAAAAACATACACATGTACATATATAAATACATCATTGCGGTATTTATACAAAATTAAATAGTAGGTTTACAGCCAGGCCCACAATATCGAAACGAAAATTTATTTCGCATATTAAAATTGAAAACAAAAACTAATTTTTGTTTTTTATTATTGTTTTCAATATAAATATAAGAAAGAAATGATCTTTTCGACATCTTGGGCCAGGCAGTTAACAGCTAAATTGTGTTTTTAGCAGTGTTCGCAAATAAACAGTACATTATTAACGTTCGGCTCACACACCCAAGAACGATATCTATTTGTTAGTGATTGTGTAGACGAACACAACCCTTAAAACCGTTCGTAACTATTTTCAAGAAAGAGCCGAACATTATATATTGTTCTGTTCTTCGTTAATAATCAGAACAATTGTAGTGATTCTGTAGACAAATATTATATTTTAATGTTCTATAATGTTTCTTTTTTTTACATTGGTAAAGAAATGAACAAACAAAAAATGTTAGCAACGACCGCAGAACGAACAGCTTATGGCTACTTCTTCCAATAGTATTTAACTTTCCACACCTGAGAAAGACAATATCAAATTTGGTTTTTTTTTTTTAATAGTTACTAGCGGCCGTATTTATAAAAAATTTTTAAATTTAATAAAGGTTTACAAAACAAATTTTGTAAGAAAATTTGCCTTAATAAACGTTTGCTAAATGTAATAATCGGTTATAAATACGGGGGTAAATAAATACTTATTCCAACACAATTATCTTTAATTTTTAGAACTTTTTAATTTTCGGGCATGTTCTGTAAATCGAAATCACGTGAAAATGAAAACGAACAAATTTGGCTAATTCTCCATGTTCAAAATTTATAGAAATACCTAATACCTTTGATGACCAGTTTTCTTTACCTAAACTACTTTTGAAATAAGGAAAAGATAAGTTAATTTTTACAAAAATTTTATTGAATTCTAGCATTTAACCCGCTACTTCGTTAGCGTCACCTTTTCCTTCGTAGACATATTTTCATGCCAAAGTTTATTAAAAAAATACCAGTTGTAGAACCAAAAAGCTAAAGAAAAATATCAAATTTCCGGATTTCCTTTTTTTGTTTAAATTTTTTCCCCTCATTAAAGTATCAAAAATTTCAGTATTGTAGTGGCAGCCCATAATTTAGTACGAATATGTCAATGTTTTGTAAAAAAAGTACCAAAAATAGTTACAAATTTCACCCCTTAAATGTTTGAATTTCGTAAAAGTACAAAATTTGTATTTTTTTGATAAGTTTTGAATGTGGTATTAACTTTGTTTCTATGTTTATTAGTTCAAAAGATAGATGGGGTGCCAAAAAAGTACCAAAATTCAGGTTTTACCCGTGTACTCCCTAATACGGCCGAATTTCAAAAAAGTACCAGATATAAGGTAACCGAATTTTCCCGTTTTTACTCTTTTTTACCCCCTAAACATTCGAATTTCCAAAAATCCCTTCTTAGTGAATCGATTTGGGGAGTGACCAATATCTGGCACAAATTTTTAGCTTCAGGCGTTTAGACTGTTCGATGTAGAATCAGTCAGTAACGTTAATATTATATATATATAGATTTGTATCTTCACAAGATTTCCAAGTACCATTGAAAAATTAGTATACACCTAAAATTATAGAAAATCGTACATTTTCCATGGTGGAAAAATTTTTTGGTTTACGTTTTATAAAGTTTAAATATGTATTTTTTCAACATTTTTTATTTTTCGAATTTATTCTATGAGCTAAATTTCAGTTATGTATTTTATAAAGCTTTTTTTTGTAATAGTCATATTCCTTCAATTTTTCAGAAATGACTTTATACACTATCAGACTATTATATTGTATTTTCTTGTTACATTTTACCTTAGCTTTCCTTTGGAAAGCAATGAGGTATATTGTATGAACAGACTATGACAAAAAAAAAGCTTTATAAAATACATAACTGAAATTTAGCTCATAGAATAAATTCGAAAAATAAAAAATGTTGAATATAATATAAAGTAACCTCCAGAAGGAAATAATTCCCAGTTTCTATATGTATTTTTTCTTTAAAAATTAAAATCATTTAACACAAATAATTAACATTCATCATTTCTTATTATTTTAAATTAATATTGAAATAATTATCAACGCGTTTAATCGTTCAAATGTGCGTACAATCGTGCAAAATTTCTTTCTTTTTCTTGTCAAGTTGTGCTGAAAAAGGTCAACAAGAAAAAGAAAGACAATATGAAAAAACAAAAAAAAAAAAATGTACTTTGGACTTCAAGAAAAATTCTTGACATAAGTACGGAAAAACAGAAGTTAGGAAAAACATGTAAAATCAATTAAAATGGATAATCATTCAAAAAAGCAAATTTCGATCTACCAAAGGTTAAAATACAATTTGGTTTAAGGATTGATGTTTGACTATTGACGTCAGCAGTCGTCGATGGCTGCGAGTGTAAGACGGCAAATCCATCTGAGGAGATCAAGTGGTTGTGATCGAAACATGTCATGGTAACCAGCCGCCTGGGTTCGAATCTCAGGTCAGTCAAGAATGAATGATTATCAATAACAATTTTAATTAATTTTCATGTTGTAAAACTCCTTTCTTCATAAAAATAATTTAATGAAAATTAAATTTGATGAACTTAAGCCTGATTAATATATTAAAAACTTTGGATTAAAAACCATAAATAGTTCAACAAAATAACCACAATTCTAATTATAAGAAGAAAATTTAATTCATTACAAGGACAGTGTTACCAACTAACTTAAACACCTTTGAAATAAAACTCATTTCTCATCGCTTTGATTTAACATTTTACTTGTAATATTTAATTTTATTTTAATTTAAGCAAATAAAAAAAATTATTTTTTTGTTTTCATTTAATTTTTAGTTTTTTTTTTTAATTTTAAATGATGAATGGGATGCATATGTTAATAATGTGTATGTTGTTTTATAAATATCAATCTTATATTTTATTTACTTCACTTCTGTTCGTTTTTGCAATTTCAATGTTTTATACAATTTTAAATAATTTTTGAAGTTTTTTCAATGAATTTTTACTCTGTTGGGATTAAAGTTATTGTTAATACAAAAAACGAAAAGACACATTGAGGGTCAATATGGGGGATTGTTTTTAATTAAATATTTTACTTAGGTTAATGATTTTATTTAGCTAATTTTAAAGAAGATAGTGCAATTAATTTATGTATATACAGTGCCAGAAAAATAATAGGGACGCTATTTTACTTTCAAATTGTATGTCGCAAAAAAAAAAAAAAAAAAAAATTTAATTAAACATTTATTGACGAAACGTGGTCATTGTCCAGACTTGCAATTTTTGCTGCAGCAATTCTTGAGTTTATTGGTGAGAGGGGGTGGGATGATTGGGGAGGGGTACTCAGTTTCATGTACTCTGCAATTCTGTGTTGTTTTGTAATTCTCACACTTTTTAAATTTAAGATGGATGTAGGTGTATTTGTATATAAAATTTGAAAAGAAAAAGAGGAAAGGCAAGATTAAAATACGAAACCAGAATTTTATAATTTGGACACTAATGCAATTTCAAAGCGAAATTTCAAAAAATTGCAGCAACAAAAATTGACTTGGACTATGACTTGGTGTCTAACCAGAACTGCATCGGCATTACATTTTCCATACAATTTGATATTCAAATTTCCGTATTTTGAGAGCATTTTTCTTAGGGTCTTACATGAAAAAACACCCATTCTCAATGCTACCTTACCTTACCTTCAATAAATCTCATTCATTTTGTAAACAGAAAAAAACGAAATAGAATTTAAGGCTGCTCCCGCGATTAAATAATGAGCTTGAGAAATCAATCGACAAACAACCATAGTTACATAGCAAAAAGTAACCAAAATGAATTGCCCCTATAATTCTTTCAAGACAAATTTTATTAATTCCCGACAAGACACTATTTGCACCTAAACTACATGTGAGATAGAACCTCCTAAGCCGCGAATAACATACATACATTTTTCAAATACAGCTGGACTTAATTTTTTTTTTTAATTTTTGTTATAGACAAATTGAATGTTATTTTGGAAAAACAAAAGAAAAAAAATTTTGGTCCCTATTTTTTTTCGACACTATACATATATAGATATATATTTGTACACTTATGTAGTATATTTATATGCTATTTTTGCTTTTTTTATATAAATGTGACAAAATTTACGAGCTTTAATAACACTTTAATTTTTAAGATAAAAAATATTTTATTTAATATATTTATTTATATTCAAGACATACATTTTAAATGTTAACAAACAAAATTACACGCATACGCTTATATACATTTCTCTCTTTATATATCGTCGCGTTTCTTCTTTGACCACATAAGCGCCCACAACTCATTTTTCAGAAATTGAAAAAAAAACTTAATAACTTTTATATATGAATTTCGAAAAAATACGTGGTTAAGGAAGAAACGCAACGATATATATTTATATCCTTTTTTATTTTTTATTTATGTTATTTTTTTTTTAATTTAAAGGCTTTAAAAGTTGTATTTACTATTTTGTTTTTAATGTTCTTAGAGAATTGTATTTTATTTATCAATGATATTTTTTAGAGTTTTTGATTTTATGGAAAAGTCTAATGTTAATTTAATTTATTTATACACATACAATATAAATTTAGTTTTTAATTAAATTTCGTTTAATTTATATACTTAAAAAAAAAATTAAGAGAAAATGTTATATATAAAATTATATTTCTATTTTTGATTAAAAAATGTGAAAAATGTATTTGCAAATTAAAAGTTATTGAATTTTCTTAAGTTTAATTTTACTCCAAGATGGGTTTTGGGAAGGGACTTACAATTTTCTTTACAATAAATGTTTAACTATACGTATATTTAAAAAATAGTAGTTATATAAAAAATCCTTAGTTTTAATAAAGTATTTTTTTGAATTTTTATTTTAAAATTTAATTTATATTTTTTGTTTTTTTTTTTTAATATACTTTTTTAATGTTTTATTTTGTTATTTAAACTATATTTACACGCACAATATCATTTTCATTCTATTCTGATTAACTATATAACATATTTTATTATTTATTTTTATTTTATTTAATAATACACACACACATACATATGTATATCCTGTTTTTATCTAGCTGGTAACACAAATTACTTTAACGTTTTTAAAAAATGTTTTTACGATTTCGTCTGTGCTTAAATTTTCATGAAAAACCTTTCTCACAATATGCCATTCGTATAGTACTGATAACCATCGTATAATTTGGTCGAAAGGCTCTTAAGAGAATCCTGAACCAACTGTTCAACTTTACGTTCCATTTCCTGTTCGGTTAAATTCATGTGAAAACGTTTGCGGAGATTCTGTACGGTTCCAGAGCAACCATTTTTAAAGCAAGGCAATTGGGCGTCTGAAAAATTAAAGAAAAGAAAATTGAAATGTAAACAAACAAAAACTGTAATTTATTCAATCAGCCTAATTATGGATAACAATTCCCCGGGAGTTTTTTCCCTTTTCCCATTTTAACAATTTTAACATAGGAAAAATGGAAAAGGGAGAAAACTCCCGGGGAATTTTAATTCATAATTGGGCTGATTTACTATTTAATTTCAACAGATATAATCGACATTGTTTTATAGATTCTTAAATGTTTGGAATTTTTTTTAGATTTTTATCAAAATATTTCCAATAGTAAACAAAGTTTTTTTATGCTTTTTACTTTTTGTAATTTTTTAAAATACAATACAACCAAGGCGAATTCATACAAGGTGGTATTATTTTGAAAACGTTTAAAGTCATACGGGTTTGTTTAAGGAATCGAAATGAAGTGGAATTGAAATCAAACGATATTTTAATTTCAATTACAGTCAAATCCCGATAATTCGTAATCGCAAGGGACCGGCCGTTTATTACGAATTATAGGGGTTTTCGATTTAGTTCGATTTAACGGGGTTAAAAACAAATAAATACGAATTAACGTGGTTTTTCCATTTATTTACTAAAACGATGCGTGTGCTTTGACATTTTTCTTTATTATTCATGTAACAAACTGATCTTAAGAAAATAAACATACACACAAGCAAAAACCCACACAAAAAATAGCGGTAAACAAAATATCATTCTTTACATGTTTTTGTTGTTTTTATTACGAATTATAACTGGTAGTTAGCAAACAATTACGATTTATAGGTGGTAAAGAAGATTTTATTTGGAACAAAATTACGAATTAGTAATTTGAAACTATTACTTGCGTATACAATAAGAGAAGATATTTTACAAAGAACTGATTAGTTTAATCAGTAATACTGTATATGCTTATCAAAACAATTGACAGAACTTCCAATGTGGCGCTAGGCTTATTGATATGCACCAATTATCCAAAGACGTCTTGATATTGTGTATATCAGTTACCCAAAGGATATTTATATTGGTCTTACGATAATGTTAGTATAGAAACAGTATCAAAATCAATGTCTAGGCAAAGACATCCAGACATCAAACTGAATCTACATTTTGTAAAACAATTTCTTCATATTAATTAATGAGTCGCTTGCATGAAATAAGGCAAATTGTTATCATTCAAAACTAAATAAAATTATTTTGAACGTCAGAAACAATTTCATACAAATTGTTGCTGATGTTCTAGTGACTCAACTTTAAAAAAAAAACTTAAGTTACATTTTTGTTCATAAAATGAAAGGAAAATATATGAAATACTTTTAACTCGTAAACGGACTTTTATATTTTTTATAATTTGTTTTAATTTTTAATAAGCACCAAACCAAGGCGTAAGCAACAGCTGATTACTAACCTTGTGTCAAAATGATATACCGTTCATGTGGTTCTGGGGAATATTTACTAAATTTTATAAGTTTCGCTTAAAGTTATGAAATTAAAAATTTTTTAAATTATTAAATATCAAAACAACCAATGTAAAATTAAAAAGCAAATGAAATATTTGTTTAAATTGTTAACTACAGTGTTCTATTATATTTGAAACAACGTTAAAATACTTTACAGTGTTGTAAACGTTTTCAAAATAAGACCACCTTGTATGAATTCGCCTTGGCCCTAACCATATAAAAGAACTAAGAATTCAATCTTTGAAAAAAAGTTTTGTCTTTGGGATAAAATTTTTCATTAAATTGTGCTCGAAATTTTACTAATTTAAATAAACTAAACCATTTTTGAGTTACGCGAAGATTTGTTGTGCAACCTCCTCCATTTTCGAAATAACGGTATATCTCGAAAACAAGAGCTAACATGAAAAAACGGTTAGGACCATTAGATTAGCGTACTTGAATTATGTTAAAACGCCATGTTATCTATTTTTTCCACTAGCACAGTGTTATTATTTTAACTATTTTTTTTATACAGTATACAACTCTGTTTAATTTTCTGTATTCACATACAGGTGCGTGCTGGAAATCGTAAACGTAAAACGCCAGAATTTGGAAATTGTTTTTAATACCCTTTTAATCTAATTTTTATAATATTTCTTTTTACGTTTTACGTTTCCGATTTCCAGCAAAGCCCTGATAGATTAGAATTAGGCTTATAGTAATATAGTCAACGATTTGGCTGCAACCAAAGGATGTGACTATAAGCGGAAAGTACTGTAGGTATTTCTAAAGGAGTACATGAAATCTCCCCATGCTGTAAGATAAGCTTGTCCCAGATATGTACAAAACATGATTAAAAATTTATTTTTTTCTATTTGTGTTCTCCCTAGTACGCAACCCTAGTAAACTTTAGACTTTGAGTGTTCACCGGAATTCCTAGATTCCAGACTCTCCGCTAGCTATAAATTTACGACCATTTTATATTTCTCTGGAATCCTTTAAATAAGTCTTAAAAATATATATTCGATTTTTTCAAATGAATCATTATGAATCGCTTATAAATCTTGTAACTAAGAAAGTCTTAAAATGTGTAACCACTAGGCTTATTCCATTTTATGTCAGAATTATAGAAAATTAAAAACAACTTACTGCTTCGCATAATTTCAACAAAATTAATTATACGATCCATATGCTTGCGTGCGGTCATCATGCCAACCAATAATAAACGGTTAAATTCACGCCAATGTTCTGAATTTGTGCCACCCATGACGTCCACAAATTCGGGTGTCAGTTTAAAAGGTGATTGTTCAAAACCTATCAAAGATTAAAATAAAACATACAAAAAATTAAATAACAGAAATTTTTTAAAAAAATCAGAAACTAACCTAAATTTTTAGGCGATATGCTTAAAATAAAACCAAAATCAATATGTATAATATGGCCATCAGAGTGCAGCAAAATATTGCCATTATGCCTGTAATGTATGAGATAAAATCGTTGAATATTTTAATTGTAAAATGCTTACAAATTAAAAAAAAAAAAATAACGTTACCTATCCTTAACCTGCAACAGATACGATATTAAACAATATGCTGCACAACTTTGTACGAAATTCTTTTGAGCCAAACGAAATGCATCACTATCTGCCGGACCATATTCATCAATGAAATAATCACGCAAAGATTTATTGGAATTCTTTTTGATCTGATGCAATGACACTGTATTCAATATAGGCTCAATAAGACCACTGTCATTTGAAAGGCAGACAATTTTATAGGGACGCACCCAGAGATCAGCATGCTCTTCTTGCCATATAATCTTGAACATCTAGTAGATGACGATTGAAAAAAAAATTAAAAAAAAACACGCTGATTTGAAAAAAGAAAAGAAAGTCACCTGCAACAATTGGGTGGCCATTAATTCTTGTCGCAAATCATCACCACACTTGACAATGGCCGAGAGTAAACGCCAATTGGAGAGATGTCCATATGGGGAAGATTCACGTATTTGTTTTTCCTTTTCATGCCAAGGTTCCTGTTTAAGAATAAATAATATTTTAATTCAGTCTTATATAAAGAATATGTTTTTTTGTAATGCTTGCCTTAAGTGCTGCAGCTGAAGGATCCTCAGGATCATTGCTGAAAGATTTTGTATTTTCACAATTTAAATTATTACAATGGCGGTTACGTACATCTCCAATATTAAATAAAACGGGCAAACCTTTAAGAAAAGGGATGGAAACGTTAAACATTTCTAGTACAAATTAATTTTAATACAAATTATCTAACCTTGATCCCTAGAATCACACGAGTCCAATGACATCTGTGAGATGGCATCACGTTCGGATTGTGAACGCATTTTACATATGTGTAAATATTGAGCTGTTATATCATCATCTTCCTGAGACCAAACATCATCCTCGTTCAGCTGAGGGGGAACTAAACAACCTCCCAAACTACTGCTAGCTGCAGCAGATGATTGTTGTTCCGCCAAGCAACCTTGTTGATTATGATGCTGCTGTTCAGATGTACAAGTTGAAGATTCAGATAATAGTTTGTCTTTTTTATGTCTACACGATGAACCGCTATTGCTACTACAACTGGAAGTACGACTACAAGTGGCATGTTGGTGTGGTAGGTGATGCTGAGAATGTTGGCAAGTAGTCAGACCACCTTCTAAATGTTCCTCTGATTTGGTGTGACGCAATGAAGGCATCATTTTAGGTATGAGAGATGAAGAGTAGATATCTGGCACTTCTACCACTTCCACGTAGATTATGTATGGTGTCTTATCTTTCGAATTTAAAACTGCAGTCTTTTCCTCTGTGATGCGCACAACATGATGTGGAATGTCTGAATACAGTGGTAACCAAACGCGGGCCGGAAGATTTTTATTAATTAAATTTAAAAACATTCTCAAAGCTGAGGTCTTTTCTGCCTTCGAGGGAAGATTGGTAAGATTTTTCCCCACATTGATGAGAGCTTTCATGAATTCTTTCTGTGGCGCCGTTTTAGGGGCACTACATGAACACACCGTCTTTTGCCCCAGCAAATCGTTGACCTGGCCGCGTACTGTTTCAAAGCAGGTGCAGCCATTGTCGAAGGCTCGACCGGAAGTTAAATCTCCGAGACATAATTTGGCGGGTGTGGTAGGCAAGGTTTGTGTAGTGTATGGGGGCTGTAGATACAGTCGATTTGATATACTTAAATTTGAATTAGAACGTCTTGAGTCGGCCAAGAGTACTGTGGCATCTGATTGTGATCTATGATGGGTCTTTTTGGTTACCGGAGAAACCACACTCTTTTGAACGGCATTGGAAGGTTGAGCAGAATCTTTTGTATCACCTTTACTTAATTGCTTGCGCTCCTTTTTAGAGAAGATCTCCTTCATTAAGGCCAACTGCGATTTACGGCCACTAATAGTATCGACATGCTGGTAATTATAGGCCTCTAATAGCCAAAGGCACTTTAGAGAAAAGTCTACCGATTTACGACATCTAATGGTCAAATAGGGATCTAGCACTTCAGCCAATTCGTCCATTTGTATGTACATGACAATAAGTTGCGGTATATATAAGTCGACCTCCTGATCGGGGAAACTGAAGATTTTGTTGCCTATAAAACTAAGAACTCCTGGTTCTTTGGAGTAAAACAGATAATGGATGGCGAAGTGTATGTTAAAAACTGGGGATTCAAAAAATCTCAATAGGCCACTGGGACCCTTTTCAGTCTTTTGTTGATTCGCTAACTCCTGCGAAGTTGTAGGACGCTCTTTGATAAAACATTTCACTACACCGGGTACTTTGAGCTTGTTCAAAGATGATATGGAAGATGACTTTGTTATAGTCAGAGAATTGTTATAAATGGAACAAGAAGTGGCATTAGGTACTTGTAAGTTTAAAGTTTTCTCCACGCACTCAAAGGTGGATGTAAGTTTTTCATTTGTTTTCTCTGCAATGCCCGCTTGGTCCTGTCCAGGTGTTGAAGGAGTTGTTACCGGTGAACTAGCCGCTGAATTGTGGGCTAAAGCGGCGGCTGCAGCGGCAGCTGCTGCTTTTTTACTTGCATTTGTTGTTAGTAAACTGAAGAACTCTTTTTTCTTAGAGATGTCCGTTGGAGACTTTATTTGCTCTGTTGGTGTTAAGCCGCCACTATTCGTTGTGTTATTGGAATCCTCTGAGGTTTTTTGGTTTTGTTTTGAGGCATTTTTCTTCTCGTGATTTTCTATTATGCTTTGAGCTGTGCGGAATATAGCATTTTTAGTGGCACCGAAGAAGTTTTTAAATAACACATCATTTTTCGTTGATTCAATGGGAGTCGAAGGCGTCTTATTACCAGCTGTACTGGTCGCAGCAGATGGTTGAGTGCAAATATTTGCAGTTGAAGTAGAACAATCTACTACATCTGCTGAACTATTTTCGGCTTGAGTGATGGGTTCGCAATCTGTTGTAATCTTACATTGTTCCATACTTATAGCGGCTTGTGACATATTCATGTCACGATAACGTTGACGTTCACTAATGGTATCGGCATCTCCAGCTGCGTCCATATCATCAACATCTTCTGCTCCATCAGTAGTTGTGGTTTTATCACTATTATTAGTATGATGTTGTTGTATTATATTGCTGTGTTTCTTTTTTGAGGGTCGAAGTGTGCGACAGTCGGTATCGGGCGACTGATAGAAACACAGATCCGATTGCAACATATTGTACTCTTCATCCATCGATGTGGTCTCCAGCATGTCTATACATTCTTCCTCATTGTCCATTTCCCCTGAATCCAGCGATTCATGAGAATGTCGTATGCGATTCAAAGAGATTTGATCGGAATCTGAGCCACAAATAATGCCTGAAATATATTGAATGTTTGTTTGTTAAAAATTTTTAATATTTTTATTGTGATTTTTATATTTAACAGCATTTTCAAAAGCATTTTAATTTTGAAAAGCTTTTGTTCTACATAGTACAGACTTTTAAAAAATCTAAAAATTAAGATGAACGTTTTGAACTATTAGGAAAACAATGAATAATTAAAACATTTTTTCATATAATATAAATTTAGACACTACCAGATTATTTTGCATCTACCTGTTCTAAGAATACGGGTAATTATCCTACATTTAAATGCAGTTGAAATGTTATTTAGTGAAATTTAAACTATCAAATGAGGAGGTTAGTTCCTAAACCCGCTATTTGCACAATAAGTAATTTTTCTCAAATCTCAAAAACATCAAATAAGCTAAATGTGACATTTTCAGCTAATTCCTTCATGCTGTTTTATTGGAGTGGCATAAAGTCAATTTTTGCAAAAGGAAAACAATTTTCCTTGAAAAATATAGCGACAACATTTTATTATATATTGCAAGGAGCGAGTTTTGGAACTATGCACAAGTAGCAAGCTTTGTTCCTTGCATACTATTTTAATCGGACCATCTTCCCGTTCTTAGGTTGTAAAACCGGATAATTGATCAATATTAAACAATGTACCACAACTAAAACTAAAATTCAATCAAACATTGGATTCAGCATTAAATAAAAAAATTAATTTTCTTCATCGCTCTCGTTTTCTTCTTTCAAAGCATCAGCTCTGCTAGCCAAAATATCACTGTAAACCTTATAACTTTTTATTCTTCACCAAAATGCTTTTGAAAAAGTCTGTCCACGTCAACCAACTTTTCCGGTTTTGTGTTAACAGCATAAGGTAATCGTCGCTGGTAAAAAAGGGTGTCCGACAACAGAAACACCATTGTTGTTTCACACTAGACTTTGTATTTGATAGCCATTTGCTCAACATTCCAGAATAGTTTAATCTCCTACACATTGCTCAAGTCACTTATCTGGAGGTGGTGGAAGAGAATTGAGGCAATCTCAAAAGAAACTTTTAAACGCTGATGCGCCCACCATGTGTACATAAAAACAGATGCTTTATTTTGAAAAAAAAGTACAATCAATATAGGCTCATTATGGCTGCAAGGGAAGAGTATTGTTTTATTCCATGCATGTTTCCCACTAGACAAATCAAGGAAAATGTTTTGGAACTCGCTTCAATTTTCAATGTAATTTACAGAGGTCAAGGGGAGAGTTTTGTTGGGTTTTCACTTCAGATACTAAAGCAATGCGGTGTTATCTGTCAAAAGTCATTGCTGTCTTGATTTTTAAAAAAATTTAAGTAGCGAGTTTTGGAACCCACACCTCAAATAAAAACTTACCAGAATCATCCGAGCCCAGACTAGTTAGATCCTCTCGTTTTTTAACATTCTGATTACCATGACCTGAACCATTTATAACAGCCAAAACATTATTTGAACCGCTAGCAAATGATGAATTTGTTGATGACGCATTTGAGGAAGCAGTAGATGCCGATGAAGCAGCTCTTTGTACCGTTGATGATGATGATGATGATGCGGTGGCAAAATCTGATGATTTAGGTCGTAAGCGTGCACTAGGACAATATGGCTCTACTATAATGAGAAAATTTAAAAACATAATAAAACAGAAAATTAAATATGTACATACATATGTAATAATAAAATAACATAGAATAAATGTGTATAATATGAACATATGTATAGAATTAAAACAACTTGTAAATCTAGACCATGTAATTTGCAGTATATAATAAAGTAAATTTTTAGCTAAATACAAAATTTTATCTCCCTTACCTATGACTGTATTATTAATATCATTCCGTAATGATTCTCCTCCACCTCCCTCTCCGGCAGCAGGAGCTGGTGTTGATTGTTGGGCTGTTAAAATGCTTGTGGGTTCTGTTGTCGAAACAATTTCTGTTGCAGCTTTTTCATACGCAGAACTTGATGCTAATGATGATGAAGATGACGTTGAAGCTGCTGCATTAACGGCTTCTGCAGCTGCCGTTAAGGCATTTGTTGTTGTCGATGACGTCAGTGCGGGTGTTTGGGTGGTGGTAAGTGCTGCTGTTACATTTGCTGCGGTCGTTACAATTTTCGAGCACATTGTTGACCCAAGTATAGATGGTGTACAAAATGTATTCTCACTCTCGGCATTGGGTGAAGAGACTTCAACCTAAACAAAAGAAGAAGAGAAACATATTCTTGTTATTTTAAGAGCAACGAATGGAGTTTTCTATGTATTTTAAGAAAAGTAATTTACAAAAATTTATAAAATACTGAAAATATTTAAGAAATTATGGGGACACGCTTAAAAATGTTTAAACAATAAGAATTTTAAATACAAATAAATTAGCACGACTTTTTTTATGGCAATATTAAGGTTTGTTTAATTTATACATGTATATTTTTTTAATTCTATTCATTAATTTTAAACGCAATAGATTTAATACAATGAAAGCTTTTACTACTTATTTGTTATGAGTTGTTGATAAAAAAGTAAATATGTATCTGAAATATTTTTTTTATATTTACTAGTTTAAATGTACATATGTATGTATGCAAGTACATTAGACCGACTCAAAAAAAAAGTTGTTAATATGTACCTCACTAAAATCTAACTTTGACATGTTTTATGAAGATTCACAAAATATTTGGGCTCTAGCGATTATCTCCCGTGAGCTAAACCGCGTCAAAAAGGGTCTAATTATGTGTTTTTTTCATGAATAAAAAGTTCGGTAATTTTTTTTTGTCCAATGAATGGCTAAATATAATAGATAACGGGTCCGCCATCTAACGTTTTTTTTTTCAACTAGTGCTTATTTCGTGAATGGTAACACGTAGCTGACAGATAATTAGTTTTAGCCTTCCGCTGAACGAATATGGTGTGTATACGCTTGAACAACGCTGGGAAATATGCGTTTTCGCTTCGCTAAGTGGGCCTGCCATCGACTTACAGAAGATGCAGATGAAGCTCATTTTGATCTTGGCAAAATTGTCGCATTTGGGGCACAGAAAACCCGCACGCATACATTGAAAAGCCGTTGCTTCCAAAACGAGTCACTGTTTGGTGCGGATTTTGGTCCAGAGCAAAATTGGGCCATTTTTCTTCAAAAATGGACAAGGAGTGGCCGTTGCAGTCAATAGCGATCATTATCGGGCCATGTTGAACGAAGTTTTGTTCACAAAAATTGAAGAGGAGGATATTGGCAACATTTGGTTTCAACAGGACGACGCTACGTGCCACACAACCGAAGCTACACTCGATGTTTTGCGCCTTGTTTTTGAAGATCGCATTATCAGCCGCAGAGCTGATGTCTTTGGCCACCTCGGATCTGCGATTTGACACCGTTGGACTATTATATGTGGGGTGCCGTCAAAGATAAGTGTTACGCCGACAAGCCAGAGACAATTGACGCTTTAAAGGACAATATTCGTGAAGCCATTAGTGAAATGCAGCTGCACACAATCGATAATGTGCTTAAAAATTGGACCGATCGTGTAGGCTACTGCATGGCCAGCCGAGGCAGCCATTTGAATGAAATTAATTTCCATTATTAACCGAAAGGATTGTACTTTCAAATAAAAAAAGAAATTTGAGAAAATATTCAGTGGTTTTTTTATAGCATTTAAAAAAAAAAAGTTATTTGGCGGACAATGTATTTAGGAATTCTGCGATTCTGCATTAAAACATTTTAAAAATCTCACCAAAGACTCGAGATAGCGAGATGTTGATGTCAGTTTTTTGATGCTTGTCAATTCGATTTTAATGAAAATTTAAATAACTAAATCATTTTTATTATCATTTCATAAGGGCTTAAAGTTTAAAATAACGTTTATTTTTAATAACAACAATGCAAAAATTGCTGCAAACGGTAAAATATGCACTTACAAATCGATGCCGAAATTCATAAGAAGCTCTAAAACGGATAAAAATATATTGTTTCTGCCTTTATTGGTCGCTTTATCTTGGTCTTCATATTTCTTTAGCCTGGACATTACTCTTTGAATTATTAAATATTATGGCCTTGGTGGATATTAAAAGTTTAAACCTATAAACAGAATAAAAATGAAAATGCATTTGTTTGCTTCAGTGTTTGTTCCATAAACACTCGTCCAGGGCTTTACCTAAATGGCTAGAAGGCTTTGTTTTAGTTTATAACTTATCCACTAGCTAACCTGTTGTTGTTGTTTTAGTTTTCTTGCAAAGTGATTTTTATTTAAGTTTCTAGATGTGTTATCGTCGTCGACGGCAATATCACATTTTTCAACATTTCGTTTTGCAAGTGTTTTTTGCAACCCAAACATTTGAACTTCCTTTACGCCTTTCACACTCTCGTGTAGCGATAGCATACTGTAATTTGCCTCTTCTGTATCAGAAAATCCTAATTTTTTGTTTATGCCTCCCCCACTTTTTCTTCGATTTTGCCTTTTTTATAAACATAAGAGTGTTCTTCTTTTGTTCTTCCTTTTTTCCAATCCCACGGGGATGAAAATTGACGTTCCCGTTTTTTTTAGAATTTTTTCACGTGTAAAAATTTCACCACTTTAATAAATTTTAGGCAAAAGTGAAATATTTCGAGGGAAAAAATATTCACGGCAGTAGTGAATATAAATAACACTATACATATTTGGAGAACGGCTACAGTAAAAGTTTACAAATTAGGAACAAATAGTTTGGTTATCCATACAAAACATCTGTACGAAAGCTATTTGAACTGGACAATAAACATGTGTGAATATCTGTAAAAGGACAACAGTGAAAGTATATAATAATTTGATACAAATTGCTTCGTTATGAATACACGAGATCGGTTTTAAAAATAATTTACTAATTTTCTTTTAATTGGCTAGCGAAGCGCACCGGGTTAAGCTAGTATCATTTAAAATACAGATAAAAATATGTATGTAGTGTGTAATTGGTAAAAATCGATTGTGAATAGTAAAAATTTCAATCCACTTACCTCTGGTATCCTTTGTAAAGCACTATCTAGACTGCGGTTACGATGATGTTGTGTTAGATTAATGCGGGTGTTAGTCACTTGGGAAACAGGTGGCAATAAAATGCCCATAGATCTAGAAAAAACAAAAAAAAAAAAAAAAACTAGTTAAATATGTTTTTAAATATTTAAATAAAACTAATTTGTTGAAAAACACATTAAATAATTTTTAAACAAATGTACAATTGACCCTAGGATTCTCGGTAACTTTTTACCACTAAGTACACCTCTTTATCTCGCCAGACCACAATTAGAACAATTAAATAAAAACTAAATATTAAATAAAATCTTATAATTTTTTCGACCTTTTTTTTATTAAAATAAAAAGTTTTTTCGAGCTCGAGGCAAATTATTTTTATAAAATATATATATTATTTATTAAATTATTTGTTCCAATATTTCGATATCCATCGGATATCATTTACTATCTCCACATTTAGTTCAATATTAAATGTGGAGATAGTAATAAGTCTCTTGCAAATATACTTGTAAATCATTCCTTGATAATGATATCCGATGGATATCGAAATATTGGAACAAATAATTTAATAAATAATATATATATTTTTTAAAAATAATTGGCCTCGTGCTCGAAAAAACTTTTTATTTTAAAAACTAACAGCTGTATTCATAAAAATTTATTATTGGTTAATTAACCAAATATAAGGCAAAATTGCTAAAGTTGTATTCATAAACGAAAAATAGACTATTAAACCTTTAATAAACCGTTCATAAAGTAAGAAAATTTATTGTTCGATTTACCCTTCTTTAAACCAAAAATAAAATGAAATTTTGATAAGTGCCTGCATTTTATGATATTATTTTTGTGAAATATTTCCAAAAATAATGCTAAAAAATGTTTTATTTATTAAAATGGACATGTTAAATACATTTAACTCAATTCTTTTTTTATTTTAGGCAACCAATTTAAAGTTATATGGTTAATTATTTAAAACATTTTTATATGATTTAAAAGAATACGTTCAGGGGCAAATGCAGATATTATCATTAATAACTTTTTAATTTACTGGAACTAGTTGTTTTTTGTTTAAACTAACGAATTATTGTTCAAAAATATTGAAAAATATACAATAAACAAATCATAATAATAGTGATGTTAATAAATAGTGAACAAACTTTTTATTCGAATACTTTCTTATCGTATATTTGAAAAAGGTTTAAACAAAAGTGTTTATGATACCTTTCGGCAAGATTTTGTTCAGAAACTAAAATAAAATGTAGTTTTATTTGATAAGAATAATTTTTAAGTTCTACAATTAAAAACAATTTAATATAGAATATCATGTGAACCGAAGAGAAGTTTCATGCATCACTAGCAATAAAATGGCAGCAAAATATAAAGAAAGTTGCCATACTTAATCACAAAATCGCCACAAACTGTTAATAGTAATAAAACTGTTAATGTACTGTTTATGAATACAAATTTTTATAGGAGGTTTATTAGACCAAAAGCGTTTGATAGTTATTACATGCTATAAGCTTAAAATAAGAACTTTTTATGAATATGGCTGTAAATATATATGTATTTGATATTTATTCTTATTTGACCTTTATTTTATAATTACTTTTAATTATTTAAGCTTGAGGTTTTTTATATTTATAAAAAATTATATTTTTTTGCTTCAATATTTCGCTAACCTTTGGTTAGCATCGCACAGTGCAAAATTTCTTGAGTTTAGCGGAACTTAATTATTTAAACCATGTAAACCAGTTCTATTTGTGATTTTTTTAAATTTTTAATAAAAATTAATGTGTTTTTTTTAAGTCTTTGAGTCGCATTTTTTTTATAGAAATTATGCTAAATTTCGACTGGATTCCCACCACCTTTTTTGTATTTTACAAACTAGCGCACGAACAGGTGCCTTTAAACTGTACAGAGCGTCAGATGTTAGCACTGGTAAGCCTATTTTTTCCAAAACAAAACCAATGATGGCTTCCGATGTCGGTTCTTCCTTCCACTTTTAGAAAATACAGTTATATGAAATTTGCAAAGTCATTCTGGAAAAAGTTTAATTTAAAAGAAGATCGCAAAATATCGCAGAAGATATTTTGTGTTCCCAATAGAGGAAAAACATACCTTTAAAATGTTGTGGGTTTTAAGATGGTATTATGCGGTATCACCTTTTAAAGTCTCCAACGAAGTTAAAAAACTAAATTTACTAACTTCTTAAAAATCACTTTTTTTAGTGAACAAATCACACACGAGTACGAAACGATTTTGCAACTATTTAAATGCCAATAATTGACAATTTTCTCATAAAATAAATTATGTAAAAATCATGGCCTACTGCACTGCCGTTTGTATGTACCACTCTATTAACTGAAACAAATCGAAAATCTTTCTGTATGCAAAAAGTATAATTGAATAAAAAATGCAACTTTTAGGTTTATTTTGGAGTTGTTTCGCAGGGTAAATCCCCAAACCGAGTATGAGGTTTTTGAGGTGGGATATTAAGCAACCGCAATAATGAGTAATCTTATGCATTTTATGTATTTAAAAAATTTAATAAAGTTCAGCTAAACTTCCTGAATTTCGCACTGTGCATTGTCAGGAAATTAAATTTATAAAAAATTTAATAATAACATTATTTTTGTATTTTTATGTATTCGAAAAAAATGCTTAACCGAAAACCGGGGTTTTTTTAAATATTCGGAATATTCGAAAACCGGTTATTAAAAAAGTCGAATAATCGATCTCCCTACTAAATACATGTGTAGTTTATAGAGGGTTAAATCAATATTGTAGAAATAGCAAACCAAATGACAAATTTGAAGAAAAAAAAAAACCACTTGAATAATTCCTTTTCCAGCCATGGTGAAGGGCACAAAAATACACAATTGACCATTTGGCACAGCAGAACAAACTAAACAATCACACAGAATAGGATAGGATAGGAAAACAAAATAATTATAAAAACAAAAGTATAAAAAAACTGAAAAATACATACTTATAAGATTACTAATGGCAGAAAAAAATTTGGAGAAAAATTAACACAAAAATAATTGACTTATACAAAAAGATAACAATAAAATAGGTACCACAGCAGGCTTAAAATTTTTAATAATTATAATTTGCATTTTTTATATTTCTCCAAGGAAACTACAAAAAGTTCTATAAAAATCAAACAACAAAATTTAAGAAATATTTTAATAACTTTATTACCACTTGCTGAGTTAAAATTATTTAGTTTATTTAAATAACTTTATATTGCCGTTTTTTCTGTATATGTACATACATATAAATTTTTTCTACAAGTATCTAGTAGATATTATTTATTAATTTATTTTCTTTAACACCACAAAACAAAAAATTGCAATTGTTTTTATTTAAAAATGTCAGACTCAACTCGTACCGTACAAATCCGATGGCTGCGATGAGTACAATGAAAAAAAAATAAACAAGAAAAACATTCAATAGAAAACAAGTTGATAAAAGAAAAAAAAAATGAGAAAAAATTAAACTCATACAAATAATAAACGAACCTCTGAATTATACACGACGATTCAAAATGTTTGTTGTATCGCTGACTAATAAAATAACAACAACTAAAATAACACAGTGTTTCATGAACAAAACAAAAATACCTACTATTATTAAATATTACAAGAAAATATAGTACATCTAACGGCCATTTTCACCAAGTTCGGTTATAATTAACTAACTATCGGTTATAGCTGTCAAAACATATTGGTAACCAGAACTTTAATTGAAAGTTAGTTTTAACCGAACTTGGTGAAAATGGCCGTAAGTATATTTTAAAAAATGTCGAATAATCGAGCACCCAATTTTTTTTTATTATGATGAAAAATTGAAATATTAAGATGGTACTGACCACCAAGCAAGAGTACTTTTTTCAACATTTTGGTAATTTTTTAAAACATTTTTTTTCACATCTCAGCCATTTATGGACCGAGCTGGCTAAATTTTAACAGCAAAATTCTGATGAGGATATCTTAAATTAAAATATACCACTTAACAGCGTTGCCATAACCTTTTGATAATAATAAATTTTGTGTAGGCAATGTTGTAAACAGGGCTGTGGAGTTAAGGTACCGGAGTCGGAGTCGTAGTACCCACAAAAAATTCGCGACTCCGACTCCAAAATTTTTCAGCATAAAAAATTTAAAAATATATTCTAATAATTTCCATTACTCCGAAAATATTAAACAGATTTTAATAAAATTGTGCACTTCTGTAAGTGCAGTAGTTTTCCGGTTTTTAATTTCCTGGAATATTTTACATACAAAATTTGTCGAATAATCTTTGTTTTTTTTTGAAACAAAACAATTTTGTTTTGTGGCATCTTCCTGAATTTCTCTTAAAGCAATAAAGTTGACAAAATAACTTTATTTTGTTGAGCCCTTTGAATACAAATATTAACGATATTGTATTTTTAGGTGGCATGAAACAACCCCCCAAAAAATAGTGAAATAGCCCCCAAAGTGTGGAGCCTTGTTTCATATGCAATAAAACCCCAATTTTGAAAATCAAATAAAACACCAATGAACTGAACTAACGCCCCATTTTACAAAAAATAAGACCCCAATTGTAAAGTTTTAGTTTAAATAATCGCGCGGTGATAGCATGTTTGGAACTTCTGCCGGACGCAAAGATTTTTCCTCTATGGTAAACCGAAGACCGACTCGCTTAAAAAAGCTCCTAAAATTGGACTTGTCCGACCGAAGGCCTGCTACGCAGAGAAGCTTTAGTTAGCGAAGCCGGTGTTTGTTATACGAAAGAGGAGAAAATCATTGCGCCAGGCCGAACGTCTGCTATGCATAGCATCTTTACTTAGCGAAGACGGTGTTTCGTATTCGATAGAGAAGGAAATCCTTGCGCCAAAAACGTCTTCGCTAAAAGTTTAAAAATTAAAAAAACAAAATGAAATAACCTCCGAAATTCGTTGTTGGTTATTTCATTATTTTTTTGGGGGTTTTTTTCATGCCCGCGTATTTTTTTACCCTTCGCCAAAGGTGAAAAGGGTATATATAAGTTTCTCATTCCCTTTGTAATTTCTACAATATTGATATAAGACCTTATAAAGTATCGATGTCCATCTGTCTCTTGGACCGCCCGTCTGTTGAAATTCAGCCATTTATCAATTATCTGACTGAGCTATGAGCAACAAACCAAAAAATCCCCAGTATTTTTTTTAAATCTTATTTTGCACATTACCTTTTCTGTCACTGTCCTGCACTGGCAAGAAGACGACTGGCCGCAATTGGATCCGCCACTTTTGACGCAATGTACGACATCTCTGGCGTTGAACTGAAACGCATATTAAACTTCGTTTGAAGATTGAGTTAGTTCAGCGGTGGGGGTTCTGTTTAGTGGAACTCGAAGGTATCACAATTGATAATTGGGTCCAAGTGTGTCCAAAGGATACTGACTGCCATTTCTACCTAACCTAACCTTACACATTTTAAATTAAAACATGATTTGCAGCTTAAATAGAAAAATGTGCTTTAAACGAAAAAATGTACTTACTCAACATATTTTGTTAATTCTGCTTGATAATGTGTAATGGTGGGTGAGTGTTCTAAGAAGCTGTATTACGTTAGCTGAAGGGTGTAAACTAGGGATGCCAAATGGGACCAGGTTTTTCGAAACCCGGGATTCGGGATTTTTTATTCAAAAAACGGGATCCCGGGATGGATCGGGATTTTTCGGGATTTCATATATAAAGGTACATTTTTTGAATTCATATACATATTTATAATAATATGTTTATGTATTAGTATTAAAACAAATAAATTCATGAAGAATATTAAACTCATTACAAAATAAAACAGTTTAATGTATTCTTTTAAAGAAATATGGAAAAATTATGTATTAAAACTTATATTTTAAAAAGCTTCTAAAACAAATTAATGGCGTCTGATAATCGATACCTTATTTTATTGAAAACATATGCTGCCGACGAAAACAATGTTCGCATTAAACACTTCTCGGTGGTATCGAAAATAAATAGCTACATATATGCTATATAACAATACATAATTTATTTTATCTCAAATATATACATATGCAAGTATAAATTTAATAAAATAAACTTAAACAAATATGTGTCGAAAGACCTTTGGTAGAACCCCCTAAAGTTGTTAACACCTTTTGCACAACTTGCATTTTGCGTGCGCAGTTCTATTATCATTCACTTAGAAAAAAGACCACACCGAACTTTACCTTCTGATTTTATTTTCTGTGGTACAAAATGCATTGCATTTTACATTTATTCACTTGCGACTTCTTTTTGTAACCAATTAAAAAAATAGATTCATTGCCAGTATGATTTAATATTAAATTTTTGAAGTTATTTTTAACAGGGTGACTCACGTTTATTGAAATATAGGAGCCTTTTACGAACTAAATTCGATTTTCGACAGCAGTCGAATTAGCTGATCGAACCAATTTTCATTTGGTATTATGGCGTGCATTCGATAAAAATTTACTATTGTGATTCTGTTAATTCACAGTAGTGCATTTTCGATCAGCTGTCACTTAAAATAAAAAATGTTTGTTTACAAATTTAGAAATTAAAATTAAGCGTGACCACGGCGGAATTATGGTTGATTTCAAATAATATAGCTTTAGTGGGGTTTCATCCAACTTTTTTAAATGCTGAACTTTGCTGCAAATCATTTGGTCAAAAAAAATTTTGTTCCATAAGGAATTTGAGCATTTCCAATTTCTGTTTACGACGCTGGACTTGCATAAATCTAACAAAACTGATAAAGAATATGGTATTTGGTTTACGAACACAAAAACAATTTACAAATAGTTACATTTTCAACATGTTTTTAACATTTATTTGCACCGTCGAAGGCAAATTTGTTTTCGTTAAAAAATTCGGTGCACAACGAAATTTTCGACGGTGCTGCCAACTCATAATACCAAATTAACATTCGATAGTCGATGTGCGATTGCCAGCGAAAATCGTTTATCGAATGTAACTCATAATAGGGGCCATAGTTGTATTTAATAAAAAAATACCTCATATTTACTAAATCTAAAATCTCGGGATTTTTACATAAAAAATCCCGGGATTCGAGGCTTAAATTTTTAAAATAATCCCAGGATTTCGGTATTCGGGATTGGCATCCCTAGTATAAACGATTCGACACTGTCAAATATAACACTCTTACTGGTTTTTTGAATCTTTTAAGTACACTTTACTAGTATACAAACATATTAAATGTACATATGTACTTTAAGTTATTTGCAGGGATGGAAATTGTAAAATGGTAATTTTCACTTAAAAGTATACTTTTTGTCACGCAACGCCACCTAGACTTTTGAATTGTTTCTCAAAGAAATTTATAAACCTTTTGTGCAGAATTATTTTGGAAACATTACGATTAGTTTATTTGCAGAAATACTCATGCAATTCTTTAAAAAAGAGGCCTGCAACAATACCACTTTCAATTCGTTGCACACAAAGACTTGAATGAGTTGATTTTTTTTTCAAGTAATCCGATACTTTGTTTTTTTATATGTATGTATAAAAAGTCAAAGTTTATTATTTAACTACAGTCAATGTAAACACAAATTAAAAATTTAAATCTGCTACTTTATATGGGAATATGCACGACTATGACCGTATATTTTTAATAAGTTTTTAAATGGCATCGTCGTCGATTTGCTAATTTTTTTTGTTTTGGTATTAAACGGATAAAAATATGACAATTCAAAATCTTTAATACAAAATAATGGCGTAAAGCCTGCAATATACACATTTTCGACGATATTATTTTTATTGATCGTTATTTCGAAAATATCGAGTAATCTGAGGAAGTCTCTTGGATCCATTTCAGATATTAGATTGCAATCATGAGAACTACTAAAATTTATTCCCCAAAATTGAAATTTAAATTTAAACAATTAAGAGTAACAAAAAAACAAGAGTTATTTAAGAAGTTTTCATGTAAATGTAAAAACAAGAAATTTTTTAGTCAGTATTGACATTTCCAATCCTGGATTATGGTTCATACATACATATATTCCACACACTTTTAATAATTTATATGTATGTATGAAAGAAACTACTAAAAATATAGAGACATAATCTTTTTATATGTATCTCTCTTAAAAAACAACAAACAAACAAAAAAATTAATAAAAATTAACTATGTACTCATGGAAAACGACTAGAACGTAAATAGAGAAAAACTTAACACAGCTGACAAAAACCAAAGTCTATGATTGTGTTGGAAGAAATGGGGTTTCTTTTTTGTTATAAGTAAGTAAAAATAAAGTAACCAAAAGCGAAAAAAATTACCAAAATTATTTGTATCAAAATATGTACTATTATAATCGCACTTCATTTTAAAAATATGCCTAAAGAAGAAATTGTGTTTGTTTGTTTCGGGTAGGCTCATAAACCACTGGACCGATTTTTATAAAGTTTTGACAGTATTTTTTTTTTTTATTTTATTTAATATGATTTACAAATATAATAACAAGTTATATTCTAACTTTATTAACCGAACAATAGACCAGAGTCTCTGGCGGGAATCGAACCTCGTACTGATAGACTAGCTCACTACCATTTTGACAGTATATTACCGATGGTCTGGAAATAACAATAGGGTATATAATTTTTTTTTTAATTTTTAGTGGAAGTGGCGCCTCCTATATAGTAAGTTAACACTTATTTTCGTCAATTTTAAAATCTTTATGTGTTAGAGCTTTCAACCGTTTTATATAAAGAGCTCTTACAAGTAAAATTCTTTAGTCTTGCAGTGTGTTATGGTATCAAAGTGCAAAACTGGGCCAAATTATGCGGTAGATCTTGTATATATAGATGCTTTTTGCCCGGTGGAAATATAATCATATTAAACGGGATGGGATCGAAAAGGCCTTTGACCTTATCGTTTATCTGGAAAAGTGTTTCAGTTAGACCTATGAAGCATTAAGAGTAGCAGATAATGGCTATCTACACTTTTTTATAAATACATTATATAGTTAACTTGATAGTCTGTTAAAGTTTATGTGCTGTTTTTGCAACACAAAACGCCGCTAGGAATTTTTGAAAAATTGCACAGTTTTTTGAGTGTTTTTCGTATAAATTTTACTGGACGGTCAATCACTTGTGTTGTGAAAACAGCACATAAAGCTTCTAAAAAAATGTTTAAGTAGATGAAAAAAGTATTGGTTTTACATGCACAAATACCACACACAATTTTTAAGGGTCAAAAAAGCGGAATGTGTAGTTCTTGCTCCAAAAAAAAAAATTGGTGTGTTAAAAAAAGTAACCAAAATGCAAAAAAAAAAGAATTTTGGTTAAAAGTAACCAAAACGGCAACGCTGGTTAAAAGTTCACACGCACGGAATGTTAAGAGATAATTTAAAATTTTGTATTGCGAGAGTTTCTTCTCTAGTCATTTTGCTGTGGTATAATCACCGCATGCTAAAGGAGAAAATTGCAATGAAATGCATATAAAACAAATGCATGGAGACATACTACTACATTATTTAGTTATTATTAACCCTAAAAATTAAAAAATAATGCATATGTACATATACATATGTACATATGTATGTATATTGCCGTATAAAAAAAAAAATTATCAAACAAGCGCTTATTTCTACTATAGACAAAGTAAAACTGTATTGCTGTAATATGGATCTATCTATGTTTTAAATTTCATTTGATAGTTTCTAAGAGGCAGAAATTGCCCCTTTCTCCCCTCGTAGTCCTACGATAGGCTTGGTCCTTGTGCCAATAAGAACCTATAAACCAAATTTTATCAAATTTTCTCCAAAATTGCGACCTGTTCTTTGCGCACAAGGTGAAAAGCCAGCCAGCCGGACGGACATCGTTAGTTCGACTCAGAAAGTGATTCTGAGTCGATCGATATACTTAAAGGTGAGTCTAGGAAAACTATTTTAAGGTGCTTCACACATCAGCACAAATGCATAATACCCTCTCCGCTATTGTGGTGTGGTTATAAAAAGTAGTTAAACTGAGAATACAAATAAAAACTTACATGACCCCATCTCGTTCACATGAACTCTTGTTGTGAATTTATTCCACATTTTTTTAATTTGGGAATTCATTACCAAAAAATTTGCTATGGGAATCGTTCGCAAAACGAAAAAAAATATGGGAATATTCCAATGGGAGCAGTTGCTTGTGGTAGAGGTGATCAACTTCATTAAAGTTTTTGAAATGCAGCCGGATCAATTCATAAGTGACTGAGTTAGAGGATATAGCACTCTTAATTTTGCAGAAATAGTGCAATTTAAAATTTTTTTTTTCAAATTTATTAAAAAAAAAAGCCTGCAATTATTTGATGAAATTACGGCAAAGTTCTAAAACATCATAATACTTTGCAGTCAAAGTCAAAAATGTATCATAGAGTTTAACGATGCGCAGTTTGCTTATACTGTACGCATCGTTAACTCTTTTGGTACACATTGGGACAGAAAACACTGTAAAATTCTACACAGTTGCATTGTAAAATGCATTTAAAAACGCAAGTTGCTTTGCAACTAACGTTTTGGAACCAGCCCTACTTTTTTACCTTTGTAGTTTGAATAAAAAATTAATTAGAACTACTTTTAGATTATGAAGAATCTTGCTATAATTAACAACTAACATGTAATTTTATCCAACACGTTTTTAATAGTAAACTTCCAAGTTCATTGATTAAACGGCAATGGATTTAAAATGACACTTAAGTCTTAACAAAATCAATATCTCAAGAAGAAATACAAACAAAAATTGACCTAGTCCTAAAAATTTTACATAAAATTTACAAACCGCATTGAAATGTAATTGAAAATACTTTAAGAGAGTTGAAAACAACAGCGCATGTTGAAAAATTAATTAAGAGAAAAAATTCAATAAAAAAAACAAAAAAAAAATTAACTAGATAAGTGAACACTTGAAAATTTACGTAAAATGTTAAACAATAAAATACAATAATCTAAAATTGAATTTTATTAAATGAATAATAAGCAATATAAATACACATTTGCTAAATATACTATAGTATAAAATACACATTAAATTAAAACAAGTATAGTCAGTAAATTTTTAAATTATTGAAAACATACCACATGTTAAACACATTTCAATGTTTATTTATATTTTAATGTTTGTACCATTATAAATTTAAAAAATTTTTTCAATAAAAATGGCATTTAAGATAACAAATTTCTTTGGTTTAAATCTTTTTTTAATATTAATTTTTATATTGAAATTAATTTTTATATGACACGAACACAAAATTTTTATATATGCACTATGTATTGACTCATATTTTATTTCTCTATTTTTTACCGCACCCAAGAGGAGTTAATAACAAATTACAACTAAAAATATAGTAAAATAATTTCTGATATAGAACTCGTCGTAAGCTAAAATTTTACTCAGCAAAGTTAAGAGTATATAAGTTATAAAAAAGCTTTTTAAAAGCATAGTTAAGAGAATTTAAAAGAGTATCAGTTATAAGTAGAATCAAGTTAGACAAAACAAAAACGAAAAAATTTCAAATATTTTTAATAAATGAAAGTAAAATAACTTAAAAAAGAATTTTATAATAAAAAGGAATAACAAAACATAAACAAAAAGATACAAAAAGTAAACAAAACAAAGAGAAATAATAAACAAATACGCGGTGTAAGGCGTTACATTTTATTATAAAAAAAACCAATTCTAAGTGTAAAAAATAAAAAAGTACATAATAAAATAAAAAATAAAAAAATATATATGGGCATTTTCTAATGTCGAATGCGACATTCGTACGCCTTAAAAGTGAAAAAAAACATATACCAAAACATTAATTTTATTTTGACAAAAGGCGAAACTTATAGCTCTTGATTAGCTCCATAATTTGTGCTAAATGTTGGTTTTGAGAAATTGTGCGTTTTCAAGAAAATTAAAAAAAAACCAAGGCATTTGCATGCGACAAAAACAGAAGTCGCTTTTACGGCAAACAGTTCAAACACTGATTTCAGCGAAACCTGATGAAATATTTTAATGCGACTAATTTTAAAATATTATGCATTGATGTATCTTAATAATGCTTTTTATTTGATTCAAAAATATTGTGTAGCATATTTTTAATTTAATTTTAATCACCGTCGCACGCTACATGTTGCATGCGACATTTTGTTCCATCTTACTTTTATGTTTACGTTTTTACTTTTTATGTAATAAGACATCCGTTAGATGATTCTACTTTATTTTAAATACATTTTATATATTTATTTTTCGACCAAAAATTATAAACTTAAAAAAAATATCGTCAATAAAGAAAAATACAAATATAGAACAAAAACTAACTTAACTGAAAATAGTATTGCTATTCTCAAATAAAGTTTTTTATAATGAAATAAGCTATCTTGCTGCTTGTAGTTATTGGCCATCGCAAATAAAGATATTTTAGAAAAAAATTTTTTTTGAATTAATGCATTTTACACTTACGATGTCGCACGCTACAAATTTAAAATAAGTACCAAGAGAAAAGCACTGATTATTTTCCAGCAAAATTTTTTTTATTAAATTTGCAACAAAAATATCTGTTTGTTACTAATATTTGATGAGCATTGTACAAATACCCTCGACGCACTGATAACAAATGTTCTTTTTCAATGTCGCACGCTACATCGAAATATAGGGTAAAGCAAAGAAAATAATTGCCGTAACTGGCTATCGCATCGTTCCGTTTGCATTTTTCTTATATTGTTTGGATATAAACCGAGATTTAAAAAGCAATTGTCAATGCATAATGTTTCCCATTAGGATCATTTAGCAAAACAACACGGTCAATAGAAATGTTCAAAACAGAACTTTAGCACTTGTTCGACTTTGCATTTGAATATTTCAAAGTATGTTGAGATTTAATGTATAATTTGTTTACATTTTTAAAAGTTTCCAACAATAAATGTAGCATTTTTGATGTTTGAAAACAGCGAACGATGATTAACTGATGTGTTATGATTTTTTTTAATGATTTTGCAAGATGTTTTTGTGTTTGACAAAAATCTTCAAATTGGTGTCCTAATTTATGAAGTTTGGAAAACACAATCTAGTTGGTTTCAGAAAGAGAGTTTAATGCGCAACTTTCCAACAATAAATGAATAAAACTCCGAACCCTTGCAGCGCTCTACTGTTAAAGACATATTTTACTTGCCAGCTTCCGCAAAACTCTTAATACTTGCAATTATGACTTGAAATCGCATAATAGGCGTTTTGTAAGTTGTAATCGCAGGAAATTTGGCGACTTCAAAATGCAAAAGTATGCTCAAGGGAACTAGAATATGTTTAAGAAACTATAGCAGACCGCAAAAAAAAAACGCACGAGTTTCAGATCAATTCGAATCGTGGAATTGTCAGAAAAAGGACGAAAATGTAAACTTTTTTTTTTATTTAATCATTTTTATTTGATGCTGGTGGCAAATTATAAAATTATGTTTTATTTTGTTATTTTCATCAAGGGTGCGGAAGTTAATACAAAAGTACTTTTTTTTTACAAGTTTTTCGTCTGTGATTTGTTTAAAATTACACAGAAAGCATTTTTTTTATTAGAAAAAAGTAAAGCTGAAAACTTGTGAATGAAGTTTCAATTTTTCATCCCTGATTTTCTTCGTGTGTAATAAAATTAAAACACAACTCTGATAAAATTAAAAATCGAATCGTTTAGAAAAATGTAAAAAACTGGTTAAGGCCCAAATACACTGATCAAAGTACTCTTCAAGCATTGTGGTAGTATTAGTGAAAATGTGTTTGTATGTGTGACACCGACAACAGTTGATGAAAAATCAAAAAATTTAGATATGACGGCGAATATTACGTCCAGCACACGTACACGATGAATTCGCCGGCTGGACAAACATTTGTCAAGTGTATTTGGCCCTTTAGAGCAAATTAACGTTTCATAAGAAATTGGCTTTACACTATTATACGTTTTTAATTTACGTGAGTATTTGACATGTCGTTCGCTTAAATTAAGTAAATCTTTAAATTTCGTTCTACTTAACGTTTTAAGTTTTTGGAATAAATGTTTTTATTTTCAACTAATGTCAGTACATTCCGTAGCATTTACATATTTATCTTTCCTTTACAATTGTTATATTTGTTTGAAAAAAATCTATCTAAATATACTTATGTACATATTTCTTTTTAATGGAAATTTGATAAAAGGACATTTAATGCATTGTGCATTTGGCAATTTTACAAAAAATATTGTACATTTATTGTTTTTTTTTTTGGGGAAACACTAAACAAATTTGTTAAAGATAAATGTGAGTGAAAATATCACTTGCTTTTTTTAAACCTTTAAACAAATTCTATCAACATACTTTTAAATCTAAAAAATTATATAAATGACTTGCATATACCCGCTACTTCGTTAGCGTCTCCTTTTTCTTCGTGGGCATATTTTTATGCCAAAGTTAATTTTTCTAGGTTTAAACTTGTTTAAATTCTAGCATTTAACCCAATACCTAAGTAGAGCCAAAAAGCTAAAGAAAAATATCAAATTTCCCGTATTTCCTTTTTTGGGTACTATATTTTCCCTTCATTAAATTATCAAAAATTTCAGTGTTGTAGTGGCAGCCCATAATTTAGTACGAATATGTCAATTAATGGAGGAAAATGTTTTGTAAAAAAAAGTACCAAAAATAGTTAAAATTTGTACCCCTTAAATGTTCGAATTTCGAAAAAGTACCAAATTCGTATAAGTATTTTCTATAGTAAGTTTCGAATGTGATATTAACTTTGTGTCTATGTTTATTGATTCAAAAATAAGAAGGGTTGGCAAAAAAGTACTAAAATCCAGATTTTACCCGTTTACTCCCTAATAGGGCCGTATTTCAAAAAAGTACCAGACACCTGTCCGCTTATTTTTCTAAAGAACAACGATAAGTATTACATTTATTTTGCATCTCTTTTAGTTTTGGATATACATATGGATATATATAAAAGGTTACCGAATTTTCCCGTTTTTACCTTTTTTTTACCCCCTAAACTTTCGAATTTCGAAAAAATCCGTCTTATTGGATCGATTTGGGGAGCGACCAATCGCTAGTCCAAATTTCTGATAGATAGAAGATTATAAGGGACTAGAAAAAATTTCGGGCATACAAATGAATCTTTTAATTTAACAATGTTAAACTGCTGACCGTAAATATTTACTCAACCCCTCCTACATGACATCTACTATTTCACTGCAAAATACATACATGTCCGCGTGTTATACTGTTCAATTCAGACGGAAAGTCGTCTGAAAAAATTTAAATTTGAGCTGACTCTTTTTTCTTCTGACAAACTATTTGACATCAGCTGTTTTTAATATGAAAAAATATGTTGGAAAAATCTATGCCGTGAGACAACAGGCAGCGGTGTTTGACTATTAACGAAAGAAAGAATTAGCCGGCTGAAGTTGATATTTTACAATACCGAATATTATAAACCTTCTGTAAAACAACCATTTGATATTATAAGTTGACTAGCCAGATGTGAAATATATGTTGTGTATGGTGGGCTTTAGTGTTTACACTAGCCACTAATGCGGCCTCTACGCATTTCTACTTGTTGTACAACCAATTGTTACGTAACAAGTGTGGCTGGTCAACCATCGAAGAACAAAAAGAAATTCCACTGCACAAAGAATCGGAACTCATGTTGGCTCTATAAAAATAATTTCTTAGTAAACTAAGATAAAAAGTTGGTTGAAAAATTATGGCCTGTGCAGCGAACGATCAACTGGTTCAACACAATTGTATGACCAGTTTCAACGTGTAGGAGCCGAAGCGTATACGAGCTCGAAAAGCAATCAGTGATATTTTTAAATAAAGGCCAATGGCCTAGTCCAAACGATAAAATTGCTGTAATACTAATGTAAAATCTTATAAAAGATTATGTAACCACGTTCAAAGCTAACTGAATGAATAAAGGAAATTAAAAAAATCAAATTTTCTCAAGTTGACGTTTCAACGACATTTTGAAAGTGACCTAACACTGGAATATCTAAACAGAAAAGAAAAATGCAAGAGATTCGACCATTTGGAATAATTTTACGTTAATATGTAAACAACATTTACATGTCACAACTTGCGTGTGTAAAGGCAGGTTTGATTGCAATGATCGATCTAGTTGATATCCTACAAATTTTCCAAAAAAAATCTTGAAGTTTTTACGCTTTAAAACACTTTCACCTTCAGTGAAAGGTATATATGACTTTGTCATTCCGTTTTTATTTTCTACAATATTGATCTTAGACCCTATAAAAAATGTATAGTCTGGATCCGGTTGTCCATCTACCCGTCCGTCTGTTGAAATGGGTTTTCCGAAGCCCCCAGATATAATGGGGACTTGGTTGGTATACATTTATGTCAGGTATGGTGATTGTAATTTTCTATTGAAATTCAGCCAGATCTGAGATCTGATGAGATATGAGCAAAAAAAAAACCACGACTAGCTCTAATTTTTTAGGTACAAACATTAAGGTTATCAATACACAGCTCCCCACAAAATATGGGCGGGATTGAAGGAGTGACCGTGGTACCTCCCGTATAGAAAACATCACAAATTAAATTTTTGGGCTTTCATAGGACCTATGGATACACCTTATACATCAAAAGATCGGAAATCTTTAATCTGAAAAACTCGGAACAATCGGTTCAGATACGAAAAAGTTATGACTAAAATAAAATTATCAGGAACCATAAATCTTCTCGAGTCCAAGTTTTTTAAAGCCCAAGTAATTGGAAAATTTGTTTTTAAACACGTCGGTATATACATAAATCTGTCAAATCGGCTCAAAAATTGCTGAGTTATAACCAAAATACTGAAATCCCAAAAATTACTCTATTTTTATAAAAATAGTTTGTCTTTTAATATGTTTAAAAGCACACAAACATGTGCAAATAATTAAATGAAATTAAGCGATAAATACTATAGAAATATACATCCATACATATATGCGGATATAAGTATATACATATAAACTTCTGTTCTTTCCCAACCATGGTGAAGGGTATAAAAGAATAATCACTCATATTTGTTATTATAATTTTCGTCCTTTAATCTTAACAATAATTTCATTTGCAATAAAATCAAAGAAAAATATCAAACAAATATTTCTTTGTCATCATTTCTTTTGTAAATTTTGTAACATTTGTTTTTACACACAGAAAAAAATACCAATGTTAAATTAACATGGCGAAATTTTGATTGAGAATCATAGTAAATTTCTGCAAAAGTATGCCGTTTGTTTAAATTTTTCATTATTTCATATTAATTTTAAATGAAAAATATTAAAATAACCTAAAATAACGTTAAAATAAATAAAAAAAAAATTAATATATAAATAAATATGGATTCAATATTGAATCCATAAAAACCTGTTTTATATTTAAATCAAAAGTTTATCTTGTTAAATTAACATGCATAATACTTAAGTATGCACATTTTTTATTTTCATGTTTAAAATATGTTATAAAAAGAAGAAAATTCCCGTATTCTTTTAATTAAAATTATTTAGTTAAATAGTACAACAAGTTTGCAGAGTAGAATGATGTCAAACACAATGCCATTCTGCTAATGCTTCTGTTACGAAAGGAGAATACAAAATAAGTGACACATGCGTTACAGGGTAAATGTTTCACACTGGTTTATTACACTCAAACCAATTTGATTCTACATGAAATTCACGTTGTTTCAACTTGAAATAACTTTTATTCAACGTGATTCGGATTGTTATTTCAATATAAATGACATTTTGCTCTAACTTTACTGCAATATTAAATTAACATGAATTATATTTATTTTAAAAGAAAAAAATGTTGTTCGCAAGTTATTGCAAAATCATGTTAAATTAACATGAAGTAACAATGAGGCAAAATCACCACCGAAAACGGTAAAATCAACCTTATTTTTTGGCGATTTTACAATTGATTTTTTCTGTGTGTATGATTTTTTTTTTTTGCTAAAAAAAACTATTAAAAAATTCCTCTCTCAAACATATTTTGCAAAGAGTTGAAGGTCACTGTGGTCATAAGTAGAATCTATATTTTTTTCTTCTACAGCAAAATATTTAAATGAAAAAATTACATAGAATATTTGTTGCTTTTTTAAGGCTTGTGTGCGAATCTAGTTTATGTCTAGAGATACAGCAGTTTATTAAGCTAGAAAAATGCTTGGCACAATCATTTAAGATAAAATTAAGTTTACATATGTATGTATGTGTGTATTATCATGTTTAATATTACGATTCAATTCATAAATAATCGTAGGGTACACACGAACATTTAAATGTAAATATTCCAATAAGTGTATGTATATGAGTACAAGCTGGATTAAAAAGAATTTGAATGTACAGTAGAACCTTAAATAGAAATTTTGTTTTTTTTTATAGAAATTGTTAATAGAAATAAAATTGCCATCACTTAAAAAACTTATTAAAAAACATGCGCCATTGCCATATGGTAAATTTTTAAGCAATTTTAAACAGGGTTTTTAAAACTGCAGTTGGAAATAAAAACTGTCGGACTGTTTTACAACTTCTCGCTCTTTGAGTGGTTTTGACAGCGACTGTTTACATTTAATGAATCAGCAGAAAGGTGAATTCAACTACAGGTGGTGTCGGAAATAAAACAATCCAAAAACAAATGAAACAACATAGGGTTTTTGGATTGCATTGTTAGTGATAATAGCTCGAAATATCATCATCAAAACAAATAAGCTCGAACTGTCAAAATAAGATGCTGTTTCGACTTGGTCAGATGTAAAAGCAAAAGTTTTATTGTTGGCCAATAACAAATGAAGAAGTAGTAGAAATGGCAATTTTTTTTAATTTGACTGCAGTTTTTAAGCTCTGATTTTAAACTTTTTTTCAGAAATTAATAAAAATTAAAAACATTTTTTACATTTAGGTATCCTTGCACATGGTATACTTAAAAGGAAATATTTCAATATATAACCAAAGTTGGCAACACTTATGTAAGAAAAATATGTATGGTTGCTTTTTTTTAACAATTATACAAGAGCGGATCAATAAGTCCATGACCTGTTTGAGTTTCCCGCCTCTTATCTGAAAAGGCAACACTCACTGATCCAGTCAAGTTGTCAGTTGCCTCGTGACAAAATTTTAATAACCTTCATCATTTAGTTTGTGTATGACAGCCTCTGTAGCTGACAACCTCCCGATTCATGTGCTCGTGAAGCATTCGATAGCAAAAATCTATTAATTAGAGTACAAAACGGCCCCTCATCCATCCTATTCAACGGATTAAGTCCCTATTGACAATTTATTGTATCCAAACCTAAAGACATGGCTCGGCGAGAAGAGACTTGACTCAAACTATGAAATCATCTCTCAAACAAATACCAATTTTGATGAGCTGACAAATCGTATTTTAGACAAGAGATAAAAAATTGGAGAGACGTTGGATAAAGTGAATAGAGCTCAAAGAAGAATACATTGAAAAACAAAATGTATCCGAAAACCTGTGATTCATTTCAAAAGTCACGGACTTATTGACCCGCCTACGTAGTATACCGTGAGAATAAGATTAAAACAATTTTTAAAACTGAAATATTTATTTAACATCTTAAATTTTATAATTGCAATTTTTATGAAATTCTACTGTACCTTTTTTTTAAATTGCTCTTTAATGTATTTTAGCTTTTTGAAAATTGAATGTATTCGTTCCATAAAATGTTGTATATTTGTATGAGTTAAGTGCTTTGTCTACAGTTTAAGGCTACACATGCCTACATACATGTATGTATTTACATTGTATCCCTGCAAACAATTTCGATCGAAAAATAATCTTAATAGTTTCCCTATTTAGCAAAAACCTATCGCTTCTGCTATTCAATTCTTATTGACGTAATAACATTGTTCGGGAAGAAGTGTCCCACTATGGTAATATTTACTTTGGGAATCTACTTAGTGTCCATATTTTATGACGAATTTGATCACTTTGGTAGTTGAATATCATTAGAATTTAGTAGTATCGCTTTTGGCTCTAAAAAGTACTATTTTACAGTTCATTTTTTCTTATTGTTTTTTATAATACAAATTGGGCCATTTTATTGTTAATCTTTGTTTGTTTTTGTTAGGCGAGCCTGAGTAAAATAAAAAGAACTGAGCTGAAAGTTTTACATGTAATCAAAAATTTACAGTTCATTGAGTCAATTGTTATGGCGAATTTCACCAATTTTTTTTGCTAAATATTAATATATCATAAAATTTTATTTTATTTGACATGAAAAACGAATTTTTAACATAAATTGATATGTAAATAAATTGGTGAAATTGGCCATTAATGTTTTAAAGTTAAAAACTTAAAAATTTTTTTTAAAGGAATTTACAGAAAGTCGAAATTTTTTCCGAACACTTACTTTATAAAAGTTATCATAACGTCGACTTAATATGCAAACCTTCTAGCTCCCTTTCAGCACATTTTGCAGGAAAGCCAATAACACTTTATATGTATTTCATATTCACATGCTGGTCGATGAGGCGTATCTTCCTCTACCACAAGGAATCAAATTCACAATTCACTTAAAAAAGGATTTAGCAGGTTTTCATAATAAGCCGACGATATTATAACTAGCAGATTTTTGAATGCTTTGCAAAACTAATTTTTAATTTTTTTTTTTTACTGATAACGTTGATTTTCACTAGCAAGAACTCTAATTGTCAACAAAAATTATTTAAATCATTGAAAAAATAAACAGGTTAAAAAATCATGAATATATGTAGTTAAAAAAGGCAATTAACTTTATTTTTAGTTCACTTTTATTGGCTCTAAAAAATTAATGTATGAGAAATTAAGTAATTAAAAATTTACCCAATCTACCCGAATAATGTGTTTGGGCTGTTTTGTGCACTTTAAAACTTTCGTGTACTAGAACGCTTTTCGGTAACTTTTTGTTCCAGAAGGGTCCTAACTTTGAGTTTAATATAAATTTTTCATTTTTAAATATTTTTTTTATTATTTTACACTATTACCACTGATCACATTGCAATTTAAGTTAAAACTATTGTTGTAGTCGTATAACTGTTACAATTACCTGACCACATTTGTTAAGTGACGAAAAACTATAATTTTAGAACTCATTATTCGATTCTAACGAATTTTGTTGTTGCTAAATTCCGCAAAATCTACTGTTTAACTACAAAATGTGACGAATTAGTTCAAATTTCGTTGATAATCGCAAAACACTCAGCCAATTGCTTGGAGGGATATAAACACTTGAGAAAAATCTAGTTTGCAAAAAAAAAAAAAAAATCAATTTTTTGCAAACCATTTAACTAGATTGCACGTTTTATTGTGATTTTTTTGCGTTTGCTTGAAAATGAACTTAGAGCAAACAATTTTTTAAAATGTGAGGGCAGATTAATAAGTAAGTCAGAGACTTTTTTAACTTTTCACAAAGAAAGTGTAAAATTTAATCAAAAAAAAAATTTTGATAAATTTTTCTACAACTTTACATAAAAACAATTTTCTTATTGTTTTAATATGTTTTCATATTAACTAAGTTTTCGCATTTACTAAACTTATGGTGCTCTCTTTTCTACAAAAAAAAAATACCACATTTTAAAAGGTGCATGTATAAAATGTCTTACCGAGAACAACACAAAAAAATGGATCGCCTTGTTTTTAACAGGTGACAAAAAGTTTGTTCTTCAATATATAAAAAAATATGTACATAAATCAAAAACTGTGTTCTTCAAAGTAAAAAAAATGTACATAAATCCAAATTTGTTAATATATTGATATTAAATAAATAAATGAACAAAATGAATGACGAAATTGCAATTTGTTTAGTTTGTTTTTTTATAAAATATGTAAACAATAAAATACCTTTGCCGATTTATTACCATCAAGTTTTAACGATTTCTTGATTTGACGTTTTTTTTTCAAAAACAATTTTATAACAGCGAATCCATTTAAATTTTATATCACTTACAGCAATGTAATGCCTTCATTGGTTTTTACTATATAATAATAGAAAAAATAACTATTAAATATTAAAATTTTTATTTTCTGATTAAAGGCGATTTTGTTCCCAACTTCGTCTGGTAACCCCATACATATATAAACAGGAGCCATCTTTTTACAGGGCATTATCAACGCTATTGATTTATACGGGCGGATTTTTTTAGAATAAAACACGCTGCCCTTTTAAAGAGCAAAGCATTTTTAAGAAACGAACACCAAATTGCATTTTTTTAAATAAAATGTGACATTTTTTGTAGACAAGCAAAACACCATTAATTACAAAAAATCAGAAAAACTTCTTTAAAATTTTCCATAGCAACCCTAATATTCATGAATCTGCCATTTGTAATGTGATGTCTATACGAGACAGCTTTTTGTCATAATAAACTTCATACATACATATATAAAAAACTCCAATATTTTTATTACGGTTTTTTTTATAAAATTATTATTTTCCAAGTAAAATTTACATTGTTTCGTCTAAAAACAATATTAACCACTGTAAAATCAACACTAAAATCAAATAAAAATAACAACTAAGCAGTGTAAAAATAACATAAAAAATGTAAAAGTAAAATAAATTCATTTAAACCCAAAGAATAGTCCTGTTAAAAAAAACAAATAAACAAACATTTTTATTGTGTATATTATTGTGCGGTTAACAAAGTGATTTAACTTTATTCTTAAAAATATAACAATGGCTACAATAATAATATGACTTTAGAAAGTTTTGTACATAATCCAGTGGCTTTACATCAAAGTTCCCAATTAGACGTTTTTTAAACTTTTTTAAAATTATGTTATTCTAATGTATGAATAGCAAATAAATAAATAAATTATAAAACACAAATTGTTTTTTACTAAACCAACAAGCTTTAACGTAATTTTAATATACAAATCATTTCAAATTAACAGGATTCTAAACGATTAAATATTAAAAGTAAGTTCGTGTTGCTTTAACATGAAATTCATGTTATTTTTACATTTTATACTGTTATTTTTAAAGGACTTATACATAAATTTTTCCTTTAAATTTTACTAGAATAAAGTGTTTATTCAACATAGTTTCCATTTGTTTTTAATTGAAAAAATAATAATTTTTGTTTTATTGTAAATTCATGTCAAATTAACATGAAACGCTAATGAAACAAAATCATTATTAAAAAATGTTAAATTAATCTTGTTTTAATTGATTTTACAATGATTTTTTTCTATGTGATTACAGCAATTTGGAATGTGCAAAAAAAAAATAATTTCTTTTTTATTTGCAAAAGCACTAAAAAGTCTGGCATAAAAACTTACCGGCAACTCTACTTTAAATTTCTTTTGTCATCAAATACTTAATATATGTACATACATATGTATATCGCTCCTTGATTGCCACATAGTCATATCTCACGAAATCAAAAATTTGAAGTTACTCAAGCAAAACGGCTCCTTCATACTTTCTGTCAGTGTTTTGTCTCAAACTGAACTGCAGTTATAGCAAAATATATTTTATTGAATCTGTAGCTCGTTTCTGTATTTCTCGCATCGTAAAATTTTTCACATGAAGTGTGAAACAAAAAATTTCATCGTTTCTCGATTTGCGAGAAAAAAGTGTTTCTGTATTTAAATGCGAAAACAGACAAAACAGATTCAGTTTTAACTGGAATATTTCCAGAATTAAATGTCAAACTAAAGCGAAACGTCAACAAAAGAAATAAATATAATAAAAACAGGGCTGCCAGATTTGACGATTAATCTTCATTTCAACGATTTTTGCTCCGAAAACGTGCCGATTTGCTGATTTTTTCTAAAAATTGACGGAAGCAAAAACAAAATCAACTATATTTTATAACTTTATTGTAGCTTTCTATAAAAATTCATATCGAATTTTTAAATTTCAAACACTTCATGTTTTGTGGCATTGAAAATTTAAAAAGACAATATGAATTTCTGCAGAAAGCAACAACAAATTTATATACATATTTGATATTCTTAGCTTATATGGACACTTTTATGCCAAACCCATATTTCGGCAAT
Organism: Pollenia labialis; assembly: GCA_949318255.1. Lineage (NCBI taxonomy): Eukaryota > Metazoa > Arthropoda > Insecta > Diptera > Polleniidae > Pollenia > Pollenia labialis. Next base: position 140,937,591 of record OX439140.1, on the reverse strand, counting down.
TTCGATTTCAACTACCAGGTATTCTACTACGTATATTTCAGGTGAAAAAGAAAAAGTAAAGTTAATAGTTATAAGAATAGGTAAATTATAGATTTATGGGTAAATATTGGAGGCGTGTTTTTCACTCATATCTCAGACATTTGTGAACCGATATTTTTAAATTTCAATTATATCCTATTTGGACACATACGATACAAATTTAAAACAACGTCGTCGCAAAAATAAAAACCCTAAATATTTATTTTACTGTTATCTAAGCGGAATTAATTTAACAATTTTTAATTTATTTATTTTAAATAAGTTTGTATGTTTATTTTATTAAGCTTGACTTCTTTTTGTTTTTATAAAAATATTTATTTTATTTTTTGTTAAAATTTATTTTTAATATGATATTTTGTCACGCCTTTGTAAGACTTGTTCAGGGAAAAAAACAATTTTAAATGGTTATCGGATCAAAGAAAATAAATAATTTTATAAAAAATATACCTCAAGCTTAATAAAATATATATAAATTAAAAAAAATTAAGTTCGAACAAAAGACAATTTATATGTACATATGTATGTATAAAATGTATGTATGTATAAATTTGTTCATAATTAATTTTAAAATGTCCGATTTTTTAAAACTAAAAGACGATCTTTTTATTTTTCTCAAAAAATTGACGATTTTCACGCAAATTTATGTGGCAGCCCTGAATAAAACCAAAACAAGGAAAGGCTTAAAAAAACTTAATTAACAAAATATAACAATAATCTTTTATTTATTTTCATCATTTAAATTACGCATTCATAATTAAAATGTTTTTTATTTTTTATTTATATTACAAAAATAGTATATCAACATATGTATTTTAAATTGAAAATATCTATATTTTGTTTTTCTCGCACCAATTTCAAATGCGACTTATTTTGACAGTTCTTGTAAGAAACTTTTCGCAAAATATTGTTACAGAAACACTTTTTCTCACATCCTTCCAATAATTGCTGGAAAATTATTAAAATGACAGATAATTCTCGCAACGGAGAGATACAGAAACACTTGTGTGAGAAAAACCATTTTTTGTTTCATTTTGCACTGTTTCTGTCCCGATTCACTGGTTTCATGCGGAAAATTTTACGATGCGAAAAATACAGAAACGGGCTACTGGTATTGAAAAGGTACATTTTGAAAACTTTAATCGCATTTTGCTAAGTTGGATTTTTTGTGAGATATGACTATGTTGCAATAAAGGGGCGATATGCATGCAATGCAAACATTACAACATACATACATACATACTTTCAATTACCTTTTCTTGTACACGCAAGTAAATTAAATATCTTAAATTCGATAGTCATGTTGATATGCAATATTTTTTTCTATGTTTCTCGTTTTAAAAGTCGTTTACTTAAAGACTAGCAAACAGCATCAGCATATATACAATAAAAAGCTTAAATAAAAACTTTCGAAACACAGAATTAGCTTGTGTTGCACCGCCTCCCCTTCCTTTATAACTATTTAATACACTTATGGTGTTTTCTTTCCTACAAAAAAATCACATTTTATATACAAAAATGCAATTTGGTGTACGTTTCTTGCTTTCTAATAGGGCAGCGTATATTTTATTCTAAAAAAATTCACCCTTAAAATTCATAAGACATTGATTTACGCCCCGTATAAATCGAGAGTGGTGATAATGCCCTATAAAAAGATGGCTTCTGTTTACGTATGGGGTTACCAGACGAAGTTTTGAAAAAATCGCCTTAAATTAGGACAGTACAAATTTCAAGTTTTAATAGTTATTTTTTCTATTATTTTATAGTAAAAACAAAAGAAAGCATTACATTGCCAATGGTAGGCTGTCAGTGATATAAAATGTAAATGGATTCGGTGTTATAAAATTACTTTACAAAAAAAACGTCAAATCAAGAAATCGTAAAAGCTTGATGTTAATAAATTGTCAATCTGGCAAAGGTTTTTTGTTGTTTACATATTTCACGAAAAACAAACTAAAGAAATTGAGATTTCGTCATTCATTTTGTTCATTTATTTATTTATTTAATATCTTTTATATTTTGAAGAACACACTTTTTGATTTATGTTCATATTTTTTTTATATATTGAAGAAAAACTTTTTGTCAGCTGTTATAACAGGCCGATCCATTTTTGTGTTTTGTTCTCGTCAAATAAAAATTGCAGTATTACATGTTCGGCAAGACATTTTATGCGTGCACCTTTTGCAAAACCCCATATGTTTTTTCTGTTGTTTTTGGATTGTTGTAGTGGCGACACCACCTGTAGTTGAATTCGCCTTGATGTAACTAAAGAGAGAGATGAACTGAATGTGTCCATGAAAATATACAAAAAGTCATCGACCTTTGAATTTATTTCTCTTACAAACGCTTGTAGGTACACGCAAAATATAAATATGATTGGAGGTAACCATATTCAAAGAAAAACATACTTTGGTTAAATAAAAATATTTATGTTTGCAGGTAATCATATTACGGTTAAATGTGACCATCATTTGGTTAAAATTAACAATTTCAATCATTTAGGGCTTGTTTTGTTTGGAACTTTGTTTTGTATAAGTGTTAAGAACATAGCAGCATTTTGCGTTTTTGATGCCGTTTTAGGTTAGGTTAGGTTAGGTTCCATGGGCAGCCATCAAAGACAGCTCACTTGGGTCCTTTATTGGTCCCTTTGTGATACCCTGCGCCAATGCCCATCCCTTAGAGCAGTCACTCAGATGGCGTCACTGCAAAGTCCAACCACCTCGTCTTCCTAGTGAAGAGAAGGAGCGATTTCAGTTCCATCCCAGATAGATCCTCTAAACAGGCAAACACCGGTTCCCCCAGGCATTCCACCCTAATACCCCGCAGTCCAGGGCAATGACAGAGAAAGTGGAGCACAGTCTCTTCCTCCTCCTCGTTCTGACAACTTCTACAGTAGTCGTAAAATTCCAGACCCATTCTCCTAGCATGAGTCCCCACCGGCCAGTGTCCAGTTACAACCGATATCACAGTCCAAATCTGGTTTCTGCTGAGCCCAAGTAGAGAGCTAGTTCTCCGTCCATCATATCCAGGCCAAAGGATCCTGGATATCGAGCAGGTGGATTCACAGGTCCACCGTTTTAAAAACAAAAATTTTTAAATTTTGCTAAATTATTTTTTTTGAAAAAAAAAAAAAAAAAAAAATTATTGCTAAAACAACTGCGCAGATTAAAAAGTTTTCGCCTTACTTAAAGGTAATTCCGATTTTATTCAAAACTAAACCGTTTTTGAGGTATGCTAATATACACATGTTGTGCAAACTCCTCCATTTTCGAAAAAACGGTAGATCCCGAAAACAAGAGCTGTCCACAAAAGGCCTTCCAACTAATACAGTGTAATAAAAAAAGATACATAATTCAAGAATTTTAAGCAAACCAAGCAAGTGATTGACAAGTATTCAACGACTGTAGGGAACAAAACCGAGGGTTATTTTGTTTTGTTACTTTTAAACATATTATTTTTAAAATTAAACATACAATTTTTGTGTTTTAGCCATGTTATTTTCAGCGTGTATTTATGTATGTATAAATGCGCACCATTATATCCTTCCTGCATTAACTAATAAAAGATTAAGAGCGTAAAAGAAAAAAGCGGTGTTGACGTTGGTGACGACGATGTTGCCAAATGAAAGTTGTAAAAAAGTGAAACAAAAAATGTAAAGAATTTTGCAATATATTTTGCTTATTATAAAGGTTTTTTATTTAAGAACATAACAACTTTTTACACTCAAAAGAAAAATCAATCCATCTGTACTCAAATCAATCCGAAGCGGTATTAATAGTACGGTGACTACGGGTTTTCTTGAATTAAGTACAGAAAGATTGAAAGACTGATTCAAGTACGGATTTTCCATCCCAAAATACTTAAATTATCCATATTCAATCCCGATTTCGTACTTGAAGTAATCCGAAAATGAGATTGAATTAAGTAAAACTAAGATTGAATCAATTTCAAAATGCGTTTGATTCAAGTATTATAAATCGGATTTCATCCCGAATTAGAAAGAAAAAAATTATTATAATTGATTTACTTACTCGTATTACACCTTACAGAATGATAAAACACATCATCAAAACCATGCCTGATATGGTTTTTAATTTAAAAATTTTATGTATATATTTAACCAAAATATAAACTAAATGAGAAGCAAGAGTTCACATTTGCTTTTTAACCCTTCGTGGTACACATGAATCTGGCCAGACCTTTTTTCAATGTGTATAGAAAATCAAAACATGCGTAAGCCGGAGGGTTAAACATGTTCTGTTTTTTTCTACACACAAAAAGCAAATCGTTTTTCCGAAACTTGTGTTGTGTTGTTGTAAATCTACAACAAACATTGAAAAATACACACGTGTGCACGCATAAAAGAGTGCAATGCTGAGAGATGAGACTAATAAGTTTTATGAAAATAAATCCCTCATTTTGTAATTTTACTCTCAGAGTGGCACTACCAGTTTAATCTTTTTTTTACTTGATTTAAGAATTTTATTCTTATTTCAAGAAATTCCTGGATTGATTTTGAAAAGTAATGCCATTTAGGATTGTTTTGAGTACGTTTTAGGGGTATTCGTACTTGAATTTTTGAGTATGAATCGTACTTAAAGTAATCATAAAAAACTTTATTTATTCCAAGTTTTTTTCTTTCTGTGTGCAATAGAATTGAAAGGCTTAAGGCCTAACCATAATATGCATAGCCTTGCTTAACCTACTGTCAAAAATTAACAAAAAGTCTCTCAAATGTACTTAAAAAAAACAAAAACAAAACAAAAATAAATATTTGATTTCGTACGGAATGTGCGATTAGATTCGCACCTTGCTTCAGCAAATGACAGTTTCCTTAAACTAAGAAAAAAGTTTCCTTAAGTTCAATATAGTTTGCCCCATATACATAATTAACATGTATTTGCACATTTGCTTAAGCCAACTTAAGCACATTATGGTTGGGCCTTTAGTAGTTAACTTGAAAAAATCGAAAACTTTTGATTTTTTTTCAACCAACCCGACAACCGTCAAACTAATCAATTGACAAAGCCATACACGCTTTGATTTGGACAATAACCGACTCAGTTGACAATTGAATTGATTCGTGTATGGGCTGCTTTAGTATATGCCAAAGTGGTTACAATTTTATGGTAGAGCAACACAAATTTTTTTGTAGAGTTTTTAAGTTTTTTCCTAGACTGTCTCTGCAACTTCCTTGTCCTCTATTTAAGCAAAAGAAACTTGAAAAAGCCAAGTGAAATTATAGTTTTTAAGTTCGTTGAACGTGCTATGATGTTGCCATTTCTACTATTTTGTCAGGTCTACTATTACGTCTACTACTATTAAGATTTGTTCTAAAAGGTTTGTTGTTTATTATTATTTTTTTTTGTTGTTCATTTTCAACTGAGAGGGGTTTCATTTACTACGACAATTTCTTTCATTCATTTCCACTATTTTTCATTTTCTTATTTTTTTTGTTGTTGTTTAAACAATTGCAAAACCAATTTATAGTAAACAAGTTGTATAGTGTGTTGTGTATTTTGGCTGTAGTACAAGTTATACTACGTTGAATGTTAACTGATTGTATTGTTCCGTTGTAAACTCTCGTAAAAGAAATAGAGTATACTACTTTGTATGTATGCAACGTTTTGCTATTGTTGCACTTTTCCAGGGTTGTAAGTGTGTAATGGCAGTTTGGTTCGGTTTGCAGTTTTCTTGAGATTTTTTAAATTTTTTATTTGTTGATCTGTTTTGTTGACTTTTTTTTGCAAATAAATGGTTTTGTCATAGAAATTTGAATAAAACGGAAAGCGAGAGAGAAAAAAACATCAGGCAGTTGTCAACAAAAGTTAACTCGAGTCAATCTTCTATGGGTTTTGTTTAGTCTTAAATTTTTATGCAGATTGACGGGCACTGTTATCTGGTATCCGTCAGAGTCCTAAAGGAAAGCATTTGATTCTAAGAGGGCATTCCTATTCTACGGACACATTTTAATGGTCCCTTCGGTGTCCGGTCGTGCGAAATTCCACTGTATATATGAATATAATTTTCTAAGAAATTCCTTAAGATCAAAATGTAAACAAAGCTGTCAGGAAAATAAAAATAAAATTCCAAAAATTTGTCAAAATATGTAAAATAATTTAACATACAAAATATGTATGTATTTTCAAGCAGTTTACGTCTTTGTATTCAACAATTTTAATAATTAAAATGTCGGCATGTAGTTGTACTCAAATTATTAGAAAGTCCTTTTTCTTTAGTTCCAACAATTTCGTAAGATAAAGTACATTTAAATTAAAAAAAAATCACAAGAAAATAGAAAGTGAAAGATATTAAAGAGGACAAAAAAAAACTTAAAAAAGTTAACACAACTTTTAAAGCCAGCTGGACACACAATTTAGCTAGTCACTTTCATACCTGACATAAAATTGTGTTTAAAAATATTCATATTCATAAATATTTAAGATATATGGGGTATTCACAAGGTGTGCTATCATGTTATATTGTCATAATGTTCTAACATTTTACAATGGTTTAAAAAAATTGTGGTTGCTTTGTAAACAAAAAGTGGCTTAAATAAATAGAACTTTGCTTGGTATGTTTATTGTGCTGCCGTAATTAATCAGAAGACACCTGCGCTGAACGGCTGAGTTTTTGTAAGCCGTCGCTGTTGATGGCAAACTTTTATCCGGCTAATATCCAAATTTAACCTGCGGCTAGCAATTTTTGCAAAAAATTAGTTTATTTTAATTATTTGTTTTAAATCAGCTGATTTAAATTCAAAATAGCACACTGAATTATGAGGGGTTTTTCACAACTGTCGTATTTTTTCATGTTATTATTTTATGACATATGACTTTATGACACCTTGTAAATACCCCAATAATAAATATATAAAAATTTGCTTACAGACATTTTCGATATTGTTCCTAAAGAGTTTAAAGACTTCTAAATATAAGAAATCACTTAAGAAAAGCGGACCAAATATTGCAAAAAAAATTCTATAAAGGCACAAGTACCTGATAAGTACCAAAAAACTGGCAAAAGCGCCACAATTATACAAAAGGACAAATTTGATAAAAAAAAAATTGCTTCAATCTAAAAAACGTCCAAAATTCTATTTTTAATTTGATTACAACGGCTTGAGTTATAATTAGCTTTTCCCTAGGGGACAAAATACTAGCTTTAACATCTGTCAATGAAAAATTATTTTTTTTAATACATAAATCTACTCACATAATAAGTGAGTACGAAATAAAAAAAAACTTTTGACAAATTGGAATTATGAAAGCGCTGTGCTCTCTCAGCTGCACATAATTTATGAATGTGCCTTGCTACTGTCTTTAAAAAACAAATTAACTCAAAAATTAACTAACCATTGATTTCTATTTTATTTGACTACGATTTTCACTTGATGGAAAGTAATCATTAATAAAAATGAGCTCTAGACAGAATGCTACAGAGCGTGTCGGGAAGGCAACAGTTCATCTACATTCCTGCAAAATGGCCATTAGCAAAAAGTAGGGGCTAACCCTTAGGATAGTCCACTGCATCTTCATGAACTTTCACCCTATTTTAAATACGCCAAACACAATAAGGGCGATTGTTTGTCCAATCTCGTATGGTAGCCAATCTTGGATAGAAGCACCCACTTGGAAAGACTTAAGAAGTTGCAGAGAATGGCCACTCCAACCGATGTGCTGGATATTAGCCTTAATCTATCACCCTTGGATCTGGTAGGAAAGAAATATCGACGAACTTGGTAATTCACCTCTTGGTATACACCCAGAGAAGAAACATGTTTAAATATAGTCATCTCCAACAAAACTATTTTTAAAGAAAATTTTAAACATATTATGTTTAATTTAAACATATTAATGTCACCGACAACCATATTATGGTTAAATTCGTCCTTAGTCAAGAAGCCACAGGCATATTAAGGTTGCCTTCGAACATGTTATGGTTAATAATAACTAAAATTTGGGGGATTTCGTGTCAAGTGACCCAACTATTAAATCGATGTTTTCCGATTTGGATGAAATTTGCACCAAGGTTAGTCCTATTGAATAGTAGTTAAGACGCAAATTTTCAACCAGATCGGTCTGAGTTAGAGGGGGACAAAGTTTGACATTCAACCATAATATGTAGTGGGCGACAACAATATGGTTAAACTAAGCATAATATGTCTAAAATTTTCTTTAAAAATAGTTTTGTTGGAGGTGACCATATTTAAACATGTTTTTCTCCAGCAGCGGAGTGGAAAAAGCTCCGGACACGGCAGGGTTATGAGAAGAATATGACAGTCTCTGAGGGTTGATCGCGAAGACTTTCGGATTAGTGTAGCGTCCTCAAAGCGGAGATACTTGTGTCCATTAAGGCTGAAGGCTGGCTCAGACTATCTTCTGTGTCGACGACTGCTGTGAATATTTACACTGAGAGCCGTGCTGCCGTCATGGCCTCGAATTCCCTCTCCCTGAGAACGAGACCAGATTCTTGACTGCCACTCATATTTAAACGAGATGACCCAGAAGTTTGCTATCAGGATAATATGGGTCCCACAGCTCTGGGCTTTACTGCAAAACTTTAGGGTAGGTGAGCTTGCTGGACTCGTAACTAACTTATGGCTTCCACTGGATTTGGAAGGCGTTGGGGTGGCTCTGCTCTCCTGCAAATTCGAACCATTGATAATGACTGATGGGCCGCGCATGATTGACGCTCGAACCATGTCTCTTCTATCGATGTGTAAGAGGAAAATATCACTTTTGGTATCTGTGATCGCAGGCCACTGTCCAATATGTTTGCATGCACAGCATATGGGAAGCGGACACTATGTGATGACAAAATGAGGAGGAGGACGTATAACAAATTCTGTCACTGTCCTTTTCTGGCGATGAACCGGAGCTCATTATAGGGCCTGGAACAGAATTGAGTAGTTGTAGAAGTAGTTGAAGCTGACGAATGCTCTGCAGCGCAACATAGTTCAAAATTTCGAATTTTGCGCTTCAACTTTAACTGCAACGACTACTACAACTACGTATTTTGTTGACACTACTTTGAAACTGACAGCTTGCAGCGCTATTCGCAACGTTGTATTGCAGCGACTATTCCGTTCCCCACTTAAACTTTATTAGAAGTTCGGGTTAGTTTTATGGTCTAATGGCTAATAAATCACTGATGGTTTCAACGCTGGTTTAGTTGAACTTAACTTGAATTTATATGTAGTTTAAACTCATCAACTATAAATCAGTGTCCCATGTAATACATGTTGTTAAAAAAATAACATGTGGCAGCACTACGATAAATCTTATCAAATTCTTATGGACTGTATTGGTAATTTAACGCTCAATTTTATGCATTTAAAGATGGTTTATAGGTTTAATGATTTATAGATTTGTTGGTTTAAACACGTTTTAAACCGAAAAGAGAATTTAACTTGCTCTATTTTTTAGCCCTAGGTGTGTCAGACTAGGTAGAGCTTGAGGGTTACACGATCAAGTTTTGCCTATCACGTTTAAATACACTGACACTTTTACCATTCCACTCATAATTTTAAAAATTGAAACGAACTTGCCTTTAAATTTCTTCTTCTAGTGAGTGTTCCAATTAGCGTTCAAGAAAACAGCTGATTTCAAGGTTAGTGAGCAAATTTTTCGTTTGTCCTTATAAATTGTTTTCAAGATGACATTTTTAAAGTAAATTGCTCAAAAATTGCGTGCAGCCTAAGTCACAGCTTGCAATTTTTGGAAATTTTGACAGACAGTATGTAAAAAAACTATCAAGAAAAACTTGAGCGAGTAACTGCAGTGTTACCTAAGCTAAACATCAATATTATGCAGAGTTGCCAGATGATATGGTTAAACGTCCTATTTATTACACTTAAACAGATAATATGTATTGTTCAAAATATGTTAAGTTAAAACCAAAGCAACAATTTAATGTATCAATTTGTTTGTGTGGTTACACTTAACCAATATGTAGGTTTGCCTGTGCGTTTGTCAAAAGTATCATGTCAAAATAAATGGAGTAAATATAAACACACATTAACGCAATTGTCGCTGTGTATAAACGTTTTCATAAAGCAGCAATTATAAATAAAAAAAAAAAATATAAAAAAATCTAATAAAATAAAAAATTGTCTGTCTCTTTTTTTCCATATTTTTCACATTGCGACAAAAGTTGAGCCCAAGTGCATTTAATCGTATTTTTTAAGTACATAAGGTGTACTTGGTTTAAACAATAACAATTGACATGTTGGAATTTCAGTGATGCCCATAAATATAAAAAATACGTAGCAAATATTTGTTTTTTTTTTTGCTTTGAATATTGACCACATTTTATTGTGCAAATTTGTTCAAGTTAAACATTTTTAATAAATTTGGAAAAAAAAAAAATTATGAATAAAGCCCACTTGTCTGTTATTTTGACCATTGTTATTTTTATTTTTTTTACATGAAATTCCATATATTTTTTTGTTTTTCTGTTTAAAATTGTTTGTAAAGATATTTTTTGCAAAAGGTGTAACACTTTAAATTGAAACAATATTCAAAAGTTTAAGCCATGCCAAAATAAATTACGGGGGCGACGCGTATAGCTAGGCTGAAGAATATCCGGGAAGTCCCGTTTTCAACAATTTTATCAAATATTTGGTATCTTGGAGTTATCTAATCAATAGTTTGTATATTCTAATGCCCAATTTTCAGGATTGGTATTAAAACATATTTATATTTAAAATAGTTTTAAATACAAAATTCTCTTCTTCACTAAATTCTTAAATGAAACTTAATTCACCAATGTGGTACACTAAATTTCAACTTAAGTTTCCGTTGTTATATTTTATTAAGGTGGCTTCAATATCACAACAATACAACAAGAACAGGCAAAGCAATAACATTAAGCTGTTTTTTGAGACCACCTTGCAAATAAATAAACTTTTTTCTGATATTTTATTTTAGACTTTTCAAATAAAATTAAAAAAAAAATCAATCTGCAGGCGTATTCCGTAATTCGCTAAAGCTAAATCTCTATCGCTAAAAATCTATAAAGTTGATTTAGCGATTTTTGGCAGCGAATGCAATTCTGTGACGTGCATTTCTAAGTTTGGCAAGGCCTTAAAAAATTTAATTCGGCGCAATTTAAGCTTATTATGTCATGGATAAGATTTTTAAATTTTGTATTCTGTAAGGCATTTTAGCGATCGAGATTAAGCGTTAGCTAAGCGAATTACAGAATACGGCTGCTGTATTTAAATACGATTTAAGTTTATATGAAAATGAACTTATTATAGATTTAAACACTATCCTGAAAATTGGGCAAAAATCTTCCAAAGTTGTTTGTTTGCATAAAACTTTAGTAGCTGTAATATTGGAACAAACAACTTTGGACGACTTAGAAGATAACATTGTATAAACAAAACATTTCAACCCTAGAGACTTCAAATAGAGCGATCTCTTAAGGTAATAGACTGGACTATCCGTTTTCTTTCCTACATTTGGTTGATTATTTGTGGCGCTGTCTTATTGCAAAAACTTTATTGAAAATTTGTATAGTTTAATTTAATACTTACGTATTGGGGAATAATATTATAAATTCGTAATTACCTGTAAATAGAAGAAAATATAAAGAAACATAAGTTTTATTTTAAATATTTTAAATAAATAATAATCCGAATACGTATTTCTTAATTAACTTATTTTTTTTATATTCATCCCTATTATAAAAGTCGACGGCAACGAAACAATAATTGTATGTATTAACTTGACAACAGTCGAGTACTAGTGACAGTCACTTGGTATTTTCTACAACGTTTTAAAGTGGACCTCAAGTGGAATTGACTACGTTTTAGTCGACATGAAACTAAAAGACATTTTAGTCAGAAAGTAAATATTTAATTTATTAAATACGTTAAAAAAAATGCAAATTTAAAAGAACTTAAGCACACAAATTTGTTTAAAAAAGATTACCAAACACCTGTGTTTTAAATACATAAAAAAGATGCCCACTATGGAGTTAAACTTGAATAACTAAATCCGTCAAGATTAGTACTTCATGTTTATCTTTTTTTTATTTACTTTAAGTTTTCAACAACAAACTTTTTAATTTATTTTTATATATTTTATATATTTTTTTTAATCAGGCGAAAGTTTTCATTAAATTATTTTTATGAATAATTTTTCATTCTTGACTGAACGGGGATTTGAACCCACGGACGGGTTGATTTGACATGTTTCGATAGTAACCACACTATCTCTTCAGAAATCTTTACCGTTTAACACTGATCGCCATTGCCGACGGCTGGCACTCAACAGAGAAACATATATTTCGAGAAAAAAATAAAATTTGTTTTCTAAAGAAATGTACGTGTTATAATAATTAAGTTGAACAAGATGAAAAACCTAGCCACAAAATAGTTAAATTGGCAGCACTGGTTTATATTTCCTATTGTTTTTGTCAATGCAAATTCATAACCAGCGTTGTCGTTTGGGTTACTTTGAACCAAAACGTGTACTTGTGTACTTTTTTCCATTTTGGTTACTTTTTTCAACACAAAAATATCCAATTTTTTGTTTTGGAACAACAACTACGCACTCCGCTTTTTTGACCCTTAAAATTATGTATCTAAAACCAATTCTTTTTTTATCTATTTAAAAATAATTTTTTTAGAAGCTAAAACTCTAACATTGATAGTCTGTGATAACCATTATCTGCTATTCTTAATGCTTCATAGGTCTAACTGAAACACTTTACTAGATAAACGTTAAGGTCAAACGCCCTTCCGATCCCATCCCGTTTAATATGATTATATTTCCACCGGGAAAAATACACCTTTAAATAAAAGATCTACCGCATAATTTAGCTAAATGTTGCACTTTGATACCATAATGCATAGCAAGACTTTACAAATTTTACTTGAAATAACTCTTTTTCAAAAACGTTGAAAGCTCTAGGTCAAAAAGTTTTTAAAATTTACGAAAATAAGTGTTTACTTTGTATAGGAGGTGCCACTTCCACTAAAAACTTCGAAAAATAATAAAGCCTATTGATCTTTCCAGACCATCGGTAATATACATAGTAAGGGTAATCACGATGGTCATTGTTGAAATTTGCAATGTGTATATATGCACTGCATATTATGATTAATCGTGAGCATACCAATTTTATTTTTGTGCAAATGTGCTATTTTTTCTAAAAACTTTTTCTGTCAACACAAAAAACTTCTGGCAGCACTGTTACAAATCTGCATTTGTTTACAATTGAATCGTTTATTTCAGAAATCCGTCAACTCTCATTAAAAACAGGCACACTTGACGGGTTTCTGAAATAAACGATTCAATTATACACAAGCAAATTAAAATAAATTTGTTCTTTTTTATATTAAAACCCACAAACATTTTCATTTCATAAATTTCCTCAAAAACAATACGCCGCTTAACATTTGAAATTTCATTTTTTGCAAGTGAACAAATATGCACTACTAAGTGCAAACGAAGTATGTAAATGGAGCAAATTGCAAATACGTACATTTTGTTGTTGCGTTGTGCAAATTTGTGTATTTTTGCATGCATTTACATCATTTGCACTACCCATCGTGATTTTCCTTATTGTCACACTTTAAAAAAATCGGTCCAGCGGTTTAAGAGCCTACATGATGCAAGCAAACATTATTTCTTCTTTATATGTACTACATTTACATTAGGCCGAAATCTTGTAGATTTGATTTAAAATCTTTTTTGAAATCTATCCTTTTTTGACATTAGCGAGATTTTGTTTTTATAACAAAACAACTGACTTAAAGTTTTTTCGTTACACATACAAACACAAAAAGAAATATTCATTAAACAATTTGCGTTAACTTTTATTAATAATCAACGATATTTATTTTATCAATATTATTCGTCTTTTTTATTTGTTTACACTTTTTATAAAACTTTTTAATTTTTTTTTTAACAATTTTTGTTTTTTAATGTCGTTTTTTCTTGTGCAGAGAAGTATTTTTTAGTGCTATATTGAAAAAACCATAGTTGCATCTTAAGTACTACTAGATTTTGAGCAGTTATTGTCGAAATCTAGTCACGAAGTTGATTTTATTTTGTATGGGAAATCTAGTCAAAAACAACTAGATTTGGCTCGACATCTCGTAAGTACTAGATTTTGCGTAGGTGTAAAAGTAGTATTAGACACAACATTTTTAAACTTAAGTGCGTATAAAATAGTAATTTTGAAACATTATAATTTTGGTTACTTTTTTTCGCTTTTGCTTTCTTTATTTTTACATTTTTTTTGGTCGTGGCAACGCTGTTCATAACAGGTGAACTCTAGAGATTATCAGACTAATTTTTCTTCGTGCAATTTGATCTAATTTGTCTTGTTAGTTTGTCAATTTATGAATTTTCCTTGGCTTTGACGTTTCAAAAAAAAAAAACTGATTCAGGCGAGTCTAACTGTTTTGAATTTGCCTGTGTTGTAGAATTGCGGCAACCTGATGTATAAATTCGCCTTGCCTAAAATCATAACATACAGTCCAAACTAGCCAAAGCTATGTTCAAACAGCAAACAATTTTTTGTGCGCACATGAATTTGGATAGTGAACACTGCTGTTTTCGATTTTATATTCAATCAGCGTTGTTCAAACATTTGTTCAAACAACGATATTTAACATCAAAGCAGTATTGCCATATATTTAAAAACCATCTTGATTGTTACTGTTACTATTTATATGGTTGGTCGTCCCTTACGTATTCCCCACCTCAAAGAACCAAAACAATTGTGCATCGTTAATTCTGCCCACGTTTTGTTTTCGTGCATACATAACAATGGATAGTCTGGACAGTGCGTTAAAGAAATAAAAATAGCAATCGTTAATTTACCAAAAAGAGCTAATGTTGATTTCAATGTTTATTTACACAAGTTGGGAAAATGGACTTTTTACTTCTTCGTTAGTTAACCTTTGTACTTTTGTATTTTAATACTGTTATCAATAAATAATAAAACCTCAAAAACAAATTGTGCAATTTGTTTTGTTTTTCGTAAATTAACACCAGTTTGAAGTCATTAACCCTAAAATAAATTTGTGGTATGCAAAATATTTTTTTCAAAACACACAATGATTTTTAGTTTTGTTTTCTTTATTTGTTTAAATTTTTGTAAAAACAAGTACTTATGTGGTCAACAACATGTTACTTTATATTGTTTAAACATTTTTTTATGCATTAAAACAAAAATTACACATAATAAACAACATGTTTGCTTTAAATGATGTTTGCCGAAATAAAAAATAATTTTGTAATACTAAAAAAATAGAAAATTATAGAGGTTTTTATAGATTTAACTTAATGTCTCTTTTAAAAACTACTTATTTTAAAAGCTCTATTTAACTTGCAATGGTCAATAACTCAAACATCATATAACATTTCTTTTCAACAGCCTGACGTACTGAATGTTTAAAAAAAAAATTGTTAATACATATTTCCTTATTATTGATGTGCTGTAGTAAATAGTTAACATAACATATTTTTAAATATCCTACCATAGTATTAAAGATATGTATATTAAACTACATATTTAAAACATTTAAAAAAGTATTTTCTACTTTAAAGAAAAGCGCAGCGATAAAAAATTCCGTGATTGCTTTGTGTAATGTTTTCCAAATCGGCATTATACCACCCATATTACCTACCTACATACATACATATGTAATTCTTTTCCTGTACCATTTCCTGAATATTTATGGAAAATTTTTCATTTACTTTATTTTATCATAAAAAAAACATTCAAGTAATTTGTCAAAATATTTGTTTACAAACAAAAAAAAATAATTATCAAAAACACTTAATAACCATTTCCTGCGTGACAGCCTCCATTAAAATGCGGAAAAATTTTGCTAAATCAATTGTTGTAACAAGACTTGTTTGGCTTTCAAAGTTGGTGGTAGCTAAAATGCTTCATACTTTTCTTTTTTATAAGTGATTCTTATTTTCTTTTTTAAACTTTGCTATTTTTTTTAAAATTTATAAAAGCCAAAAAATTCAATTATTTGTAGCAACTGTTTCAAAATAAGGAACAATTAAATAATTAATATCAAGAAACGTGCGAAAATTGTCTAGAAATAAAAATATTCAATTCATTTCGAATTGATATGATCAAACGCTTGTTTAAAAAGAAGCTATTTATTATTTTAAAGTTTAGGGTATGGCAACCTTACCATTAAGATAAAAATATGGTAGAACAGTGCTGCCAGCCACATATTTGAAGATAAAGGTATCAAATAGTTACTCCCCGACCACACGAGCAATAAGATCGGTAATTTAAAATATTACGTTCATAATCAAATTATTTCAATCTTAAATGCGAAAATTCTTAATTTAAGAACAAAATCTTAATTTTTTTAAGATCGCATTTACGATTGTAATCTTGAATAAATTCTCATTTTAAGATCGAATTCAAGATTTTGTTCTTATTAAAAATCTTAAGTCAAGAGTTAACTCTTTATGAAATTCTTCTTTTAAGATCGATTTTAAGAATGTATTCTTGAAATTAGTCTTATTGGTTATCCGAATTCAAATGTTGGAAAAACACAGGTTTTTATTTATTTTAATTTTTATTTATTTAAATATTTACATATGTACTCTTATGTATGTATTAAAAAAAAAGGAAACCGCAATGATAATGTAATACTTACAAGTACATAAATAAGTACATAAGCTTAGGTCTAACATAAGACTTTCCATTATAAATTGGATACACATTTAAAGGAGGGATGGCAAAATTCGCAAATTTCAATTATACAGGGTCGCTCAAAATTACCGAAGGGGTTTGAATTGCTTATAACTTTTTTATTATAATTTTTTTTTCTTTTCTTTTCAGAATTTTGTGAAGAAGGCTTGACTTGACTTGACTTAAAATGCAGCAGTACTCAATTGAACAACGTGCCCAAATTGTTGAGCTTTATTTTTCAAATCAACGATCCATTGTTCTGACTCAGCGTGATTGTGACTCATATTATTTTTCATAACTTAACTAAGGATATTCCTCATTTATATACTGAATTAAAAAAATAAATTAATAATTATTTCTTAAATAAAAAGTTATAACGAATTCAAAACCCTTCGTTAATTTTGGGCCACCCTGTATATATTTCATTTAGTAAATAACCAATTTCATAACACCGAGTCTACAACTGACATGAAATGCTGTTAAAACATGATGTTAAGACTCCATGTTGAATTTTTAATATGTTAATGGTGGAGTATAGTACTCATGTTAATGTTAAGAAATTTCATTATTTTTTGATTGTCGTCGAAGCATCTTCCAAACAATAGTGTGTGTGAAATGAAAAAAAACAACAAAATGACTTCTGTCAAGCTTAAACGTCATTTTATGTTATAAAAGAGTTGTTAAAACACATGGCTTAACAGCCGTGTTAAAACATGAGAAAAACTCTAACATGATGAGTCTATACTTAACACTAACATCATGTTAGTGTTAATGTTAAGCATTTCATGTCTGTTGTAGACTACATGTTAAGCCCTTATGACACTACATTTTTTATTCATTAATTGATATAGAATTGATAGAAAGAAACAGTAAAGAGCAAACTATAAAAAATGTAAACAAAGTTTTTTAGTTTTTTTTTTCTTGTTATGGTTTTGTTTCAGGGATGGCGTTGAGAATTTTTAAAATTGTACCAACAACCTGTAAAAATTTTACTTTTTTACCCTAAGTGTACTAAAAGATTTTTTTATTTAAAATTAATTTAATTTATGTTCTTAAAAACACCACAAAAAGGTATTATAAATCTTAGTTTAAAAAGTATCAACAAAAAAGTACAATTGAAACAACTTAGCCATCCCTGTTCTGTTAGTTGTATTAAGTGTTGCCAACTTTTTGTTAATGAGAAACCTAAAAACAAAAAGCGGTTAATCGCCGAATTTGCCCATAAGCCGCTGATGCAGCAACACTTGTAATATTTCAAGCTTGAAATGTCAATTTTAATTTGAACAATTTTACATTTTTTTTTGACATAACTTCATTTTTTATCGATAACTTTAGTAAAATGTTTGACAGTTTGCCATTTATCTTAATTCAGCAGAGCCTTCGCACTTGGTAAATTTTTGTATTACTTTATATTTGCACTGTTCACCAAAACTTGAACAATGCATTAAAAATGTAGTGTCATAAGGGCTTAAGACTGGAAGTGCATTCACTTGGAATCTCTGGAATTTCATTCTTAGCTCCAGAGGAGAAATGGCTTCTTTTATGACTTTCTTCTTCATTTGCAGTAAACTTTAAAAAGTCAATTTTGAGGCTGAAACAAATAAATTTAACGTCAAATAACAGGTGGTGAAATAAATCTATGAATTTAAAAAAATTTTTTTTTGCACATATAAATAAGAAAACAGACTCCATTCGAAACTCTTGCAGAAAGTTTTATAACAATGCGTTGTCTCAAAACTCCAATGCAATTTCCTACAGCATGCTGATTACATCGTATTGTTCATTGGGGGTTATAAATCGTCACTCATTGGTATGGTTATAAACACCATTTCATCTGTGTTCTGATTTTCCATTTTTAATTGCATTTCACAATATTTTAATATTTCTTTTTTACATTTTTTTTTAAATAAGTCTTCTTCGTTCAGCGTTTTACAATTTATTTCACAATACGTTTAATTTCGAAAAAAAACATGAATAAAATCTTAACAATTTTGATTTTAAGAACAATTTTGATTTTTAGTTGAACTGTTAATTTTTAATTTTTGATATTCTTTAATTAGGCTTGAGTTCATCAAATTTAATTTTCATTAAATTATTTTTCACTGAGGGAAGGAATTTTACAACTTGGAATTTTTATTAAAATTTATTGATAATTTTTCTTGGCTGAGCTGGGATTTGAACCCGGGTTGATCTTTACATGTTTCAAGAAACACCACTTTCTATCGTCAGAAGATCTTTGTCTTAACTTTAAAAATTTGTATATTCTTAATTTCAAGAAAACGATCTTAAAATTAAGATTACCTTCTTAATTTTTAGAATTCATTCTAAAAATTTAGAATTTATGCTTCAATTTGAGAATGTCAATCCTACTGACCAAATTTCAAGATGGAAATCTGAAGATTTCTGCAATCTTAATTCAAGAATTTTGTTCTAAAATTTAGATCGTAATTTTTCTCTTAGTGTAGCAACTGTCCATCTCTATTGCTTAAACAAGATATTAAAGAGTTCAATGCACAAATATGCGTTTTAAAAATTTCAACGCCACAAGATATGCAGCGTTTGCAATTTAAAAATTTAATATGTATTTCTGTGGAAAGCAACAACAAAATCAAAAAATATTTTTTGACTATGTTTTTGCTTTCAATGCAATTTTTGGCGTTGCGTTTTACACAATTAAGGCTCAAATAAATCTGTTACGCATCGTCCAGACTTTTAACTTTTTAGAATTCTGCTTTTATAATTCTTTTCTTTCTTTTGTGTGTGCACAAGAATAACTCGTTGGCAGTATTGCCGACGCCCATGTTGATGTTCTTTGATGTGGTGCAATGTATGGCACGACTATATGGGTTGTCGTGATGGCGTTTATTTAAATGGCAATACTTATGAGAACAAATGTTTCGCTTTTTGAAAGAGAACAAAATATCGACAACATCAGTCTTCACTATCCAAATTCATGTGCGCACAAGAAAGTATTTGCTTTTTGGACATAGCGATGGCTAGACTGGACGGCATGTTAAGGACAACGGTAAAACAGTGTTGCTAAGTATTTGAGAAAAAATTTTAAGTCTGCTTTCACACGTTTCATCTTTTGATGCTCAACTCTTATGTTGTTAGGTGAGAGAAGAAAAAAGAAATGGGTTAGTACAGAGATGCCTGTACTCGGTCAGTACGCTTTGTGTTTTTATTCGTTGGTATATGCACAACGATGGCTGCATGTACTTCTTTTCTTTCATTTTTCTCTTTGATTCGCTATTAATAAAATTGTTGTTGTATTGAGCCGAAAAAAGTTGAAACCGATTGCTGCGTGTGATTATATTGGCATCTTTATAAGGGAATTGAAAAGAAGTGGAGCATCAAAAGATGAAATGTGTAAATTTAGACTAAGCAAACCGTAAAGTCAGGTCACATGCCATGCCAGTTGTTCGTAATTATAAACAAATAAATCTGAAACGGTTTTCGAGAATACAATAGATTGCATTAATTTCTGTTTATCTTTTGATGTCGGAAACGAATTAAGTTAAATGTTTATCTACTCGTTTTTTATTTCTATTAAACGAGAAGTCTTTATCACTTTTTTCCGAGAGTGTTGAACAAATCTCTACAAGTGGTTTAACAGCGAGCATAACATAAACTTCCAGAAGAACAGACATCATGTTTGTGCCAGCGATTTAAACAGTGACAACTTGTTTATTCTACCAATTAAATATTTTATTATTATTATTTAAATTTTACTGTTTTAGTAAATTTAAAGGCTTCACTTTAAACAAAATTGTACCTTTCAACCTCAGGCACATAATTATCCCAGTATTATTATCAGTGAATCTTATTACAGTTTGTTACAAAAGCATTAATTGTTCTAAAGTTTTAAGTATTTAAACAATTGGAATATTTTATTTTTTCATGCGCTGCAAAATTCTTCTGTAAGCGTCGCATATGCTTGTCAAAGTTCAATAGCATAAAGTTGCATTAAAAATATTTATACTCATATTCTAAATTGTACTTTAATTCTGCACTCGTTGGCAACTTATACTGAACATTTACAGCGACACTTTACAATCAACAACCAAACTAATTTATTTGCATTTAATAGGGACCATGCGAGAACCTCCAACGAAATAAACAATAAAAAACGTTTGTTTCAGTGGATTGAATTAGGGAAAATTTATTTACTTTGTAGAAGTATAGATTTAAAAGCTGAATAAAAATAAATGCACTTGTTACATATGAACCAAGCAGCCATTCAAAGGAAATATTTTTTTATAGTTAGTAAAAACTTCATAAATAAGTTAAATTTATTTTAGGTATGATTTTATTGTTTTTAAGCACTGCATTTTCTGTTAACCAATTATGGAGTTTTTTCCAATTTCCTTTTTGTTTATGCATGAAATTTCAACAAAGTTCAGAGTCGAGTGTACTACGAATGCTCAACAATTTGTAAATTGCTTTACAGGATTAAGAACTTCAATTACCTGTTAGCTATAAAGTTTATTAAGTTGTTAGTTAAAAAATACAATATAAATAAATGTTAAAAAAAATAAAAACAAAATATGTTTGTGGCAATAAACTAATTTTTTATGTTTTATCATAAAACGTGTAAATGTTCCCAAAAAGTTATTTACTTTAACGTTTTCCAGGCCATTAGTTAAAAAGCTAACCAAATTGCTTTTAGCAAAATCGTAAAAATTCATATTTCAGTATTTAATAACCTGACTGGTATGCACAAATATCTGTGTTATTACACACAAACAAAAAAATAATGTAATTAAAATAAGGCAAAAAAGTAAACGAACCTCAATAAATTTTGACTCAAAAATATAAGAAAAATTATTACGAAGAGTATTCATACCTTCCATTATGAAAAATAAAATTGCTGAATGTTAAATATCTGGCAAGTCTACACTAAAGATAAATATCTCAGCAGTTTGAAAATCGCTGAAATAATCACCCTTATTGTATTTGGCGTATTTAAAATACGCCTACGATTGTTTGGTAATAGATTAAAGGAAATAAGTTCACGTTCTCTTTAATTTATTACCAAACAGTCGTTGGCGTATTTAAAATACGCCAAACACAATAAGGGTGAATACAAATGGTAAAAGTAGCCAAGTCAATCGCCAGTCGCCAAATGGAAAATCCCGCCGCCAAACACGGCGAGAAATCGCCGTATCTGACAGCCCTGCTTTGTAGTGTCGTCAAAATTACGTTAGAACCACATGCGCATGTGGCTTTTTACATTCCGTGTACTATAGGCTTAAGTCAACGTATAACGCCATCTATCGGATTTTGACTGAGAACTTTCTATTTTTTCATTTGTAAAGCCATTAAGAAATAATTTCACACAAAATTTCGTACAAAAAAATCAATTTTCGATTTTTCCAATTTTCCTAATTTTGCGAAGAGATTTTCCAAATTTTCCGCATTTCGCATTTTCCGCAATTTTCCATGATTTACACTTAGAACTTTCTATTGTTTGATTTGGAAAGCGATTAAGGAATAATTTCACACAATTTTCCATACAAAAACTCGATTTTCGATTTTTCCGACTTTTCCGGGGGAATTTTTCGTAAAAAACTTCTCCTCGAAAATACGAACAACTGACAAAAAATTTTACAGAAATCGGCCCAGCCGTTCTCATTTTATGAATTATGTACTATAAATTTTTTCACAACATTTTTATATATTTAAAAATATTAATTTTATTAAATTCTTTTTTGATAAAGTACTCAATCTTAAACACATTTATTAATATTTTAATTCGGCTCAAGTTCATCAAATTTAATTTTCATTATATTATTTTTTCATGAAGAAAGAAATTTTACAACATGAAAATTAATTAAAGTTGTTATTGATAATCTTTCATTCTTGACCGTGGCCGGGGCTCGAACCCTGGCCGGCAGGTTACCATGACATGTTTCGATCGCAACCACTCGATCTCCGCAGATGGATTTGCCGTCTTACATAGTCAAACATCAATCCTTAAACCAAATTGTATTTTAACCTTTGGTAGATGGAAATTTGCATTTCTTGAATGATTATCCATTTTAATTGATTTTACATGTTTTTCCTTACTTCTGTTTTTTCCGTACTTATGTCAAGAATTCTTCTTGAAGTCCAAAGTACATTTTTGGTTTTTTACATTATGTCTTTCTTTTCTCTAAATTAACAAAAAATTTAAATAATAAAGATCGAATAAGAAAAAATTATATTAACCCATTTTCTGCCACCGGTCGATTTTTCGACCAGTACCGTTTTTAACGTATATCTTTAAAGTTAACTACAATTTTTTTGATCTGTTTTCACAAAAATAAAATCTAGAATGATTTCTCATATACATATTAGTAATAAATTGATTTTCTAAAGACTTATTAAAAGCCAATTTTTAACACTTTTTTCCAATTAAAAAATATATTAAAAAATAGGAAATAAAATTTCTTTTTCATTATTTTTAAAGCATAAATGGTATATTATAAGAATCGACAAAAATCTATTTGTAGTTGACCGGTTTTCTGACTTATAAATGCCCATCATCTTTCGTGGTCGAAAGCACTACAATATCATTACCACATATTGACAATCGGTTCAGAACATCTAAAAGGTATTTACATCTATCAGATAATAGTCGCTAAGATACAATATGTTGTTTTATCAAAGTTCGCCCACTTGTTGATGTTCTCAATAAAAATTGTATGCAGTTTAGGCAAACAGTTCCTATGTTACGTGACGCTCGTGCAAAATGTTCGTTAAGAGAAAACCAATACGTTATGGACTTTAAACATTTTGCATAATCTCTAAAGTGGAGATTTATTTTACAGTATTTTTTATGGTGCTCAAACTATTTTGGATTTACTGGATAATTAACGAGCCCGATCCCTATTGTCATATACATATTTTTTTTTATTTTTTATAATATTTCCTATTATCTCATCTGTCTGCTGAATGAGCGTGGGACTGACAGCTGTAGCCAATGTAATTATCTATAACTCCTCAGTCGAACTAATGGATAATGTTAAACTGTATTGCCCAGCCGAAAGCAATTCAGGAATATAATCATGATATGGATGGTTTAAACTTTCACGACAATGGCTCTCTTTCACAAATTGATTTTCTGACTTCAGGTCGAACACATACTGTGGGTTTAAGTTGAGGATTTAAACATGCTTCTAAATTCCCAAATGTAAATGATATGTGAATTTAAAGGATATGCCATTTTGTTGTGTTACTTTCTCTGGTCAAATCGGGTAGTCGGCATAGTTCTAAATTGACATATCTCATCAGATCGCGGCTGACCAGAGACCTTTCTTGAGCCACGGTAGTCAGTAGCCCCCGGAGTAACGACAACTGGTTAATACCTAAAGTCAAGGGAAGGGAGATCTTAAAAAGTCGCCTTCAGAAGCTGGTAAACGCACTATTTGTCACCTAGTGGTATATTTACATGCAAAAATACATATATTTACATAAAATACCCTTAATATTTGTAATAAAGACATTTTTTAATAAATTTTTCATAAATTAAGCCAAAAGCAATATTTTTTTACAAGAAAATAATATAATTGGTTTTTGCTGTTTTCGGCCATTGGTCGATTTTTCGAACAATCGGGAGACAAATTTTTTTAAAAATATTCTTAATTGAAGTCTCAAAAGCACCTTCCAGCAAGGGATTTAACAAATTCCTGCTTCTTATGATAGCGGCCAATAATGGGCTACTACAACTAATTTTTGTAATTTTATTTTAATGTTTATTAAATTCTTTTACTACAATTATTATTTGCTACCATTTCACAAATTTAATTTCTTTCTCACATAATTTGCTTCTATTTTTTTTTTCTTTTTTGCTTGTTTTTTTCAATTGACAACCAAATTTGACGTTTTATGTCAGCAATAAATGTCAACGAAAATGGACTAACAATTATTGCAACATAAATTGCCGGCAATGAATATGTCTACATTAAAGATAACAAAATTTGATATGTGTCGCAATAATTGGCTCTGGTATAGACGGGCAGTAAAGAAAGTTTAATTTTTAAAGCAAAACAATGTTGCCAAAGAAGAATGTAATTAACATTGTAACAAAAAAATAAACTAAGACAATTTAATATAATAATCAAGAAATAAGTATCATGCACCAATAATTAAATTTATAGTATCAATTAAATATTTTTTAATATTAACAACATTTTTTGCAGTAGTGTTGTTGACAAGTAAACGTATAATTCACTGCAAAGAAGGAAAAAGACAATGCCATTTCTTTTCCCCTCTCTCCTAACAACTCAAGACTTGGCGAGTTAAACTTGACGTGTGTAAACCGGCACTTTTATAAAAGACAACAAAGTTAACAATTTAAAAAAAAAAACTTTTAGTTCTTTAGAAAAAAAAATCGATCAATCTGTTCAAAACTATAACTTACATTTGATATTCTTTTTAAAAGCTAATTTTTTAATTTAACAACCCTTATATTTTCAATAAATAACGCAATATGCGAAAACCCCTTTCTTAAGTATTAAAATGTAAACATTTTAATCTAATTAAAAATACAATGTGCAAAATACAACATAATTGTATTAAGATTTTAATAAAAGCTGCCGAAAATTTATACAGAATAATTTTTAAAGGCAAAAATTGCAGCTGGTTGCAAAAACTACTTTGCAAAATTATTGCACCTGTCTTTTAAAGTAACAAAATATGTATTGAAACAAATATTACATTTTTTTGTTTTTTTTTTTTTTTTTGTTAAATCCCTGTTTAAGTTTAGCCATGTTAAAATATTCCAGTCCAGCTGTATTCATACACAGATAACACCAGTACAACAAAGTATTTAACTTTGTTTGGCCAGTTTAGAGTGTTCATGATCTGACCAGCTGCAATGTTTTTGTTGGGTTTTCACAAAAAGTGATTAACTTTAAGCTAAAACCTATAATTTAGCAAATATTTACTTTAGGTTTTTTTCAGTTTAATGTTCGGTTTTTCTAAAAAATGCGGCCGAAAGCCAAGTTTAAGAGTTGCAAAGTAATATTTTAAACTAAAATGAGTTATTTTTTCTGAACAGTAACAGGTGAAGAAATATTGTTTAGAAACGAATTTTTAAAACTTTAGAAATAAATTTACTTTAAAATAAAGGGTTGTATTATCAGCCATGTCGCAGAAAGCAATTTGATCGAAAGTGGTATCAATGCCGAAAGTCGAGGCTTTAGAAAAAGAAATTTCTTTGAAATGAAACTGTTCTAAGGATAAAAACATGCTAAACTCAAGATTTTACTTTCAAAATCAAATTATTGCAATCTTAATAGTTTGTTAAATGCGAACATTTTTAATTCAAGAACAAAATCTTAGTTTTTTTAAGATTGCATTTTAGATTGTTATCTTGAATAAATTCTCATTTTAAGATCGAATTTAAGATATTGTTCTTATTAGAAATCTTAAGTCAAGAATTAACTCTTTATGAAATTCTTCTTTTAAGTTCGATTTTAAGAATGTATTCTTGAAAATAGTCTTATTGGTTTTTATCTGAATTCAAATGTTGAAATAAAACACAGGTTTTTATTTATTTAAATATTAACATATGCAAACTTATGTATGTATTAAAAAAAAGGAAACCGCAATGATAATGTAATACTTACAAGTACATAAATTATTCACCCCTATCGCAAACAACTACTCCCATGAAAATATTCCCATAATTTTTTTTTGTGTTGTGAATGATTTCCATAACAAATCTTTTGGGTATGAATTCCCAAACTTGAAAAATTTGGCATCGCCAATGTTTAATCCCGCGAGTATTTTTACTACATAAATTCCCAACAAGTGTTAATGTGAGCGACAACGGAACATGACAATTTTAATTTGTATTCTAAGGTTGGTCTAAATTAAATTGCCTTTTCCTTTTATTGAAGGAGTGTTAATAAAGAAAATGAAGATAAACACTATTCATTACTTATTTTATTATATTTTTATTAGTATTTTACTTTGTATATTGTTTCTTTCACAATACAAGCACTGATAAGTTATTCACAATAGAGACCTTTTGTTTTTAAAGCACTGACAAATAATTCACAATAGAAATTTTTATTCCCAAAATATTTGTGATACCGATTTATTGGGGATGGGAATATACTTACTTAGGTTTGCTCCCATATAACATATTCCCATAACATTCGCGATAGGGGTGGTTAATTCGATATAAATGCAAAGGAGGGATAGAAAAATCCAAAATTTCAATTATCAAGCCTGTTCTGAAAATCAAATTTTATGAAAGTGATTTGAAACCACAAGAAAGGTGTTCTGTGCATATTCTTTTGTGATTTCAAAACGTTCAGCTACGTAAACAACTATTTGAAGTCATTTTGTTATTTTTGCAACTATTGTAAGATGACCGTTATAATAAATTACTTAAATGAAATATTCAATGTGTTGTTTATTAATTTTTATGCAATAAGCTTTTTAATTAACAACAAATCTTTTAAAATTAGGAACATTTGACGAACCTACAAAAATGATAATTGCTTTGGGGCTTCTGTTGTGATTTCAAGTTTGTTTTTTTAGTTGCATTAAAGATAGCTAATTTCCCAATAAAAAATGGAGCTTCCAACGAAGCAGGTTTGTAAGGGAGAAACATAAACGTTTCGCTTACCATTGCGCACACGGAGACATGAATTTTATATGGCGAGTTCCCACTTTTTAGCAATACATTTTTGAAACATAAAGCGCATTATTCAGCGCATATAAAAATTTTTGTATGTAACGAACGGCCTTACACACTGAATGTTTTGATACAGTTATTTTTTAGTATTCTGCCTTACAAACTTGCTTCGTAGTAAGGGAATGCCGTAGCACTTGAAATGTTATTTTTTTTTATAAAAGTTGTTGAGAGTTCTTTCACTTACATTACTGCATTTCTGTATGTCTTATTGCGTAGCGCATCATTGTGCGCTTATTTTTTTTATGTACCATTAGTGCTTCGCAAAATGATAACATTTTTTATTGGGTTTCTAACAGAAGCATGAAAGCAAAGTCTTATATTTATTAAAAATCGTAAAAGCTGTAAAGAATCACAGGAGAAAATAGCTTCTATCGCGAAAATGGCTAAATTCGCGAAAAATTGGAAGCTTGTATGCAAAGTCTAAAATTAATTTGAAATCGCTAAATGGGTTAAAAAAACAATATGTCTGAAAATAATTAAAAAAAAATTTTGCAAAATAGAGAAAATTCGCGAAAATTTTTAATATTTCAAACAAGCTCTAAAACTATAAGGAATGGCAAAAATTCGGTACAAATTGCTAAATAAGCAGAAATTCGCAACAATTTGCAGAAATTCGCAACAATTTGCTAACAGCAGCATGAAAGCAAAGTCCTATATTTGTTAAAAATCGTAAAAGCTGTAAAGAATCACAGGAGAAAATAGCTTCTATCGCGAAAATGGCTAAATTCGCGAAAAATTGGAAGCTTGTATGCAAAGTCTAAAATTAATTTGAAATCGCTAAATGGGTTAAAAAAACAATATGTCTGAAAATAAATAAAAAAAAATTTTGCAAAATAGAGAAAATTCGCGAAAATTTTTAATACTTCAAACAAGCTCTAAAACTATAAGGAATGGCAAAAATTCGGTACAAATTGCTAAATAAGCAGAAATTCGCAACAATTTGCAGAAATTCGCAACAATTTGCTTCTTTTACGACTTCCTTTTTCATGTACTGTAATCTTGAAATAGTCACTTTTGAGGACGCTGCGAAATATGGCCCCAAAAAATAAATGAAAATTGACCCCAAATTTGGGCATATTTTTCATAATGCAATATGACCCCATTTTTTTAATGAAAAATTACCCAAAAAAAATGAAAAATAACCCTAAAAATAAAATTAAATATGACCCTAAATTTTGGGTAATGCTTCATTACGAAAATTCACCTTAAAATTTATAATGAACCTTAACCCCCAAAAAAAATACAAAGAAGATTATATTAAAAATTTTGGGTGGAGTTCATATGGCCGAAACTAAAAATCCAAAATTTTGAATCCCGATATCAAAATCCGAATAATTAATACAGTTTTGGTTTTAAAAATCGTAAGAATAATAGCATGGGTGGGGTTTTAGTTATGCGCAAGGATTTTTTCCTCTATGGTATAACGAACACTGGCTTTGCTTATAAGCTTTAGTAATTACTTACACGTTATATCCGGCCTTAGGCCGGGCGCAAGGATTATCTCCTCTATGATAAAATTAACACTGGCTTCGCTAACTAAAGCTTCTCTAATTAGGCGGTCTTCGGCCGTGTGCAAGGATTTTCTTCTCTATGGCATAACGAACACTGGCTTCGCTCACAAAAGCTGCACTACATAGCCGGCCTTCGGCCGGGCGCAAGGATTTTTTTCTCTATCGCTTACTAAAGCATCTCTGCATAACCGGCAAGGATTTGCTCCACTTTGGTATAAGAATTCGTGTTTTTTATACTATCCCTAAGCTTTTACATACAATTTTATATAATTTGTGTAAAAATGTTTGGGCTGATTTTTAATTTCTTAAAATTTGCATTTTTTTTATTAGTAAACGAAAAATAGCCGCAAAATAAAAATTGTGATTTTATTTGGAGCCAGTTTCCATTCCTTGATATTGGGGTCATTTTTCATTGCACTTTAAATGCAAACCACCCTAACGAACAAAATTAAAAATAACCCAAAAAAAAAGAAAAAATGTACCAAAAATTACGTGTTGTTGTGTCACATGTAAAAGTGGTTATAAATCGTCACTCATTGGTATGGTTATAAATACCATTTCATCTGTGTTCTGATTTTCCATTTCTAATTGCATTTCACAATATTTTAAAATTTCTTTTTAAATTTTTTTTTTAAATAATTCTTCTTTGTTCAGCGTCTTACAAATTATTACACACTACGTTTAATTTCGACAAACAACAAGAATAAAACCTTAACTTTTAAAATATGTATATTCTTAATTTCAAGAAAACGATCTTAAAATTATGATTACTTTCTTGATTTTTAGAATTCATTTTAAAATTCATGCTTAAATTTGAGAATGCCAATCTTACTGACCAAATTTCAATATTGAAATCTTAAGATTTCTGCAGTCTTAATTCAAAAATTGTTTTCTTAAATTTAGTTTGCCATTTTTCTCTTAGTGTATGTGCTTTAAATTTTCAAGGTAGAATTGCTATTTTTAATTATTTAATAAATAAAATCGTCAATAAAACTAGGTCAAAATAAAAAATTAAATGGTATGTCTGATTACACTGTGCTAGCAATTGATACTTTTTTTAGACAAGCTGGCCACTTGGTGTTTTAACCTAATTCGGGTACGCGGAATCCAGTTGTGCTAGCCGTTTTTTTAGGTTAGCTCTGGTTTTCGAGATATACCGTTATTTCGAAAATGGAGGAGGTTGCACAACATATGTTCGCGTAACTAAAAAACGCTTTAGCTTATTGAAAAAACTAAAAAAAAACCGAAATTCCGCCATAATTTACTTTAAGAAAAGTAAAAGTTTTTTCTAATATTTGCAGTCGTTTTAGAAACATAATTTTTTTTTTGAAAAAAAAACAATTTTTTTTTTATTAAAATTTCGAAATTTTTGTTTTTTAAAAATTCATAAAAAATTGGAAAATACAGCTATGCTTCTAATTTTTTGCAGGCATAAAAAAACGAAGCTGCAAATAAAATTATTAAAATCTGTTTGATTTTATTCACAAAAGACGAAATTAATTTAAGCATTTCATAAAACGCAACATTTGTATGGGAGCCCCCTAAAGGGTGGAGATATATGGCGAGTATGTTGTAAGAAAATGGAGGTCGGTCATACATTCTATCCCCGTTAAGGCGATTTCTTGGCAGTTATGGGGTTTCTTCTTCTATATATTTTTAGTCTGCATTGAATATTTTGTATGGGAGCCCCCTTAAGGAATGGAGATAACGGGTAGGTATGTTAGAAATAAATGATTGAGATCAAAAATAAAGTGGGGTTGGTCATACACTTTCCCCCTCTAGAGGCATCCTTGGCACTGCAGCAGCCAAATTTAAAAATTTCAACCATACAACCATACCGTTTAATGAAATTCTTAAATTTGGCCCAACATCGCCCAGGATGCTCCTAGGCCAATTTTTGTCACATATTATTGTAAAGTGCATATAAACAATAACAAATATGAAATTTTTTTAACAGCTGATACGTAAAGCAGAAAACAAATTAAATTTTATCACGTTCATCCACAGCGCACGCCACGTTTACGCAAGAGTATCTTTTAATAAATACGCTTGGAAAGAGAACAGCAACGTAAGGGTTTACGTATAGCAACGTAAGGGTTTACGTATAGCAACGAGGCCTCAATAAATAAATAACATACTGAGTTATTCAAATAAGAACGTCAAGCGTTGCCAAAACATTTTCAATAAAACAAACCAAGCTAGCGATCTGCCAAATAAGATTTTCCAAACGGGTGGTGTTGAATTCGTGTTCTTAAGGTTTGTTTCGTATAAACTGTATGGAAAATGAGAAGTTTTGATATGAAAAACACTTGACGCTTTTATTTAGGTTGCCCAGTAAATGGGTTGTATCTCCATTTTTCTATTTTCTTTTATTTTTTAAACGCTAAATTATTTTGTTCAATTTTAAAATGAAAAGTCCGCAAAGCAAATCAAGTATTTAAAAGGTGGTAAAAAATTCCCCTTCAAATTGTTAACTTTTAAGAATTAATGTTTTGCGTATTTTAAATGCCCACAATCGTATTATCATATTTTTTTTAACAATATTGTGCTCCCCTTTTTTTATACACAAGTATTCAAAGTGACCCTTAAAATAAAAATTTATATAAATTCAATTATTCAGCCAGCGTCTTTGTAACTCCCCTTAAACAAAAGCCAATTACTAACGGTAAAATTCGAATAGCACTCCTTAATTTGACATAAAAAGGACAGAGAAGTTGAGCCCTTTTTAACAACAACAACAACAACAACAACAACAACAAAAAAGCTGTTAAATGAGCATAATTGTTGCTAAGAACAAATAAAACCTGTGGGAAGAAAAAAGAGAATAAACACTTTAAAAATGTTTACAAGCATAATTTCCATACTGTGGTCTTTTTCTTTGTTCTTATTCGAAGGAAACGGAGTTTTACTCACTTAATTCAACTTTACAACATAAATATTTTATGCAATAAATGAATACCTACCATGAAATGAATCCATAAAATATTTCAATTAATTGTAACATTCTTTTAAATTACAATGTAAGTACTTGTTCATACAACTCTGACTGTATAAATATACGTACATTCATACATATGTATGGTATATATGTACATATTTACTATGCAATTCATTAAAGTGGGGTTTAAAAAATACTTAAAAAAGGACGAAAGCTTTATACAGTTCACCGAAAAAAAGCCACACCCTTTAACAATTTAAAATACTGAAATTACAAGAACTAAAAGTGGATGGTAATGGAGAGTTGAAGTTTTAAACGTGTGTGAGTTGGTGTGTTTTCAAACAACACATTTAATACACACTCAGGCAAAGAACAATGACAAAAAAAATAGAAGGTATTTGTTTGTATGAGGGTACGAAGTTGTGCGTGAAAAATACTATAAAAGAAGTGAGAGTAAAAAAAAGGTGCTGCTAAATGTATTTTAACACCTTTTAATACTACCCTGTCGCATTTAAAAGTTGCCAGATTGGAAATTAAGGTACACAGCACAGATTTGAATGGATGGAAAACAAGTGAAACTTTTCGGAAACATTTGCAAAATGTACAATAGAAATATTTTTACATTTTTTTTAATCGTTTTGTGGCAAATAGCACAGATAAAACAAATATGTATGTACATTTTAACTGTCAAAGAAAGCAAACCTAAAATAAATTGTCTTTTCACTCAACTGCATGCTTTAATTTACCGCTGCATTCTTACATTTGAGAGCACAACAAATGCCGAAAGGTATTTTGTGAAAGATTCATTTAGTTTTTGCTACTAGCATTTTTGAATTCCGATGTAT
This sequence comes from Pollenia labialis, assembly GCA_949318255.1. Lineage (NCBI taxonomy): Eukaryota > Metazoa > Arthropoda > Insecta > Diptera > Polleniidae > Pollenia > Pollenia labialis. Next base: position 140,904,879 of record OX439140.1, on the reverse strand, counting down.
CTCATCAAAGTACATCGTAATTTGTGAAACAGTCAATTCTGATTTTTTTTTGTTAGTTTGGGCGATTTGCGTTTTAGGTAACGATAACAAACCGGAACCTTAGAAATTTATAAAACCTACCCAGCTTAAAGTGGGTATAATTTAAAATTATTCACCCTTATCGTAGTTGGCGCATTTAAAATACGCCTACGACTGTTTGGTAATATATTAAAGAAAATAAGTTCACCTTCTCTTTAATCTATTACGAAACAGTCGCAGGCGTATTTTAAATACGCCAACCACGATAAGGGTGATTGTATGTATACTATGTTCACACTTAGGTTCCTTAACGCGTTTATCTCGAAAGTGATTAAGTTCTTATCACATTGAAATCGAGTTGATTTGGCACACGTTAAAATGATGTGTTAATCACTTCAAAATGACATGATTAAAACTAAATAATTTCATTAATCACATAGAATCCTCTGAATATACCCCCAAACTGAGTATGATGCAGCATTGGCTGCTGCAATTAACGTACCTTTCAGGTATACAACCGACCACGATTTCTACTTTATGTTTTAATTTCGTCCTTAAATAATTCATAAATATTCACAATCTCATCATTGTTATGTTTAAAATAATGTTCTGATAGCTTTATTAAAGTATTTCTATTCATTTTTAATACGTTAAAAAATATAAACTTAATCAACATTTGGCTTAAACGCATTTAAAAATCTAAGTGTGAACAAAGCATTAATCAATTTTACCCATCTATAATGTATTTAAAATGCCCTAAAAATTTCCTTATAATAATCTGGCATTCCTGTATTTCACATACCCACATACATATAAATACATACATTCATATGCCCAGCGGGAAAACTCAGAAGACCTTCTTACTTCAGGCCTTTTTTATGGCCTGCTTAACAATTTTTTTTGATTCAATTACTGTTCTTATCTAACTGCTAAAGAATGCCTCATAGAAGGCTTCGGCTCTTTGGTGTAAAAGATAAGATACACCTTCCACACTCGAAGCGAATGAGTAACATTTTCTGTGTTGTTTTTTTGCACAAGCAAAAGCAAAATAATTATTTTTTTTGATCCCGTTACCATTCTTATCTACCTGCTTAAGAAGCGAGAACGGAAAAATATATGAGTATGGAATGGAGCGAGCAGGCCTTGTACATCCAAAAGAAGGGGTACAGAGGCCTTCTAGAAGGCATCCGTACTCCTTCTTTTTCCCGCTGGGTGTATTTAACGCAGCTACAAATTTTTGAATGTGTAAACGGTCGTTCGTTGGGGCTGTTGAGATTATAATAACCCTGCAAACAATTTCCATCGCCGAATCATCGCCCGCGAATCGCCGGCAAGTTGTCTAACATCGCCGCGATGCATCGCGTGGAAGCTCAATGCGAATCGCGAAAACGTTCGCATGTGTCAACCGCGCGAATCGCGTATCGCGATTCGCTTGAACATCGCGTAACGCGATTCGCGTAAACATCGCGTAACGCGATTCGCGTGAACATCGTGTACCGCGATTCACGTGGTTGACACATGCGAACGTTTTGCCGATTCGCCAGAGGATCGCACTTAGCTTCCACGCGATGCATCGCTGCGATGTTAGACAATTTGCCGGCGATTCGCGGGCGATGATTCGGCGATGAAAATTGCTTTCAGAGATGTATTAAATAACACACCCTTCACAAATCACTTGCTCAACTGGAATGACAATTTTGCTAATTGCCCTTGAAACCAAATATTTATTTTCCCGTTACCTTAAAAAAACAACGAGAAAAAAAATTCTTTCGAAAGTTATAAAAAAACACTGATGATTGCCGCTACTTGTGTGCGCTCGCATATTCATCGCCATAGGCGATGGTTAGCGATTCGTATTCCCTGAGAAGGATCGCGGAATCATCGCCAAACAAGCAATCGCCAAAAAGTTTCAAAAATGTTTAATTTAAATGTAGTATGTATCTCTGTTTCTTGTTGCTGTGGAGTAATTTCGTTATTACATTTTGTATCTATAACAATTATTTGTTGCTTGCCACATTGACACTTGCTTTTAAATTTCATGCGAGAAGTATGAGTATTTGTGTTTGGGGTTGGCTGCCAACAACAACAACAACATCTACCACACCTTGTGGTAGGTAGTAAATGATGATGGTGGCGGGTTGTAGTAAGCAACAAATTATTACAATGACTGTTTTGATTTGTTTATATTACTTTTTTTTTTTTTTTTGAGAATTTCTAAGTTGACGGTGTTAGGGTATGAAAAGAAGCTAAATAGCCCCTTTCCACAAACACTGTTACCTTGGAGGACATGATAGATTCTACTGTAAATACAAAGGTACATATACTATGTACATACATATGAGTGGGTTATTTGCAAAACTCGTTCGTTACAAACAAACGAGATGACAATAGGTTAGGATTGTTGGCTCTACAGGGGCTAAATATAAGTATTTCATTAAACCCCCTAAGTGGTGGAGATAAGGGCAAGTATGCTTAGGGAAAATGTTTAGGGCAAACAAGTAGTAAATGTCAAAGCTAATTTCGATCTACCGAAGGTTAAATACAATTTGGTTTAAAGATTGATGTTTGACTATTGACAGCCAGCAGTCGTTAAGTGTTAAACGGCAGAACCCTCTGAAGATATTAAGTAGTTACAATTGAAACATGTAAGGGTAACCTGTCCGTGGCAGCCTGGGTTCGATTCCCGCGGCAGCCAAGAATGAAAAATATCAATAAATTTTAATTAATTTTCATGTTGTAAAATTCCTTTCTTCATAAAAACAATTTAATGAAAATTAAATTCAATGAACTTTCGCCTGAATAAAATATCAAAATTTGGATAAAAAACCATAAACAGTTCAATAAAATAAACACAATACGAATTATTGGTTGTCGGTTTTGACTGGGCACTGGCCGGTGGGGACTCATGCTGGAAGAATGGGTCTGGAAATTAAAGATTACTGCAGAGGTTGTCTTCATTAGGAAGACGATTTGGTTGGATTCTGCAGTGACGCCATCTGAGTAACTGGTCTAAAGGATGGGCATTGGCACTGGGTATTACAAAGGGACCAATAAAGGACCCAAGTGAGCTGTATCTTGATAGCTGCCCATGAAACCTAAGCAAACCTAATTATTGGTCGGTCATATAAGTATTTAAACCGCCGAAGGGGGACTCTTAGGCAGTTATTGGATTTTTCTTCAATATATTTTTTTAGTCTGTTTTGACAACTTTGGGGAATGGGTAGATGGGTTTGATGTTAGAAACAAATGTTGGGCGTCAGTCAAAAATTTGAGCCGTCTAGCGCATCCTAGAAGATTTAGGGGCCAATTTTTTACAATTTCATAAAAGAATGGATATAGGGGATAATTATGTTCGGGGAAAAGAGATAAATCTGCCGCAGTTATGGCACATTTTGTGAAATTTTTCAACTTTTTCTTCACCAGAAGTTTTTTTAAACCTTGAAATCCAAAATCGCTTACTTTGCCATAGATAAAGGACTAGTTAAACTTCTTTAAAAAAATTTGCGCAAACTGTGAAAGCAAGAGGTTTTCGAATAATCACGTTTATCGTGAAGAAAAAGCGAAAAGTTTCTTCCCACGAAATTATGCTTTTCTAAATCCATATTTTTTTTAAATTCACCGTTTAGAAAAAGTAAAGGTTATATTTTCCCTTAACATATCGTCAGCTCATTATGGTTATTTCACTACGATATGCGCCAAACCAATAATGAGCTGACAACATGTACTTTTTCAATAGTTTTTGTTTTGTTTGTGAGATTTTTTTTTTTAATTTTTTTACATTTTCTTACATATTTTGCTGTAATGTTTATCAAAATATAATAAAAATCTAGATAAAATTCTTAATTTTTTTTTTTGTTCTTTTCTTAAAAAAATTTTTGCAAACAATACCAAGATTTTACTTTGACAATACAATTATGTACAAGCTTTCTTTCTACATTCGTATTCATGTTTACAAATAAATAATAGAAAACAAATGAAATAGTTCAAGGATACTTTTAATACACTTGACATGTAACACAAGTACATACAATTACTGTGGAATACATTTTTCTCAAATTACTGTAGCATAAAACGTTGTTATGTAAACGGTATTATGTACATATTTTGATTAATGTGGCATCTTGGTTTTTCAATTGCCGACTATTGCACATATACCGTATTCACAAAACCCCTTGCATGGCTGTATCAATTGCATGTTGTATTAAAATTAGGGTGTTCAATTAATCAGAGTTTTTTTTTGTTCAATTAAACGATTAATCGATATTTGGCATTTCTAGCTTATTCGATTAAACGAAAAAATTTTAAAATTAATCGATTAATCGAATAATTCTAAATCCAGAAATTTTATAAATGGCGAGATTTTTTTCGATAATTTTAGAAAAAATTAGTACTTGAGTAAATAAACATTATTTAAAAAAAAAAACTGGTCAATTGTAGCTCCAAATTGTTGCTTAATTTTCGGGCACTTAAATTTTAAAAGAGGCTATTAGGGGATTCAAAAGGTGTGATATTAAGTCATATCGTCAAAATGTCCTAAATAATATTTTACAATTGTTAAAAAAAATACTGTTGTGTTTCAAACAAAATAAAAATGTTAATGCTGTGTTCATCGATTCTTTATAACTGTACAGTAGCCCGTTTCTGTATTTTTCGCATCGTAAAATTTTCCGCATGAAAGCAGTGAATCGGGACAGAAACAGTGCAAAATGAAACAAAAAATGGGGTTTCTCGCACAAGTGTTTCTGTATCTTTCCGTTGCGAGAATTATCTGTCATTTAAATAATTTTCCAGCAATTATTGGAAGGATGCGAGAAAAAATGTTTCTATAACAATATTTTGCGAAAAGTTTCTTTCAAGAACTGTCAAAATAAGTCACATTTGAAATTGGTGGCGAGAAAAACAATATGTAGATATTTTGAATTAAAAATATATTTATATACTATTTTTTTTAAATAAATAAAAAAAATAGAAGGAATATAAATGATAAATGCATAATTAATATGAGGAAAATAAACAAAAAACAATTGTTATATATTCTTAGTTTAAATTTTTGTTAGCCTTTTCTTGTTTTGGTTTTAATTAGTGCTGCCAGATAAATTTGTGTCAAAATCGTCAATTTCCTGAAAAAAAAAATAAAAAAGATCGTCTTTTTTGTTTTAAAAATCGTGCAATTTAAAATCAATTTTAAACAAATTTGTTTCGACTTTTATTAAAAAATAATCAAACAAAAACATAGTTTAAGTTCATGGGTATTTAATAATTATTATTTAATAATTGAGATATAAATCTTTAATTTTCCTATTCCTATAATCTTTTTCTTTTTTACCTGAAATAGACTTAGTAGAATACCTTGTAGTTAAAATTAAAAAAATCGGTTCATAAATAAACGGGTTAAAGACCCAGTAAAATCTTCGCCTACAAAATAATATGTTAAGTAATCAGAAACACATAAAAGCACTACATACAATTCTACTGAAAAACTAATGAATTTTACAAGGGTTGTGCCAAAAAAAACAAATTCAAAAGTAAGTCTTTTTTTTTATCTTAATACATCCAGAAAAAAGTATTAACGAAGTTCTTATGGAAGAAAGCTACTTAATAACGGGTGAAAGAAGTTATCCATTTTGAAAAAGTTTTTACTGGGAGGCAAACAAATTTCTTTCTTGCCGGAATAATGGTTTTGGCACAAAAGTGTACATATAAGATAAGAACATCAAATATCAATCATATTTTGTATATGTATATAAGAAGTATTAAATGTTCAAAATAAGCCAAGTCGGTCCATTACTTTCCCTCGAAATTTTGCTTTTGCCGATACATTTTTTAGGGAAGAAACAAACAATTTCGAGGACAATTTTCACAATAGGGATAAATATAAAAATTTAAGCAGCCTTGTTTCTAAAGATATCTTTTTTTCTAATAAACAAACATATAAAAATATTTACAATTATCTTATTTCGAAGACTATGGGGCTTATAGTGTAAAACGCAACGCCAACAATTTCATTAAAAGCAAAAATAAAATCAAATATATTTTATAAATTTGTTGTTGCTTTCTACAGACATTCATATTATTTTTTTTTTTCAATTTTCAACGCCACAAAATAGAAGTGTTTGAAATTTAAAAATTCAAGAAGAATTTCTATAGAAAGTAACAACAAAATTATAAAATATTTTTGATTTTGTTTTTGCTTTCGTCACTTTTTTAGAAAAATCATCAAAACGTCACTTTGTTAATATCGGAACAAAAAATCATCAAGATGACGATAACTCGTCAAATCTGGCAGCCCTGTTTTTATTATATTTATTTCTTTTGTTGACGTTTCGCTTTTATTTGACACTTAATTACTGGAAATATTCCAGTATAAACAGAATTTGTTGTGTCTGTTTTCGCATTCAAATGCAGAAACACTTTTATCTCATAAATCGAGAAACGATGGAATTTTTTGTTTCACTCTTCATGTAAGAAATTTTACGATGCGAGAAATACAGAAACGAGCTACAGTAGAAATCTAAATTATAAGCGGTGGCCCACAGCAGTCATATATATTTCTTGTAATTATTATAAGACATATGACTTTACAACTTTATGACTTCCTTGTGAATCCCCCATATATGTATAACATTGAATTTGTTGAATATTATTTCCTCTAAAGAATCGATCGAAGTCAGACCTCTGCCCCGTGGGATTTTATCGGCGGCGGCGGATGACGCAAATAATACTCGGTGGCGGCTTGAAGCCGGCTGTTAGCCGATAGAGCATATAAAAATTTCATGAGCATTTGTGTGTACATATTTTTATTAGTTTATATTATAACAAAACAATTTAAGCCATTTTTCGTACTCTAATTCGTTACTTTTAACAAATTGATGAAATGTTGGTGCTTTATATGTAAACAAGAGCTGACAGTATTGGAAGGCAGACATTATTAAAGGTTTTCAAAAAAGAGTATATAAATTCTCTGAAGAATTGTCAGCGCCTACCAAATCCTCTTTAAGTAATATTTTATAGTCACTGTGTAAGTGGTAAATTAGTGAAGTTGTTGAAGAACATTTACGTTAATACATTTTTGGACACCTGTTACATTTAGCAGTATTAGATTTATCTTTCGTACAATGTTTTGAAACAAACTAATTCTAATAAGAGTCATTTGTGAAATGAATTTTATATTGCGTTGAAAACATTTAACAAATATATAAACTAAATTACTCACTAAACATGACATTTGGTTTGTTTAATTGGCTTGAAACCTTAAAAAATTATACATTTACTAGAAATACTATATATTTTTATCATTCGATTAATCCATATTGATTCTCCGATTAATCCTTTAATCGAATTTAGCAATTTTAAATTTTTCGAACAATCATTCGTCTAAAATTGTTCGATAAATCGAAAAAGATTTAGTCGACTGAACACCCTAATTAAAATACATAGTTTACTATTGGTTTTTTTTACAACATACAATAGATACAACCATACAAGAGGTTTTGTGAATACGGCAATAGTAAGTATTACTTACTAAGTTGCCAGATGAACTAATTTTATAGAATTTTTGAACTTAAATGACATTAAACAATGCTAATTTTAATACCCTTTGTACACATGCATACATTTCGGAGGAATGCATGGAATATGTTGAAAATGTGAAATACGCGTTCACACTTGAAACATCTAACATCTACTATCAATAAAAAATGTCACCATTTCTGAAAAAAACTTTTATTTTTTTTAATTACTTTTTTTCTACAAAAGTGCCAACATTTTAAAAGATAACACCATAATGTATTTCTAATCCATTTTGTTTAATAATTTTAGCAAAACTAAGCAAAATAAGGCTTGCAAAAATGGAAAAAACTTGAGAAATGGTAACGCTGCTTTCAAAGAAACTTCCATTTTGTCAGTGATGCCACAATAATAACAGAATTTATTGTCATTTTTCTAGTGATGCCACTAAAAAAATCGAAAAATGTAAAAGGGAACAAAATGAGATAGTAACATTCTGTAAAGATGTTGAAAAATTTTGATTTTTAGCCCTATGTGTTTCTTATGGGAAAATTTCAACATCTTAGCAAATTAATGTTAGATGTTAAATCTTGACAAGTGTGAAAAGGCTATATGAATTTACTTCTTTTGTAACACCCTGTTTTACATATTCAAATTTTGTGATGGTTAATGGAAAAATAATAAAAGAAAAGAAATTGAACGAAAAAAAAAGAAAACTGAAATGAAAATATTTCTTGAATAATTTTACACATTTTATTTTATCTACATCAATTAGAGATGAGAGAAAAGGGTTTTAACAAAAGAAAAATATGTAAGTATACTTATATATGTCAACAATACCGTTGTATGTACATATGTACATATATCCAGCAACTTATTTTCTTTAAATCGCTCCTTTATTGCAGCATAGTCTTATCTCAAAACGAAATCAAACTTGGCTTAATGCGATTAAAGTTTTTCAAAATGTAAAGGGTGGTTAATTTTTAAGGGCCGATGTTGATTTGGAATAAAACACAAATTATTTAGGAAATTATTGTCATTTCTTTTATTATGATAATATTGGTATGGAACAAAATATCGGCCAAATGGCCGCCGCGACCTCAGCGGCACACCTCCATCCAATGGTCCAAATTTTCAATTGGCCTTAATGGTTTGTATTTGAAGCTTTAACGCCCAATTGTATGCGCCGAAAGATAATGCATAAGTTCAGTTATATTTAAATTTGCAGGTGTAAACACATATTAATAACATATATTCTAAGCCCTTAGAGAAAATATTTTTCAAAAACTATAATTTGCAGGCCTTCATATGCAAAAGTATGTGTTTTCTTATTTAACCATAATATGGATACCGATAACAATAACGTGGTTAAATTAACCACAATATTTTTAAAATATTTCGTTGAAAAAATATTTTGTTGGAGGTGACCATTAAAAATATTTTTTCTCTGCGTGTGGGTGGGTGGTCATAGAGGAAGTAACAAGTCTGTTTAATTACAACGAGCGGAATGGACACGTAAATTTTGCTCGGTTTACTAAGTTAGAATATAATTTTTTATTGTCTTATAAATAAATAAAAAAATAAATTATTTTTAAATAATGCAATTATTAAATAACTCAATTAAATAAAAATTCTAAGAAATTTTAAATACGTATGAAATTATTTAAGAATCACACATTCAATGGTGTAACATTTTAATTAACGTTTAGAAGTGCCTTTCCCAGTTAATTTAGAAAATATAAATAATTAATATAAACTATTGATGTATGTATGTAATTTAAAGACTATTTATTATTGTTGGCTAATTTTGTAGTTTTTTTTTGAAAATTTATATGACCGCAATTAGTTTTAAATGAATTATTAAGGTTTTTCATTATGGTCATTGTGCAAATTTGAAGTGTATATTATGATTGATTGAGAGCATTACGTTTTATTTTTGTACAGATGTGCAATTTTTCTAAAAAAATTTTTTTTTGCAATTGGTTTCCGCATGCATTAGTTACATGTTCTTCAGAAAAATCAAGTTTTAAACAAAATATACATGAGGCCATTAAAATCTGAACAGCAGCGAAAACTAGCAAAACACAAATGGAATTTGGTTGCTTTCGATAAGTAATCCGAACAATTTTACAAGGAGTTTGCACTTTATGTGTTGCACTTTGTAATTTGACTTTTGTCTACCCACATCAAATAAGTGGAGAGGGTATTATGCGTTTGCGCTGATGTTTCTAGCACCTTAAAAAATTGGTTTTAGACGAACAGTCAAGTATACCGATTGATCCAGCTCATTTTGATCTTGGCGGATATGTAAACAAGCAAAATTGTCGCATTTGGGGCACAGAAAACCCGCACGCATACATTGAAAAGCCGTTGCACCCAAAACGAGTCAATGTTTGGTGCGGATTTTTGTCCAGAGGCATAATTGGGCCATTTTTTTTCGAAAATGGACAAGGAGTGGCCGTTACAGTCAATGGCGATCGTTATCGGGCCATGTTGTACGAATTTTTGTTCACAAACATTTAAGAGGAGGATATTGGCAACATTTGGTTTCAACAGGTCGGCGCTACGTGTCACACAACCGAAGCTACACTCGATGTTTTGCGCCATGTTTTTGAAGATCGCATTATCATATCTTCATAATGTCTTAAATAAAATTTTACAATAGTTTAAAAAAAATATTGTTGTGTTTGAAACAAAATGAAAATTTTAGTGCTGTGTTTATTACTTTGTCGTTACTGCTTGCCCACAGCAGTCATATATTTTTCTTTTAAATATTTTAAGGCATATGACTTTACAACTTTATGACAACCTTGTGAATTGCCCAATTGTAAAACTGTGGCAGACCAAATTTTATTACAATAGCTTTATTTGTTATGGTTTTCTGCGTACTAAAGTGTTTTGCAAAAGCGGTTAATATTAGACCTATTGCAAATAATTTCAACAAAACTTCAAGCTAAAGTTTAATGATTTTTTGACATTATATATCATAAGATCCAAAGATATAACCATAGGATCTAAAGATATAAGAAACATTTTAGAAGGCGTTCGGCAAAAAAAATTTCTTTTCGAAACCGCCTTGAAAAATACTTTTTTTTTTGCTTGTAAGGTGGTACGCTTTATTGCTCTAAGTGCCAAATAGGGTACACTCTTGAAAACTTTATTGTAAATACTGTGGTGTAGGGTTTTTTTTTGTTTTTCCAACAAAAAATTTGTTGATTAAAATAAAATTTTTTGTGTTTTTTATAATTTGGAGTTCTTTCGGTCTTAAAAAAAAACGCCCTTTAAGAGTCTCTACAACTGCAGTCAACATTAATTATTCTGCTCACAATGTTGGTCAAGTGTATTTTATAAATTGCAAGGTTTACATTCATTTTGTTTCGTTTGCCTTTTCTTTAATCTTAGGTACTAGGGTGATCGATTATTCGACTTTTTTCAATAACCGGTTTTCGAATACTCCGAATAGTTGCTATTTTAAAAAAACCGGTTTTCAGTTAAGCATTTTTAAAATAACCGGTTAACCGGTTTTTATTCGAATACATAAAAATACAAAAATCAAATTAGTTTTTGTAATAAAAAGTTAATTAGAATAAAAACAAAACAATTCACGAAGGTAAGGAAGCAACAAAATACATATATGACAAAAGGTATGTTCAGACCTAACAAATATTTGACGATAAAATCAAACAAAAGCGTGACCAGTAAATTGATAAAACTAAAGCATTATTTTAAATAATTTCTTGTTATTTGCTAAACTTTATGTCTAAGATGATAATTGAATTTATGTATAATGTAGTTACGAAACCCTTAAATAATGTTTGCTCTAGCCAAACGTTTTGCAAAAGCAAACAATTCTTTACGTTAGGAGTCAAACATTCAATATAGGAATGCAATTAATTTATTATTTGACATATTTTCCTAAATTTATTGTAAACTTCAGCCATATTTTTGAAAAGTGGCAAACAAAACCTAAATGTTTCAGCATTATAGAAACAATAGTAATATGAACATGCTTTTTGTATGAAATATCTGTCAATTCGTCGATCACACAACTTCAACCCTTCCAGGACATTTTTTATTCCTTCAATTTTATTTTAAGTTCTTGGTGTTTTAATATATAAAACTGATGAATTTTCCCATATCGTTGATTCCGCCAATATGTTCTTGTTTTAAGCATATGCTAGAACTACTTAAGAGTTTTTCATTCATTATTGGCATCATATTTTAGTAAAGTATTATTTGCAGTCTCTTTAAAACTACTTGACCCTGTTAAGTTTTACTTGGCGTATATTTATTTCAAGCTTGTAGACTAATTAAAAGTGATAAATAAGTCGTGATGTAAAGAACTTTTGCCACTTATCATTTTAGGACCGATTAAGCACAATTTTTTTTTAAGTCAGTTCGAAATATCACCAGAGTTGACATCTTTGTAAAGCTATATACATATAGTATTTATAATACTGTCCAATTGCTTATTCCTTTTTATGCAGAACTTTTTTTGTAGTACTTTATATTGTTTTTGGTTTTTGTTACAAGAACACACGCTTATATAAGCGATTTGTATTTACATTGCTCATAATGTTGTTTTGGGTTTTGTTTCATTTTGTTTTGACATTTTTTATAAAAAGTTTAAGTTTGCAAAAATTCAATTAGAAAAATACTTAAATTACGGGTGCATTTAAAACAAAAGTAAGGAATAAGTATATAAATTACACTTACTAAGATAACCGGGTAATTTTACTAAAATAGCCGGTTTATTCGATATTCGAAAAATGGACATTTTAAAATATTCGACTTGGGCAAAACTAAAATAACCGGTTAAAACCGGTCGAATACTATTCGATCGATCACCCTATTAGGTACCCTCTATTAGTTGACTTGGGCTATAAGATGAGTTAAGCTTTTGCATTACTAGAAGCGACAGGCTATTAAATGGTTGTTGAATTGTAGACAAGGGTACAAAAAATATTTTGTAAAAAAAAACACAATCTATCGATTTAACCAAACCGCTTAAGACAGTTGTACAAACACTAAATTGTATTATTTATCGCCGCTTCTTGTTCGAATTTCTTTTAAAATTTTTAAATAAAAAAAACACACACACATACTGATTGCTGTAACGTTTTCAATTTTTGTATCTTCGCTAAAATTCATTTAATATTTAGTAACTGCGGTATTTATAAAAATATATTTTTAATTTAACAAAGATTTACAAAACAATTTTTCTATGAAGATTTTACTACCTGCCAGGACCACAATGTCGACATGAACATTTCTTTCGCCGTATTTATAAAAATATATTTTTAATTTAACAAAGATTTACAAAACAATTTTTCTATGAAGATTTTACTACCTGCCAGGACCACAATGTCGGCATGAACATTTCTTTCGCATATCTCAATTGAAAACAATAATAAAAAACTAAAATTTGTTTTTGTTTTCAATTAAATTATACGAAAGACATCGTGGGCCAGGCAGTTAATAAAGGTTTATTAAAATTAATAAATTTATTTTTTGTTGCCTTTTGAATAATTTTATTGGCTACATTTTATTTAGTTTGACGTTATTTTATGGAATTAGTATTAAAATAGTTTTTAAACCAAAAAATACGGTATATTTTACATCATTAATCTGGCAACCTTAAAATAAACAGCTATAACCAGGGAAACCAAAAATATGCAATTGCATGTTTTTCCTTGTGCAACCAATGAAGGCATAGACATAAAAGAGCATTTTTTTAAGTTTTTAGCGCATATTATGCCTTTTCGATGCATATTTTGATAAATTTTTTTTAAAGAATGAAAAAGCTTTCGCAACAAAAACTTGTTTTTTTTTGCGAAATTTTGGCTTTTCTGTTTTAAATATCTATCTGTATACCCAAAGTGATTCTTCAATTGCGCCATCTATGTGCATTGAATTTTTACTCGAAAATTGTAAGACAAATGCAGTTTGTTATAAAAGAAATATGTTAAGCTTTAGAATTTTATGTATAACACAATGTTAAAGTATTTTACAGTGTTGTATCGGTTTTCAAAATAAGACTAGCTTGTATGAATTCGCCTTGTTCGTTAAACTGGGATGGGAAATTATTTCTGATATTCTTCTAATTCGTTTTGTATCAAATGTCACCCATATTACTATGTTTGCCAAATTAATCTGGTAACCATGTGACTGTATTTTCCTATTTCTTCTTACATATTTTATTTTTAATTTGTATATTAAGTAAACAATTTAAATTTCTTGTCAGCAAATAGTATCCAGAACTATTTATCATTGTTGCTGTGAGTATGCAAATGCCACAAACCCAGACAGCTAGACAATCAACATAATTTAGCTCACGTTCATGTCTCGTGATTGCTTATTTATGAATCCTGGAGGTCATAGTTAGTTAAGGCAAGAAAAATAAATAGTGGTGGAACAAAAAAGAAACAAAGAGAAATGTATAGTTGTAAAGGTAATTTTTATGCAGAATATAAAGTATTGATTACCCCTGCAGTTCAGATGTTTAAAGTTTATTTCGACATTTAAAAGGTTAGTTAAAGTCACCCGGCCATAGTTACAAAAAATGTTTGAGCAAACCATGCGAAATTGTCATTTTGTTTAAAACAAAACATAACAAAGATTTTTAATCCGAAAATAGAGGTATTTTATCCCAAGATAATCATTAAGACTGTTAGATTATTTTAGATTAATGAAATCGATACATTAATTCGACGCATGTTACCATATCACATGTTTTGTCGTTTTCAAAAAGTTTGGACGATGAAATCGATTTTCATCACATACCTGAATGTTACCAAATCACTTTTGCACTTGCAGTGTCAAATGGTTTGTTAAAGGTGTTATGATACTTGCTATTTTTGTATTGGATTTTTTTAGGATTGACTGAATGAAACAACAAATGCGAGAAAGAACAAGAAATACAATTTAATAAAATGTAAACAAAACAAACAATACTGCCCACGTTTTTTCCCCACAAAAAACCGTCATTAAAGTTAAAAATCGCAAAAAAAAAGTTAAAAACCGTTTCTTTCGGTCAAAAACTAAAAAAATTGGCAACATTGCTAACAATTAATCTGGAAATGTCAATTTTAAGTTAAAAAATTTTATATTTTTTTTGACAGTCTTAGATTATTTATCGATAACACATGTATATTTGTTTGACATTTCAAGATTGTATATATATATATATATATGTGTTCCTCTAACTCCCATTGGAGCATAGGGCGCCAAAAAGATTTTTTATGATATAATCATACTCTTTACACTTAGTCAGTTTTCCTATGCAAATATATTTGCACTGTTCTCCAATATAGAAAAAATACAAAAAATAGCAAGTATCATAACAGCTTAATCAATTTCAGACACATTTTTTAGATTAATCGATTTTTCGTTATTTGTGAGAAAATCGTCAGTTTCCTGAGAAAAACTAAAAAAATCGAACAACTTAAAATTTAGTTTTTTTTTTAACAATTTTTGATCGATTTTTATAAAAAAAAACATGCAAACAAAAACATAATAACTTCAAACCCAGCAAGCATTTTCAATCGTGTAAGAGCTACTGGGAGTCTCATGATTTTTTAATCGTAGCAAATTCCTCACACGGAAAAAACTGGAACACGAGTAAGATTCTGCCATAGCACAGCGAAATACGCTTCTTTAATCGCTGTGTGATTCGTTTAAGACGTGGGTATAGATAATCTAACGAAACTTTCATTTCAAGAATCGTATGAGACTCATGTAGATATTCTCTTACAACTCGTGAAATGCTCGCCGTATAATTGTTGAAAATATGATTTATAAAGACAGTCGTAAAAGGTTCATTCGATGGTGGTTTGACGAAAGATAAACAAAGTGTAACATTGTTGTTTTTGTATTCTGAAAATAATCAAAGATTCTCTTAAGACTTGCATATTACAGTCGTACCTAAACAAAAGTTTTTGAATCGAGCTTCTTGAATGCTTTGCAATTGGAAAAACCGTTTAATAGTGAAGTTTGTCGCTATTGTTAATTCATAATAGCAATTTAGCTATTTTTGGTCAATCTAGCGTTTTTATCTCTATTTTTTTAATAATTTTATTAAACAAAAAAGCTTTCACTACTGTTCGTGACACAACGTTGACGCTCTTGCTTTGGTATGGCATATCAGCGTAAAGCTAAGCGAAAGAAAACGTTCCGCCTTCCGCTCTTGTTAATGTACAGCTGCTAAACATTCCAAGATTAAAAAACGAAATTTTTCAGAAAATGTAATGATTTATTCAGACTTTAGAGACTGAAAAAAATCGTCAATTTTTAGAAAAAATTCAGCAAATCGGCACTTTGCTAATTTCGAAACAAAAAATCGTCAAATCTGGCAGATATATTTAGTATTGAAAATTATCGATTTTACGAAAGTCAAAAAACCATCGATGGTATCGAAAGTGCTATCGGTTATTTCAGACCACTAGTTGCCAAATCTCTTGTTTACATCTGCAGGGTAACGATTCGCATTAAACGATACGTATGCATATAAAACTCTCCTTCGTTTCCTTCCCTATTTCGGATGATGACAATAATTATACTTTACAGAGTGTGATGTGTGTGAGGATGATTGTAATAATGATAGCTGATGTTGTTGTTGTTGTAGGACGCCAAACATTTTGACGCCATTGTCTTTACATGCAGTCAAGCTGCTTTCCCCTTGTTGCGAATTATGTGAATTTATCAAAATGTTCATAAAAACAATACAGAATTTATTATTTTAAGTGATACAAGAAGTTATGGACTCCCCTTTTTGTAGTTATTTGCTTGTTTTTTTTTTTGTTTTTTTTAGGAATCACATGCAACCTATAATGACAGCATATGCAGCAGTAAATTCCACAAATGTAGATTAATACAATTCTGTGTTTACAATTTCAAGCCTCACCCATTTAACTAAATAAAGAGTGAGGAATAAAATATGTATGGAGAAAATAAACAAGGCGGCTGTGGTTGCGTGTCTAACGAAAACTAAATTTCCTTTTTCCTTATTTTTTGTTTAATCATATAAGAAATAGAGATTTTAACAACATTTTTGGGCTTGGCGTTTAGTTAAGTGTTAGTTTAAGTTAGTAAATAGTTGAAGCAGATATTTCTTTTATCTTTTTTTTGTAAAGAACCTACATACATATTAAGAAATTAAGCTAAAAATAAAAAGTTATCTTAATGCAAAAACGTGTACACGTGATACTTAAACTGTTATAGTTTTAACAAGTACGATTTCAATCAACAACAATAACAACAGTTAAGTAATTTCCCCTAGTGCTTATTTACACGCTTCAGGTTTAAGTCGTTTAGTCTTAAGTTTGTAGGAGAGAAGGGAATAGAGAATGACATTTTAGTGCTCTCTCTCTCTCTCTCTCAAAATAACTCAAAGCTGTGTTGCAAAATGTTGCACAAGTTAGCCATTTTTCGTACTTTTAATTTTTTGATGGCCTTGTGATACTTTCTAATCTATTTGGGCCTTTGTAGGTCAAAGTCCAACTACTTAAAACCGTTCAGGACATTTTTCAATGCATGTTATTTTTCCACTTGTTTCGTTTCTTAAGGGCTTAATAAACCACACAAGCGGTTTGATCAAAGTTATGAACAACATTTGAAGCATGTTTGTACGAAAATCCAAAATTTTCTATAGGAATTCACGCAATTATCTTGTTGTTGTCAAGCAGCTTGTGTAGTTTATTTGACCCTTTAAACAAGACTCCTTACTTTTATTTGCAAATATGTCATGTTACAAAAGTATATAAGAAAAAATAACAGTTTATACAGTCAAAAATGGCAATGGTTAAAAATTCTTCACACATAAATAAAAATTTTTATTAAAAATAAAACGATTATTAAATTTAACAAACGTTTATTAAGGCAAATTTTCATACAAAATTTGTTTTGTAAACCTTTATTTAATTGAAATTGTGTAGTTTTTTTTATAAATCAAAAGTACTTCAAAATAATCTGAATAATTTTTGATTTTGGTCCTGTTAAAATAAAACGTGTAATGTTTAGTAAAAGCATATTTTTTGAACCAATTAATAGGGAGATCGATTATTTGCCTTTTTCAATAACCGGTTTTAAAGTATTCCGCATAGTTGCTATTTTAGGAAAACCGGTTTTTGGTTAAGTATTTTAAAAACAACCGGTTAGAATAAAAACAAAACAATTCACGAAGGTAAGAAACGAACAAAATACATAGATTTGACTTAAGGTATGTTCGGACCTAACAAATATTTGACGATAAATTAAAAAAAAAACGTGACCAGTAAATTGATTAAACTTAAGCTTTATTTTTAACATTTTTCTAATTATTTGCTTAACTTTATGTCTAGAGGCCAAACTATAATATGCATAGCCTTGCTTAACCTAATGTCAAAAATTAATGAAAAGTCTCTCAAATGTATTTAAAAAACAAAAATGAAATCAACAAACATTTGATTCCATACGGAATATGCGATCAGTTTCGCACTTTGCTTAAGCAAATGGCATTTCATAAAATTTAACACAAAATTTCCTTAAGTTTAATATGTATTAATAATAAATTTTGTATTCCCGAAAATAACTTTGATATTATACATACTTGCATGTGCCCGTGCAAAAGGCTGAATTGGCGAATTGAGTTTTTTTGTTGTTTTCTTACGATGACAGTAGAATGAAGCAGTTTGTTTTTTAATTTTGTTTTTTCTTTTTACCCACTTACAACTACAATTCGAGTCGGAAAGAACCCAACCAATTGTAGGGGAATGTAAGATGCGCATTTCACTGGTTGCGTAGGCCAGATCATCAGCAAAGCTTTTCTAAAGATTTTAGAAAAGCTAAAAATTATATACAAATAAAACCTTAAAGCGAATAAGAATTATAAACACTCAAAGTCTTACTTGTAAAGGTAGAAGTACATATCACGCGTTAGTGCGCGCGCGCTCTGTAGACTTCTGTCAAAAAAAGTTAAACTAGTGTTTTTTCATAGAACAAGTTTCATGCAAAATATTTTGACGCGTTTGCGCCAGAAAGTTGGTTAAATTTCAACTTTTTAACGCGTTGTGTGTTTTTGACAAGTAATCAGCTGACAAACATATAAAATAATTAAACAAATTTGTGAATCATGAAGGAAACACTTGTTGAAGATATTAAAAAACATACAATATGTCTAAATAAAGCAGATCTTGATATATTTTCAAATCCGTTTTAAATGTACAAATAAGTAAAAAAAAAAAATAAAAAACAGCTGGGATGGCTTTTATAACGGGAGTTGTCTAACTTGCAATTTTTAATGCGCTAAAGTTTTTAAACGCACGTGACATGCAGACTTCTACCTTAACAATGTCAAAGCTTAAATAAAACAACAAAAACAGCGAGTAATTAAATTAAAGGTCATTCGGACCTTTTAACTCAAGTCAATTTGGCCTAAAACAAACAAATTCATCACTGGCTCAAAACATAGTGATAAAAACCTGAAGCGTGTGTATCATCACTTACTAGTACTTTTTGATAAGGTGGCATCTTTATCAAGGGGAAACTGATAACTGTCATATGCCCGAAGTTCTCGTCTGCTCTGCTGCCAATTAAACCATATTTTACCAAACTTTGTTTTAAAGTTTTACCGTAAAATGTTATAAATATTTTTATACGAAAACGGCTTATGTGATAAAGAAAAATCAATTTCATCGATGATTTAAATTTTTCGTAACATTCTATTGTTTTTATTTTTAATTTTATTGCGAAAACTTTGTTTTTTTATTATTAGGATTAATTGTTAACGTTTTTTTCGTAAAATTATGTTTTGACTTTTGTTACTATAAACTTCGCCATTTATTTATTGTAAAAAGTTGGCAACGCTGCTGGTCTGTCTGCACTACAACCGGCTGAAGATCCACGTTACTATTGCTCGGCCAATAAAATAAGATAAAAATTTGTTAAATAAATTAGAATAAGAAAACAATAAAATCTAACTGCCGATAAAAATTATCTACTACAATTTTAATAAGACTTTATACATATGGATGTGTGATTTTCAACATTGTTATCCCCACACTTATGAAAATGGCAGGTAAATTTTGTCCATTAATAAACTAATAAATTACTTCAACACAAAGTTTCCCTTCTTTTTATATGAACAAATACATTATTACTCTCTTACTGGCATTTGGCTTGTTAGTTACACGTTCCTAACTTTCCGTGATAATCTCTAGATTAACCGACGTTACTTCTGTGTGTGTTCTTGGGTTTATTTTTGGCAAAATGCCAAAGGTAATTAATAATGTGATATAAAGCGTAGCAGAAAACAGAGTAAAAAGTTAACAATATTATCTAAATGGCTTTTAATGTGGCCATAATTTGCTTCCGTTTTATATTCGTACGAACGTAGTGTCAATTATTTTCTTAAGCAGTATAAAAAGCCCATCAAATTTAAGACAACCAACTTAATTTGTTAGCATTAATAACCTGTCTTCCTTTTAATTGGGTGAAGTAAAAAAAAATTTTGCTAAAAAACTATTTTTTTTTTTTAACAATTTATAACATGATAAATTATAATATAATTTCACTGTGAACTTAAAAGAAAAATTTTGAAAACAATAATGAAAGATTTATCATCTAAAAAATTTATATTTGGAGGTTTGTATGTTATGCACGGCCAAACCGCATGCCCGATCGCAATAGCGTTTGCTAGACTTTTTCTTTGCACCTCCGGAAAGGTTTCTTTTGTTTAAAAATTTTTGGTAGGTGTGGCACCTTCCATACAAAGACAATAATGAATTTTTATATATGCAGAACGGTAAGATAAAATTTGGGCGGGATTGGAGAAGAGGGCGTGCCACAAAATAGATTTATTTAAATCTGAAAAAACGGTAAGATAAAAATTCCCAAATTTAATACACAACCTCTTTAAAATAATGGACGAGATTGGAGAAGTGGGCGTGGCACCTCGCATACAAATACATTTTTCCTTTCTCTCTATCAGGAGAACGACAAGAGCTAAAGTTTGCAATATTGCATTTTTCTTAAGATATACAAATAAATTTTTTCTTTTTTTTTTTAAATATCATTTCACTTTTATTCTTATTTCAATTACTTTTTTACATACAAGTTTACCTCTTTCTTTTTTACTACAAGCCTGTATTAAAATCTTTAACTTTATAATCTCTATTTATTTTTCTCGCAGCGTTTAGAATTTTGCAGCGTTGCAAAATTCTAAACTTTGAAGTACAATTAAGGTTTATTTTCTTCTTCTTTGGAAATGGCAAGCGATATATTGAGAAAAATTCCTAATCCAGAGAAATTTTTATGGGGTTAAAGTAAAATCATAAACCGAATAGGACCATTTAAAAATTATCTCAAACGCGAAAACCGGACGTGCACTTCAGTTCATTTATTGGCTTTTGTAATGGCGCTCTATACTTTGGCTCCGGGTCGTCAGTTCCCAGTCCAAAAGAGACATAACTATTAAGCGCAAAATTATAAAAAGTAGCCAGTTTCCCCAAATTTCTTGTTATAAATTCGTGGGATTTTAAAATCATAAATCTCACTTAATTATGAACTAACACAGAGTATAAGTTGAAGAAATTTGACCAAACATCCATGGAACTTTGTTGTTTAGTTGTGGTAACACTGCCTCATCCTCTCATTTATCCTTTCTTTACACAAAGTCCGTTGTTTATTGACCCTTTTTTAATGGAACTTAAAAATTCAATAATTTGCAAATAATGTCATTTAAATTAACATGAATTTTTATTTAACCATAATTTAACATGCAACGTCTATTTATCGTTTTTAGCCTTTATTTTTTTATTAGTTTTGGTTTTATGGGCAACACTAAACAAATAAAAAAAAAAAACATAATAACAAAAACAAAACAACACATATAAACATTATTAAAATGCCACTTGATACTTCCTGTAATCATATGTAAAGCTGTCATTTAGCGCAAAATAAAAAACAACGAACGAAAAACTTTTTATTTTTAGACAGGCGTCAATAAGTTGTGTTTCGACCGAACATTGTTGTGACAGTCTCTATAACCACAAAAGCAATAATAGTTGGTAGTGGCAAAAACAATAGTAAAATTTTTGAAAAAATTACATATGGAATTTCTAATATTTGACCAGATTTTAAAATTATACTTTTAATGACATTTAGTAGTTCAAATCTGAAAATAAATTCCTTATTTTAGGATTGAGCTTCTCAATTGTGTAAATTATCGTATAAAGGGGGCCAAGTTCCAGAAAGCTCTTTGCCCGTGCTTCAACATTTTGAAAATTTTGCCAATTTTCAGCAAACACAGAAGCTTGTTAGATATGAAATTAAGAATGATTTGTAACAAACCAATTTTTTTACATCACCAATTTTAATCCATTTCCTTATAATATTTAAAAAAGTTTAAATATAACACAGTATAATCTCCCTTAAGAGACACCTTTCTTTAAGTGGCCACACGCTTTCGACGGACAATATTTCCTGGCCCCGGCAGCGTTCGAAAGGAAAGAATTGAGTTTTACCTTTTACCATTGTGGAATGAGCAGGTGGAAATTAGGTCCCAGCTTACGTCAAAAAATATTTTAAGCAAAAATCAAAAGGGTGCCGCTGAACGTGATGAAATAAATAAATTTTAATGCAATTTCTTTCTACCTAAATTTATTCCCAAAAAAAAAAAAAAAAAAAAAAAAAAAAAAAAAAACAGCACAAAACGTGGACTTTTTGTAAACATAAACAAAACTTTGATATTAGATTGGACAAACAATGCAAGAGAAACAAATCCTCATCTGGCATAATGCTGCCACCTGTAGCTCGTTTCTGTATTTCTCGCATCGTAAAATTTCTTACATGAAGTGTGAAACAAAAAATTCCATCGTTTCTCGATTTATGAGATAAAAGTGTTTCTGTATTTGAATGCGAAAACAGACACAACAAATTCGGTTTATACTGGAATATTTCCAGTAATTAACAGCCTGTTTTTAGAAAACGTAAACAAGTGAGTGAGTGAGAAATTATATTGAAAACAAAAACAAATTTTCGTTTTTTATTGTTGTTTTCAATATAATTTCTCACTCACTCACTTGTTTACGTTTTCTAAAAACAGGCAGTAAGTGTCAAATAAAAGCGAAACGTCAACAAAAGAAATAAATATAATAAAAACAGGGCTGCCAGATTTGACGAGTTATCGTCATCTTGACGACTTTTTGTTCCGATATTAACAAAGTGGCGTTTTGATGATTTTTTCTAAAAAAGTGACGAAAGCAAAAACAAAATCAAAAATATTTTATAATTTTGTTGTTACTTTCTATAGAAATTCATCTTGAATTTTTAAATTTCAAACACTTCTATTTTGTGGCGTTGAAAATTAACAAAAAAATAATATGAATGTCTGTAGAAAGCAACAACAAATTTATAAAATATATTTTATTTTTGCTTTTAATGAAATTGTTGGCGTTGCGTTTTACACTATAAGCCCCTTAGTCTTCGAAATAAGATAATTGTAAATAGTTTTATATGTTTGTTTATTAGAAAAAAAGATATTTTTAGAAACAAGGCTGCTTAAATTTTTATATTTATCCCTATTGTGAAAATTGTCTTCGAAATTGTTTGTTTCTTCCCTAAAAAATGTATCGGCAAAAGCAAAATTTCGAGGGAAAGTAATGGACCGACTTGGCTTATTTTGAACATACTTCTTATATACATATACAAAATATGATTGTTATTTGATATTCTTATCTTATATGTATGTACACTTTTGTGCCAAAACCATTATTCCGGCAAGAAAGAAATTTGTTTGTCTCCCAGTAAAAACTTTTTCAAAATGGATAACTTCTTTCGCTCGTTATTAAGTAGCTTTCTTCCATAAGAACTTCGATAACTACTTTTTTCTGGATGTATTAAGATAAAATAAATGACTTACTTTTGAATTTGTTCTTTTTGGCACAACCCTTGTAAAATTCATTAGTTTTTCAGTAGAATTGTATGTAGTGCTTTTATGTGTTTCTGATTACTTAACATATTATTTTGTAGGTTAAGATTTTACTGGGTCTTTAACCCGTTTATTTATGAACCGATTTTTTTAATTTTAACTACAAGGTATACTAAGTATATTTCAGGTAAAAAAGAAAAAGATTATAAGAATAGGTAAATTAAAGATTTATATCTCAATTATTAAATAATAATTATTAAATACCCATGAACTTAAACTATGTTTTTGTTTGATTAGTTTTTAATAAAAGTCGAAACAAATTTGTTTAAAATTTATTTTAAATTGCACGATGTTTAAAACAAAAAAGACGATCTTTTTTATTTTTTTCTCAGGAAATTGACGATTTTGACACAAATTTATCTGGCAGCACTGATTAAAACCAAAGCAAGAAAATAATAACAAAAATTTAAACTAACAATATATAACAATTGTTTTTTGTTTATTTTCATCATATAAATTATGCATTTATCATTTATATTTCTTCTATTTTTTTTATTTATTTAAAAAAAATAGTATATAAACATATTTTAAATTCAAAATATCTACATTTTGTTTTTCTCGCCACCAAATTCAAATGTGACTTATTTTGACAGTTCTTGAAAGAAACTTTTCGCAAAATATTGTTATAGAAACACTTTTTCTCGCATCCTTCCAATAATTGCTGGAAAATTATTAAAATGACAGATAATTCTCGCAATGGAAAGATACAGAAACACTTGTGCGAGAAAACCCATTTTTTGTTTCATTTTGCACTGTTTCTGTCCCGATTCAATGGTTTCATGAGGAAAATTTTACGATGCGAAAAATACAGAAACGGGCTACTGTATTCTTTCACCATATTCCTTTAACGGGCACATTTAAATGGTATGTATTTATGGTGTCCGATTGAAGACTTAATTAAAATTTTATTATAATTTTGATCAATATCTAGGGCCGTAACTGAATTTGTATCTAGAGCTGAACCTTTCAAACAAAAGAGGATCAAGAATTTCTATAACCTAAAATAAATTAATTCTGCACTTGGTACAAACTTTTATCAATAACCGATAAAACCATAAACTTTTTAGTAAACGCTACAAATAAAAAGAATTTTGTTGTAACCACTGTAATTTGGTGACAAGCCACAAATAAGCAATCTGTTTCCCTTACTTCTGGCAACTCTGGGTATGACCAAGCTTTTAGACTTATATGTACCACATTTGTTAGTTTAAGTATTAAGGGCACAATACATTAAAATCTAAACGTCGCCTGATACAAACCTTATGCCTGCTGTGAAATTTGACCTTTAAATCTCAAAGTTCTGAAATATATGAAAAAATTCCGTGACATTTTCTTTCCCTAGGGGCAACATACACAATAAACATGCTTAATGTGAAATTCGTGTACTTGATGGCTTGATGAACACTTACTGGATTACCCGTCAAGCATACATTTTGTTTATGATTCAGTGGTGTTAGCATCAATAGCGAAGATTCTAAGTCATTTTTAGTTTGTTCTGAAAGAGTTTTTAAAGAAATTTGTATAACACATTCAATTTTAAAGTGACTCTTATCAACCTGACGCCTTAAAATATTTTTGTAAATGCTTGCGTGCTTCATGAGAAAATACCATCATACACTCATCATAATGAGACATAAAGCGTGCTAAAAAACAAAATTTTTGTATTTTTCAACAAGCATTGTCGGCGATACACGAACAAACCCATTATTTTCACTATTACTAACATAGTGCTTGATGAGAATTTTGATAATGTATGGTGTCCTTAAAATTTATTTTCCCATATGGTTCCTTCAACAATCAATGTTCCTCAGTTGACGATTTCTAAAAAAAATCCAATAGTAAAAGATTGGGGTGCGGTACTCAAAGCCTGTTCATCGACTTCGACCGTTACCGTTCGCATAGAAAATTATATTTAAAACAAAAACAAAATTTTCAATTTCTCATAGAAAATTATATTTAAAACAAAAACAAATTTTTCAATTTTTTTTTTTAAATATAATTTTCTATGAGAACGTTGAACATGAAACTGTACTCTGCAATGCTGTTTTGTTTTGTAATTCTTACACTTTTCAACTTGAAGTTGGCTGTAGATATTTTTGTATGTATAACATGTAAAATGGAGAAGCGAAATTGCAAGACTAGAATTTCATAATTTGTACAAATTTAATTTCAAAGCAGAATTTAAAAAAATTGCAACTCTGAACGATGACATATTGTTATCAAAATTAAAAATCTTTTAATTACTCTGGTGTACATTAACATTTATAAAAGACTGTATAGAACTTAAAAGTTTTAAATTTTACAGTTTTGTTTTGAATTTTATGTGTTCTTTTTGTGTTCAATTTTTTCAAAAGTGAGTATGAATAATAAATAAATGACGAGGGTTTTATTTAATATTTTGTTGTATGCATACAACAACAATAAAAAAAAATAACAACTAAAACAACAATAAAATGGTAAACTTGTTTTGTTGCAGAAGTATGTACATAATACATTTGCTTTTAATTAAAGCAAAGTACAAATCCACATGTTGGTTTATTTGGAGGGGAGAAATAAAACAAATGGGAATGGGATTGATGTTTTGTTGAATGGGTGACGTTGGTCGGTCTAGGCGCCCATTTTATGACCATTATGCCCATATACGTATGTAATTATTAGCTAAAAAGTGTAGAGATGGAAGCATTTTTCAGAATTATTAAACGCCTTAAAATAGAGAGAGAATAACAAATTAAATTCGCGTGTGATTTTGTACTTACAAGGATTATTCATTTATTTATTATTTTATTTTTTTTTGCTTATTTTGTAAATTTTAATTAAGGCCTTACAAGTGTTGATGTCACGAATGAGCAATGTTTATGTTTGGTTTAAATCAGTGTTCGAAAATAAACAGGATATTATTTAGCGTTCGGCTCACATGCCCAAGAACGATATCTATTTTTTTTAGTGATTGTGTAGACGAACTTAATACCCTTAATACCGTTCGTAACAATTTTCAAGAAAGAGTAGAAGATTATGCGCCCCATACACGCTTCAATTCAACTGAGTCTTTCAACTGAATTGATGCTTGGCCACACACTTCATCCACTGAATTGAAAGATTTTAAATTAATTTTAAAATTTAATGAAATAAAGGACAATTTTTACAATACTTAACTTTTTTTTGCAAAAGAAAATTACAAAAATTAATTTTGACAGCTAAACAAGAGACTCGAGCACACACAGTACAATCGAATTGCAAGTCTTGGTAGTCAACTTTAAAAACTCAAAATCTTTTGATTTTTCTTTAACTTACTTGACAACCGTCAAACTAGTCAATTGACAAATCCATACACGCTTTGATTTGGACAACAACCGACTCAGTTGACAATCGAATTAAATCGTGTATGCGCTGCTTTATATATTGTTCTGTTCTTCGTTAAAAAACAGAACAATTGTTTATGGTTTATAATGTTTCATTTTTACATTAATGAAGAAATGAACAAAGAAAAATTTTTAGCAACAAACGCACCACGAACAGCTCTTGTGTTTGATTGTGCATGTTTTGTTTGTGTAAAATTATTTTGCTAGCTTTTTGTTTTTTTTCGTATGTGTAAGCCAAAAGTGAAGAATATTAATGAGCCGAACCGAGCACAACGCAGCGGTATTAAATGTTCTCATCTTTTGTTGAGTTTGATAAAAAAAAAACAGCATACTTTTTGTCTTCGAAAGATGACTAACAGGGAAACGTTATTTTTTTTAGCGTTTGTGTTTGTTCCTCAAACGTTATTTTTTTAGCGTTTGTGTTTGTTCCACAAATCTACAGATCCGAACACTAACGAACGATATTTAGGGCTAATAAATCAGCGCAAGCTAAACTCTCTTTTTTTGTTTAAAATGTGTTTATAAACCAGCAAATCTATGTATAAATAAGTAAACATTTAAACCATCTCTAAACGCATTAAACTGGGAGTTTAAACTACCAATACAAACCATGTGAATTTGACAACATATACGTAGTGCTGCCACATTATTATTTTTTGCACTACATATAATACCTATATGGGGCACTGATGTACAGCTGTTAAGTTTAAACCACATTTAAATTCAAGTTGAGTTCAACTAAACCAACGTTTAAACATTCATTGATTTATTAGCCATTAGTGTTTATTTTCGAACACTGGTTTAAATTGAAAAGACACTTGAAACTATGTAAGTGTGTGATGTTTTTGTGGACATGTTAATTTGTTATAAAAATAAAAAAAAAATTAGTATACATAAGATTAATACAGAGCAACATTGGCGCTCCGGTTGGCTGGTTATTAGTTATCTAGTCTATCAGTTCGATAGAGATTCTGGTCTGTTTCACTATAACGGGCTGAAGGTCTAAGTTTCTCTTGCTCGGTTAATTAAGTAAGAGTATGATTTGCAATTATATTTGCAACTCTTAATAAAAAAAAAATAAAATAAAAATATGTTAATATCTACGGAACAACATTTAAAATTGTACAGTACTTTCCTTTTATGCGGGATATGATTTAATTTCAATTTTCCCCCTTTTTAAGAATGCTTAATGTTTGTTTCGCTATTTATTCCAGTTTAAAATTTATTACTTTTACATTTTTCTACGGCCACCAAAAAGTTTCTTTTTTTTTGTTACTGTTTTGTTTTCCCAAAGAATGTTGCAAAGGCAATAATAAAGAAATCACTGACCCAGTTACCGGATTGAGAATAATTCTTTAGCAAAAGGGAAGATGGCCACATCATAAACAATAATTTGGAGCACCAGGCTAACGGCACCGGAACGGAAAAACATGCTGGATTCTTAAGGAAACAGTAAAAGTTTTTTTCGGTTATAATTTTAATAAGAAAGTGAACGTTTTTTTTTCTTTCTATTTTTTTTTTTTTTTTTTTTGTTAAAAGGAATTCTGTAAAAATTCTTTCAACGTAAAACCTTAAGAGACTTTAAGTGTTGTAGCTAAAGTATTTAGGTAGCTAAGAAAAGTGGTTAATACCATAATTAAATCTTTTTTTGTTTTGAAAGCTGCCGCTTAAATGGCAGCAAAAGGAACTTAACAATAGCCCAAATTGCTTGAAATTCTTTGGTTGACAGCATAAAAAAGCAGGAGAGCAGTTCTTATGTTCATTTTAAATGGGCTGTTTGTTGTGTTGTTATTATGCAATTACCCCAAAATAAGCAAATGAAATGAAATTATTAAAGCCTTAGAAAAATGTAAAAGAAAAAGATTTAAATTACTACTAAAAAATATTGATAAAATCCAGAAAATTAAACATGTTTTAATTTGAATTGCTTTAAATTCTTTGAAAAGCGTCTACAAAATATTTAGGTTCAAAAGATATTCAACTCTTATTTTTTTTTTTTTTTTTTTTTGTAATAACAGTCATTAAAACTTTTTTAACTTCAAATATTTCTTATTGTCTTAAATGACACACTTGGCAATAGAGTTGCTCTGCTAACTAAACCAGAAAAAATTGTGTTAAAATAATATTTCAAACTAAATTTTGTTAGTTGTTTCTCATAAATAAATCAATTTATTTCTATATTTGTCACACTTTGCAGTGTAGGAAGAAGAAGTGAATAAATAAAAAAAACAAGTAAGGGTGATATATTCGGCTGTGTCGAACCTTAAATACACTTCACCACACCACTCACCCGCTGCCACACATTATCAAACAGAATTGAAGCAAGTAAGAGTGTTATACTCGGCTATACTTAATCTTATATACCCTTCACTATGGTGCAAAAATAAGAGACAGTTATTTAAATACCGTTCTTAAAACAAAAATAATTCAGCTTTGTGCCACGCCCAATCCCGCCCACATTTTGTCGGATGTTGTGAATTGATAATCAAGGTGCGTGTACCTAATATGGCCTCTGCCGTTCTCCAGATAAAAAACAACAGGGGTTTTTGGGAAAAATTAGAGGTAGTCGTGGTTTTTGCTCATATCTTAGCCAATTGTCGACCGATCAGGCTGAATTTCAATAGCAAAATATTCCGGACTGTATGTGACATAAATATATAACTACCAAGTCTCCATCACATCTGGGGTCTTCAAAAAACTCATTGCTTCGGACAGAAGAACATCGTTAAATCAACTTCGCTACTTATAACCCAAGGTCTACATTAAAGATAAATATGTATTTCAACAAGTTGGCAATACCGTCGGCAGAATAACAGAGCAATATTTCTTTTTGCTCAGCTTATGTTAAAGACATGGGAAAACGTATGTATGATAACTTATAATTTGAAAAAAATCAAGGAAGAAGGTGCAGTGTAAAAACTCCCGCCATCTTGCAAAAATTATTTTTATTAATATAAATTCTTTCTTATTCGACTTATTTTTTAAATGTATATTAATTTGTTTAAGCTTAAGATCTTTTTTTTTTATAAATATATTAAAATTTTTTGATAATTTTTTTGGCTGAGCCGCGCCTCGAACCTGGCTTGAATTAACATGTTTCAAGAATCACCACATTCTTTCACCTCTTCAGCAAAAATAATTTAATGGAAATTCAATTTGATGAACTCAAGCCTAACAAAAAAATATCAAAATTAAAATTAACTGTTTAACTAAAAATCACAATTGTTCTTAAAAATATTAAAAAAATTAACATAAATTTAAATAATAAAGATCGAATAAGAAAAAATTATATTAATTTAAATAATTTTTGCAATTTTATTTAAGTGTTCATTTAGTTTTTTAATTAAATTATTTTGCTACAATTTCACAAACTTAATTTCTTTCCCACACAATTTGCTTCTATTTTTTTTTCTTTTTTGCTTTTCTTCTTTTTATTAATTGACAAACAAAGTTAGCAATAATTTTCAACAAAAATGGACTAACAATTATTGCAACATAAATTGCCGGCAATAAATATGTACTACATTAACTTGGTGGCCACACGATCAAGTTTTGCCTTTCAATTTGCAATTAACTCTCACTTTTTTACTAACACACTTACACTTTTTAAATTGAACACGAGATTGCTTTCAATTTCACATTTCCATTTGTTTGGCAATTTTACTTTTAATTTAACAGCTGATTACATGTTTGTCTTTATACATTGTTTTCTTGATGGCAAAAGTAAATTGCAGCCTACGTCACAGCTTTCAATTTTTGAACAACAACTTGATCGTGTGGACGCAGGGTTAAGATAACATAATTTTGACATTTACTGCAAGATACCTATGTCGCAATAATTATCTCTGCTATAGACGGGCAGTTAGGGCCCAGAATATACATACTTAGGTCTTAGATTAACATATATTGATAAAATAGCAAACGAAATGAAAAACTTATACACATATACCCTTTCCACCTGAGGTGAAGGGCATATAAAAAAAAACAAAAAAATCAAAATATGTAGTTAAAATGTGGTAACGAAACATTGGTAAATGTTTAAAAAATGCATTTGAGATTTTCCCAATACACATTTAAACAAAGTAAAGGTAGGTTTGCTTGCTTAAAAACAATCTAGCGACAGAAAACAAATATACAAAAAATTTTCTGAAAAAATATGTCATACCGTTGAGACAACAACAATAACTAACATTGAACAATGTTAAGCCAAATACAAATACAAGCCTGAATAACATATGTATATACAGTGGGGCCGAAACGTCTATAGACAGAAAAAATTATTTTTCGAATTCAAACAAAAAATTTGTGGTATCAAAACATTTTTTGTCTGAAATCGGTCCTACAAACAAATTCGCATATTCAAACAATTTATTTGCATTTTGTTTACTAAAAAAAACACACTGATTTTTTCAAACAAATAATTTACAGAATCAAACAAAAAGTTTACTGAAATTCATATAAATTTCAAACAAATAATTTTGCTGAATCAAACAAAAATTTTTTGCACAAGCAATAACGCGCACCCAAGCTATCACTGAAGGAGAAGATGAAGGCAGAAGCAGAGCGGCGGCTGGCTTTGAGACACATGTTTTGTTGGAATTATTTATGAACGAAGTCTTGTTTATACACACAATGTTTTTCTTCATCACTCACTGTTGCTGTATCCTTTCCTTGGCTAAAGAAGAAGAAATGTAACATATAACGGCAGCAGACCAACTCGATAGTTTTTCGTCATCATTTTATTTTTGTATTTGATGTATTTAAGTAAACAGTTTTCAAAAATTGAATACGGGATTTTGTTTTTCATTCTTTTTTTCCAACTTTGAAACCAACCAAATTTTGTTTCTTATAATGTTGTTGTTGTTTCTGTTGTTTAAAAAAGAATGAAACCTTTTTTTTACCTGCTATTTTTTTTGTTTTTTTACTAATAACCTCGTCGCGCTATTTTATCATCTTTCTTCTTGTTGTACTTTTTTAAAGCGTCCAAAAATAAACTGTATGTGTTTTGTGTTGCTGTTCTTATATTTCACATAAAGAAGTGTTGCTTACGATCAAATAAAAAATGCAAAAAACGACAACATTAAAGAGCGTTAAATATTTCATACAAAATTATGAAAAATTGAAACCAATAACGCGTATATTATATTATTGAAAAGTTGTCAACATTTTTGTTGGTTAAATAAAAATCAAACAAAGATATTAATTGAATCAGTAAAAAAATTTGTAGAAATTAAATAAAATTTCAAACAATCGTTTGTTTGAAAATAATTCGGCAATAATTTTTTCTGTGTACATACCACTTATTCCTTTAGTTAATAAAAACTATACTTATGTACAGAGGGAGATCTTGGAATAATGTGGAAATGAAGCACCAAGTGCAAAACGGGAACTACTGACATTCACTTCATGTACCTTATTTGATTATTGTTAAGAAATCAGGTGTAAAAAGTGTCATCTTAGACAACTTCAAATTAATGTCAGTTCTTCACTTTTCGAGAGAGTAACATAAAACTTGCATTTATTTAACTTCACTGTCTAAATTATTAATTATCTCAAAATTAATGTTTTGAAGTTCTAGTTCCCTTCTGCACTTAGCGATTCAAAAAGTTCTGGATTTTCTAAACGGCTAGTCCGATTGGAATAAAATTTTAGGTCGCAATTAACGATTATAGACGAATTTAGATAAAGAAGGGTTTTCTGCCCAAGGGCAAACTTCCACTGGGAGACCAATGCGGTCCATTGTGAATAGACGAGTTTAAGTTTTTGATTATAGAATTATCAGGATAGACGATATAGGTTCCCAAAGGAGGGCACCTCGGCTATTACAAAAATTAAAAACGATTTGAATTTTTAATTATTGCCCGATTTGAAAAAATTTTTTTAATTAAGTTCTACAACAAATACATAATATATCTCTTATAGTTGAAGAAATATCCGACTTTGAAAATCAAAGTCTAGTATTTTGCAAATATAAGGCTCACATTTACCATAGTTTTTTTTTTAATATTTTTTTTGTTAATCTAAAAGTCTAGAATTATTTTCATTTCTTTTTTCCAAAATTTCCCACTGTTTTATGATTACTGCATATCATTTTTAGTATTAGGATTAGTGGGCGGTAAGTTGACTTTTCTGTGCCACTGTATGCATGTGCACTGTACGATATAAAAACAATTTGACAATTTGACGTATTTGCGATCCCGAAAAACTCCCAAGAAAAAAATTTTTTTTTAAGGTACTAAATCGGAGAATAATAACGTGAAAAAACGTTCGAGGAGAAAAGTCCCCTTATTGTGAAAAGTTTTTCCCTCGTAATTTTTTTGCTTTTACCTTCAATTTTCTCACTTTATTTTTGCTGAAGAACAGAACATGTGTGCAAGTTATTTGTCTTATAGAGAATATTAAAGTTTACAACACACATTTTCGTTGAATGTGTCATATTCTTTTCATCAGTGTCAACATAACTTTGTTGTGTTGGTCACTGTAATGTTAAACTGCAAATGTAAACAAAACGTATGTATGTGCATATTTATTTGTACTTGGTACTCGGTATTCGATTTGCTTTGAAAAATGTTTTTTTTAATGTGTGATGAGACTCTTGATTTCTTTTTCTGTTTTATGTATATTGTAATTGTAGTATTTATTTAAAATGAATAGAGGGTAATTTAGGTGATGGCCAATATAATGTTTAAATTAAATGAAAAGCTTTATTTATTTTACAGCAAAACCCGTAAACACACAACAGAAAAAGAAAAAAATTAAAATACCACCTAAAGTACACTGACAAAAAGAAATGAGATAAATAAATAGCCCAAGAGGAATTTTTATGCATTTCTTAATTGCCCATATACATATGTTTGTATGTATGTATGATGAAATTATTAAAACATATTTCAGTTAAAGAAAAGTTAAGTAACATTTATTTATATTTTCATGTTTACAAAAACAGTGGAAAATTTTATAAAATATTAAAATTTGAAAAACTAGTCATCGCAATTGTATAAGAAAACGCGTAAATTTCACGTATGTATGTATAATACGGAAGACACTCTTAACTAATGATGATTTTGTTTTTTCAACTTCTGTTATTGCTACCTGAGCTGCTACCCAAAACTGAAATTGTTAAAGTAGAAAAATGCATATTAAAAGTAGCAAATTATTCGATTTTAGAACTTCTGCTTTATTAATATTGTTTCATTTCGACTTTTATTGTTCAATATTTGGCAATAGTAATGATATTTTATTAACTTCAATACCTTTTAAATGCTGTTGCTACTGCTACATAACATTTTTTTCCTAATCAAATCCCGCGAAGCTCTACGCTTGTCTGCAGGCTACCAGAGTCTTTGGCGGGAATCGAACCCGCAACACCGGCACTGATAGACCAGCTCACTACCAGCTATCTTACCGGGGCCCTCGGTGATAATTGCAACACTGGAAAATATTTATTTTTTATCATTTAAAAAGTTTCTATTTCTAAGAAAGAGAAAATAAATTTTTTTTTAATTTAAAACTTTTAATTGAATTTTATTTCTCAGCATCTCTAGAGTATGATGAAATGCTTTATAAGCTTTTATTACAGATGCAAGTAATAGTGCAACATTTTTTTAACGGTTTCCAATTCCCCTACGCTCTTAACGAGTTTCTACTGTTTTACAATACATTTATCAAAGAATCCTAAATGTATAAATGTATGTTTAGCATTTTAACCCGAGAAAGAAATTACATTTCTTTGCCAGAGATTCGGTGCCATTCTATTTCCAATTCCATTGAAATTGGTGTCTAATACCATTAAAAATTTAAGCTTCAGCTTTTACATCTCCTACGTCTTGTACCTCCTTAATCCCATCATCATCATTTTATACCACAGTGGGGTGGTCGAAATGGGATGGCAGATTGGTTGTCGTTGGCTTTTGCTTCTGGGAAAGGAAACATTTTAATTGCATAAGGATCAACAAGCGTAGGCGTGCGT
Organism: Pollenia labialis; assembly: GCA_949318255.1. Lineage (NCBI taxonomy): Eukaryota > Metazoa > Arthropoda > Insecta > Diptera > Polleniidae > Pollenia > Pollenia labialis. Next base: position 140,870,063 of record OX439140.1, on the reverse strand, counting down.
GTGCGTTTGCATTTTAAGAAACACGCTATGGTTTGAAGAGAGAGAGAGAGAGAGAAAGAGAGAGAGAGAGGGAAAACGTTATTGAGAATTTAGTTTTCTTAGATATTTTTAATGGGTTTTTAAGGTTTTAGCCATTGCACAAGCCATTATTATTTTTTATGGTTTTTCTTTCGATTTTTTCTTTAAACGCATATGCACATATCGTCACCTTTAATCCAAACGGACGCAACTAGCCAAAAAATTTAAATCGTTTTATAAAAAAGCATGTTAGCCCAAATGCAATTGCCAAGATCACTTTGTTTTTTATTGATTTTGGCTTTTCCTTAAAAAAAAAAAAGTGTGAGTTTGTCCGTTTGCATTTATGGTGACGATATACTTTTATTTTTTGCAGTTAACGATATAAATTTTCTTTCTATGGTTTTAACGAGGAGAAGTCTTGTTTTCTTAATTTCTTTATTTCCTAACATTTCTTGTTCTAGTTTTGCGTTTTTCTTTTAAAATGCTTATAAAAACAAATGTTTTTTTTGTTTATTTTACTTTTGTCTTTAGATTTTAAATGAAACTTGTGGGTAGTTCTTATTTACATTAAAAAAAAAATTGTTCCAGAAAGATTTTACAAAGTAATATTTGAAAAATCAAGTCCATATCAATATGAAATGATTTATACTGACAGGTGGGGAGTTAAAACGTCTGGCAACATCCAGATAAATTCTGACTTAAAATATAAAATTCTATATATATGTATATCTCAAGATAACGAATTTTGCAACACGATAACGTTAAAAGTTTTAATAATTTTTTTGTACGGCATCTCAAAAACCATTTGAGACGTTATTTGGAGGGAATCGATTGGATGCATATGTCCTCTAAGTAGGAAAAGCATTGAACAAATTAATATACGATGCAGTTTGGAGTATTTTTTTTTGTCAGGGGTATACTTGTTAAATGCAAATGTACATAGCTTGCAAATACATTGAAGGTGTATAAACTTTAGACAAACAGATTCTCGTCTATTAGACGGCTTCTATATGAAATTAACCTTTTGAAATTTATGTGTGTGAATTTAAATTTCGAAATTTATTGCATAACAGAGTTCTGTTATAGCTCTAACATAGCACTGTTAACCATATAGAATTGTGATGTACACACAGAAAAAATACCAAAATTAACATGGAAACATGTTGATTGAGAATCATAGTTAATTTCTGCAAAAGTATGCCCTTTATTAAAATTTATCATTATTTCATATTAATTTTAAATGAAAAATATTAAAATAATCTTAAATCAAGCTTATTTAATATTATTTACTGTTAAAAAAAATAAAAAAAAAAATATTAAAATATAAATAAATATGGATTCAATATTGAATCCATAAAAACCTGTTTTATATTAAAATCAAAAGTGTATCTTGTTAAATTAACATGCATACATAGTTAAGTATGTTAATTTTTTTATTTTCATTCTTAAAATATATTATAAAAAGAAGACAATTCCCGTATTCTTTTAATTAAAACTATTTAGTTAAATAGTACATCAAGTTTTCAAAGTAGAATGATGACGAAAACCATATCGTGCCATTCTGCTGATTGATCTGTTAACAAAGGCGACTACAAAATAAGTGAAACATGTGTTACAGGGGTAAGTGTTTTGAAGTATTCTTAAATAAATGCATATGTTGTCTCTGAAGCTTCTTCACACTGTTATAACACACTCAAACCGATTAGTTTCTACATGAAATTCACGTTGTTTCAACATGAAATAACTTTCATTCAACGTGATTCGGATTGTTATTTCAATATAAATGACATTTTGCTCTAACTTTACTGCAATGTTAAATTAACATGAATTATAGTTATTTTAAAAGAAAAAAATGTTGTTCCCAAGTAATTATAAAATCAGGTTGAATTAATATGAAAAACGTATAAAGCAAAATCACCACCGAAAAATTTGAAATCAACCTTGTTTTCGACGTTTTTAACTTGATTTTTTTCTGTGTGTATGTATTCAAATTGGAATTATACATACATTTTTGGATGAAATGGACTGGAAAAAATATAGAGCTTAACACACATCCCGCTTTTCAAAAACTTTTATTATTTTAGGTATATAAAAGGACTTTTAATGTTTTTTTTCTTTACAATTTCTCTGGAAGATTTTCCCGAATTTCAGAAAAACAAGAGGAGATGGGTGGATGAAATTTGATGGAATCTGTGGCCAAAGTGGTCCTTTATGAAAGTGGTCCTTTATGAAAATTAATTATCAGAAGGTGTTGCGTCTTTATACGAATTTTTAAATTTTTCCATATTTTCTAATTTTGAATTTCACTGTAAGAAAAGGAAAAATTCCATCAAATTTCATTCGCCCATCTCCTCTCGTTTTCCTGGAATTCATCTATGGGCATTAACTTATGCCCATATAGTTTAAATTTCATTAAAATCAGTTTGAAAGGCAGAAAATGACATTATCGCCCCTCGTGGTCCTATTTTTTATAAAATGCATAACTTTTGTGTCCATATACATAGATATGGTTCTATCTATATATTAAATTTTATTAAAATCGGTTTGATAGTTTCTGAGGGGAAGAAATTTCCCCCTATCTTCCCTCGTGGTACTACGATTCGGCCCATTTTCAATAGGCTTGGTCTTTGTTAGATGTACAGCCAGCCAGCCAGCCGGACGGACATCGTTAGTTCGACTCTGGAAGTGATGCTGAGTCGATCGGTATAATTTATGGTGGTGGGTCTTGGACCAATATTTAAAGGTGTTACACACATCAGCACAAATGCATAATACCCTCTTCAATATTGTAGTGTGGGTATAAAAAACGAAAATTAAAAGTTACAAAAAAAAAAAAAAATCAAACACTTATAGTTGTTTAATTGAAAAACACAGCGGACGTATGTATGTCTGGTACTTTTATGCAATTCGGCCTTTTTAGGGAGCTAACAGGTATAACCTGTATTTTAGAACTTCTTTGTCACCCCATCTATATTTTAAACCAATAAACATAGAAATTAAGATTATACCAAATTCGTAACTTAACTAAAAAATTCATATATAAAATTGGTACTTTTACGAAATTTAAGGTGTAAAAACGGTACATAACATTTTTCTCCTTTACTAGCTGTTTGGTCCCGGCACTGCTCGGGATTTTCTAAAAAAAAAATAAAAAAATTAAATACTGCAGAATTTTGTTAATAACTTGACCCTAGCGCTATCTACCAGGTCAAAATTTTATCAGGAAACTTATTTTAGTTTAATCAATATATTTTTTGAATTTCAGCCAAATCTTAATATAAATATAAAAAATGTAAATATCACGACAACAGCGCCACCTATCGGCATTAAACTAAAGAGAAACCTGGCTCCCAACTAAAATAATTTATTGTCCAAGTTTGGTGTCCAGCGGTCCAGCGGTTCTTGAGTTTTAGGAGCACATACACGGCAAGAACGTTTTTACAGATGGGCTCCCAGTACAATATTAAAATTGTTGATACATACTTCAATGGGGAGAAAAAAAGTATCCAAGAGAAAAAACCGGAAAAAAGTTCTTTCTTTTACTGTTTTGTGCTGCATGTGGTAATTGGTAATCTAAAAGGGGGAGCTTTTTGGTACTTTTTCGTTCTACAACTGGTAATTTTTTATTTTCATTAAAATTGTACATAGAAACAAAAAATTAAACGTGCAATGTCTTGAGTGGATGAAAATCTAAAAGAGGGAACTTTTTTGTACTTTTCTGTTCTTCAACTGGTACATTTTTAATTTACGTAAGTATTGGACCTAGAAACATAAAATTAAAAATGAAAGCTCCTGAGTGAATGAGAATATGTAAGAAGCATCTTTTTGGTACTTTTTCGATCTTTAACTAGTACTTTTTGAATAGTTATAGCTACTGAACCTAGAAACATAAAATTCAACATGCAGAGTCCACAGTGATTGAGAAACTAAAAGAGGAGACTTTTTGGTACTTTTTTGTTTTTTAACTGGTACTTTCTGATTTTATACTATTGAAATTATAAAATTATATTTAACATTCAAGGACTTGAGTGGAAGATAAAATATTGACCGGAGGTTGGTAACTCGCCAAATCGGTCCACTAAGACGGAAAAAGCAAATTCATGTATACTTTTATGTTTGTTTTCTTTATATTTGCGTAAATAACTCTGGGCAAATCGGTCCACTAAGACGGAAAAAGCAAATTCATGTATACTTTTATGTTTGTTTTCTTCATATTTGCGTAAATAACTCTGGGCGAATTTCGACCACTAGGTAAACACTAGTACATAATTATAAATTTTCTTAAAATAAATTAACTTCCACTTACCTAAAATCTAAACTTAAATTTCTCTGATGCGTTGAAGCTCGTTTCGGCGGATTGCTGCCATTACCCGACCCACCAGGGCCATTTCCTGCACTGCCGGGAGTACCTGTCGCCAAACTTAAATTTGGACGACCATGAACTGAGGGCATTGAGTGGTTTATAAATCGACTCAAACTTAAGCGGGGCTTTGAGTAGCGTGTGTGTTTGGGTGTAGTGGCTGCTGAATTGATTGGAGTGCCGCCGATACTTTGATTATTTGGTGGCAAGGAAGCCAAACTGCTACTACTATTTGGCATTATTATGGGTAATGTAACGTGTGATGACTTAAGGAAAGCGGGTATATATTCCGAAGTCGTTGAAGACTGCGAACTGCGACGCGTCACCATTGTAGGCGATGAAGGTTGGGAATAATCATTGCTGCTGACATCACAACCGGTAGTAGATGAACAAGAGCTGGGACCAGAATTGCATAAAGCAAGAGAGGTATTCGAATTGGAAGAAACAGATATCGAAGAGGAGGAGGATAACAATGAAGGAGAGGATGTATTACTATTCAGACTCAAATTCAGACTTTTGGCGGGACTTGGCATGGTGGCAGACGTTGTAGTACTAGTGCCAGACTGACGTTGTGTGTTATTGCAAGCAGCAGCTGCTGCGGCCGTGGGTGCTATTGGACTATGAACAACAGTGCTATTGCTTTGATCGCTGGAACTACTGCTGGTGGTGCTGGTACAAGCTGTTAAAGAATGTTCTGATTCATCATCTTCCACCTCGTTTAGCTGAGAGGTGGGACTGCTTGTCAAACTGTGTTGGCCATTCGTCATTGTGGCATAATCATTTAAATTATCCGCTAAAGAATCCTGGCAATTGCCATTTTCTAATGGTGTTGTTGACGTCATTAAACTTTTGCCACCATTCATATTACAATCGGCCATAGATGACTCCAGATTGGAGGAGGGTGTCAAACGTACTGTTTGTAAAGGAACATGATCGACTACATCGACACCCGCCACCGTTGACACTGGCCTAAAATTAAGCATATCTGTTTCTAGCAATTCATCCGTGCCCACTATCGGTGACAACAACTTGGTGGCCGTATCAATTTCTCTTATATGCCTCAAATATTGATAGCTGTTATCCTGGGCATTAATGGCTTTCTTCTTCGAAGAGGATGTAGTCAGAGTATTGGCAATCATGCTTAAGTTATTGTGTTTATTATCATTGTTGGAGCCATTTGTATTATGGCCCTGTTGGTTCGAGTTCTTTTTGGCCTTAAATGCAGATATAACGGAATTCATTTTGTTTTTGTTTTCTTCTTTTAATTATAAAGTGTACCAGTTAATTTTTTTTTAAGATTTTTGAGGATTTTTCATGTATGAAAATATGAATATTTTTAATTTTTTTATAATTTAAGATTTTGGATTCTTCTTTCCGTGTTGTTGTCTTTTTATAATAAATTTGATGTTTGATGAAATGTTTTTTGATGAGAGGAAGCAAAAGTGTGTGTTGAGAAAAGTTATGCCGAAAATGTTAAGTCATTTTGCTGAAAATCACAACCTTGACATCTAAATTTTATATTGGTTTGTACGCTGATTAACATTTTTTATTCCTTAAAAATCAAGACATTTTGATGAACATTGACTTTTCGTTTTGAAAAATGTATAAAAAAAGTCATAAACTCTGTTTAAAATGGCAACAGACAAGAGTGATCATGGTGGGTAACTGCAAAGAGAATGGGAGAAAAAGTAAGATATTTAACAAATTGTTTCATTAATTTTAAAATATGAGTTATACATATGTACAAATATAGATTGAAAAAAAACAAGTAAGAGTGCTATATTTGGCTATGCCGGATCTTATATACCCTAAATTTTTTTCTAATTTTTGACATACATACATAATCGAACGCTATTAGTTTTCCCTGAATATCTTTATTAATTTTGCAAATTTTCATATTATTCGAATGTGTATTCCTGGAAAATATAGACGGAATAAGACTATTAAAGTATAAAAGCTTTTGAGGATTGTAATTTGACTTAGAATACACATTCTAATAATATGAAAATTTGTATAGTAAATGTTACTCAATATGAGAAATAAATTCCCAGATTCTATTTATTAATTTTGTTCAAATTCTCTACTTTCTGATCATTTCCGATGTTTTTTATCAAAACTTTCAGAAAAGTTAACTAAAAGTAAACTTTTTATAGCGACGCAGGTACGCTAAAATTCGGTTAACTTATTGGCGAGATCAACTTTTCCGAGAGTTAACTTTTTTGCGATTCTACTGTTTATGTTCGTCATAACTTTTTTTTTATCTGAACCGATTTTTCCGAAATTTTCAGAAAATATTTTCTACTAAAGATTTCTGATCTTTTGATATACATACAAGAAGTATCCATAGGGCATATGATAGCCCTAAAATTGTTTACCCCATTTTAGGAGTATTTTACTCATAACTTGCCCATTTTTTTTTAACCGATTTAACAGATTTATATAACGACGTCTTAAAGAACAAATTTTCCATTAATTTGAACTAGAAAATTTGGACTCGGGAAGATCTATGGTTCCCGATAAAGAGTATTTAAAAAAAAAATTATTTTGGCCATAACTTTTTCGTACATGAACCGATTTTTCCGAAATTTTCAGAAAATATTTTCTACTGAAGATTTCCGATCTTTTGATATATAAGACGTAACCAGAGGTCATATGACAGTCCAAAAATTCAGGTTTTTATAAAATGTTTGATATTTTTTGTACGGGAGCTACCACGCCCACTTCTTCAATCCCGCCCACATTTTGTGTGTATTGATAACCAAAATATTTGTACGTAATTAGGAAACTTTGGAAAACCCATTTAAACAAACACTAAAATTTATTTGAAATCTTTAAATGGGTTAAAAAAATGTCGGAAAATAAGAAAAAAATTGCAAAAATAGCGAAAATTTGCGAAAATTTTTAATATTTCAAACCAGCCATAAAATGAATTGAATGTCCCTAAAACTATAAGAAATGGCAAAAATTCAGCGAAAATTGCTAAATTCACGGAAATTCGCAAAAATTTGCTAACAGCGGCACTATTATAAATCGTTAAAGCTATAAAGAATCAGAAAACTTATACGAACAAATCGCGAACATGGCAAAAATTCGTGAAAAATTTTAAAATTTTAAACAAACCCAAAAACTTAGAGATCGTTAAATCGGTTAAAAAACATAAAAATGGTCAAACAAATCAGCTATAATTACATCAAAATCAATGAAATGTCGACTTTTAATTTAAGGTTAGTAAGGGCCTTTTGCGTTTTAGATAACGATATTTTGCTAAAAATGTTATTACATATTACAATAAAAGTCGATTTGGTTTACTTTCACTAACCCATATCTACTCTAATTGAAAACGAATAAAAACATGTCGATGTGAAATGCAGAACACCAATAATGCTAAAGTAATCCACTTTCGAGTGCATTCGGATTCTAGAACACACCCGATAATCTCCTTATTTAGTTATCACTTAAACAAAAACTGTCATCTTTTTTTTTTTTTTTTTTTTTGATAACAAACCTACACCAAATCTAGTAGTCATAGCAAAACGCCTAATAAATCTTTACTTATGTATATGGATTATTTTAAGTGTAACCACATGGCATTACTAGTTGCTTGGTAATGCCAAGTTATTACACTGAGGAAACTCCATATACGGTGAGATTTATTGACTAGTGCCATTATTTATTCTTGTAAAAAGTGAGTTATCTATTTATTTTAAATATTAATATCTTAATAACTAATTGGTTTATTTTCACATGCTAAATTTATATTATTAATAATTAAAAATTTTTTTTTGTTGATAATGTCCTTGTCTATTTTGACGTACTTGTGAGCGGGTGGGAAGAAAGTTTTTGTGTTTCAAGATAAGATTATGCATGTCATTTATTTACTTTTTATAGAAGTAAAAAAAAATGACAAGCAATTTTGCAATGATAAAAAAAAATGTTATTTAGTTTAAGTTTTTAAAAATATATTGTGTATTTTATAAACGAGTTTATTTTTATTTATAAATAATTTTCGATGATTAATAACACGATGAGTAATTGTAGAGTCGAAAAAGCAGCAACAATGTCGCCAAATATTTTAAAAGTACCAAAAAAAAATTCGTAAACTCAGTTTAACTTTCTTCGAACATTGCGTTCACCTTTATTTAGGCTACGGAAAATCCCACAAAATTTGCTGGTAGATTTTGCAGCAAGACTATAGAGTCATTTATAGACAAGACTATAAAATCGTTTATATGTAGATCAGACTTTTAGGAGAATGAAAGATAATTGGTGAACAAATAATGGGTCGATGTGTTGCTAGCAGCGAAATCTGGCAACATTTTTTAATATTTTAACGTGAGCGGCGTTGCCTGATTTCGCTGCTGGCAAAACAACTTCAGTTCAGTTGTCATCCGTAATCGAACCAAAAGTGTCTCTTTTTTGTACAAAATACATACAGTACAGTAGCAACCTCTATATTCGGACTACTATCCAGTAATACGAAAAAGTAAATATTTCGGACAGCTTAGAAAACTTTTCCTCTTTAGTCGGAACAATTTTTTTATTTCTTCTTAGTAACACTTAACTTCAGTAACTACAACACGGCTTCATAGAGACGAGTACTCGGATACAGGTAGAGAAATATAAAGGAAACATGTATCGTCATGCCGTGAGCAAAAGCATCTGCATCACATTGAATGCCGCTTCACGTCAAAGTTGGTTTCACTCAAAAAAATTAAAATTGCAGACTCCATGTTGTATTTATTTAAGTTTATTAAAAAGAGATTGATGCCAACTTTCGTGTTTGAAGAATTGTTTAAGAAAGTATTTCTCAAAAATTTCTGACAAATGCCAATCTTTTTTGAAGTTGGACAATCCAAAAGGACGAAACAAATATCTGTAATGTTTTAAATTGGTTTTTTCTTTTTCATTCTTACTCATAGTAATTAATTTTTGACTAACAAATATTTGAATACAGTTTCGAAATCGAAACGTTTTTATGTAATTTTTCTTTAATTAACTTTAATCGCCATGTTAAATTAAAATGTTAACACTTATTTTTCGCTTAAGTACTGCCATGTTTATTTATTATTTTCTTTTTTAATTCGATAACAATTTGATAAAACTTGGTTTATCAAATGTTCTTATTCAAATCATTATCAATTTAAATTCAAATGTTAAAATCAAACGATTGAAAGGTTTGTTATCAAATGATCAGATGTTTGACTTCGTGTTTGCTGGGTCCACGACATAACATTTAACTTGTTTATTTTTTTTGTTTTTAATTTATTTATGTGGGTTTTATTTATTTTTATTTTTGCTCTGACTTATCAACAGGTTGCGTGTTAAAATGTGTTTAAAAGAAATACTAAATAATTAATTTAAATATACATAACATTTTTGTTGCTAGTGAAGATTTTACAAAAAGAAAATATTTTTATTTTAGCTAAAAAAAAAAAAACATAAAAAATTCACACGATCTAAAGAGATAAAGAAAAGTTGGATTGAAAAGCAAGAAAATTGTACTTTAATCGTGAGTGTGGATGTGTTCTTCTTTTATATACACAATAGTGCTGGGATACAATCGATATTTTCTACTATCGATATTAATCGATAGTTCCGATTTCACTATTAATATTATCGATATTACTATCGACTGATTGTTTGTACTTTTGCAGGAAAAGTTTAACTAGTTTTTTATCGGTCTACAGTTCGTTGTTTTTATCACTATTGAACGTATGAGACGTATGTATGTGCGCACGTTATTTTAGATGACAGTTTTGAAAAATTGTGCAGCTTATAAGAACCTTCCGAAGTAGCAGGGACTAAAAGATATTTTATTACAACTTTAGATAATTTTCTAAATTGGTTTTGATTCTCAACCCAAAAAGTAATCAATCTAGCGGACTTATCCCCTAATGGTCGTTCATTGTTTTGTCCTATGCTCGCAATTGCAATTGCAATTGCTTTTGCATTTTTTTTTGCAACATTTCAAAAATATTTGACATTTTAGTCTCTATGTAAACATAATAGTCTCTATGTAAACAAATCCAAATTTCGATAGAAAGGCCTTTAATTCGCAGTAAAAAATCACAGATCTGCAATCCATAGCACCTGCCACTTTTGTTGTTTGTATTCATTACTGTAATTCAGCGCGAATTAATAAAAGCATGTAAAAACTTGCGACAAAAAACTGTGTGTGTATAGCTGCTGTTACATGTCTTCATAGCTGTATTTTAAATAATAATAATATCGATATTAATATTGTTCCTATCGATATTTTCGATATTTAAAGACTATCGATAGTTTCCCAGCACTAATACATACACAAGTCCACTAGAAACAGTGGGAACAACTATGGAATAAAACAAAAATAATCACCACATGTTCATATAAAAAAAAAATTTACACTTTTACACAGAAAACATGCGTTTAGCAACCGCCCCGAGTGTGGGAGCAACCAGCACACCCAGGTAGCAACATTTAGCCAAGCTTATACACTCGCCCCTTGTTAGGGAGCTGTCTAACCTACGCTGCTTTTGGGAATATGCAAGCAGCATCTGTTGAGTAGCAAGAGCATCCGGAGATGATCTAAAAGTCATCTCATGTTCGATGTAGTTCAATAACGAATGTGTCTATCAGGGGCAGGGCTGGCAGATTTGACGATTTATCGTCATTTTGACGATTTGTTGTTCCAAAATTAGCAAAGTGCCGATTTGCTGATTTGCTGATTTTTTTTCTAAGAAGTGACGATTTTTTATATGAATAAAACATTAAATTTTCTGAAAATTTAGTTTTTTAATCTTGGAATGTTTAATAACCGTACCTTAACAAGATCGGAAGGCGAAACGTTTTCTTTCGCTTAGCTTTTACGCTGATATGTCATAACAAAGAAAGAGCGTCATAGTTGTGTCACGAACCCACAAATTATAAATAAAAGTAGAGATAAAAACGATAGATAGACCAACAAATAGCTAAATTGTCATTATTCACTAATATTAGCGGCAAATTTCATTATTAAACGAGCTGCCAAAAACTGTAATATGCAAGACTTAAAAAACCCGTTGATTATTATTACAACAATGTTACACTTTGTTTATCTTTCGTCACACCATCATCGAATGAAACTTTTGCGACTCTCTTTCGGATTTGTAAGAGAGCATTTACATGAGTCTCATACGATAACCCACGTCTTACACGATTCCCACGACGAGTGAAGAATCGTATTTCGCTGTGCTATCGAAAAATCTCACTTATTGTAGGGATCTTCTACTATTAAAAAAAATGCGGCCATCGACGTACACAGACGCTCTTCATTAGGCTCCCATTAGCTCTTACACGATTGAAAATCCTAGCTGGGTATAAAGTAATTATGTTTTTGTTTGAATTTTTTTTTTTAAATGGAATAAAATTCTTTAAAAAAATTTTCAGTTGTCCGATTTTTTGACGATTTTTCGAAACAATAAAGACGTTTTTTAATATTTTGGCAGGAAACTGACGATTTCCTCACAAATTTATCTGGCAGCCCTGATTAGGGGTGTTCTGGAAAACAAAAACGCAAAATGCAAGAAGATTTCTGTAATAAAAGAATTTGATCACAAATATTATACAAATATTTCGCTAAAAATTGTAAAAATTATATTAAAAGTGTATTAAATAAAAACAACTTCGAAATTCTTGCGTTTTGCGTTTTCGATTTCCAGAACACCCCTGTATAGCTAATTTAAGCCAAAATCTTAGTGATGAGACTTTGTTTTTGTCACGGAGCAAATAACTTTCGCATTCGAAATATGTACAAGAAAACGAAAATTGGAATATGACTCACATTGGAAAAAGTAAAATGGACAATGAATTTCTTTTTATATTAAACGTATACTGTAAGTGGATTTGGCATAAACAATTAAAATATTTTAGCTAAGAACCACTGTAATGCGCAAAAATATCTTGCTGAGATAATATTTTGTTCTATTACACAACTTTTTTCTTCTTCTTTGCGTTCTTACTCTGTTATTTTTATATTATTTTCAGATTTAAAAATAGATTTTTAACCCCACATTTAAAATCATAATATCAGCATGAGCTCTGGCTAATTTGTTTAAACAAACTTTATACCATTTCCTAACTATAAATATGTACTTTAAGAAATCTAAGAACTGTATTAAAACAAAATTTAATTTAGAAATATAATTGTGTTTTTTTTTAGTTTTGGTTAAACAGAAAAATTGAAGTGACTTCAAGGTTAGATTTTCATCATGATGATGAAAATGTGCGTTTAAAAAAATAACACGAGGAATTTTGTATAATTAATTTTGCACTTAAGTTAATTGAAAAAGTTGTATTATTGTTCACATACTCTCTCTTTCTCTCTCTGCAGTAGTCTGCACAGTGAACAAATTTTCTTAGATATTGTTATTTTGCTACTAGCGAAGAATAAAAAAAAACAATTCTGTTTCTAAGCGTTTTTTTTTCATACACAATTCGTTTGTTTGTTTAACTGAATAGCGCATTTAATAAAAACAAGTTTTATTGCTCAATTTATGTTCATGGATTAGGTCATGAACTTCAGTGCATACCACAAATGTTTGTGAGAGTGTATTAAAGAGAAAAAGTGGGGAATAGGGAGGAGAGATATAGGAGTATAACTGTTTAGTTGGCAATAAAAAAATAGTATTTCCGTTTCCACTAAGTAACGCCAAGGCAATGTTGCGGAAGTAATTTATGAAATTGCAAAAAAAACTGCTGCACAAATTAAACTGAAATTTTTAAGACCTTCTCTTGCAAAACATCTTTTTTTTACAAGTGTTGGAGGACGCTGATCTTAAAATTATAAATAATTTAATTTAAATGATTTTGTTATTCGTGCTTAATTCCCAATTTTCATTATTTGATAAAAACACTGAAATTTACTGTTGATGTTGATCTGGCCTAAGCAACCAGTGGAATGCGCATGGGAATAGCTTATCTCATCAACAATAAATTTCAGTGTTTTTTTTTTATCAAATAATGAAAATTGGGAATTAAGCACGAATAACAAAATCATTTAAACTAAATTTTGTATTCACGCAGTTTTTAAGGAGTTTTTTTTTTGCCTCAATCAACTTAACAAACAGTTTTTTTGTTTTAAGCTTTCTTATGAATAGAATCGATCTTTATAGGCGGCTAAGGATATTTGAATAAGTTAAACATAATAAGAATGTGGTAATATTTTTTAACTTTCAATAGTGAAATTCAGTGTTTGGTGCAAATCGCCTTTCCAAAGACCGAATAAAAATATCGTAGCTCTTTTGTGGAATCCAACAACAAAATACACAGAATTTCCATTAGATATCATAAAAGAGCTTCGATATTTCGCATTAACTCTTTCGCAAAACCATTTGCACCAAGCACTGAATTTCGCTCTAATGTCAATGAACAAAGAAAAGGTGGAAAAAACAAGTGTTAAAAGCAGCTTTGCCACTTTCTAAATAATCACACAGGCCTGCAAAATTTGGAAAAGTCAAAACCTCCACTCAAAAGAAAAATCAATCCATTTACTCCCAAAAATAACTTAAAATGCCATAACTTCCTAATAAATGTTGGTACTGATATAAAAATTGACAACAATAACTTAAACGATAGCAAAACTATGTCATGACAAAATGTTGGTGCTTTTAGGTTTATAATTAACCAAAGGTCCCATATAAACCCACTTTTGAAAATCACTTAAAAGCAAATGAGATGAAGACAACTTAATAAAATTCGGTACAAAGAACTTTAACATGAATCTTAACCTTATAACATATTTATTTTCTGGCTGGTCCATGATTACCCATAGGTCCCAAATAGGGATTAAAACAATTTCGAAAATTTGTTTTTAAATACTGTGTTATAGTGTATCATATGGTCAGACTTGACGGATTATTCATTCATACGTGGTTGATTGGCATTTGTTCAAATCGACTCAGAACCAAACTGACTGTGCCGCTTGCTCTTCCTTTAACCTAATAAAATTTCTTCTCTCCTACCGCAATCAATTCGTTTTTCTGTCAACAAAACTGTAATGTTTCTTTTGTCAACAAAATCAAAATTACCCCTGTTATTAACACGAGCAAACAATACAAATTAAAAATTTATGAATGCAGTGCTTTTCATACGCTCACAGTGAATAATTTAATGTCAACAAAAGGATATAAAAGCATTTTTATTTCTACATTTACTCGACCTCTAGAGAAACATTATTTCAGGAAAAAAAAATTAATAACTTATTAACACTTGATAATGGCCAAAGTGAAAATGTATGTCACATATTAAACATACGAATACTATTTTTTTTTTTATTGTCATCATTATAATAAAAGTAAAATAACAAAGACTATTAAGTGGAACAATAACATAAAAATCGATAGTAAATAAGTAAAATGTTAAAATTTATGTTAAACATTTTGTTTAGCTCTTGAAAATACTTAAAGGCTGATTTTTTATTTGCTTAAATATTCAGAATATAGACACAAGAACTTGGAGAAGAACAAAATAGGCCAAGGATTAGGTAGGTGTGTGTTTTGGTTGTAGAAAATATAAAAATAAAAAGCAATTATTCAAGCATATTGATAATAATGGCGGCGACTACTAAAGAAATAAAGCTGGCAGTGTTAGTAAAATAGAAAGCTGCCAGATAGAGAAACGGAGATGCCAACTTAAAGAAAATGTGTGAAAAGTGAGACTGAAGTGCTACAGTGTTGCCACCAAGGAAACAAAAAAATTACCAAGCTATTGGGAAAAAATTATGCAAATCAATATGAAATTCAGTGATGCCAATTATGCTATTTAGTGGCTAGATTATGCCTTTTTCATCTCGTTTAGCCCTGAAAAATAAGTATTTCTATTATTTAGTTTAATTTTCTAATACAACAAGACACATCTATATAAAGGGTGTTTTTTTATAAAGTGATACAAGTTTAAATCATAATAAAACATATTAATATATTTTTGATATCAATGAAACGGTCTTTATTGGATAGAAAATTTTATGACATTAATGTTTAAATATGATTTCGGCCATATGGCCGCCACGCCTGTCGCGTAGAAGGCATAATCTGGAACACAAATTTTCAACAACTTTTCGCATTCTGGCCATCATCGTTTTTGAAGACATATGTATGGGCCAATGACTCCGCCAGCCCATAAAGCACACCAAACAGTAATTTTCTGTGAATTTAATGGTGTTTCGTCAAAAGCTTGCGGATTCTCCTCACTCCAAATGCGACAATTCTACTTATTTACGTACCCATTCAACCAGAAATGGGCTTCATCGGAAAATAAAATTTTTAATGAAAATTCAGAATCAATATCAATTTGCGCTTCAGCCCATTCGCCGAACTATTTTGATTAAACATTTCAACAATTCGCACGCCTTGCTCTTGTGTATGTCGATCCATAGTGAAATGTCAAAGAATACTAAACAAAAATCAATTATCAGCTGTTAAAAGAGTGGTAAAATAAAGCAGTGATGACAACTCAATGTTGTTTCACTCCAAAAAAACACCCTTTATATAAAAATAAGTTGTCCTATGGACAGCTTTGTACATGCATTGGGAAAAGTCTACTTTCACTGATGGTTTATAAAAAAACTCCCGATGGTTGGCGCTGTTGTCGTGATATTTAAATTTTTTACTGATGGTAGATAGCGCTGGGGTCAAGTTATTTACAAAATTCTCCAGTATTTTATTTTTAATTTTTATTTAGAAAATCCCGAGCAGCGCCGGGACCAAACACCTAGTAATCTTATAAATTACATTATTAGAATCAGGCAAGTTAAATTACATAATGATAAAAGAATATATACTCCAAAAACTACATAAATTATATTTAAATAAAGTTAAATTAAGGTATTTAAATTTAAAAAGTTTACATTTAAAACATTGAAAAATTTACGAAAAGTATTCCCTCAGTAATTTTCAAAGTCTTACAGCGTTGCTAGTGATTTGCAAATAATTTGTAAGCTGATTCAAGAGAAGTATGTTTACTATAAACTATGTAAGTACTGGCATTCAAAGCCATGGTCACGCTGACGAAACTGTATACAATTTTTCCCTCTACACGATCTAAAAAACTGCAAACGTTCATACAAAATTCAAACGAACACAACAGTGTTGGCAATAGATATGTTTTTGCAAGTTTTACTAGAAGAAGTGTAGTGTGATTCGATTATCGTAAACAACAAGTGAAATTTGTGTTCCACCAAATTTTCATTCCCCTCGAAGGGGAAAAACAATCGTGAATCTCATGTGAAAGTGAAAGAACGTTATCAGTTCCAGTGAATGGAAGAAGGAAGAAACATTAAAGAAAATTAAAAATCAATGAAATTTTTGCTCAAAAGTATTTTAAAGAAAAGTTAAAATAATAAAGCAAAATATTTAGTATTGGAGGGATAGTTTGATTACAACTTGCTTTTCCCCCCAACAATATATTTCAGTTTATTTACCAAAAATAAAAATTGGGAATTTATCACATCATAATAAAGGATTTTTCTGTTGTTGTTTATTTTATTGTAACAAAAAATTTATAAATACAAACAAAATAATCTTTATCAAAGTTTTTCTTGGGATTCAAAAATTAATTAAAAAGGTTTCTTTCAAATGTGCTAAATTCCTATTACATACTATTGAGAAACTGAAATTTATTGTTGATAAGCTATTCCAAATCGCAAAAAGTGAACGCCGCAAAGTACTTTGTTTCATATGTATACAAAAGTAAGGTGAAACAATGTTGTTCCAATGTTTAACAAAATTACTGTACTGTATTCGTATTCGTATCTAAATAAA